>CAKLNU010001077.1:600000-1200000 GCA_922788865.1 Poeciliopsis turneri
TCTCTAACCTCTCTGCACAGCGGTGTTCTTCCTGTGCACTTAGGCTGCTGATAACTCTTTGGCAGTGCTCTGTAGCTGGACCCCAGCCTCTTGCAGGAAGCATAATCGATCTCCATGGCGATGCCCTCTGTCGAACGCTCCTTGGGTAAACTCTCTGCGTGGCTCAGCTCCCCATGACTAGATTCACGGTAGCCCAAAAAGTTCTTAAACCAAGTAAAAAGCTCTGGGAATTTTCTGTGAAAATACAAGGATAGTCTTGAGGTTAACGTTACTAGATTAATGTCTACAGGTACAAGAGGTATACAAGAAACCACAGATTTACCCAAGAAATGGGATGACTAGCTGGACCAGCTCAGTGCGAGAAATCACTTCTTGGTTGAAGATGTGCAGACATCGGAGGAAGTTGTCATATGCCTCTGAGCTCCGTAGAGCCTTCTTCACCTGCGTTTTGTTGTTTCATCAAAGAAAGTTGGATTTTAGATCATTTTTATTATAAACATTATAAAAATTTTACTTCTTGCAAGATTTTTTGAATTATTAAATATAATAAAGCTGACCTTCTCAAAGAACATAGTTTCAGTGCTTGTGCTGAGTTTACCAACTTCAGCCATGCCGTGGGCCTTACCGAGGACAAGAGCCTTTTTCTGCAAAAGTTTAAACATGTTTCATAAATTAAACATCCGCTAATCTACAATTCATAACAGAATTCATATTTTATTTGAAAGATCCATAAAACTGTTAGATGTCTTAGTGTACCTTGAAAGGCGGTGTGGATCCCACTCCAGCAGGTCTCCTGATTGGCAGACCATTTTGGTTCAGTCTCTGTTTGTTGTTCAGCGAGGGTCTCTTTACTGTAGGACCGTGATCATTACGGACTGACTCAGCTCTGTCTGGAGGACTCTTCCCCAACAACTACACAGAGAAGTGCATATTACAATCAACGACAAAACGGAAAAAAAGAAAAAAGTACCGAAACCAAAAGTAATTTTGTGTCAGAAAACATTTCTGAGAAACTAAATAAAAAGGAATTCAACAGAATATAAACATTCACGTTAAGTAAAATATCTGAATTAAATAATTAAATTTCAAATAAAACCTTTAAAATTTTCTCAAGCATGCAAGACAAAAACAATGTCTTGCTTGTCAAACAAAATGTTTTACTTAACAGCCTCACTCTGGATAAATTGTTATGAAATTCTGAACCACAGAGACTCAGGCTTGGTTAAGATTCTTGAAAGTTTTATCTTTTCAGAATTTTGTTCCCTGCTTGACTTGCGCTGGCACTGTTGTCATAGTGCAGTTCGCAAAGGCCTTTACACGGTAACATTGTAGTCACACATAGGTTGTAGGCAAATACCAAAATTCCAGTTATTTCAGCTAAATATAATTTAACTTCATCACAGTATGGTAATTTATTTAATGTTAATGTCAAGAAAATTGAAGGCATAATTAAATGGAATTTAAGATCTATTTGGGAAAATCTGTACGTATTTAAGATTTCTTCTTCTAAATCTTTAACTTTTGAAGATCCAGCGGTATTCAACAATTGAAGATCATTTTTTATTAGATATCCAGTGACTAATAAAAAACTGATCCAGTTAGTTTTGCATAACAATGTTGTGGCTGCATTCAGAGACTCACCCCTGAGCTGTTTGCATCTGGCAGGAACTGTCCAAATTCTGACAGCAGGTCTTCTTGGTTCTTAAAAAGTCTGGCCACTTGAGTGTAAACCTCCTGTTCAGTTAGAGCAGGTGTGTAATTCCCCCCAGCCTCTTTAGCATTACGCTGTTCTTTCTAAAACATTTAGAATCAAAAGAAAGCAGGAGTGAGTTCAACTTTCTTTGGAAGTTCTAGAGATATTAAATTTTCATATTCTTCACCTGGTAAGTGTGCAGGATTTCTAGGAAGGCCTTATAGATATCTGGCTGGCCCTGAAAGCGGTTCTTGATTTTGTTGACGTAATTTATGGCGTGGTTAAATTCCACAGGTTGGTTGTTCTGGAGAGGTGGCCCGCTGGATGGGGTGCTGCTGACGGGAGTGTGGGGCTGAACTGAAGGAGAACGTGGTGAGGCGTATGACGGGATGGATGGATTCGGCTGGCTGGTGGGTGTGTGGGCCGGAGACTGAATAAGCTGCTGAGAGAAACAACAACGCAAAAATATGTTATGCTACTAAACCACCACAAGCTACCACAATCAACAGATAGGTGAATAAGTATTCCACCTTGCTGGCTTTGTTTAAAGCAGGCTGAGTGGTGACAGTTGGGGTAGGGGTGGTGTGCAGGCTGGTCTGTGGGAGACTCTGGTGTTGTTGGAGGCTGGTTGGTTGGCTAGATCCTCCATTTGCTGGGATGTTTTGTACCGATATTCCTTGAGGAGTTATGTAGTGTATCTGACCAGGTGTGGTTACGTTCACCAGATCGTTGGTTTGAACCTCGATCTTATAACCAGGCGGCAGGAAAGTGTTGAAACCCATGATGAGGTCTGGGTGCCCCTTAAAGAGCTGCGACACACGGTTAATGACTCCAGGAGTGTCGATGCTGCAGAAACAGAATCATTGACATCACATTACCTAAAGTACTTTTAACGAAACTCAAAAAACATCAATTCTGAATGTGAATTTGAAACACAGAAGTATTATTGTTTTTTTGTTTGTTTGTTTTTGTTTTTTTTGTTTTTTCTCAGAATCAACCCATGAAAACAAAGCTGACCTCTGGGATTTAAACTCTTTCATAATGTCGAGAAAATCATTATAAACTTGAGGTTGATTCCCAAACTGCAGTTTCACTTGATCCAGATAAGACAGGGCATCTTCAACCTGCAAAGCAAAAAGTTGAAATATATTAGCATATTCCCTGCTCTGTTTGTTGTGGAAATAAATTATCAAACAAAGTTTTTTTTTGACATCTTAAGCCAAAAGCATTTGGTTGTTCAAACCTTTAACCGCTGAAATTGCTGTTGCTGCTGCTGCTGTCCTTGCACTGAAGCTATGGGTGTGGGGGGATGAACATGACCCGGGACCACTGCAGGTCCCGGAGACTGCACAGCCAGGCTATGTGTATGAGGGCCAATATGTGGTGTAGCATTGTTGTGCCCGTGTCCACTTGTGCTTTGAGGCATAGTAGGCACCTTTAAGGTAGAAATAGAACAGAACCAAGTAAATACTTGTTGCATAAAAAGCAAGTTTCTAAGTGTCATTGACTTTTAAAAAAATACGTTACAATGTAAATATTTGCCTCATATCATACCTGGTAGGCCTGGGGCAGAGAGTACTGTATACCAGTTGAGGGCTGCATGGTGTCTGCAGCAGCCTCAACAACAGGTGGGGCCGGGACAAGGGCCCGCTGAAAGCCTTCTCCAATAGCTTGAACAGGGGGACGGCGTGGTTGCTGCTGCACAAAAATCGGTTCTGGGTCTTCTGCACGTCTCTTCATGGTATACACATACTCAGACTAGAGCATACTTTACTAGAGCTTAAAAGGAAAAAACACAAGAATACTTCTTAAACTTTCTCACCTACTTTCTAAATGTAGTCATTAGGGCAGTGCAGGACTTAAAACTGTGAAACAAATCTCCAAACGCCCACTGACACACCTCAGTAAACAGTTAATAGCGCAACTGTCCGTGTTGCTGGATTATTAGCCTATTATTAGCGACATAGTGAGCAATATTTTTCAGCCGGCAATGATTCATAAGATAGGTGTCATTCGTAGCAAGAAGGACCGCACAATACACTAAATTACAATCTCCATTTCAATAACAAGTCTAGATTCTGTACAGTACTGCATCCTAAGTACTGAGAAAGCACAATCTACATGCAGATGATGTATTTGTTTATTTAAGGATCCAATTCGTCTGCATCATAGTAGAGAATATTCTTCCTGGGTCCACACCAAACATTACAATTAAATCACAATTTAGAGACATTACAAAACAGCCACTCTAAGACAAACAAAATTAAATTAACATCTTACAAACATTACAAAACGACATAAAATACATTACCATGCAAACAATTTCAGCAATATAAAACTAATTAAAAAATATGTAAGTATATATATATGCCACCAATTGTATGGAATTTCAGTGCAAATTTGCAAATTTCAGTGCAAATTAAATTTTCTACAACTAAAAAAAATGCCAAATGGTTTGGAGATCATGACAATGAATGAAAAGTGAAGCAGATAATTACTACCAATATCATCATCACATTCTTAAACATTCACAGAATTTCAACTGGATTTATTTTACCCTACACAGATAAACTTGGTAAAATGTACAATATTAATTTCTTTTAAAGCTTTTTCAGATTTGACTTTGTTTCAATATTTTTTGCTTCTAACTACAATTTCTCCTAATTGCTGTTTAGTTTAATATTTATTGGAGATTAATTTATTAATCAGGAGGCTGCACATTAATTCCCATCCCTTTACATGGAAATTAGACATGTTTTATTTTCTGCCCTTTTCAGTGGCACCAGATACTGGTCAAGGTATTTTATTTTACATTGGTTATTTAAACCTTCCTTCGTGCTTTAAATATATCTTACGTTTCTTTCTTTCTTTCTTTTTTTTTTTTTTTTACAAAATAGCACTGCTATACATAGAAAGTAATTTCTTGACGGTCCCTAAGTAAACGTCATCGGATTTAGCCAGAGGAGGGTAGTCTTTGTGCCTCATTGCCCTACACCACGGTCTGGGAAGAACACGGTGTTAGAGCGTAAACGTTTCAGTCGCAGATAGTGTGTCTTTGTCACATCTAGCTTCGGTTTTTCTTCTTCGAAACGAGAAGCAAACACGCCAGACGGCGAAAGGCTGCGATATCAGTACAGCAGCGCATCAAAAAAACCCGAACATTTATCCGATTTATGCCTCCATTTTTGCTGGCACTGTCGCTCGCTGCAGCGCTCTCGTCTCCCCTCCCCCTCCGTGCTAAACACCGAGCTATCCGTTTTCGGCAAGATGACCGCTTTCGCTGGTCTGATGGCTGACGTTGACTTTCGTCCGTTTCAGTTTATGTGGCAAGCAAGTTACGATGGTGTCTATAAGTTGGCAGCGAGACAGAACCAGAAAGTACTAACTTGTCACTGTCGGGTTATTCCTGAAAGAGCACTTTATTCAAACATCTGATGAGCTTAACTGACATTACCCTCTGTGCTGGATAGAAGACATGTAAGAAAACTTACTTACAGTCGTGCAGTAATCGATCGTTTTAATTGTCACTTTTCGTAAACAGTACGCCACGGTGCCTGAATTAAGTTATATTGATAGTCATTCATTTAGCTAATCTTAAGTATCGTTAGCTCACGAAGACCGCTAGCAAGCTAGCTAAGGCTAATGCTTGCGCTTTCAAACGTCGCATACACGTTCAAATAAGCGTTAAGTTTGCTGATAAAGTTTCCAAAAACAGAGTCTTTTTCAGCAACATTAGACTCTTAATAAAACCCACTTAAACATTGAACTAGAAAAGGCAAAAACCAACTAACAGTAAAATACATCAGGTTAGCCTGCTTAACGCTAGCCTATCGGCTAATTCACGTTGCTAGCCTCATTGGCGACTAGCTTCAGTAAGTTCTCGGCGCTGCAGCCTAACGTTACCGCTCCTGAAGTCCTCAGTTTTAAGATGGAATAAAACAGAGCGACACGATTCCATCACATCGGAAAAGCGACTGGCGCCTGGTTGTTTTTTTACATCTTTTCGGCAAGGTTATGTTGCTGCTGGCTACCTTAGCACAACAACCAAACCCCATTACCACAGGCACCCTCGGCTAACATAAATTAACTTACCTAGATCGGCTGCCAACAACTACAACTTTGCACTCCGATGTATAGGATCCCCGACTGGAAAACTGCTACTCCAGCATTTATCAGGCGGTGATGAAAAAAGAAGGAAAGTTTTGAGAAGCGTTGGCAAACGTAAATGTGAGAAATGTAACTGACTGTAGTGGCTACGTCGCTAACAACAGTGTATGTATGAAGCGCTGTTCCTTGAACATAGGGGCGTGGTCTGCTGTGAAGGCGGCAAAGTCTCCGCCCACATCGACCTGGGATTGGTCAGAATTCCAGAATGAAAACAAATACTGTAACGCTAGTGAGCAACAATCTCGCTAAAGACATCAAAATAAGGGTTATGAGCGCGTAAAGTGCTAGGATAGCTGTCAAATAGATTTTCATGCTGACAGGAAAGGATCAGTTCCCCATGTGCATGTGGCCGTAAAGGTGCAAGACACTCCACTCATCCTTCACACCTATAATACTTAGAAATACTACATGAGTTGATGTGAAAATTATTTAGCAGTATAATTTCAGTAAAACTTGAATTAGAACGGCCTAGCAAAAGTCAAGACTTAAATCCAATTGCAATATGACACAATGATAAGATTAACAATAGTTATTGCAAACTGCTTTTTTCATTTAGTGAGGTTATGTTTGTCCACAAAAATATCTAGTGCACTGCAGAATTTACTTGCCTTTATTGAGGTCAATAATCTGAAACCTTTTTGACAAAAAGTGTGACAAAACAAAATAAATCTGTAAAAGGACACTTTTCCACCACACTGTATAAAATAATATGACAATAATGCATTACAAAATATGTTAAAATTATGATTCCTTCATTTTAAGTTGTGTTTAATAAAAAATACATTTGCCTAAATATCAGTGCATTCAATTTTGCATTCATTGTAGTGTTTTACTTTTCATTCATGCTAAAACAGCTTGTAACAAAAGTCAACATTAATGTATTTCAATGTCTGTGGAAATATTTATTATCAACAACATATAACAATGCCATGTAAATGATTTATAATATTTAAAAAAAAAATTTTCAAGGAAAGTGAGTATGTATGCACATTTTCAGTATAATTGTAAGACAAAAACTGGAAAACAAAGTCTCTAAAACATAATGATCACATTTGTACAATATGTTGGGGGGGGCAAAAAATCACAGGAGAGACGAAGAACAAAATGTTTTTATCTGCTCAACTTTAACTTGAACTTTAAAGATAGAGATAGGGAAAGATGAATAACTAAATAGTGTAGCTATACCTCTGTTGTTATGTTAATCTGGAGCAGTTTATTTTTATACTCCAAAGTTCTGTAACAAAAACATGCTGTGCTTTGTTATCTGTCAGGTCTTTGTCCAGCAGCTTTTTTATTGAAGGATGGTAATTTGGAGAAACATGGCGATAGTCATTAGGATCACACCAGTTGTCCTGGATGTGGCCACTTCTGGAGCTACACATGGAAAAATGACAAGAGTTGGATACAGCGTTAGATTTGTCATATAAATCTAAATGGTAACTAAACACAATACTATCCATACCCCTGGTTGAGTTTGCTTTGAAATTATTCTGACTCAGTCACTTGAAAATATTGTTTCTGATAGGAAACAAGACAGGTACCTCTCAAACAGTAATTAAATATATGTTTTTTCCCCTCCAGATTATTGTAGATATGACAAAAATGTTCATATCTGGCTAAAAAATTATGAACAAGATCAGTGCTCAACGAGACAGAGTGGGGCTGAAGACCACAACTTAAGGATCTTTGGTGTAGTTTTGGACTGTGACCTAAATTTTGTCAGCCACATGGAGTCTGTCACTAAATCAGCTCACTATCATCTTAAAAACATTGCCAGAATATAGAAGTTCCTGTTAAAACACAATACAGAAAAACGAATGGAACTGATGAAATGAGGATAAATTGTTTATTCCTTCAAACAACAAAAAACATGTTTACTGCAGCTTTTATTAAGTCTGACAACTGTTTGAAATATTTGTTTTGGTAATTTAACAATGAGCTCTCAGTTTAGAAGGTCATCACCTTAATCTTTAGCTCCTGCCACAGATTCTCTATCTAATTTAAGTTGGAACTCTGGCTGGATCAATCAAGAAAAATAATTTTACTTCCAATCAGAAGAAATGTTGGTGAAATAAAAAAAATAATTTAAAACAGCGTCTGCCGGGGGTATGAATATATTTTGGTAGAACAACTGAAAAACTGTAGCTTTTTTAAACAGCAATGTTAGAAAAATGCAGTAGCTTCCAATTTTTTGTAGTAATTTATAAGTGTGAGACACTAATATGACAAATATTCCACAAATTGTCTAGTATTAATCAACTGAATACTAGACAATAAGAGAAGCATATCTCTTACCTTGAGATGCAGTATTTGTATTTGTACTGGTTACATTGGGAATTTGAGAAGCTGGCGAAGTACTTCCAGGTGTAGTAGCTGGTTGGGTGAGGGTTGGCCCAGGAGTATTATTTGTAGGAGATTCAGTTGCAGTGGTATTTCTGTTCATAAAATCAGCCATCATGAGACTCACAGGCCCAGAGCGGATAGAGTATGTGCTAGTGAACACACTGTTAACCAGCATGCTAGAACTGCTTGAGTTGCTACACAGATCGGGGCATTTATCAGAGGGCATGGTGGCAATGCACAGGTTGATTTTGCATTCAAAATACATCTGGAAGTACAAAAAGCTGCAGTTATCAGTCAGATCAGATAGAAAAATAATTCTTTTAGAACATAACATAGTAAATGCATACAAGAAAAATTTTTTTTTATATTTGTCGAGGATTTTATGTGGTAGATCAACACCAAGCACAGTCGAATATGCAGTGTAAAGAAAAGAATATATGGATTTTTGAATTAAAAAAAAAGAATCCATTTATATTTAGTCCCTCTGAGTCAATACTTTATCAAACCAAATATGCCAGCTTTACATGTCTAGAAATGTAAACCTTTTGCAAAGAAAAAAAAAGAGTTCTAGAGCTCAGTTTTTTCCAGATTTTTGCTGCGGCCGTCTTCTTATAGCTTCTTTCTTTTGCTCGTGTTTTTGTTTTTTTCCATTAAAGTTCTGCACATTAATAAAATATACTGATCAAACATTGTGGAGATTTTGCGTTTGTTCTTTTTAAGAGATTATAAGTGAGGCGAGTTTCTATTATAGTAATTATTATGCAAATAAAGAGTTTTCTATGATTTAATCGGGGGGCTCTGTCTAATCAACAGAGCGCTGGGTTTCGACAACTCTGATTAAGTACTTCAATGGACAGGCCAGTGTTTGCTGTTTTCTTTGACTCTTTCTGTTGCCAGATGGTAACCTCAGTATTTTTTATTTTTTAAATTTGTCCTTATTGTATAGTATCATTTCTTATCTTGTATTCTAATCTGGTACACTGAAATTCACAAAAATAAGATATAATTCTAAAATCAAATGAACAGCAGCTTCATGCTCAAAACTTGGGAAATTCTTTAAGTTTTGTTTCTTGGTCTTAGTGATATTTTTATTCTTTAATTATTAGATACATCTGGAAGAAACTGGCTGCACTGGGTTTAATTTTGGGAAATCAGAGTAAAAAGAGTACATAGTCACTTTCTGTTTGTAAAAAAAAAAAAAAAAAAAATTAAAACCATTTGTCCTTTTTCCACTTATTTCCCAATTATCAACTGCTTCATGTATGTCTATGACATAAAACTTCAAATACAATTTATTGAAGTTTGTAAAGTCATTAACTGGACTCTAAAGCCACAGAAATGTTCCAGTTTAATCCGAAGTGATGGACCAACCAGTATTTAATTCACATCATCTAACTGTAGATAAAATTAAAATAAAAAATTAAAGACTTGAAATAGGCAGAAAAAAAACATAAGATGTGACGTAAATGATGATTGGGATTCCTGACCTTTGATCCAGAGACTGTCTTTGTGTTTATATCCAGACGGTAAATCTTGAAAGTTTTTTGTTCCGTAATAATCTCCAGTGTGTTGTTGGACATCATGCACCTGATACAGAAATTGAAATCAAAGGATCTGTTTTAATGTTTCCTTCTACTTAGGATATATCATTCAGTATCTGTCAAATTTCAGTTGGATGTAAATATTTAGGATAATAATAATAAGAACAATAACAATAAAGGACACTGTACAAACTGAATAATAAAACATATTACCCTTTTTCCACAAGAGGATGGCTGTCGATCATGTCCTCCTGCTCAGATTCCATACAGTCTGTTACTATAATCTCAGCTCGATCAACACTGCAGTTAGACATCACATACAGGTCCAACTGCTTGACCATTTCGTCATGTTGGAGACCAGTTTGAGTGCTGCTATTGGAGGTGCTGCTTTCTGAACCTGTCTCGCGACGAAATCTTGAAGATGATAAGAAATTGGAACGAAACCTGGGAGAAGATGTGAGTGTTGCCAGAGGCCCTTGTCCTGGAAGGTGAAACTCTAACCAGACTGCAATCTCGCCAAACGTTTCCCTCTCTGTTGGCATGCTGATGGCATACTCCGGCCCTTTGACCTCCGCTCCTGGGATCCGGCAGGCCAGAGGGAGGATGAGCGAGGGCCGGCGGCTGATCATGGTGTGATGAACGCTTTTTAAAGTGTTGGTATAAACCAATTCTTTGCCAGAGTGCTGAAAACAAACATTGGTGCTGAAAGTTCTGGTATCTGAAGTGACGTGACAAAAAGTTTTCTCTGTAATTTCAGTAAGTAAAATAAATATGTACTGAGACTGTTAAAAGTTAAACATTCATCAAATCAGAGATACTGTTTCTTTCTCACAGACTAAACAATAAAAATATCATCAGATTCTGCAGAAGTTTTCATTTAAAATCTATAACCATCACTCCTACCAAGAATCTCAGTAAGTGTTAACACTCATGCCAATTTCTGCATCATAATATGCTCAATTGTAACTTATTAAAAAAAAAAAACCTTTCTGCTGGTATTGAATATCTTTGTTGTTTCCAAATATTTTACTTTTCATATATTACAAATAGTATGTTGTCTTTTAATGCACAAACACATGCACATTTTGTCATTTACCTCTTGAATTTTACATATTTGAATTTTACACTACAAACCCAAATGTATATTATGTCTGAAATCAAGTTTTTAAGCCAAATATTTCTTTTCTTCCTTTTAGCTAACATGCATACTCATCCATCCATCCATCCATCCATCCATCCATCCATCCATCCATCCATCCATCCATCCATCCATCCATCCATCCATCCATCCATTTTCTGACCACCCTTCTCCCTAACGGGGTCAGGAGTTGCTGGTGCCTCTCCAGCTGCGTTCTGGGCGAGAGGCGGGGTTCACCCTGGACAGGTCGCCAGTCTGTCGCAGGGCAACACAGAGACAAACAGGACCAGCAACCACGCACACACACACCCACACCTAAGGAGAATTTGGAAAGACCAATTAAACTAACAGTTATGTTTTTGGACTGTGGGAGGAAGCCGGAGAACCCGGAGAGAACCCACGCATGCACAGGGAGAACATGCAAACTCCGTGCAGAAAGACCCCAGGCCGGTTATTTTGAAAATATACAACAACAAGGAAAAAGATATTTTACCACAGCCTTAGTCCCACAGCCACCTAATGGTATGTGTGCAGTCAAGTGTGTGCTGTTGTGGGTGACAGGACAGGTGGGGCTGTTGAGCTGTAATTTGTCCAGGTCGACGTTGGTGAGGGAGGTGACAGGGAGCAGCAGAGACATCTCTGTCTGATTACACCTCAGCTCTACAAGGAAATAGCACCAGCAGATTGTTCATTAGTTTAACATTGTCACAGACACAATCAACATTCATCTCACACACACAACACTGGAATTTAACAAATTGTTACAGCAACTTAACCAGTTCCATCAGGCAGGGTCCTCATTTCCCCTGAAACAAACAAACATATTTTAGTAGTCTGTACAAATGAAACCATGCTGGAGAGGCTTCATAAATCTGATAATCATCATTATTCTTGTATGAGTCTTACTTTGGTACAGCCACATGCATCGCAGCGGGGACTGAAAACTGGAAAGACAAGAAGAACAGATCAGATCATTTTACAGTCTGCAAATATTTTGGTCTAGATTTGGCTAAATGTACCACTAGAATAATAAAATTTCCATAACAATTGTACATAAGAAATATTTTTTAGAAAATATAAATATCTGTGTGGAAAAGGCAAAGGGAATTTAGCATGAAGGAGATGACATCAAGAAAAAAAAATACTACAAATAAATACCAAACTTTTACAGCTTTGTTTTAACTTTGTAGAAAGTAAAATAATTGCCATCAACTTATCAAACCTGTAAATGGATAGCAAAATTTACAGAATCAACCACTGTTTGAGTTGTTAATAATTGAGGATTTCACATGTTAATAACAAACCTCTTGGTGTTTGCAACAAAGCAGACAGGCAAAAGCTGGGTCAGGTTGTTTTCAGAGCGGATCCAGGCCATAGTAAGTTTTGCCAGGCTGCTGATAGATGCAAAGCCAACTCTGTACAGGTCAGGGGGGCCGACCACGGCTATCTCCAAAACACTGCAAGAGAGCAAAGACCACGTTCCTTGGGCTTCTGGCAAAACTCGACCAGACCAGCTGTGTTTTTTTTTTTTTATAAGCTTTAAAGTGGCAACAACCACATGAGTTTCAGTTGGTGTTATTTACCCAATGCAGATATAAAAATGTTTTGTTTTCAAAATATTAAAATAAAAAGCTCAACAGTATAAGTAGTGGTTGTTATTTAAAGATAAACTCAATGTCTATATTGATATGTGTAATTCAGCTGAGGCACAGTAAGTTCATGACTATTATTTCTGTGACAACTGAGCCCCAAGTATGCAAAACAACAAAGAAAGCCATGTCTGGTCTTTTGATTCAACAGGTTTCTGAGAATCATAATGTGAGAGCTCTAAAGGTAAAATATGGGGAGTTTTTTAGTTTTAAACAAGAAAAGGAAATACTTTATTTAAAAAGCTACAGATACATTATGTAAGAAGGACTATGCATCCATTAACATTTAGTAAACATTCAGGGCTGTTCATTTGTTGCTGTACAGTTGAGATTTTATACAAACAATCATTCAAAAAAGATTGGATCAGTTTTAAATACATAAACAGTGGAAATTTTCAGATTAAATAATGCTATAGTTTCTACATAAAAAAACCCAACAAGCTGCATCAGTGACAATAAAACAAAAAAGTAATTTTTCTTGCTGTTGGGTAAGCTCCTGTTATGCCTTAAGTAAACAACACCACACCCTAAACACTTTTACAGGAAGAAAATATTAAACGCTTTTTGACGACGCACCTCTCAACATCAGACTTGTAGTTAGCATTGAATTTCACCTCCTGAAACGGCAGGACGAACTGCACAGAGTCTCTCTCTGGGGTCCCATCAAGCACCAAGGGGTTATAACTGCAGCCTGAAGCCGACTCCTCCACTGAGGGGCAGCAGAGATGTTTTAAAAAGCTTCAAATGTTGCAATTTCAGGAAAAAATTAAGACAAACAGTAATCTACTTAAGAAAAATCTAAAAAAATAAGCTGTCCTGGTAATATTTCTCCTTTTTAAATTTGATCACATTATTATCAGATGCTTTTAACCAACTTTTTATCTAAGAAACTGATACAGACAAAGAGATAGTTGGTGATACCCTTACAGATTATTGAAGTAATGCTTCATTGTTCCTGCAAAATAATTCAATGAAAAAAAAACTTTGCATACCTTAGAAATGTGATAAAATTAACATCAGGCATTAACAAAAGAAATTATTTGTTTGTTTATTTAAAGATATACTGAAATAGATTTGTTGTTATTCCTGGAGTAAAAGATTAACCTTTGCATTATAGTTATTTTTGGAAATATTAGTATTTTTTCTCAAACAGTATCACAGGTGACCACAAAAGGTGGACATAAGAGGAAATGCATCTGAATGTATCAAGAATCAAGGAAACCATCCATTGTTGATTGCTGAGATCAATGTTCTGATTGAAGAAGCAAAGAAAGAAAGCAGTAGAACAGAGAAGAAAATCACTGATCAATATATTTAATGTGCATTATTATTCTCAGAAATGTTCTTTATTGTGAAGTACGCAAAGATAATTTGTTTAATCATAAGAAATATTCAGTTGGAGCAAAACTCAAGATATGATTGGTGTTAAACACAGAGTAAAGAATTTACTTTAGTTGATTCAGGAATAATTGGTACTAATGTATCAAAAAAAAGTGAACCAGTCACCTTCTAGTCAGGCATCAGGACAAAGTTAACTACTAATACATTTCTACTGAATGTGTAGTTATGAAAATACATCCTGAGAAGCACAAAACATAATTATGTCATCATTACCTCAAGAAGGCTAAATAGAAATAAAAAGTAGAACGAAAAGTAACCCCGCCCTTCCAGCTTTAGAATAAATTAAAAAGCTGAAGGTGAACCCGCATGCCTATTAAAGAGAAAGATTTTTCTTTTGTGCCATTCTGGAACATTCAGTACACTGCTCTAACACTGTGCCAGGGTGGAAAGACATAATCAGTGACTTTAAAACAGCATTTATTTTGTCCATACAGGAAGAAACATAAGAGCATTTTCCTAACTATTCAGATATTTTTATGACGTAGTATTCTATCATTCATAGTTGCTAATCGGAGGATTGCTCAATACTGAGGATCAGATATTTTTACCTGAAGTGTAATTGGAGCTGAACAAGGTGTACTTTGTTTTTTTATTTTTTTTTTTACATAGCTACATGTGAGGAACAGACTCACCAGTGAGAGAGAGGTGCACAGGAACTGAGCTGAGTGGAGAATTGTTTAGAAGCTGTCTCGTTGGAGGCGCGGGAATCAGGTCCTCTGCCATTAAGTAGATGAAGTATTGTCCTGCAGCTGCTTTTCCAGTGAATGTCAGAGTGCAGCTCGCCTGTTAAAAACAAGTTTCACCAAGCAGTTTTGTAGAGTATTGATGAACAAGATAAACTTTGTGAAGAAAGTCACTTTAGAAGTTTACAACATAAAAATCCACAAACAGGTTACTTGAATTCTTTCAAAATCTCATAGATCTAAGATGTTTAGGTATCAACTGAAAGAACTAAATGTGTAATCAGAATCTTATTTTACTGCAAAAATATTTATTTGTCACATGACAAAAAATTGCTTTGGCACGTAGCTGGTCCTTCATGATTTCTTAACGTGTTTCTTCTTATAAACTTTTACACAACTCAGCTGAGCAGTGAGATGAAGAAATGAACACAGACAAATGTGGTGAGGACTTCTCAATTTAGTCTGCGAAAACAGTCATTTGGAGCTACACAGTCTATAACCTGATTGGTTGGAAGGAAAAGACGAACATTTAGTAACAGGATATGTAACCTTCAACTTACCAGAATAATGGGGAAAATATAGTTATTTCAATCCTAAGTGTCCAAAACACAGAACAGTTTCCACAATCCCAATATTTAGCTTGGAAGCATATGTCCACTTAATAAGTTAAGAATTTTTAGAAGGGACAGTCAGCAACTGTTATAAATGTTTTCTTAAAGATGCTTTTTGTCACCGTAGTATGTAGTACTTCCCTTTCACTTTATGAGTACCATCACCATCTTTAGCTTCTCTAAGGTCAGTGTTGATTTCTTTCTGTCCTGGTATTGTTTGAAAACACAGATATAGGCTCCACACCTAAAAATGGCTAATTGTGTCCCTTTAGTAATTTCACATTGATGATCCTGATCTAGTGTTGAACAATTTTAGAATTGGTGATACCATATCCTACTTGAAAATATCACAAACATTTCTGTAGTTTATGAAACCCAGAATATTCACCTCATCCAGTTCCAGGAAATTGTGAGGAAAACACTCCCGGCACTCTCCACTGTTGGCATTAGCAAAGCGGCACCGGACTTTGTCCCCATCCAGGTCCTTTGTTGAGATATGGAAGTCAACGGGACAGTTCACACTGGCCCTGATCCAACAGCACAGTCAAAATCAGTGTCAACAACATGTAATAATTCAGTCTCTGAGCAGATCAATTGTTGAGAATGTACAGGCAGCAGAAAGATTCATTTAGATATAAATTCAGATTTGTAAAAATTTAACAAACCTATTTGGTAACATTTTGGCCTAACTTTGCTTTTAACTTGAGATTCTGCCACTGAGGTCCAATGACAGTGATGAAGTAAACAACTTCAAGATTCGAAACAGGTGGTTTCAACTTTAGTAGCAGCATTCCAATGTAGATGGAAAAACTGAGAACTTAAAGGCTTTAATAAACCTTTGACATGTGGGCTTTTCTGGTCCCTAAATTGTTTAATGTAGTTTACAGTAAATTTTGGTCACTGTGAAGAAATTGTTAGTAGTAGATGAGTGTGTTACCTCAGTGGAGGAGGGAGAGCCACAAAAGGAGGCCTGTTGAGTTTTCCATTATTCGCCCGAATCTTTGGGTCTGCATTTATCGAGACGTAAAACTCTGTCTGGAATCTAAAAGAAATAATAAAAGAACTTTAGAAAAAATATTTTACTTTTTTTTACTTGACATTACTTGAACAGTTAAATGAAAACTCATCTGGAATTAAGGAAAGCAGTGGAAGAAGTAGTCAGATAAACAATGCCAAGAAGAAATGAAACTTAGTGTATTTTGGATTTTGACTGTTAACAAGTACATTTCAGTCATCACGTATTGAAGAAATGTATGCATTCCAAGTGCTTTAAAAAGAGGAAACTAAAAAAAATGAACAAGTTCAAATTATGCGTATTTTCAGTATAATACATTTTGAAGAATATGTAAAACATTTTGGGAGCCTTAGTTTATGCATATTTACAATTTGGGAGTGAAAATGGAGATTTCATACCCTAATTTGAGAAAGGAATTATAACTGCTAGGTAAGGTTTTCTGCCACTGGCGGACACACCACGCAGGGTTGGGTTTGGTGTAGCTGAAAGGTAGGGCGGTGCGGTGGGCCTGACAGTCCTTTCCTGCTGCACAGACTGCTAACAAATCAGGACAAGGAGAGGGAGTAATGACGGTAAAATGAGCCCGAACCTGCAAGAGGAAAAGGGACAAAGTTATAAATTGTAGTGCTTAGTTCTTTCAGATTAACTTTTTTAATTGTCTTAAATTGAGAAGTACATTATTTTTACAGGAATACTTTCCTTTCTGGAAAGCAACTTAAAATGCAGCTTATATAAAAACAAAAGTACAGTATAAATGACATGTTTTGGCATAAAACTTGAATTTTAGCATATGGACATAAATCATTAATATCAGTGCTCGGTTTTAGAGGTAGGTCCTGCTTAAAGACAGTTCCTATAAAAGTCCTTTTAGAAGAGAGGAATATTTTGCCTACCGTTTTCCCTCCATTTTCCTCGAGAGGCACAACATGTACTGTGAGGCCCAGGGACGAGGCTTCGTAGGCCGGACTCAACAGGAAGAGAATCAGCCAGTGCAGCAAGACACCCAGTTTAAGTCTCTGCAGCATGTCAGCTCCTCAGTAAGACATGGAGTCTAATGGACGGCAACAAACCGTTTACTTTTCAACAACAAACGATGGACATTTGTCTTACAACTCGGGTATTACAAAAACATGAAGGCAGTGTAAGTCTACCCAGGATAAAGAATCCATCTAAAACAAATTGCTGTTTAATGTCTGTGAGAAGACAGAGTGAATTAGGCTGTTACTGGACCTTCAAGAAAAAGAAAGAGATAATGGGAGCTGTTCTGATTAGGCTGAGAGCAATGGCAAAGGCTCAGAGGAATGATCTCCACTGCTCTCACTAAGATGACTATGATGTGCAATCCAGAGTGTGTGATGTGTGCCACATTAAAGCTTACATGGTTTTTATGAATAATGTAGGACATGGTTCGAAAAAAAATGTTAAAAGGGATATATAATGATTTATTTTAAACAAGCTGTAGGTTTAAATGCTATGAATGTAATAAATAAAACATGTTAATAACATTTTTAAAGCATTCATTTATACGTGTGAAAATGGTTGCAAACATATGTTCTGTTCTACAATCGTTCATCTTTGATTCTGAGTTAGAATCAGAAGAAACATTTGTCTTTTCCAGCAGTCATTGTACGGGTATCATATGGAGTGGTAAAACCAGCAGACCAAACATGCTGGATGAAATGCAGTGATACCGATTGTGGCATGAAGATGGGTAGATTTTATAAACTCCCCATTATTGCAGGGTGTTTTTTTTTTTTTTCTTGAGAGCTTCGACTGTTTCTAGAAGTAGAGCCCAGATGAAAGTACAAAAACATGCAAAAAATGAAACAAAAGGCTAAATTTGACTACATTGTTTGATCATTGGGATTTCAATCTCTGTATGAACTGAGAATTTTTTTTTAGATATTTGTTGTGAATTGGTGCAATATAAAACAGAATTCAATTTACACTGCTGTGGTGTCAAACTTAACCAGTTCAAGAGTTGACATCTGTAAAAGCGGTTCTATCAAAATTGTGGCACTGTTTTAAAATAGTACTAGTTACCTTCTTTCTATTTTACAATCAGAACATACTAACAAATGAACTCATCCTTAAAATTAATCTCTTGGTTCCAAAAAATTGTTTTTTAGTAAAACTGCTAATATTGGTTCTTGATTCTAAAGAAGAGAAAGGTTGGAAATTTTAAATTTTTCTGAAAGCTGAAGTCAACCACATTAAAATTGTTCTTTGTATTTTTCTGTTTCAAAATTATTTCAATAATTACATTCCCCATCCATCACCACTAAAATAAACCTAAAAATATAAAGCAGAGGTTTTGCAATTTTTTAAAAAAAATACACAATGTCCCCATCCATAAATCATTTGTTACAAGACTCACTGTGGACAGTTTTAATTGTTTGAGGCAGATCATAAACACTTTAAGATAGTATTTAAGAAATCAAATTTAAATCAAACCTATTTATAGTGAAAACTTTTCCAAATCCAGTCGATTTTGCTTCATAAATTTTTTTCAGTTTCAGGGTAAATGTACAGCTCTTATCTCTGTACTTTAATACCCACATACATTTTGGGGTGTATTAAGTCCATTTTATCACCGTCTTAATTATTGTAAGTAAAAATATATCACAGGATTTTCTTAGTTTAATGTAAGGAAGACAATCACATCTTAAGCTTCTCATAAATATCTTTGTCCCCAAATGGAGAAATGTTTGATGGCATAGTCCCAAATTTTATATTAATAAAACTGAATTTTGGTTCACCTGACCCGTTTCACACATTCACACCACCAGGGATGCTCTTTACTTCCTCTAGTGTCACCCCATAAGGGCCATAGTGCTATAGTGATGACACCAGTAAAACTTCACATTTTACAAGAATAGAAATTAGATGCTTTTTTTCATACAATTTTTCTTATAAAAAGGGTTTTAGATGGTTGAGCTTTTGTTGAAAGATCACTTCTATCCTAGACGTTCAGGTGACAAGTTTAGTTTCGCCAGCTGCACATCAAGTCAGTAAATTCTTGTCGAGTCTTAAAATTTTGTTTTTATACAGGACTTTTTGGACTCAAACTAGTTTGAATAATTTTACTCCTCAGAACTTGACACCTTCACTTCTTTTATTGTTAACCTGACACCCTTCACTGAGTCACTTCACTTTCTGTTCACATTGCTCTATTGTTCCAGTATGAAAATTTTAAGTTTAACAAAGGAACATTTCCCCCTTTTTAACCAATAGCTACCCAAATCTTAATGTCATTAACATTTTATTCTACAGATAAAGTCTTGTCAATACAGCTCAGCCAGTTTCATTACCATCAAATATAATCTTGACTTTTCAAATTACAATAAACTTAAAAACATTAAACTGATCCATTTACCTTCAGCTACTGGCCTGTTTTCTTCAAGTTCAGCTTGTGTTTAATGAAGGTGCTTTTCCGTGATGTCTTAAAAAGAAAGGTGTTGCTTAGCTAAAATTTGGGCAGAGAATGGAGTTAAACAGGCTGGACGAGGCTGTACAATCGTTGCATGTCAAGAGGAGGGGTTAGCGAACAAAAGCTGGATCCTGTACTCTGTTCAAAATGCTCTGCATATTTTTATCGTTAGTCTGCGTTAAGATACTTCAACCCAGTGGTGATAAATGCACAGCGTCACAACAAAAGCCACAAGATCAAGACGGAATCAAATAATTTAATCAAGAATGAACTTTATTATCATTTGCAGATATAATGATACAATTACCCCTCATATATTGTTAGGAGCAAATATCAATTGATAAACATTTTGTTCTCACACTGTTGAAAGTATCTACTGTCCCTTCAAGTAATGAAATAATCCAAGTCTAAGACATTTGTTTCTTAAATTAAAAACTAAAAAATTTTAAAAAATAAAAAAAAAAAACAGGAAGAGAGAGAGGGGGGCGGGGGGGGGCAAATTTCAGGTAAATATTAAACCATTTTATTACATCCAACGCCCATTAAAGTAATTATCTATATTTGGTCAGAAAGTAGGGGAGGCATTTAAGGAGATTGGTCCCTGGAGTATGAGCAGAGGGTAGAGGATGCTCCTCCGGCACTTGGAACTTCTCCTGGGCATCTGGAAAGAGGGGGTCCTCTTTGGACCCTGTACCTCATCGACTGCAGCTGGACACTCCAGATCCTTCTGTTACTGGCCGTTTTTCACACTGAGCATTTTCTCCTGTAAAAACAATTTTATTATAACCCCTTTGGAGTCATTTGTGCATGACTTTATGTAAAAAATGAAGTTATTCTTACTTTGATCATAGCCTCAAGCTTAATGGCATCAGCAGCAAACTTGCGGATGCCGTCAGACAGTTTCTCCACAGCCATGCGATCCTCATTGTGCTGCCAGCGGAAAGCTTTCTCATCCAGGTGGATTTTTTCCAGATCACATGCCTTAGCTGCAAAAAATCAGATTAACAACATGAATGCAGAAACACCAAAAATTGACAGGTTCACAAGTTTGTACGTCATAGATGTCCTCTAGTTGATTTAAATAAAGCCTCATTTGTCCTAAAGATCAAATTATGTATGGGGATCCATTTTAGTCAAAACTGTATCTGTGTATCCAATACTTAAAGATAAATGAATTTACTTTGCAATAAATAAATAAATTTATCAATTGTCAAGCCGTTTGTTGGATGGAATATAAAAACTTTCTGTAACTATACAGTACAGACAATTAAGGTATTTCAAGATTTTATAGTCTTAACATGCCTTAGGTCAGGACTAACTTTGTTCATCTTTGAATAAAAAACAAGAAATTGATTTTAAGTAGAATATATACAATGAACAAAATTAGATTGTGACATTAACCAAAATTCTTTAGAAAAGTCTTACATTTCTCCACAGTGAGCATTGCAGTGACGACACTGTGATCCTGGCTGAGTTCTGCCAGCAGTCCAGGGGAGATGGTGAGCAGGTCACAACCAGCCAGCGCCTTCACTTCCCCCGTGTTTCTGAACGAGGCCCCCATCACCACAGTGCTGTAGCCAAACTTCTTGTAGTAGTTGTAAATCTTGGTCACACTGACCACACCTAAAATGAACAAGACAAAAAAAAAAAAAAAAACATGTTTAAGGTTAAATGTATGCAATTACAAGTAGCACTGGCAACTAATCAAGAGCTACTTTGTTAATGACATTTATATATTTATAAAACTGCCATAAAAATAATGCAGCCCTCTTCAGTTTAATGAGTCAGCTACTGATTTTAGCTATAGTGCATAAGGCTGAAACTGTAAGTGCAAATATGATTCAGAACAGCTATCATTACCTGGGTCTTCATGTGGCTCGAAGCTTTTGCGGTCTGTGTTCTCCTTATGCCAGTCGAGAATGCGCCCAACGAAGGGTGAGATGAGAGTCACCTTTGCCTCTGCACAGGCAACAGCCTGAGCAAAGGAGAACAGCAGCGTCATGTTGCAGTGGACGCCATGCTTCTCCTCAAGCTCCCTAAAAAAAAAAAAAAACAGAAATAATAAAAACTCAGGAATATTTCAAGAGTTTTCCTACCAACACTTATTAAAAGAACTTGAGAGTATGGGCAATCAAGAGAACCTAGGTTCTAACTATGACCGATTCAGTTTCTAGAATCAAACGGCAGTTGTGCATTCTCTACCCATTGCAGATTCACTGATACACAACTAGTGAAAATCATAGTTTTATCTGTAAATAGTCTAACAGTACATTAATGTCACACCTCTGAGGTACCGATTCCCAGACATTATCCAGGTTTACCGGCATGCAAGCTGGTGCCATAAATTTTAAGGTTGTTTGCAGTAGTTTGTGACTGTGTCGTGAGAATGACCTCCATCTAAACAAAGTCAATTAGGAAGACATTTTTCTTTAGTCCAGGCCCAAAGGTCAAGAACCTGTGTCCATCTTTGACACTAGAAACAAAGAGGGACTAATTCAAAGGAATAAAAACTAGAATTCTCTGCATTTTTCTCAACATCTAACAGGTCAGAAGTGCTGCACTCTTCCCCTTTCTGAAGCAAAGACATGTTGGATTTGTCAGACACAAATTTGCATGAAAATTTAGAATAATACACAGTACCATACAAAATCTCACTTTAAGTCATTGCCATCATTGTGTGTGCACAAAATTGTAGAAGTTTGTTGTTATAATGGGACAAAACGTGAGAAAGTTTAAAAAATTTTCCTTTTTTTTTTTTTTTTTTATAAAATTGGAGAAGTGCAACATGCATTTTTATTCAACTTATCTATCTCACAAAATAAATTCCAGGAAAGCCATTTGCCTTCAGAAGCAACTGAATTGATAATTGATAAATGTCAATTTGCCAGTTAGGTAAAGCAGAGCATTTAATTTATTATTCTGTGAAATTATGCCTTTTGTTCACGTTTGTGAACAAACAGCATAATTTAGTCAAGAGATACACCAGACAGATTCTGGATGTGGTTGTGGGAAACTAAATAGGTTATAAAACTGTATCTGATATTTTGAACATCTGTATATTGTTCAGTCAGACATATGAAACCACACAACTGCAAATCTACCCAATACTGTGGTCCACCTGAACTTAGACTAGTCAAGAAAAGCATTAAGGGAAGCAGTCAAAAGCCCCATAGTAAAGATCCACAGAGCAGGTGGGAAAATCTGTCACTAGGATAACAGTTAGTCATTCATTCCTACAAATTTAATACAATCTTGACCTTTTGAAAGAGTGGATGTGCAGAAAAGAAGTCATGAGAGGTCCATCTGAAGTTTACCAAAGAATATGGAGAAAACAGAAAATGTGGTGGAAAAATTACAATTCTGAACGCTGTGTGTTGAGGAAACTCATCTTGAACACAGCGTCTGTGATGCACTGAGGGGCAGCAGCATGCTGTGGGGTTCATATTCTTTAGTGTAAATATGGAAGCTGTCTAAATACAGAGCAACATACAGCCAATGATTCAATTATGCATGTTAGAATGGCCCAGTCAAAGTCCAGACTTTATGTCATTAGGAAACTGGAAATATTTGAAACTGCAGTTCTCAGATACTCTCTGTCAAAGCTAACAGTTTGAGCTTTGGGGAAAGATTTTACCCTCTAGGTATAAAAAGCACCTGAAGATAAAGCAGTGAAACATTATTGCTAATGGCCAATTATCAGAGACCATGTTTAAAACTTCAAGTGTGTTTAAGTTTGTGTTTGTAACTGGACAAAAAGTGAAAAAAGGTAAATACTTTTGCACAGCAGCCTCAATATTTTAAGTTTTTAACACCCTGAGACTAGTATAGAGTCAAGATTTAAAATAAATTCAACAAACATCGTTCTGTTTCATCTTGACCTTGCTGCCCTCACTGAATCAGGGCAGCAAGGTCAATTATAATAGTTTATTATTTACAAATTCACTTCAGTAATCAATAATTTGGACTAGATTAAACCCACAACTTTTCATGTCAATTGTTAAATTATCAAATAATTAATGGGAATAATTTCAACATTTGTATTTAAGCAAAAATATTGCTCCCTCCAAAATCTGCAGGTCAACATTTTTTTCAAACTACAAATCTTCTTGCACAGTAAATCTTCGGTCTTCATTGTAGCAGTTTAAGAGGTAATAATTTTACTGTTAGAGTAATTAGAATGTTTATGCGAGGCAAAGATTGCTGTGGTCAAGTGAACTTTACAAGGAACCCTTTAATCATCACAATCACTGATTAAGGAACCGGGACCAATAATTATGTAGGAAGTGTTTGCTGGACGGCAACAGCTCAAATGAATCTTGCAAACTGATAAGATAAGGTGCGACAAGGTTCATAATCCTCAAGCTACACACAAAGAACTGACTTAAAGTGAAAAACAGATTTTGGACAGTAGGCTTTAATCAAGGAGCCAAGTTTCCTGTTTGAATGCAATAATCCTTCAAAAAAATGACTGGCATAAATCTAATTTTAAGTCAGATTAAAATATACATATATAAAAGAATAATTAAGAGCAGATGGACATACTTAAAACCTTGCATACTCACTTCCCAGCCTGGATTCCCTCCCATGTGGAGGACAGTTTGATGAGAACGCGCTCCTTGCTGATGCCTGCCTCTTCATAAAGAGCAATGAGCTTCAAAGCTTTTGCCACCATCTCTCCTTTATCAAACGATAATCTGAACAGAGGCAGAAAAAGGCCAAAAACGATGATTTGTATGTATATTATGTTTTACAAACATGCAATACATCCTATGCATGTAATTTCAACCTCTGCCATGTGTCACAAGTTTGACTTTGCCCATTCTTATTTATCAAAATCACATTTTCTCATATTAGCTTGCAATTCACACATCTTTGTAAGTGCTGTCTTTTCAAAACAGGACTGAAAACACATGAGGTTCAGGCATCAAAATGGACAGAAGCTTGCATTAGTTGGAAACATTGCAAAAAAAAACCAAACATGAAATTTACAAAAATCTTTTTATTTTTTTTCAAGACTGTAAAATAAATTGAATAGAACCACAAAGTAGATGAAATACTGGCACCATTAAATATGTCAAATCTTTTTAATTGAACAATTATTTTTTTTATTCTTTTATTTTCAAATTGAAACTTTTCGACTGACTTTTTTATTTTATTTTATAATCATATAAACCTGCAAGAAAATACTTGGAACAAAATTGTTTCATGCAGTGAAATCGAAGATGCTCAGCAGTTATGCCACACAATCAGACCAGAAAAATGTCAAATATGAAATGACTAAAACTGCAAAAGAATGAAATGGTGACATAGTAACGGCAGCATTGAGAAAACAAATATTTGTGTCTTCATGCACAACAAAATACTCCTCATTTTCCTTTAATTGAGCAGCCCTGCTTCTACCACTCTACATTGCAAAGGTTGGTGTCTACACCCACCTGGCGTCCACCTCCGTAGAGACTCTGCCTGGAACCTTTTTCAGGATCTCCAGTCCAAAACTCACAAACAGCTTGTCCATGGTGTTGGCTACCTGCTCCTCTTCAGTTCTGAAAAACAGAGAAACTTTAATTTATGTGAGAGTTACAGTGGATGGAACAATTAATGCTTAGACAACTCTACATGAAAGACTAAAGAGACACTTAATTATTACATTTAGATTTTCTTACGTCAGAGAACAAATTCTTACCCTCCATTGGCAATACCATATTTAATGGCTTGATCCACAAGGTGCTGGTAGGCTGGCATCTTAGCAGCAGCCAGGATCAGCGATGGGTTAGTTGTTGCATCCTGAGGTTTATACTCATCAATGGCTGCAAAGACAGAAAACACAGATCAATCTCATAAAACCTGAATTAATTTTAACAGAGGCAAAAAACAGAAAAGCATAGGAGAGGAACTGTTAAATATTTTTTTGTATCTTTAAAATTGTATGTTTAAAAACACCACAGATTAAACTTCTGCTTTATTAAAAATTAAAAATGCATGCAAGATGAGAGAATGTTCAAGCCTGATAACTGAAACATAAAAGCTGAAGTCAGTAAGAAGTGCTGCCATCTAGTGTATGCGTTTCTCTCCACTCTCTTCTCAGTAGTTGTTTGTTTACAAAAACAGGAAAAAAAGGAGCAAAATTGGCAAACACAGATGATAACTTTAATGCGATAATGCAACATTACATATCAGCACCACTAGAAAAAGGTATAGTTTATACTAAAATGTGCAGGAAACTAGGTTTTCCATTGATGTCCAAATTATGTTTCAAGCTATTCAGCTTCAGAACAAAGCCATCCTCTGTTCAGGCTGGTTGTGTTGAAAGAAGTATGTTGCTACCTCTTTCAACACAGGGGGGAGGACAGTGAGAATCTTGCAACATGTTAGTTTTTTTTTTTTTTAGGACAAGCTGTGTCAATATAATGCCAAATCCATCAAGTACTTTGAGAAAGAAGTACTTTGGCTCAAATTATGCAGCAAATGTCAAATTTTATCTGAGGGAAAGAAAACAAAAATCTATACAATAGTTGTTCTTACATCAAGTAACTGCATTTCACGTGTTTTCTCAGCCCCTTCAGTTTACCTTCAGGCTTCGCACTAGCTGTTTTTTTCCCCCCCGGACACATTGATAAGTGTTTAGTGGTACTCTATCTTGAACAGACATGTTGTTAATGTTAAAACTTGTCTGAGCTTGCAGTCAAATACAGCCCTCTTACAACATCTACACAAAACCTAGATTACACAAACCAAACAACCACTGGAAATCCTGAAAAACTGCTTCTGGCCATTGTTTCATCAGTCACACTCCTTTCAGCAGTAGCCAATGCAATTCAGACAAAACTGCATCTTGAGACCTTACTGACATGTATCAGAATTTTTAACTGCAAGGAAGCAGTGTTTGATCACAGGAAAGCAAATGGTCAAATTCCATAATGTGTGAATTTCCCCAAAACTGTCCATATGTCCAGGAGGCATGTTAATGTGAAAAATTGTTTAATTTACAAAATAACAGTAATAACCTTTTATTCTGTTGATTATTATTAAGTAGCACAAAACTGATTTGAAATATGAGCATATTATTAATTAGCCCAACCAAATGTCATATTTCCATCGGAAATTAGAAACAATTTTAATGTTAGTGTGAACTAATGGGTAATTAATTAATTGACAGTAACTAACTTATAAAAAGGCAGATAATTATTTGAAGATCTTTTGTTGGCTCCTCTATCTCATTAACTTGTTGCAAGTTAAAACATGCAACAAGTTTTAACTGTACATTGGTTGACTGAAATTGATCACTTTTAGACCTGTCACAATAAGCGGCATGATAAATTAAAACAAGCTCAATAATTTCAACTTGTATGATTTATAGCTCTCTTCTTTTTCCCTCTTCCTTTCTACTAAAAATCGTATAAAAAAAACAAAAAAAACATTTGGAACTGCCTTCCAGTTGCAGTGTTGAATGTTCATTAGAATTTAAAGTGTGTTGATCTCAGAAACCTTGTTCTTGCATTGATATGGAAGTATTATATTATTACTTGAAAATGACCTAAAAACAACATTTACCAGAATAACTTCTTGGACCATTTATCGTCCAACCAAATTAGACATCATGACAGGTCAACTTTATTTTGTGCCGTTTTATTTTGTGCTTTTCTAAGCGATGAAGTATCTTGCCACCATGTAGAAGCTCTTTAATACCTTCTACAGATAATTTCTATCGCCATACAACTAAACTGAAAATGTTGCCATCTCACACACAATTTCTAATTAATGTTTCATATTATTATTTAAATTTAAATCAACTAAATTAGTCAAAAGCTGAATTTAAAAGATCTTGAGCAGCAAAAGATTTCAAGTATGAAGTCCACTACTGCTCTGTGATTTCAGTAGCAATCTTTCTGAACTTCACAAACCAATTCTGTCATGTCATCCTGAGTCTGCAGGCTATGCACAAGGAACTGAGTGATCTGCAACACAGTATTACAGCAAACCGTTCCTCATTCTGACCTATTGAGAAAAAAAAACCTTGCCTGTTGTGGTATGAGAGATAACCAGCACAAAGGATGAAAAAGAAGAAATATATACAACCTCCTGTTGCATGTCGATAAGTACAGAGTAGTTTTGCGTTATTAGCATTTCTACCATCATAAAGCTAGATGTTTGAGGTCAATTTAAATGTTATATAGTTTGTGTAAGCGACTAAAAGCAAAATAAAAGACCCAAGTTTTAACGTTGAAAAGCATTACTTGTTATGCACAATGCAAATACGCAGCAGCTAGCATAGATAGCAGCTAGTGCTAACTGAAATGTTGGGATAACGTTAATAAGAAATAATGGGAGTATGTTTGTTTGTTTATGTTTGTTTCACAGTGTTTAGTTAGAAAGTGTTAAAATTACTAGAAAGACTCATAAAAATATTTAATTGTTAGCTTTAGACTAACATTACTATATACGATTAAGCACATTTGAAGCCAGATGTATTAGAAACACACCCACCGCTGCTATCGACCTTGTGGTCAGTTACATTAAAACCTGGATACTTCCTGCTAACCCAGTTAGCATGCTAATGAGCTAACAGGAACTCGCAGTGGATTGAAATATTTACCGTTAAAATCTCCCGTGTCCGCCACCACCACGGTGAGCTTCTTAAGCTGGTTGAGGGCCGACTCCATCTTTCTGCGTTTGTCTGGTGAACCGCTAGACATGATGAGCACAGACTGGGACCCCTTTTATATACAGAAAGCACGTGAGCGATTTTCGGAATGTCAGGGAGGCGGGAGCGCGCCGCGCAACAGGAAGAAGTCATCGGGAGCGCGCATCCAGAGTGGGGAAATGAAGGACCTAATAATGACAACTCCACTACTCTAAAAAAATGAAAGTTGAAATTTTAAAATTGGGTGTATACGTAACGGCGAGAATACAATCAAAATCAAGTGTTTACAATTGTTAATTTGGATTTTAATCCCAAAATTTGTTTTTTCAGAAAATAAGCTGTCCTGCTGGTGACAATAATTAGCACTAACAGAGACAAGCATTCTGTGTGCCTATATTAAATTTAATTGTGGACTCGAACTACTGGAAATAAATAATATTTACATATTTAGCAACTAGCTCCGTAATAAACCATATTAAAATTTATTGTTCTGCTCTAGAATTTTTGATTCATTTAGAAATCAACAAAGTAATTTTTAGCAAGAAATAACAGTAACATTTTTCAATGCTTTTGTGCAGCTTGTTAAGACTATATTAATTTCATTAAATATAGTGCAGTTTTCAAAACAGCTATATAAACCTGCCTTCAGTTAATTTAATTAACAAATTAATTAAATATACTTTAATTAACAATAACGATCTACCGAGAGTGTGCGCCTCTCTCCCAATGACCGCGAGACAGCATCTCCACCGCGCAACCCTGCAGCCAAATGGGTAATCATAATGAATGAATGAATGAATGGTATTGAGTATACTTTTTCACTCTATGTAACTTTCATTAGCAGTGTTGTCTTTTGGACATCTATCAAGTCAGCAGTCTTCCCCTGGACTGATAATACGGCCATTACATTCTATTTATCACAGGTGTACCCAAAAATTGCACTGAAGTAAAAGTTGCACTACTTCCAGAAAACTTTTACTCACGTAAAAGTAAAAAGTAAAAATTCAAGAAATTACTCAAGTAAAAGTAAAAAAGCATCTGTCAGATGTTCTTGCAGTATTTTACCAGTAAGGGACACTAGAGGGCAGTGCAGGGTTCAGGATTCAGCCTGAGGATATTTTGACATGTGGAGAAGGAAGTAGGGCTTCAAAGTAGAAACGTTTCAACAGAAGAAAAAAGGACTGGTTATTGAATATTATACCTTATTTTTATGTCCCCTTATTTTTGTTTCTATTAAATGGTAATTACTTCATGCTTTCATGTTCACAACTTTGATATCCAATGTATACAAAAAGCCTTTAGTAATTGATTATCTAATAATCTGTGGGTGATATCACCCTGCCTTCATCCCCGCTGAAAGGCACATTTGCCTTTCAGCTCTAAGAAATTTGCCAAATCTGATTACATAATTTGTCACAAATGTATGATTTCCCACATTCAAATTGCACTTAAATTATACAGTTTGTTAATTAATTAAATTAAGCAACATCTGGTAAAGTCAAGTAGCAAGTGAATTTGTAAATTATCATATGTCTGGTACTACTGTTGAATTAGAAATTAGGCCAACTAATTGCACTATGCAAAGGTCTCCCTTGGGATTTTACATTAATGTTAGAAGCATAACAACAGTGTAGGTTGTTGTCATGAGACATTCTTTTTCTACATGACTGAGGAGGCTAAAGTTCCCTGGAGACAAAACAAACAGAAAAGGGCAGATGTTTGTCTGATGCCTAAATATTCTTATGAAACATAATGCATTTTGGATGTATTCATATTCTGAAGATTAGCATTTTTCTATAGCAATATTGACAAAATACCTTCCTACCTATATTTTACATAATTTGAGGAATTTAATAACAGATGGAAGAAACAATTCAATCAGGGGAGACCTTACCCAGCTTAAGATGCAATGCTCTTCTAAGTTTGGTCCGAACAGAGCTTTGTAACTTTTACAAGCTGATCTCATTCTAAAGTACAAAAATGAAAAGAATATATTGTCATTACAGTGAGAACTATGTCTCTGAAAACCATTGTTATGCCCTTATCCCAATCAGTTATAAAACTTTGTCAATTCTACTTTATCCTTCTGCCAGATTTGGTTTATGAAGGATTGCTTCCATGATGAAGGGGCTTATTCTATTTTTTCCTATCAAACTTGCTTATACAGTTACATCTGTCTGTTGTTCTAAGCATAGGCAGTTAAACGACCATATTTCTTAGACCTTACACACTACAAAAAGTCAGCTCAGAAATCTGAGCTTATAATGTGACAAATCTATCTGAACTCTAGAATACTGGATCCATAAATGCATCATTTTGGATACATTATTTGCATGAGGAACATAATCTGTTCAGTAAATGTGCCATTGATCATCATGTTTTCCAGATTGCTAGATTATGTCTCTTACTATGATAACATAATTGTTTTTCTCAAATTGTTGACCCCTCCAGTAACAGCTATTCAATGTCAGTTTTATTTGCAATAATACCAATTCTATTTCAGAAACTATTACAGAAGTCCAAATCACCTTTCTTGCCTTTCAGCAAATGTGCTTGTGTTCAAAAGCAATTCATTAGCTCATCAGCCCTCAGGCTAAAGAATCACAATGACAGTGTTGTGTGCAGCCACTTCCTCGTGGAATGCTTTGCAAATAGGGTTCTGTATGTAACCACTGATGCATAGAGTATAGAGAGGGATACAAGGTAATGGGTTACAACAACCTGGCAATGGTTAAAATGCAGCAACAGTTTGCTAAATGAGCATCTGAGGCTATGTCAGAATTCAATAACAATGTTAGGCAAAATCTTCACAGATTCCTTTAGTCCAATTTTGCTGTATACGATACTAATTTTAAAAAGCTTGCGCATACCTTGAATTTGATGAGACACTTTTGCTGTGTGAAATCATTTTTAGCTCAGAAAATATCTTAAAGGGTAAACAAATTTTATATTTTAAAGGTCATTTTATTTATATAGCACATTTTCAGCAACAAGGCAATACAAAGTGCTTAACAGTAATTAAAAGGAAATACAAACAAAATAACAAACCAAAGGAAAAAGCAAAAGAAGGCACATTAGAGTACATGGCAACATTCAGACAAACCAAGTGGCAAACAAAGACATGAGTGAAGGTGGTGACATATTGAAACCACATTGCTCAGCCTCCCGGCAGAAGTCCAATAAAGATGTTGTTATCAAGGAATGTCCTTGGAAGTGCTCAGCTCCACAGCTGCAAGGATAACAGGAGGGGGTGAGGTGGTAAGGAGCGTTATGTTTGCATATCTTAAAGGAGATTGGAAATATGCATCCCTTCCAAAGCAACATGGGAAAAGCCAATTCAGATACAGAATGTCTTAGTTAGGGAAGATTACAAATTTCAGTCTTCCCCAAAGTCTCGCCGATACGTCTCAGTTCCCAATAATGCAAATTAGTTTGGTCTTTCCAGTGAACCGAAACTAGCAACTTCTTCAAGATCAATTCCATCCCGTTAGTGAGTGTTGGAGTCCTCAGCTGGGCTGTGAGTCTCACTGAGAATCAGTCCACACCAACAGTCCGAGTGTTCACTGGTTCAGCCAAGTCCATCACAAATTTGTTGACAAGCCAGATATCCGCAAGCTCCAAACAGCAGCAATCCTGTTATCATGAAAAAATCCAGGGTGAATAACACCGGGTGTGTCCCTGCAGAACAAGAGGGCTCTCTTGTGCCCCGTCTTCTCGTCAAGAAAATTTGACCAATTGCATTGAGAGACCGGTTGACCAAATCCATAGTTTGTAGATTTGGAGAATGTGCAGAAAAATGCTCCAAAAATAGAGAAAAAGACAGGACAAAAATGATGCAAGCAGGGCAGGCAAGGGCAGGGAGGGAGCAGAGGAAAAAAGCATCTGCTTTCACTGAGAGCAAGAGAGGAAATAAAACTGCTTTTACAAAGCATTTGTAGCGGACCACTTAAACAGCTTTAGTCTTTTAAAATCTGAATTGTGATTAGAATGTATATAATAGATGGCTTTGAATTGTGCAATGTGTGTTAGAAAAACAGGACTGCTTTAATGATATAGTGACGGTACAATGAAATCTTCTAAAATGTGCACTAGATGAAGGACTGTAAGAGGAGGAGAAATAAGCTTAACTCTATTTCCACATTCTGGCAGAAAAAATGATGTGTTTGAAGACAAAAGATCCTGTATTCTCCTAGATAAAGAAAATACTTAAAATACATTTCAATGCAAGGACAGGACACCTTTGGAATTAAATTTGTAGTGTACATTCCATTGTTTTTTCATGCATTTCATTTTATTTATTTGTTTTAATTTTAATTTGTACTTAGTCTGTGTAAATAGATATGAATTAGAGCTGACTTTATAACGTAGTACATCAAGCTGCCATTTGTAGATCTACAATTACAGGGGTCTTTAGTACATCTATAAGTAAAATGAACTGCAACAGCCAATCTTGTGATATAAAACCTGTTGTCCACTCTAATTTTAGGCTAGCGGATGGGTTTGTTCTGCTTCATTGCTGTTGTGAAAACTATTGACTTATCTGATCTTCCATAAGCCTGGGTTGATATTTGTGAAACCATTTTTCCAGAAATGCCCTGACAAAGCTCCATCAACCCCAACTTGCTGCCATGCATGAGCCAAAAAACAGACCTTCAGAATCCAACCAGTAACTAGAACATGACAGAACAGAATATAAAATAAAAGCAATAAACACACACAAAAAAAGAATTCAAACTAATTGTCACAATTTTGACGTCAATATACATAAAATCCTTTTTTATAATTATATTTTTTTATTTTGTTTTGTGTATTCATTTCAAAATATCTTACATGTCACAACAAATTAGCCTGCAAAAACACAAAATCTTACCAATTTTTTTTTTTAAAGCTAATATGCAAGACGTTTTTAGTAAGACATACAAGTTTAAGTCAATAATTCTTCAATATTGATAAAAAGATATTTATTCAACTGGGAGATAATTTCAATTATAATGAACATTTTTTCCCATGAAATAATACTTTTTCATCAATATTAAAGAATTGTTGATTTAAAACAAGCTGCTATATCATTCCTATATCACATTTTGTGTTTTGCAGTGTTGTAATTATTTGTGAAAATATTCTGGATTATCTTCAGGGAAGTGAATAATGGAGCAGTTTCTACCACTCCTGCCTCCCTGAATAAAACTCAAAGGTTCAAATCCAAACCAAAGTCTTTTTTTTTTATATTTTACGAGGCGTTCTCTCTGGGTTCTCCCCACAGATGCCAGAAACATGAAATTAGGCTGATTGCGTGCTCTTAAGTGCCCTCTGCTGTGCATGGTTGTTTGTTATGTGTTTACTGTTTGCTCATTAACTGCTGGATTTTGGCACCAGTCCCCCTGTGACCATGCAAGGACTAAACAGGTAAAAGACTTTTGGGTGACTATGCAAGTAATTATTCTTTATCAATGCTGTTGCTTTATTGGCCGCTAGATGTCCTCGTTTCGCTTCTAAGCTTCTGTGAATGACAGTCACATGTGCACACATGTTGAGTGAGAGAGCAGAGAGGGAGGGAGTGTTTGAAAAGGACCAAGTTGAGAAGTTTTGTCAGTTACTAAGTGAAGAGGAGGGACAGCTGGGAGTGCAGACTGACAGATAAGTTGGAGGTAAGTCATTCTCACATTTAATCAGCTGTGTGGCAGCTTCTTTGATTTTCTCCTTGATTTAGTAACCTCTACACAGATGTCTGTGATCGGGTGAATAATAAGCCTTTGTTGGGGGTGGGGTTGATTAAAGGGATGAACTTCATCCTGATTCCATTAATCTCACAAAAATTGTTTAATGAATGTTGCACTGTTTACTCTGGGGCTGGATTACATTAATCACACTTAATCTCACTGCTCATATTCATACATTAAAATTCCTCCTTAAACTCTCCAGGGTGTTTTCTTTTTTGTAAACTACTGTCCGTTTAGCCCCCTGATTTATCAGCATGTTGTTGTGGAGGAGAGGCGATGTTGTAAGCATGGAGATTTCTGATTGGCTGATGAATGTTTTCCTAGATTATGGTAAAACAGACAGAAATAAACTTGTGGAGAAAAACAACATTTCAGAATACCAACCATTCCTCAAGGCATCCCCTCCCAGCAGCTCAGCTTTTCTTTCCTTCTTTTTTCTCCTTGGGGGTTACAGGAACTTAAAGCCCTGCTGACTTCTCAGAGTCATGGCTGGCCTGCTGGCAAAGAGCAAAAAAAATTGCTGCTATACAATGTGCTCTTATGTTAGGTTAGCCAAAGTTACATGAATCTGCTCCATATTACATGCGGAATATAAAAAATTAATGGAATCTTTAATGAAGGCAGTGAGGCAGCAATAAGAAAGAAATATGTCATAAAAAGGGAGTGATGCCTTTTTATTCCCAGGTCTCTGTTGTTTCTGTTCATGTTGGTCTTTGAAAAAAAAGATAGGGAAAAAAAAAGCTGTCCAGAAGCATCAAAAATGAGTCTGAAAATTGGAAAAGATGTCTGTGTTTCTTCTGTCTGAATCAAAGAGAATAATTTTACATTTTCTGCTATGTCTCATAAGTCACACATACAAGACCTTTTTTTTTTTTACAGAATAAGGAGCAGCTTTATTTACTCTGTCAGGAATAACAATAGAACAGAATGCAAGGTATCTACTAGGTATTTCCATAAGAAACAGCATACAGCAGCTAAGAAAAAACATATTCTGTATGCAGATATTTTGTTAAAGATGATGAAATGTTATTGATTAAAGACTTGCTGTGTGATGCAAGATGTTTAAAATGTTGCTTATATTTCTGCCAGCAGCGAAAACATCATTCACTCACATTTCCTAGTTTAATTGTACTGTGAGCTTCACAAAGGTTATAATCTTCATCCAGGTTGCAGAAGTGTTGATGAGACTGCATAAAGAGAGGGAAGCAGCAAACAAAGATCTTTTGAGGTTCAACAATAGTAATCTGGCCTATGTTTATTTTATTAGATTCTAAAGCTGTTCAACCGCATCATCAGATTTATAGTCAAGGAAATGTGACTATGAGTTTCAAACAGCACCTCTCTCCAGTTGCATAAAAATGATCCAATATTATTCCAATACATTCACTCAGTATAAAATGGAAAAGCAATTCAATATGAATTTATTCATCTATCCATGGGATTGGAGCTGATTCCAGCTGTCAACATTTGAAACGCTGCAGGTTGCCAAGCTGTCGCAGGACCAGCACAAAAAAATGCACCTAAGGGCAATTTTTGCTGTGCTACGTGACCTAACATAGATGTGTTCTGCCTGTGCAAATAAGCTAGTGTAACAAGCATGCACAGGTGAAAATAGTTTATATTCTAATCAGATGAGTGACCTTCTAGCTGTGAGGTAAAACACTGCTCCATCATGCAGCTCTGAACCTTTTAAAATGATGTAACCACTGCTGTCTTTAAGTTGCAAAAGTGACAGAATCAAATTTGCCACTTAAACACTTTTAAACACATCAGACTGAAGGAACTTTAACTTGCAGCAATTCAGTCTGGTATGTTTGTAGCGTTTTCTCTTGTAAACTATTTCTTTCTTGTTCCTACATAACTTAGGAGTGATTCTTTCATGGGAAGATTCTTGGCTCTTCCTTCAGAACCTCTGATTAAAGACCTCCCAACTCTTTTGCAAGATGAGCATTGCCAAACCTTATACAATTTTATTCATAACCCAGACTGAGAGTCATACTCTAGTCTTCTTTGGTAAAAAGATGAAGCAGACTCCTTCCCTGACCAGTGGAATTATAGTTTATGTGTCTGGCACATTTCAGCATCAAAGCATCAGACCAAGACCTTTGTGTTAGATAAGCATTTAGCATCACAAAGGCTTTATGGTTTATTCTTGGACAGAAAAATTACCCTTCTGTGAATGCACTGTCTCATCTGCCCACAAAACATTTGTAAACAAACTTTCTGGTAAATAGCTCAGCCTGTTCAAATGAACCTTGGTAAACTACAGACATGGAGCAATGTTTTTGCGAGGGAACTTTGAACTCTTAAATGAATACTAACGCCAAACACTGGACAATAAAGGTGACCATGAATTCACCCCATTTCTGGAAGTAATTATTTTTGTTCAATCATTTTTAGGGAGGGTAACATTAGTTCAAACCAAATAAGTTTATTGTAATTTGAGTGTATATATTATAAAACAAAAATGTTTATCAGTGTTTTTCTAGGACCTGTAACAGAGTAGAGTGATAATCATTGAATAAATAGAAACACAAATACAAAACAAACAACAATAAAAGGACAATAAAATGAGGCACTTGGGCTTAACAGGAGTTTATTGTTTTACAAGCTTGAAGCGCAAGCAGACTGCTGGTTCTGCTGTTGATTATGTTGCACAGTTTTATTGAGAGCAGTTTCTAAAGTGAATGTGAGGAGTTTCAAGGCCCTCTTGTTCCTAAACATTGATTGCTTAAAACCCCTAAATTAATTCGACAATTTTGTGTACCTTTACACCTTTGGTTCTTATTGCACAGATCCCATTTTGATCACTAGTTGGGAATGTTAGACAGTGATCTGACAGTCTGGCTTAGAACTCTTGATGTTTAAACCAATAAAACCTTGAATTCAATAAGATAACATTACATTTTGGATTTAAAATGGAAACCATTTCACAAAGTACAACTTTTTTACTTCACAAACAATCACAAATATTTAATAAAACCTCAGGGTGGATTAATACCAAAAATCTGTGCTGTAGTGCAAAATATGTCAAAATATCAGGTTTATTAAAGTTTTGCTGTAATCTTTTGAAACTGATGGTAGATTTGGCAAGCTTCGACCGTTTAGTATAACTGCTTTTCTTTTCCCCTATTTTGTTTACATGTACAAATTATATTATAAGATTAAATTATGATTAACAACATTTAAGACTGGCGTGATAAGAATAATTTAACAAAAGGAACCTATTCAGATGAAAATGCACCAGTTTCTGTGGTTTACAATGTCTGAATGGAAGTGAATTGAGGCTGAATCTGTGAATATTGTCTCAGCAATCCGTTAATTACTCTGCTCAAATCTGATTATGATTATGAGCTGGACAAATAGCAGCAAACAGGAGACTTAGACAGCATCAGCTCTACATTTGGTCAGGATGGAGAGATAATTAGAATTAGTTTGCTGCTGAATTTGTAAATGGAGGCAACAGTGAAGGCTGCAGGTAAAAAATTGTGGTAAACAAAAAAAGAAACCACTGAGGTAAAGTAACTCAATTAAAAATGTGCGCCCTTAAAACACGCTAATTATCCTTGAGCTGAATGAACCACAGACTGACAGATGAAACAGAACAACTCACTGTTTAAAAAGGAACTCCTCCTCTCTATATATAACCTAATAAGTGCAGCTCATGGAATCTTTCCTTCAGCTCCCAGTGACAGTCAGAAAGCCTTGACACATTGCAGGATGTGCACACAGTAAAGAGACAGAAGCAGCTTCCTCCCCTCTCCCCCCTCACGTCCTCCCACATCTTGTCAGCTCCAGCTCGACTGAACTGGTGACAAAATGATGTTTCTGGACAGTTAGCAGCTGCCCTTCGACTTCATTTATTCCACAGATACTGACCAAGCACCAACCTGTTTTTTTATTTTTTTTTTTTTTTTACATAGGTTTAAAACAGATATTTACCAGTTTTTGAATGTTTGGAAGCAGTGAAAATATGTTGGCAGACGACATGTTGACTGCTTCTAATTGTTATGACTAGTGTCTGTCCCAAGCATAGCTCTGTGGTTGACTTGAGAATTTTTTTTTGAGGTGTGGCCTCTCCCTGGATGACTGCCTTGAACAGTGAATGGGGATATAACAAGGCTGCAATGTGCTTCTGTGTGCAGGTGTGTGTGAGAGTGTGAGAGACAAAAAGCACAGCCGTGCCTGATATGGTCCTTCAGTGTGTTTTATCTTTGTGTGCTAGATCTTAGCTGGTCCTCTCTGCCTTTGTTCTAAAAATGTGTTTTACACCTGTAATTTTCAGTCTCATGTTCTCATAGTGCAGCATTCTTGAGGGCAGACTCAAGAAAAAGGGGTTGAAAATGATGCACCATAGTGCTTTATTTGTGGGTGACATAAAAGCTATGTTTTGTGGTTCTGATTCTAATCCTCACTTTTTCACCAGAAGAGGCTGTTGAATAGTGGGGAGGGGAAAGTCTATATTTTACAGAAATGAGTGTATATGAAAAAAAAAGAGAAGATACATCTGTGTTAGTGCAGTGGTTCCCAAAGATTTTCTGGACCCCCTATGGATTACAATAACCCCTCCCCCCATTCTCCGCAATAAAAGGAAAAAAAAAAATCAACTGGGCACAAAACTCCACTGAAGTTTATTTCACACTTCAGGTTGCAACAAAACACACTACTGTTCTGTACGGTGAAACACTTTGGTGTGACTGTTTTTTTTCTGTTTTTTTTTTTTCATCCATACCGCTTTCCGTGCCCCCACTGAAACGGCACTGCGTCCTCCGAGGGGGCACGCCCCACACTTTGGGAACCACTGTGTTAGGGTGACTGAAGGAAGCAAATTTTTTAATAACCCTGGTGAGAATGTGTAAATACCTTCATCACCAAGTTAATCTCTTATGGTAAAATATGGTACCATGTCCTGTTTTTAGAAATAATTGTTTTTAACAAAATTGCCCCCACACAGTGAATGCATATTTTTGGGAACTCAGACAGTAGCACAGATGTTAAGGCAGCAAAAGTGTAAGAGTGATGGCAGAATGAGGAAGAATTAAATGGAGGAGAAATTAAACTTTAACTCTATTGATGGGTCAAATTAAGTAACAGCAGCAGATAACATTACAATGAATTAAATATTACATCAGCAAGGTTTGGACAGCAATGGACAAATTAGTTTTCTGTTTATGCCAGGTATGTTATTAGACCATCCATTATCCCTGCAGTAAGGGGTGATTACTGATCAGTTGATCTAATAGAACACAGATATGTTTGTTCAGTACCCAGCTCATATTTTGTGATAAAGTACTGATTGGGGTGCTTCTTTTTCAAAGATTTACTGTGGCCTACAAGACAGTTTTATAACATGTTGTCTTTTAGTTAGTTTGGTTTACCCTCATGGGTCTTTCCTAGCCCATCTTTTGTTCTACTATCAATCAGTCTGACACGTCCCAGAGCAGAATGTGGAAAATGTGAATACACTAAACAATAAGAGAGAAAAATAATCCAGAGTGGATTTGACAGCTGGAATTATACTGACAATAATTTGCACTTTGTGGCCGACGCTCAAAGCTGTAAAGATTTTATTTAAATATATATATTTTTTAATAGTGTGTTCTCTCAGAGCTTCCAGGAATAAGTGTCACCCTCTTGCATCCGGAAGGGTCCGTTTGGTGTATTCCTTCATGAAGAGAGCTCTGCTGAGATGTTAGTGCCCTGTGGAAACCACAAGCCATAACCACACACTCTCACTACTGCTGACTCCCAGTCTCACACCCAGTTTAACACAAATAAAATACAAGCCAGGGTGTTTTCTTTCTCCCAACACATCATTTCGTCCTCTTGCCTCACCTCCTCACATTCTTTGCTTTTCTCTGTTAATTATGATCCACTCTCCAGATCTGGTTTATTCAATCAGATGCTTTACATTAAGCTGCATTTGTAAAGATTCTTCAGCTCCCTTTGCTGATAATAAAAATAGCGAAGGTCATTTACATTCTGTATATAGCTGGTTTATTTTTAGCTTTGTTTCTGGTGCAGACTAATCTTTGCGTAACGTGTAATTTGCATTGCATGTAGGCATACCACATATTTGCCTTCTTTTACACAATCCCCTCCCAACCAAGTTTCTTTTCCTCAGAAATCCATTTGAGATGGGTTTTTAATGATCTAAATAGAATTATGCTAACATTAAAAACATCTATCTCCCTATAGGTTCTCAGTTCAAAATCAATTTTCAAACCTAAAAGGGGAAGGCATCTCTCTTTTAAAATTTAAATGTGATGAACTTTAGACATGCTGAAGTGTGATACTTTGAATATAAAGTACAATGACACAGAGTCCCTAAAAATAAGATTGGATTTTCTATTTTTTTTTACAGCTCATCTTGTTCAATTTAAGCTACTTTGTTGTTCAAAGAATTGCATACGCTGAATTATTTGCTTGTGACATCTTAACTATTCAAGCTGTGTAATTTTTCATCAGCTCAATGGGAGGCCTTTTCAGACTGCTACATTTTAAGCTCCTGCAGAGATTATGATTAAGATTTAATGTTTATGCTTTTTTGCCCTTGTGGTAATCAGTCAACCACTTTCATTTTTTGTTAAACCTTCAAGATTTTTTGTTCTTACAACCTTTTTAACAAAGGACCTGCAAAAGCTGCAGCTTTAAAGTCCAATGTAAAAATACAAATACAAAAAAAATACAAAGTACATTCAGTTGCTGCTTCATTCTTAAATCTCTGTTTATCTACATAGCCTCTTCCCCTTCGTACAGCAGGCTCATGGGAAGCATTAGCAAAACATTGACTTTAGTTATTACGTAAGTTTATATACATTTGTTGAAAACTAACAGGGGAGCATATCTAATCAGCAACAGATACAAAGATAAGTATCTGTGTGTATTGCTACTAGATTTGTCACAACAACAAATTTTGCTGGACAATAAATTGTCCCAGAAATTATTGCGATGAACTAAATTGTTTTGAGACCACTTCGAGTAATACCCTGGTAACAGCATAACAATTCAAGCACACCTTCTCACAGATAAATAAACTTTACTTTCTAGTTAACGTTTAACACTTGAACTGGAAGACATTATAATATTCAAAATAAATAAACAAAACAACAAAGAAAATGGATACTGAAGTCTTTGTAAACAAAATTGTCCTAGAAAAGAGGCTAGTTGAGACGAAAGAACTGAAGACTTTTGTCATCTAGTCTTTGGTAGAAACAGATGGAGAGACGCGAAAAACAATCATGTAAATGGAAATTATTGAACTCGTTTTAATTTATCATGCGATTGTCATTTATTATTTCAACAGACATAATTAGACCATGGAAGTAGATTAAGGATAGATGCCAAACTCTTGCTTTTGATGGAAATGTCACAACTCTGTGATATGTAAAGTAGCGGAGTTCTAAAAGTCTCTGCAGCAGCTGCTCACTTTTAAGTAGAAAGTCATTTAATAACACATTAATACACTAATTTCCAGTTCCTGAGGTAAAAAAAATGTTCCAAAGCAATCAATGCAAGTGGTTGTAAACGGCATTCTCATATTGTATTTTTTGCCTAAAGTCAACTTCAATGTGGTGATCTAATATGTAATTGTATATAAAATTACAGTTATCAGAATTGATAATATAACCATTTGCCTAACATAGAAAAGTCTTTCTAATCTCTAATCTGGATCATCACCTCACTCAAAATTTAACAAAAGAGTAATGCATATTTGTCTTGCTGTTTTTGGCCATGCCTCAGGCTGATAAATTTAAGCTCCAAAAGTTGAGGCAATCTATTCAGTCATTTAAATGAGATCAGTTTGGTTTTTATTTTGACAGTTTGTACCATTTGTTCTGTTTTTCTCATGATCTTCATAGGGCCTTTTTCCTTTTGGTTACAGTGTTTGGTCAGATGGCTTGCCCTAACTAAAAACCCCAGCTGTAGTTTTCCTTCCTTTATAATGAAGCTACATGCGGAGTGACTTCATTATAGGAAATATTTATAGAAAATATTCAGCATGAAATATTCTGTTCCTCCAAGATGCTTTGAATGCTGGGTGGTTTTTCATCTATTTTTATAATTTCAATGAGACAAGTTAATGTAAAACATAATCATTTTGCTGTAGTAAGTAGCTCTGCTGTGTTTAAGTGTTACAAAAAAAATGCATATGCTCTCATGTTCATGCATTTGTGTCAGAAAATAAAGTTCAGTTGTCAGTGAAAAGCACCAGCTTCAGCGGTACCCTTGCCTCCATCTTCGTTTCATGTTCTAAATTGCCATAAAACCTCTCTGACAAACCTCAGAGACCGCATGTCTTGCCATTTTTGTATCTTTTTTCATCATAATTAGACTTAGACTTAGACTTCCTTTATTGTCATTGTACAAAGAGAACACAAGGTGAATCTTGACAACGAAATGTCGTTACTTGGCTACAAGTGCAACAGAGCTAAAACCTTACACTACACAATAAATACAATATGGCTGAAAATATATAAGAGCTGAGAATAAGAATAAGGTGCTATAGAATCCACAAGTTCAGTATTGTAAACAAAGCTAAAAAAAAAGCTAAAAGAAAAAAAAGCTAAAAGTGCGTGTGTTGACCATGTCCATGGGGGGGTGGTTTGGTTTGTGAGTGTGTGTGCGTGTGTATGCGTGTGTGCGTGTGTGTGAAGGGGTGTTATGTGGCGTTAAGCAGTCTGATGAAATTACAGTGAACAATACCACCATTATTTTTTCTTGAATAGTGCTCATTATTGGATGTCTCTTAATTCGCTTAGTTTTTTTTAAGACAGCATAACATTAAGAAGGCTGACTGATGGAGTACTTTTTTCATGCCGTTGGGTTGATTCACCTAATTGTGTTCTTAGTCAACTCACAGTTGCTAATGTCACTTGTCATTAGTCCCTTTCAGCAATAATTCCCAAAGCACTGTAATTAACCCCCATATAGATGCCTTTGTTGCCTTGATTACAGTGTCCTTTGTAAGGTCTCCTCTGTCCTGGTCAAACCTACTCGCAGGCAAGCTATTTTTTATTTCGTCATTTAAAAGCTATAAATGGATTACAACTCGGTCTTGCTGTGCATAAGTCCCACATAAGCTTATAGCCTATTGCTAAACCTAAGTAGTTTAACTTTTACTGTAATTTTCCTTCAATTAAATGGCAGATGTACAATGACCATAAGCAGGCTTAATATGTGGACCAAAATAATCCCCAAAACACAACTACAAAATAAATTTTAAAAATGTGTGAGATGCTAATTAGAAGCACATGCATTTTAAAGAGAATGACAAAACTGCTGCCAGTTATATGCTCCCACTGAATTGCAAGTCTCAGGTCAAATATCAAATGATTATCCAATAGTCAATAATATGAAAATATTGATATGGTAGTGTACCATACAATAATCTCAATAAAGAAACTAGGAAAAATGATTGTATAAACTAAATGTGCCTTAATACTGATTGGTTAACAGTTTTCATCCACCTTCCTTAACTTTAAGTGTCTGTGTATCTTCCTCAAACAATTCAATAGTGTGAAAATCTTAAAAGGATCCAAGATTAGTTGAACATGTTTGCCTAAATATGCTGTAATTTTCCTATTAACTAAAATATTGCTGTTTATGATATGCCTAAACTCATAATTACTTCAAAAATTTACATCTTGTGTTATTTTTCACTCATGGAGGTCGCCATTTTTTCACTGATGGGTTGATGACGTCATTAGGTCCATTCTGTACTGGAGTCTACAGAGTAAACACAGTAAGGCTAACTTTTTCCAAGTAGTTGTTTATCATATTGCGTTTGATTGGTGTAATTTTATACAATGCCACACTGTGTTACCATCGGCTGTAATTCATTTATACCAGCAGAACAAAGGAAGGCTCTAAAAGGTGATCTTCACCTTAACGAGCTTAACATAAATGCTGTGCTGCCGCTAAGATAGGCAGAGCTGGAGGCTTTTTGAGATGCTAACAGGAGCTAAACCGTCTGCAGTACTGACATCACCAATCCTACTGGACGCATGGAGGTCCAGTGTCGCTGTTGCCACTGCTCGGCTGTTGCCGAATTGAATACAGCGCTGCAGACGCTGGGAGAAACGTCAAACACAAGCAGCGTTAATAGAAATGCTGAAAGAGCTAGAACATCGGTACTGTGAAACCACTACCAAACCAATTTAGTCTTATCTTTTACAAAAAGCCAAAGATTAATTAGGACATGCTGTGACGGAGAAGCCATCATGAGCTGGGACAGAGTCCCACAGAAAGGTGACATGCATGCTAGCACACAACCAACAATTTACTTTTTGGTTTCAGCTCAAGCTGGCGCGGTTTGTTGCGCTGTTCTTGCCTCAGTTATCATATTGATAGTTTGTAATTTTCCTAGTTCAAATGTTCAAACAGGGCTGTTTCCTGATAGGGGCATGCCGGGAGGAAGTCACATGATGGTGGAACTATATCATTAGGACGTATTGAGAGTGTTTTCTATTAAATTGAGTATTGCATTTTTGGTCATAGGTTTTACTAAAACTAAACAATCATAATTAGCGTTATGATTTTATTTTGCATAATTTGATGAGTTTACTTGAGTTAAAGTACTTTTTTTCCTGTAATGTTTTCCTGTGAGTGGAGCCTATGGCTATTAAAGAGGGTTTTGCAGCATGAAAGGTTGTGTTTAGACTCCCAAGAGGTCACATCGAAGGTGATGGACTTTTGCAATGAAGGTACGGCTTTTTTTTGTCTGTTTGTAACCTGCTGGTACATCTTCTGTTAGTCTGCTGCACAGCTTCTCAAGATTTTCACCAGAAGAAAAGGACAAACACTATCTGAAGATAACTATAAGCATTGGTTCACTATTTATTTGTTCAAGTCATAACAGAGCCCTGACACACATGCATTAAGTAAAATCTCACCAAAAGGTCTATGCTGTTAGTTTAAGATGAGTGTAAGATAGAGCACACTCTATATTTTACTTAGACTGTCATAAAAATGATATTGTGATATTCCAGAAAAATTTATCTGATGTAATTAAAACAAAAAAAATATATACATATATCTCTTTCTGTTTTGACATTTGGTGGAGTGAGATCCATTGGGGGAATCCCCAAATGTTGCCTAATGACTGCTGGAGATAGACACCAGCTCACATCGACTCACCAAGAAAAAATGGTTAATGAACAGATGAATAAATGTTGAGATAGAGTGATGAAAAGTGTCTAAAAATCAAGTCTCACATTGGAGTCTCCACATTTGTTGTTGTCCTATCTGGGACTTTCATGTAATTAACATTCAGTCTGCCTCCTCTTAGTCCACAGTGACTTGTGTCATTGAAAAGTTCACAAGGTACTTCTTTACTGCTGGAGTCTGCGGATTAGTTCCCATGGAAACAAAGCTATTGGAAGTCAGAAGGAATATCCAGAGTAGTTGTGTTTCCTTCATCCAGCAAACACCCCACAGAAACGTTTGAAAAATGCCCCGATGGTCGTTTGCATTGATCTTGTTGGCAGAAGTGCTGCTGTACCTGATACCAGGACTGCGGATACTGCTTCTCTATAGACTGGAAGCAAGTAGACATAAACTGGTTCATATTCTATCTGATGTTTCCCCTGTAATTTGTAATAAAATATTTTCCATGTTAATTTTTTCATCAAACATTAATTCTAAAGTATAAACAATCCCCATTTCAGTTTTTGTCTAATTAGAAGGGTAGAAGCAATGCCTCAGAAATTTTAATGACATTGATAAGTTATTAAATTAAATTGATTTTTGACTAACCAGTGAAACTGGTTATTCATACATCCTTTGAAACGGATTAACACGAATACAGTATCTGAAATTTACATAATTAACAGCATTTGTATAGAGCAACTAATTTCATTAGATACATCTGGTCTGAAGTGCAAAGAAATATTTTGATACTGGTGGTTTACAACATTTTAAGCATCTGATGGCCATAATTGATTTTATGAGGATTTCTGAAAAATCACAAACTTTTCATTCAGAAGTGAGCTTTCAGAGACATCCTTGTATTTTCTATTATTTGTTTTTGTCTCTGAATGTATTCATACAGACTACTTTCCTGTTTATTGCTTGTGCTCTCAAAGTTTCATGAAACTGTTTGAAAAAGTTTGTCTATTGATTTTAGGAAAATATACGCACCCCATATTTTCATCATATTCAAAAATAAAATAAAATTTGAAGCTCAAGACTCGCCAATTTTACAAAAACAGCCTTTCAGTAGACTGTTAAAATATTCGGATTTTCATACTGATTTGTTACAATAATTCAAAATCATCCTCTATGCTATTTCTATGCTATTTAAAAGGCTCACATTTTTTGCTAAATTATGCTACATTTGATATATGAAAGAGAATAACTGAGATTTTGCAAACCTTTCACATTCTGTGGATCTAGCTTATCCCATTTTTAAAAAAATATAATTGCTTTTTACAATGCGCTTCAAAGATGTTATAGGGATGGAGTAGCCTCCTCATAGAGAAATATAACAACAATCTATCATCCTGATCACTTCTGGTTAAAGCAGGATACCTGACTTTTTGGAACTCATAGGCACAGGGAAACATTCCTGTATGATTTAAAAAATGCTCAGTTTAAACATGCAGATAATTGGTGAAAAGAGTGCTGCCTCAGAATATCTGCTGTTGGCAGTTTATTTTTTTAAGACGCAACACATAACAGCTTATTACAACCTCCACCACTTATCAAAGCAACACGATGTTTGAGTGTTTTGCCAAAGGAGGAACAAATAAAAGCAAAATTAATGGATTTTTCGTGATATTGTTTTGTGGTGTAAAGAAAACACAGACTCGGGGAAAACGCATTGACAACGCTTTTCAATTTCACACTCCTACCCTTTGTAAAGAAAAATTATTCTACTCAGTGAAATAAGTAATTGCATTCAAAAGCATTTCACTAGCATGCCAGAGAGCTGATAAGCTGGTGACCCCGATGGATCAGGGGAGATCAAGTCCACCTCTCAGGATCTCTAATCCCTCTTGAGGCCTTTTACCATGGATGTATTACGGGGGATATATGGGGTTTAGAGTGATTGCTCCTGCTGATCTTTTGAAAGAAAATGTTTCCGGAGCCAACATATTTTATAGTCCTGAGGTTTGTGTTGATGCTATGGGACTGTATGCAAAGTAGTATATTGTATTCAAGTGAACAGAAATTGATTTTGTAGAACGTTTTAATAACAGTTAAAAAGAATTTAAGTGCTGTACAAAACAATGATAAAGGACCTAAAAATACAACGTGCCTGACTCATGATGATATTACACAAAATCAGTGTCCCTTTGTCAAAAATTGGAAAATCCATGTGCAGGAAATGAAGCATATAAAGATGGACTAAAAATAACTTTGTATTTGTAAAATAAATCAAAGACAAACTTTATTATTGAAAGTCCCAATTAATGTAAAAAAGAGCCAAACATAATCATTTTGCAGATGTGGTAAACTACAGAATAAATTCAAATACAGTGGCTGCTTTCTTCAGAAGTCTTTTTTTTTTATCTAGAAATATAGCCAGCTTAAACTTGATTGAAGTGCAGTAAATTCCCTATTTTAGTAAATGTGTGGGGTTTTAAAATAAGTAAACGAGAACATATTGAACACAGCCAAAAAAAAAAAAACAGAAAAAAAAACCAAACAAACCTTGGAAGTCGACTACGAGGAGACAAACTCTAGTAATGTTGCTATTGTTTGTGAACTCCCTAAAACCAAATCACGGAATATCATGGAATAATTTCTTGCCCATAAAATCCCTTTGGGCTCTATCCTCTAGCAGATGATACCCATCTGTACCTTTTATTCTCGCCAAATAACCCCGTTGCTCTCAAACTGAATCCGAGTTTGTCACAGATGAGCTGGAGGAGAATGATTTCAACTAAACTTGTCACAGATTAATCTATTGTTCCTGTGTGCCAGTTAGTCCATCCAACACATATTTATCCCTCAAAAAATTTCCTCCTTGATTGTCTGACAGAAAATTTGGTGGTTTTTGTAGCTTTTGTTTTTCCTTGATAATGCAGGACGCCTATCTCTTCCATTTCCTCAGCCTACCAGTGGCTGCCATCAGCGCGGCGTGTTAAAATAGTTTTATTTCTTGGAAAAATGTTCAGTGCCTCAAGAGAGGATTTCTTGACTCTTATGTTCAGAAACTGATTTTGGTGGATTGCTAAAATGGCAGTGTAGAAAAGTAGAATTGATAGAGATGTTGCCACATTAGGTTCAGAACAACATTAGTTTTAAGTCCAGATTCTTCTCATAAGATGTAGTTCATTAAATTTTTTTTAAATAATTTTCTGTTTGCCTCTTTGTATTTGGCTGATTTTGAATAAAAAGATTGCTGTTACATGTACTGTTGCAATGTATGCACACAAATTGTGATAAGTCTCCATGCCACTTAAAAAGGTAAGACATGATTTTTTCTGTCTTGTAAAACCCTTTGCCTTGCAGTAATCCCCTTGTTACTTGACACTAACAATACTGCTGATGGATGACACCAGTTAGCAAAACACAATGGCTCACCAGACTGTTTTCCACTCAGAATAAAAGAGCTAAAATGCAGAAACAACTATTGCTATCCACTCAAGAATATAAAATAAATTAATTTGTCGCTACCATTTTTTTTATCCAGGCATACATCTCTAATGGAGATCTTTTGCAGTTGTGTTTTGGCCACTTTGTGGTTGCACAATTGCGCTGATGCATGCAGCACAAATAAAAAAGCAACATGTTCATTACATGCATCAGTGCTCACCAGACAAAATCAAATTGATGACTAGTTTCATGTTCTTGTTTCTGTTTGCAGCCATGAAGGCATTCTGGTTTGATCGCCTTGAATGACAAGTTTCATTTTCAGTGTCGATGAGGATGATGCATATTTTATAGGAACTGGTGGTCAGTTGCAAAGCTGACAATGCTGCAGTCTGATAGTTTTTTCAATTTTTCATGTGTACTTTTTCACTGGATTTAGAATCAGAACCATAGTGGAAATGCCTATGCAAGCTTATATACCAAATTGAATACACATTTAATAAATACAAATTACTCATCATGTTGTTTTTTTGTGCAGTGGGGAGACAGAAAATCTGGACCCCCTTGTGTCATCCTCTCCAGGTCATGTATTGGTAGTTTGCAAACAATGCTAAATATATGCACGCCCTGTCAGTCACACTTCAGATCAGACCCCCACATCATTAGAAAGTACATACAGACCGATTCAAAAAATTGTATTTTTGGAAAGTTTGTTTATTTCAGAAACTCAATTCACAAAGTAAAACACATTATATAGAATAATTATACAAAATAAATGTTTAATTATAAAAAAGAAATGTTTTCAAGCAATCAGGAATTAATCAGGATGCTTTTATGCTTACAGCTAATAAAAACATGACATTTAAGACTAGAATATTACTCCAGAACAGATCAAATAAAATATTTTTTTTAAAATGTGGGCTTAATTAAGTATATTTAATACCTGCTTGAAGGATATATTCAGAAGGTACCTTAAATTAAAAGAACAAGTCTCATTGGACTATAATTTTTTTTAACACAACTTAAGTAAAATTATTTACCCCTTGGCAGTTTAAGGTAACCTTTTAATTTATTTTAACCTACTGCAACACATTAGTCATTCATATCTGCTAGGGTGTAAATATTTTTGCTCTCAACTGTAGCTTAAAGATCTTCAGTGCATCATTTCAAACAAAACAATCATGATGATCCGTGATTCTGACTTTAACAGACAGCCTAACTCGTCTCCTCACAGCTTGTCGGGTCCAGCGTGGCCATATCTTGATGCCCTTGAGTCTCACACTGCATCTAGTTTTATTGTCTCGTGTTTTAAACTCTATCAGGCGCCCTGGGAAAACAGGAGAGACAAGAATCCTCGAGGAGCAGTGGAGCTCACACATCCATACCACGACACACTGCCTCCAAAGGAGGTGCATCAATCGATGCAACTTGTTCTGCTTTCTTTCATGCTGGCTCCAGGGACATTATCTCTGTTTATTTCTCTGGTGTTGACTGTCTCTTGAATCAAGCAGGTCTGCCTACACGCAGCCACCTTTAAGAGCGTGACTCTGATGAGATTACTCGCTGTGGGACTTCAGCTGCTTGGATGCTTGTGATTTCATGTGACTCTTTTGTAATTCTGACAATGAAACAGGCATGTTTTTCCAGTTCTGTGTTAAAATAATTTAAACACTATGTTTGTGTGAAAGAGATCATTATCAACACAAGGCTGTATCAACAAAATGATGACTGGCACAATGCAAATGATTTGATTTCGTGCATTATGCACACATTTATCTAAATTACAGCATTCAGTCTTCAGTGTACACCTCATTAGGCCTGAATTTCTGTGTGAAAAAGTCATAGTTTATATGGCAAGAAAGAAAATCAAAGAATTTTGGGGAATTCTTATACGTATATTCTGATGCCATTCAAATTTGAGAAACGTACGCAAGCGTTAATACAGATCATACTTAAATAATAGCAAAATAGAAACCCCATTTACTCCCATCGCTGCTAAAAATGAGCAGAAGTATTACATAAATTGATTTCTTTATGCAGTTCAAAAACTCTTAATGAAATATTCTTTCAACTCATAGTATTTCTTCAAAGAGTTTTAAATGGCTGTTGGCAGAAAAAGTTAGTAGGAAAGATCTCTTGTATTGCATTGCAACATTTCAGAAGAATTTCCGCTGACTAAAGAATATGTTGTTGTGAAATAGTCTAATAAAGTGGATGCTCAGTCTCAGTCTTTATTTTGTTGTTTAGACTTTTTATGTCACTGGCTCTGAACCATAATGGCAAAAGAGAACACACTTTCTGCAACAAATTTATAGAAGATCTGCAGCATTTTACTGCAAACACTGAGGGACCTGAGCTTCCTCAAGGAGTACAGTCTGCTCTCTCCTTTCTTGTAATGCCTTCACTGTTTATTGCAATAGCATGTCACATGCACAAAGAAGGTGAAAATCCAATTTTATATTGGAATAGTCATAATATTTCTCTTAGCTTACTTTCCTGTCCTGATTAAAAGAAAAATAAATTCAATAGTTGACAAATTTTGATTTGCCTAAGATAAAATCTTAGGCGTGTAAAGCTTTTTTGCTTAAAAACTGCAGTAATTTTATTTTGGGTAGTTATCAGATTTCTCCTAGGTTTGAATGCGGACACTGTTATTTTGTATCTCTGTGTTGCCCTGTGATACAATGGTCTCTCTCACTGACCACTGAGGCTATGGAAACAATGTTCGCCCACCCTCTTCTGCTTGTATGTAAAATTAATAGTCTAGACTCTAGATCATTGGACATGCAAGCATTCCCAGATTAACCGTTGTCATCAAATTAGGCAACTGAGCTAACTTTTCAACTGACAAAAGATATGCATAATATCTAGGTTTTATTCCAGTAGATTGTGGTGCTTTCAAGGTGCTAGAAAATGTAAAAACTACATCTTAATGGGACCACTTTTCCATAATGTAGCAAATGGCACAATTATAAAAATGGATATAGGGACCCAGAGAATAGAGGAGATTTTAAATAGTATGTAGGGAACACATTGTTAATTGGCTTGACTAATACAGGGTGTCGATTCTAATTATGTTTGTGTTTCTTCATGGAGTTCTATTCGCTCTCTTTGTAAGAAGAATAGCTATTTTTATTACAGTCGATATAGAAATATGATGTGGTAGGTGCCTTTAGTGCTGCAGGAACAACTCTAAAAGCCGCCCCATTTTATTCTTCACTGCTTCAATGGGCTTTTGTATTTAAATGTATTGTCAAGGTGTGCTGTTTCTGTATGCATAAGATCAGTTTTATTGTAAATATTATTTCAGAGTAGTTTGCTAGTGACCATTTTCTAGAAATACTGTTCTAGTTTGATAACGTGAGATTTAATTTATATGCTCAGTTACAAAGCTAACCACTATTAGTGGTGCATGCTTAAAATAGTGCAATTCTTTTGAAATGTTATTGCACAAGTGAAAGATGAATCAAAATACTGTACAAATCTCCATAGGAGCAAATAAAGCAATTTTACTTATTCGACAGCTAAGTAGAATTGCATATGCATACATATAGATGACAAACACCAGGCTAAAACAAGCAGACTTTGGCTAAATCAGTCTCATCTGTATTGTATGACATTGCTTTAATATAAAGAGAATATCCTCAGGTAATTACTGGATTATTCACACCCTGTTCAAAACTACTTATTTCATTTTTTAAACAGCTCTAGAGTACTTATGATAGAAAGGTCCCTCTCTCATGCTTTTTAATAACACAGATGATTTCAAAAGCTTGAAAATATTGACCAGGGAAATTTTAACATCAGTGGTCATACAGCTTTTTACCAAAGTATGACTCTTTTCATTAGCTAAAAAAATTATTAATTTTCTTTTACTGTATGCACACATATATATACTGTCTTGAAATGCAAATAAAGTAATCAGGAACATAAAATAAAGATGGTGGGAATGACTGACATCCATCCATCCATTTTCCGTCACCCTTCTCCCTAACGGGGATAGGCTGGTGCCTATCTCCAGCTGCGTTCCGGGCGAGAGGCGGGGTTCACCCTGGACAGGTCGCCAGTATGTCGCAGGGCAACACAGAGAGACAAACAGGACAAACAACCATGCACACACACTCACACCTAGGGAGAATTTGGGAAGGCCAATTAACCTGACAGTCATGTTTTTGGACTGTGGGAGGAAGCCGGAGAACCCGGAGAGAACCCACGCATGCACAGGGAGAACATGCAAACTCCGTGCAGAAAGACCCCGGGCCAGGAATCGAACCCAGGACCTTCTTGCTGCAAGGCAACAGCGCTACCCACTGCGCCACTGTGCAGCCGGAATGACTGACAATTTCAGTTTATTTTTTAAAAATGTAATGAACTTTAATGAAGCAATGTATATTATTTATTTCATGTTCAAAATGGGTTTGTGGCTCCAATAGCAACCATTGTAATTTATAATACATTTGAAACTTTTCATTATAAAAAAACTTTATGTAATGAAATCAGTGATTTTCTCCAGACAAACTTTACTGTATGTGCAGGAAAATGACACATTTGTATGCATTTGCATTTCCTTGCAAATATGACACATACCAATATGGCTTTACATAAAAACACGTTAAAGCACTACACCATTTAGTCAGTTTTGCTTTCAATGCAACATTATTCAGATCAACAGTCAGCTCACTCAATCTGCTGTGAATATTTATGCTGCTTGCTTGGAGACGGGCTATAATCTTGGAGTGGAAATGTTGCTCTTTATTGATGAGATAATAATGACTCTCCATGGTACACACAACCTAGACCATGATAAATCATTCAAAACTGTTCCACATATAATTTGGCCTGTACAATAACGTATGTGTGTGTGTACAGCGTAACATGTACAATTTGATTTCAAAACACATTTATTAGAGATAAAACATAATAAAAAAAATGATGCTCTGGAAATTACTGCTTTATTAAGGCATTTTTTAATTCACATATTATAATGCAGTCAGTCTTCTTTGGTATGAGACAGACTATAAAGATCCCACACTTGGCAGATCCCATGCTGCCTGGGAAATATCTGTGTGAGCAGAATTGTCATAGTGTTGTCAATCAAGTTTGTGTATGTGCTGTACAATGTGCTAAGTAAATTATGTTACCATTACAGGCAACTATTTATCTGTTTTCACTGGTGAATATGCTATGTGAATATGAATAATTAGCTTGAGCTAATTAGTAAGCCTAAAACTAGTTTTAGGTTAGCAGAAAGTAGGGAGGAGAGTGTGGGTAGTATGTGCGGGAACATGATTAACAGCAGTAAGACCCTTATGCAAGCTCTAATTGGTTGTTTCTAGCCAAGCGGTCCAGTCCTGAAGGTAGAACCAGAAGGAGAAGGCAGAGGAGCTAGATTTTATTAGATTTTTTTCACAGATAATTTGTCTCATACTATATAGTGAGAATATAATGACAGTTTTAACAAATATATTAAAAACATGTTTATAAAAACGTTACATGCAGCAGCTTTAATCGCATAAAAAAAAAAAAAAAAGAATTACAAAACAATCAAGAAGAGAAATCTGACAATCATTCATGACAGTGGTCGTCTGTTCTTAAGACAATGCTTCAGCTTTAACCTGAACTGGAGGCAGCCAGAGTTCAATTTTACCTCTGATGGAAGCTTCACATGTTAAATCTGAGAAAATGCTATTTATCCCAAAGAGGTCTTACATAAAGGCACTTCACAATTACTAAACCTGTTGTTTTCAGAGGAACCAAAAGGTCACAGAGCACCCAAGAAGCCATAGCATGTAAATATTTAAAAATAAGTTTGAGATTTAAAAATATGAATACACTGTTACATGTTTAAAATGGATCAGATGCAATTTTTTAAAAGAACTTAGCAGTGAAGCAATCTAACAGGCTCCCTGTCCAAGATTTTAATTGCTCGCTTATGAATCATGTGAAGCAGCTTAACGGCTATTGGAACTGCTTGTGACCTAGAGGTCACACAGTAATTTAGATGGCAAAAAAATAAATAAATCAATGAATGCCTGAAATAATTTGCAGTATAAAATTATAAAGAGCTACTAATAAGTCTAAAAGTATACAAGTTTGGTTTTGCCACTCCAGTGATCATTTTGACCTGTTTGTTATTTAAAAAAAATGAAAATGCAATGTTACACAGTTTACTTCTGAGACGTTTGACGTTTTTGCTTTAGAAATGTCACAATTTTTTCAGCATTTAATTAGGCTTGACTTAACAAACCAAAAAACTCAAATAAGCAAACAGGTTTATACAGCATGGACTATAGAATATACATACATATGACAGCAGCATCAAAATGTTCCTAATAATAATGCCTAATAATTGCGCACACAACTCCAGATAATAACACCGCAAACTTTTGTCAAACAAAAACAATTTTGCAGTCCCAGACTTCAGTCCAGAACTTAGGAGAACACAAAATAGTGTTGTCACATGTAGAACAAAACCATCACCATTCAGTAATCCCTGCAGCTCCTTCAGTGTGTCTTTCAGCCTGGAAATCTCCTTGATCTATTTTATGCACTGATGAGTGATTGAAGCATGAGACTGAAGATTAAATATGCCTTTTAGCATTTCTTTTCCATTTCAGCATAACTAACTTTTAAGCTTTTTGTTAATTTAGTGATCTTTTGATTTTCTGTGAAGTATTTTGAATCAGCTTTTGCATGGATGAAGCTTTAGAAATTGTCTTGCCTTTTCATTAATTGTGGGAAGAGATCTCCAACTAAGGTGGTTGTTGTTCCAAATTTTGTTCAATATATTGGTGCCTGAATCCATTGTGCAATGGTTACGCAAAACACTTTTTTACATCCTTCCACTGATAATGAGGTCCTTATGATCTTTGTCATCTGTTTGCAAACTGTGGCTGAAGATGAAAATGAGGAAATGTCAAGAAATTCCTTCTTGGACAGCAGAAATGTATTTCAGGTTAATCAGATGCACTGAAATGGAGAGGTGTGAGCTCACTAATGCACCCCAATTACGCAACCTTTTGTATGCTTTATGATTTTTTTCTTTGAATAAAATTGCAGGTTTTTCATTAATTGTACAGTATAAAAGCCACATAAGTGCAAACATTTAATAAAATTTTCCCTCTTTTACATCACAGAAACCACGCATTTGTACAGAAGTGTGTCCACTTTTGAACAGCAGTGCATATCCGATGTACTTCTCTGTGTCGTACTGCTACATGTTTTCGATACTTGTTTTTTTTTATTTATTTTTTTTTATGTTAAATTCCTAGTTGTGTCTGTGTAATGGATAGGCATATTTACAGCCTGATTTGCTTCTACTTTTAACCCAGATGGATTTTCTCTTCTTTATGACCATAAATGAATGTCCAAATCATATCTGCCTGGTCATGAGCAGAATTTGACCCAGAAGCGGGGTAATAACGTTTCCTGCTGGGAGGGATTACTGTGGCAGTAAAATGCATATAGCAGATGTAACCCATATGCATACATCACGATTGCAGGTGCACAGGTTTTCCAGTTGCCTGTTCAGAGGTGCAAATCAGAGATCAAGCTTGGTCATGAGGCTGCCATATCCACATGCTGGAGGAATATTTGATGTCTTCATGGAGATGAACAGTTGGAGACAATTTTATTTCATACTGGGTCTGAAATGTTTTCAGACATGTTGGCAATATTTGTCCCTTTTTTATTAATTCAGCATCTGGATGCAATTTTTCGTTCAACCTATAATGTGAAGAAGAATGCCATGATGAACTAGCAGAATTGGTTTGTTTGCTTTTCCACAATCATCATCCAGACTTAATTATATTAAATGGAGTGGACTAATGGGAGGTGTAAATAATTGAGCAGTCATCCACAGTTTATCTTCTTAACAGCTTGGTTGTGTTAATCACTATGCTTCTTCCATTATTTACACACAAAGTGACAGGTTTTAGCAATTAACCTGGAGTACTCCATGTGTCGAAGTGAGTTGTCACATCTCCTCCTTTAATGTATTTATTTGATCCAACCCACTGCTGCTGCTCTTGACTGTGAGTAATTTTCTGAAGTTCTGTTCTCTGTGTAAAAAAAATTTCCGCTTTGGATTTTTTTGTAGACTTTAATTACAATTGATAGGTACTATGGTTTTAGTTCAAATATGTTTTTCTTGTTTAATTGTGGCCGGGCTTTCAGATCATAATTGTTTTCTGGACTTTAACAAAAGCATGAATCTTTATCTTTACTCTTTGGAAGTGTCCTCACATAAAAAAAAAAAAAAACCTAGAGGAAGAATATTGCACCTGGAAGAATAATTTTGCACATCATTACATTTTTTCAAGTTGAGAGATTCAGCTACAGTTGACCCCAGGACATGACAGTGTCCTTCTACTGCAACAACAAATTTTGCTGCCATAACACTATGTTTGATCAGCATTAGCAACAAGAGTACATGTTGCAACTACAGCAAAGCAAGTATTTTTGGGAAAATGGCATTGATTGAAGTAAAGGGCAACAAAAATTACTTTCTTATATAACTATTTTATCCAAATGTTTGAGAAATTTGAAAAGTCTTTTATTCAAAGGAAAAAAGGCGAGTGAGTGATTGCAGTTGTTTTGTCTTGATAGCAATCTGATACAATACATGTTTGATTTTGCTTCTCATCTAAAGGAGTGATCTTCTCACAGCTCTACCCAAAAACACTGTCAACACTGTAATGGATAGAAATGTCCACTACGAGCAAGTCTCTCTAGTAATCCTAACACAATTTGGTGATGATCTGTCTATTTCTAGAAGGATGGAATCAAGCAAGAATCTTTTCTTTTTAAATTAACAAATTTTAGAGTCACAGCCAGGAACTCCAGATTGTAGTGCCATTAAGAAAATGTAATTAAAATCAAAACAGAAGTGGCTCAAGGAAAGATGAGTTGTGTTCAAGTTCAGGAAATTATAAAATATTAGTGGATCCAGAGATGACAAATGAGTTTAAGAATCTTATTCAAGTTGTACTTAAGTTGCAAAAATAAGACTTCAGACTTTAAAAGAAATGTAAAAATGTAGAAATTTAATACATTTGGCAGTCACTCTAAATACACTGCTTTTATGCAGTATGTTTGGAAGTTTAGGTTGGCATACTTGAATATAGAAATAGTTTTCAGGCAATGTACAGTGCACCCAAAAATCTGTCAACTAACCTGGGAATATGTAAGAAAGCTACCACCAAAAATAATTTTTTAAAATAAAAAGTTGCATACTGCCAGATTATCTGTGCATCAATCTGTTGAGTTTATAAAGTTATTTTAATAATCTTGTACTACAATACAGCACCTTTAAAGTTCATGCTAACTTTGTGTCCTTCAGCTTTTACAGACACACTCCAGTAAAGTGTTGGATTTTTAAAGCTTTCTACTTGAAATAACATGGCCTTGTGGTATATTATAACAGATGAATGTGCAGCTTATTGTCAGGATGGGGATAATTGTGGGTTACTCAGAAAACTTACAAGAACTGGTTGACATGGAAATGTTATTTGAAATTAGACTTCCTTCAAAATGTAGCTTGCTGAAGGGGTTCAGAGCCTGGCATTTCATAAATTAGCTGACCTTTTTAATAGATGCTAAAAATCACAATATTTATCTGGTATTGTATCTTTAAAGGGTTTTTTGCCCCTAACCAGGACAGTTATTATCCCATATGTTGCTAAATATTGTTGGTGTTGCAATCGCAAGTTGGCAAGTACTCTTTAAATATATATAGTACAAGTACTAATGTACATTTAATTTACTTCTCAATCTACTATATGTTCTACAGCTTCAGCTGAGGACACAAAGAGGTGTATACATGATGAAAATAACTTTAAAGCTAATTTTTTTTTTTCTGATAGGTTTGTGGTGAAAGCTGTAGACTTGGTATAAATAATTAAAGTTCAATTTCCCCAGTTCACCTTCCCTGATGACACTGATGATGGGTAATTGCTGATTGTTTCTTGCCTAGTTAACTCTTAATAAAATTGTGCAGAACCTACATTGGTACTTGTACAAGGAATTTTATGAAATAATTTGAGATGTGTTGCCCAGAATGCTCTCAAAAGATAGAAAAGCTAAATTAACAGTGTGTTTTGTGTCAGGGGTCTGAATCCAGTACATTTGGCGCTATAAACACCATTATCAAACTGAACTTGTAGTTCTTGTGCAGCATTCCTCATTTCTATGCTCTGCCTGCACATTTCATGACTGATGTGGACTGATTGCTGGAGCGAATCAAACAGATGGAGAGAGAAAGAGAGCAGCAGATGGAAAGGAAAAAAAAAGTCAGCAGCAACTTTGCAACAAATGGTCTCTCAACCTAACTTACAAAGACCTGTACAGATTCATGTGGTAAAAATATGTATGATTTCTATCTACTTCATCCAGATGGTTGCTTAACAACAGCTTTCCCAAACAAGCAACTTAAGCTGCAGCTCTGAAAGAGTGATCACAGCTCACATGGTATATCTCACACCCGTGTTTGCAACACATCAGCTATTAGCAATGGCTTCATAAAAAATTACTGACAAGAAAGAAAAGGTGTTGGCAGACTGATAAGGTTCATAAAACTTCAGTAATAATAAACTGTCTTAATGAGATGGCTGATAACAGAGACTGGATTACCAAATAAACAACCGAGACTGCTACAGCCTTACATTTGGGCACACTGTTTTAAAATGTAGAAATTTCAGACATTATGTTATTCAATGGGTTTAAGAAATTAGAGACAAATATTTGCAGAAATGCAAGTTGTCATTAAGTTTAAGAAAGCATTGAAAATTAGAGAGTCAAACTTGCTTAACAGGAGTATCATTGCTCATGGTCTTGTGTGATTTAAAATTTAAATCACAAAGTCCTTTATATTTTCTCCAGAGAAAAGAAAGTTCTCTGTCATTCAGACTGAAAATATATTATGCATGACATAGATTAAATCAAAGTAGATTTTCAACCTCATTTTCAAATCAGAGATTAATTTGTGTTTTCCTCCACAGATCAATGACTAATTATGCTGTGTCACATTTGATAAGCAACACCCAAAGATCATATGCTACGTGTTTATAAATTATTACTGAAAGCATTAAGCATTTCCATTATAATTTTACACATTCTTTTTCAATTTTGACTGGAGACATCTTTTTAGGACTAAAACATTGGCCACCTATTTAGTGACATGTGGGTGGCCATAATGTTACTGCTAATAATGTATGTTATTTGTAGCTAACAAGTACAAATAAAACCTTGTCCAATGTGATTTGTGCACAGCTGTCAATTTCTAAAAGAAAAAAAAACAAACATTAATTGCATCGCCAGTATTATTTTGACAACTATCCAAATCCAATCTGAAGGAAATGTGAAAGTGTACAGCCAAATGTCTTCATGAATCTGATCCAGATTAAAAATAGCAAATGAAGCTTTGGCATAATACAGTTATGCTTCGAGGCAGTGTTGGAATGTATATCCTTGGGAAATCCTACTCTGAGATGGGAAAATAGTGATTGGTTGGGGACTAATTATAACTGTGAACAAATACGCAGAAGGAAAAGAGAGGCTAAGCACATTGTATTGCAGGAAGGAGGCATCTTGTGCATTGGTGCAGCTGACTGATGTGCCTAATTGCACTTGTTCTGGGGTGCAGCTTGGAGGTATAAGCCTCTCTCTTGGCTGTTACAGAGTGACATTAGCATTCATTTCAAGATGCCTCTCTGACCACCTGGTGAGTGTATGTCTAATATTCAGTTTCATCCTCATGTTAACGGAGCAATCTCTAATGAAGATGCCTTTGTTGTGAACTGAATTCTGGTGTGTGTTTGTATGACTGATACTTTCAGTTTGAGGAGTATACACTTTTAAGAAAATCATACACTGGTGTAACTTTTACATTTGAATCTATGCGTGAACTTTGCAACTTTTTATATGTTAATATGGAACACTTCATTCCTAATTTATATTTTGTAGGCAGTGTGATATTCTGCTCTAAATCTTGAATCAAAATGTCTGTGGCTTTTGCTCTGACAAAGGGATTAAATAGATAGTTTAGTTATTTTAAGTGTGGTGTCTGGTAAGAAATTATGGCAAGACAGCATTCTGCAGAAAATTAACTGAAACATTCTCAATTAAATCCAACAGAAACAGTTAACAGGCAGCCAGACTGATAGATTAACAAGCAGCCAGGCCAACAGATTAATTGCACAATTCTGTGAAGTTAAAACAACAAATCTCAAAAAATTATTCTGGTGTTAAATGCAAACTGAATTTACTTTTTACTTTACTTTGTCTGCAGGTTTGCATTAGATAGTTAGTAATGATATCTTACCTTTACTGATATTGTGTTCTCTGCAATTCTCATCATTCAGTTATAGTTTCATTAGACTAGAACTCAGTGAATGTTTTGTAAGTGGAATATGTGTAGCGTTTGGTGTCATAGCTGATTCCTGAGTGTTTTTTTTTTGTTTTTTTTTTTTTTTTTTTAACCCATGTCATTACACTTTCTTACCAGCTTTGGAAAAGTAATACAAAATTTGCTTAAAAATGTCTCTTGTCATTCAGGCATTTACCGTATAGAGATGATTTTAGTAATCCTGACTGACATGAAATAGAAAATCCATCCAACTTTCCTATGTCAGGCAGAATGAAAAATGGTAGTGAATTTCTTTTCTTGAATACAGAGAAAATACATATTTCAGCTGCAGCAGATAAAATCTTGACTTACACATTCAGGTTCTGTTTATGTTTTAAACTTTTAGGAACACCAAGAAACTTGTAACAGTTTCCTCAGTATTTTTGCATAATTCTACTTTACGTCTTTTTATGTGAGAACCATTTTCTCTACAAGGGTTGTAAATTATTTATTATATGCGTAATATTTCACATTAGTCTTTTTTTTTTTTACCTCTTTGGAGAGTTGATTTTATTTTTTAATACTGTATTTTCATTTCTCTGCTGCTTGTTTTACTGTCCTTAAATTTCTATTTCATCAGCCGAACAAATCTTAAAATCCTTATGACTTTGCACAGTTGGATGAAGCTCCTTTATTTCCCTGAGGAGCTGCTGTGATTTATCTTCATGTCTCTGATTCCTTGGTGAACCTTGGTGTGATGCTGTTGTGTGAATGCTCTCTCTGTCTAATCTTCTGCCTCACATACAGATATGTGCTTTGAAAGCGATATCCTCAAAGCTAATCCCAGCCATTTGTCACAAGCGGATGCTTCAGAGCTGATAGTAGTGATCATTTTTTAAACTGCTGTTTGTGCATGAACTATTTCATGAAGGGATCTGTTTTCATGCTTAACCTTGACAACAAATCAAGGTTTCTGTGATGATTTTTTCAATGTCCTGTAGAAAAATTGATTCTATTCTAGTCAGACGAGGGTTAATACCTGGAGACGATGTACTTCATATCAAGATTAAATCACTGATGTGAAAGATGAAGGCATTTCTGCAATATATGTATGTACAACATGTGACAGATCTTTACTAAAACATGATACTGGCTATTTGCAGCAGATAAAAGACATCTTCAAAGAGATTTGGTCTGCCTGTAAGAAAAAAAAAACGTGAACTAGGAGGAGAAAAATGGAGGTTGTGGTAGAGTCTTAAGTGGTAAGAACTTGTAACAATTTATGAGCAAAACCAACGTTACTCCTTCCCTCTGTCTTGGTGTAAATGAACAATATGTTTATTGTTAATTTCTTCATTTAACCTTGATTTATAAAGTCCTTGTTGTGTTTAGAGAAAAGAGGATTTTAGAGTCAAAAAGTTTAACTTTCCCAGAATAGCATCAAGTTAAAACCATGAACTGGAACGATTATTTTGTGGTTGCATAAGCTAAAATTCAACCAGGCAAACAGCTCTAAATAATTTGACAGTCTTGAGAAAAGCTACTCTCATTCATGAGCCGCTCAGCGTGCACTGATGTTATCTTTTCGCCTGACTATTATTTTGTGTAGGTTTTAATTGGAATCTCCCTCCTCCCCCTTTTGCTTTGATGGTTATATCTGTTACATTTCACATTTCATTTTAAACTTTTCAGTTTCAACAGACAGGATTATTTATTTCATCATGCATTATGTTTGGATGATGCACACAATGAAAATGAAAAAAAAAAATTATCTTTTTTTTCACCATCAGTGTATTTGTAAATACGGAGGACTTCAAAGCTGCTGCCACCCCCCAGGGTGCCTCTGCACATTTACTTTGATTGTGTGTCGATGTGCCCTTGTGCAAAATGTTTGTTTCTTCAGAGGTTGGATTTGTGTTAATGAAGAGCCACAAATGACAGTGAGGTGTTTTCCTTCATGATGTTGCAAGATGCTAAAAACAATCGATTTATCAGCACTTAATGAGTCTGCATGATTCAGCTCAGTATTTATATTTTATGAGAGTGAGAGCAAATTGTGCCAATTAGAGGCTCAACTTAGTTGAGATAAAAAGAGACCTCTTTCTGTGTATGAAATAACACCATTTGACATAATTATGACATAATTCTGTCTTTTACGTTATGATTTTCAAATATATTCTTCAGGGAAGCATATATATATATATATATATATATATAAACAGTGCTACTCCTTAGGCGTGTGAATGTGTGTGTGAATGACTGAATGTAGTAAAATATCTTCAATTACTCAATAAAAAATGAATTACTTTATTTAAGTTGTGTTTTTACAGAAAGCTGTTTAAAGGAACCTATTGAGGGTAATAACAGAGGCATTCATCTGGAAATTACATATGCCCAACAGAATTTAGAGTTAACCAATCGTCCATCCATCCAGCATTATACATCCATTATCTGTGGTTTGGTTGTGGTGAACTCATGATCATAGATTAGGTTAGGAATGCAGACTGACCTTTTGACTCTGCTCTCTCTTCACCATATCAGACTGGTACACGTTTGCATCACTGCAGACGCCACACCACTCTGCCTTTCGATCCTCTGCTTCATTTATTCCTCATTAGTGAACAGGACCCGAAATACTTCTGCTCCTTCACTTGGGGCTATACTATCCCCCTGAACTGGAGAGGGCATTCTAGCCTTTTCTTTCTCAAAATTGTGATCTTGGATTTGGAGGTGCTCATTCTTATACCAACTGCTTCATAGTCTGCTACAAAAGATTTGATGATGCGAGCAGAACCACATCATCTACAAAAAGCAGAGCCCTAATCCTGGCAGCAACCAAATGTGTCCCCTTTAAATTATGTCTACAGTTATAAAAAAAAAACCCAACAGTCAGTAATAAAAAAATGTTCTTTTGTAAGGTTAATGGAGTATACATGGGTCTCATTTTGTTTTACTTAATTTGTTTAAGATCTGATAGAAAGATCTCCTGTTTGAACAGGCAACTTAGTTTATTGTTTATGTGGACCATATAATTTCTATTATCTGAAAATTGAGTAAATCAGGTATATTAAAATCATGCCCAGAAGCCACAATGGTGCATTCACTATTGCTTGAAAAAATTCAACCATTGACTGTAAAAATTATGTAAACACCACAATGTTCTCGTATCTCCCCCCACAAAGGCGAAGCTAAAATCTCATTTATGGGTGCAGCCATAACCCATTTTATTTATAGTCTGTTAATTCAACTTAATGAATTGTGGGAATTTTTAGTGGGGGGTAATATTAATGTGATACGATTTGTAAACAGCAGCTCCTCTTAATTAACAAGGTAAATAAACAGAAGCAAAAACTGTTTATGAAAATAATATAAATATTTTGTATATGTTAATTGCTTTTGTGGACATAGTGAGTGTAGTTATCAGTAAATGGGTAAATAATAGGTGTATAAAGACCGTTTGTGATTAAATAGAGATAATTTCTCTAACTTAAATGTTTGTTGCCCTGTATGTGCAAATCTGTTTAAACAGATGCATTGTTGATTGAGGGTGATTTCACCTCAGACTTTTTAAACACAAACTCTCAGTTCACATAGACGACTTAAAGACTGAATTGAAAGTTAGAATAATGTGGAAAAAAGAGCTAAACTTAATGATCACCAGGGAATACCATTTACCTTTTGGAATAGTTGTAAATGGTGTTCAGTTGCAATATCTATTTTGTATTTGACTGTATATCTTGGATAATTGTAAAATCACATCAAAATAATATTAGAGAAAATATTTCCCTAACAGATTCCTATAATATGCGCTTAGCTTGACATTTTAAGGCTGCATTCACACCAACCCTATTTAGTCCACTTTATTCCATTTTAACTCTGGTCTACAAAGTCTGGTTTGTTTGAGGAGGTGTCAATCCTCAAACTCTGATTTGGACCAGAGAAGCATACTCTGGTGTGGTTTTATACAAGCAAGGTGCGCCCATATATTGTTCAGAGATTTTCATGTTGTTTTCTGCAGTGGTTCTTGTTGCACTGCCATCACAGATGAGGGGTGAGGAGACAGGTTTTGGTTCCTTTGACACAGTGCAGTGTGAAAGGGAAGTGCACCAGCTGAAAATGCATTAAGTGTTGCAACTTTGATTGCAAATTTAACCAACTGCACTGCACTAATTCTTATGAAAGCACCATAAAAGTTAGCATGGCTTACATGGTGGATGACTTAGACCAAATTTAGTAAGTGGGAATTTGTGGTGAGTGTTGGACATGCAGAAAAGAGGACAATGAATCTTTTAAAGAGAGGGATATTAGAAACTCTGTTGAGGTTCGGTACTTAAGAAAGAGAAGGTTAATCTGGGTGACTGATGTCATGCCAAACAATGGAGAGAAAGTTAGCAGGAAGAGCCCGGTGTTAAGCACCACTAATGGCATTAAATGAAATAACTAGCTTGAGGTGTGTCTCATACTTGTTTACATACTAATATTATGCAATTACTTTCTTTGTTACTACGATTTAAAGGATGTTTCTCTGCTGTGCAAATGTTCTTTTCATAAAGATGTGTTCAAAATCTGTCCTCTTGATGCTCCCTAATGAAAGAGCTTGGCCTTTCTCGTCCTTACCCTCCAGGTTAACATGGTATAGTCATCGTTTCCCAGACCAGCAGATATGAAAGAGAGGTGGCTATTATGTCTTTCCCTGAGTGGGGCAGATGTGAGTAAAAAAAAATATAAATAAGAAAGGAAAGCGTGGAAACAACAGAATTTGGGTCCAGAAAGAAGAGGTTTTACAATCAGGGTCCAAAGTTCAGGTTTGAAATTATGCTTACCTTGCACAAATTATTCACAGCTGATTTTACAAGAATGCAGTGCATATAATAACATTTTTAACTAAATGCTGATATTATAACTTTTAGGCACAGGAGAATAGAGGCAAACAGTGATTTTCATGGGCTTCTATTGTTACCTTGAAATAGATCTTCAGGGTGGACTTTTAATTATTCTCTCTTGGATTAGATCAGATATAGGTGTTTTTAGTATTTTTTCCCCTCCTTGAAACCCAACTTTTTAACCCCTATTTCAATTCATTTTGCTGTTTTGCTTTCCAAAACTAACTCAGCTCAGCTTGTTTTGGAAACATTTCAGATGGAAGAGTCTGAGACATTATGCATATTAGGTTCATCAAATCCAAAAAGTTTTAATTGTTGCTTTAGACAATCAATGATGCCAGATGTAGAAGCAGATGGTGCCCTTCGGTATATCCTCTTACCAAATGTTACTGTAACTAATAATCTTTGAACATTTCATAATTAACATCACCACTAGACTTGATTTTCTTTATTGCTCTAAAATCTGAAAAGATTTTATGGCAAGTGTATTGCAATAATAGCCATCTCCATTTTGCAACCTTTGCTCTGCAGTACTGAAAAATAAATCACCAATATCAATGCACCTGTTCATAGTGAAGCCCTCTACATTTCTGAACTTTAACATTTCCTGATGTGTGGTAGTTTTCTAGAAAAATACAATAATGCTACATGCTGTTCACAGCAATTTTCGTTAGTCAGAAAGTCAGACTCACAATCCAAGACTGCTGCCGCCTTTACCGTCTGACGAAAGCACACTCAGGAGACAAAACAGAGATCCATTAAATACTTGATGCAGCCATTAATATAGTCTGCACTCTGCAGACTTGATATCTGCTTCTGGACTCATAAAACCAGTGACCCAGATGGCTACAGGGTTGCAGGGAGTGTGTAGTAATTTTTGTGTGAATGTCAGCAGGAGGGAGAGTTTTTCTCTATGCATCCATAGAGTCCAGCAGGTGAGCTGCACGTGTGGTGAAAATCTGTGCTGAGGCAGATACACAGATATTGTGTGACCCAGGTCCAGGTCTGAAGGGGTTTGCTAAGGGTGGAGGGGCATGCCTGACACAAAGCATACACAGAGATGAGTCTGGTTTGTGAGAAGGAACAACCTCTGCATGTGGAATGAGAGTCAGCAAGGAAAGGAGGAGGAGGAAGAGGAAGGACTAACACGGATACAGCCTTCTTCTCAGCACTGTCATGTTATTACAACACCAGGCTGTGTGCGTGTGCGTATGTGCGCTCACGCTTGCATTTGTGCATCTAAAGGGCTATCCGGTAGATTGTGGTGTGCTCGAGAGAGAAGATGGGAGCTGCAAGACATTGATTGGTTGTTGGGTTTCATGGGGTGTGGCTAGAATTTGAATGCTGCCTTTCGCACAGGCAGGTTTCGGGGACAGTGACCAAAGAGGGATGGAGTTTATGAGCCTGTGTGTGTGGTGGTGGGGAGAGTATCGGAGCTTGTGAGAGAAAGGAGGAAAGAGAAGAAAAGACGGGGGGGGGCATACTGAGAGAGCGAAAGAAGGAGGGAGCTTCTGGCAGCAATTCTGGACTACCGCTCAAACACTGCAGTCTTTCTTTTGCTTCTCTGAGGAAACAGGGTTCCCCTTCTTGCTGCCTAACGCTCCTTCTTACTTCTTCCGTGGCTGCAGTGCTATGACCCTGATGGACACCTTGATCTTCTCCACCTAGAGAAGAGGAGAAACGAGCTGTAGCGGAGAAAGGAGAAACAAGAGGAAGCGAAACCACACACTTTTTCTCTGTGATGAGAGTCTGGAAATTAATTACCTACCGTCAGCACAGAGGGGGAGCACAGAGAGGTGCACAGTTAATAGAATAACAGTTGAAGAGGGTGACTTTGTAGATGTGTGAAGAACAGGCTGTGGCGAGGCACAGAGAAACCCCTAGGCACTTCTCAGAAACAAAAAGGGACAAGTTTGGGTCGACGCGTGAAGTGAGGAGGAAATTAGGCAAGGCAGTAACTCCACAGGGATACTAATTCAAGAAGCCAAAGAACTGTCCAATCGCAAGCATCCTTCATCTTTTCATCTCTCTTTCCAACCTTCCTCTTAAATTCATTACTACATCCCTAACTCTCATCTCCTTGCCTTTTTTTAGTTCTTTTTTTTTTGCATGTCAGCAAAAGCACATCATCAGCCACATTCACATGCTGAACGCTCAGATGCACCTAGGACCAACAGCGCAGTGTTGTATTCTCAGAAATAGATGTGTCATCTGCTGCTGAGTAAGAAGTTGATTTAGCTATATTAGAGGTGTCGTTACTTGCTGGACAGGAGCACCCGCTCTGGAATCTCTTGTGAGACCAGGTAGGACATTTCTGGTTCATTGTAGGTACTCCAAGCAGGTGGGGATGTGTTAAGCTCTCCAGTCATTCACCTGATTGAAACGTTATGAGATGAAACTGCAGACCGGCTTATCTCTCAGAGCACGACACCTGTGTTTGAGGGATTATGCTAAAGGAAATAGGGATGTGCAGCTGTACTTGTGCATGGCAAGACAATGTCCGGAATACAATGACTTACACAGGTGGTGTGGCCAGAATGTGCAAGGTCTCCTGCTCAATGTAATGACTCTAAAAGATTAAAGACAACTCAATTTCACATATTTTCTTCAATAGATTAATTTAGATCAAGTGTAACCCTATTTGTGATATAATTAATCCAGCATTACTAGGATTTGTGGGGGGGGGTCATACTTATCTTAAAATCCATTTCTCTGTTCTTGGAGGAGTAAGTCATAGTTCCTCGTAGTGAACTTGCCTCAGAGCTGAAGCACACAGAGTGACTATTAAGACTTTCTGAAGACTAATTGTGCTTCAACAATGAGACGCTCAAGCACAGATGAGACTCCGTACCGACGCAGTCCATCTCTGGACAGCAAACCTGACACTCCGCCCTTCACTTCTGGTTTTCACCGATTCAGTGGAGAGTTTGAGTATAAGAGACCACCTTTTGCTTTCGGCTTCCACACAACAAAGGGGCCAAAGAACTCCAACGGGCGCTACGCCCAGGGGAAGAAGTATGTGGTGTTTTACCTGGACCTCTCCTTCATATTCCTTCTAGAACTGCGGCGCTGCAGGATGGCTGAGGGTTGCATGATGGCCCTACGCTATGGAATGGTCTTCTTCAACCTACTTTTCTGGGTAAGTTCTTCATAATTTTTTCTTGCATCAAACAGCGTATGATTACTTTTGAGAACTGACAACAAATTCATGTGTTTCTTGCTATATTTTATCTTTGGTTCTCCTCACTGTGACTTTTCTGTCCTGTTAGTTGTTTGCTGGTCTGTGCAGTCAGAGATGTTATATGAGAAAGGAGGGGCAGCGCGAGGAAGAGGCAGATCATGCATTTAGATCTTGTGTACAAAGCCCACTGTGTGGGTGGGAGAAGCTTTTTCTGTTACCAATAATGTACTTTCAGTGTGGGTGTACTCTGAATTGTTTTCCTTGTTAAGGTATGGCATATTGGAAGCTTGCATTGTGTGCAGACTTTAATCACAGTGGCGCTCCAGTTTTTCTGCTATACCCCTACTATACCTTCCTTCCTCCCAGTGCAACGACACTGCTCAGTCCATCAGAGGATCTGCTGTCACTCTACTCTATCTGACGGATTGTATCTGTTTGCTGTGGGGATGTTTGAGCTCCAGTGTGTCTGCCTCTGTCACTCTCACTCTGATAGCCTCACAACATATCACTTTCATTTGCACTGTGACGCCTGTCGCGCTTCCCTGCTATGCTTCACATTTAAACATCTTTAGCTTGTGTATTTTCTTCCCACAGACACCCACAGTGCAATCCAATGCAACTTGTCACAGAGTTTTAAAGTCAGTCTTGCATCTGCGGCTATTTCTGTGGGATTACTTGATTTGTCAAATGTCTGCTTTTATCACTATTGGAATGAAATGAATGCCTTGAGTGCTGAAATGAAATCTGGCTGCCAAAATGCAAGCCCCCTTGAGGAATAAGTGACCTCTTCATTCATTATCTTCTTGTCTTTTGGTAAAGCCTCTGTTGTTTGGTGCAGAAATGATTTCTATTGTTTGCAAACACATTTATTCTAACCCTGTCACTCACATGAATGCAATGCTCTGTTTTTCATAGTGGTTAACATTTTAAATTGTAAGTAAAGTGGATGAATTGTTAAAAACATGCAATTTCTTGAATGACTCAACAGGTTGTCAACTAGAAATGCTGAAAATCTGTCAACAGTGAAATGTAAGCATAGCAAAAACAAAAAAATGACAATGTCGAAATCACTCCAACCACATTTTGAGGTTAGAGTGATTTTGCTTATGTTATAGAGTGTAACTGTTGTTAAAAAAAAAAAGACACATTTTAACTCTGCAGCTTTGTTGAACATTTTTTAGAGAAAGAAGATCAAAATCTTCTCTTCTTCTTCCCACATTTTAGAGAAGTTAGGGCTTTCCCCAAAAGACATTCACATGTAACCAGGGCCAGGTTGTACTTGGTTCCATAAAAACATCAAAGAACTGATTTGTCTTCCCACTGTTTGGCTAACTACTCGAAATGTATCTTGTAGTGAAAGTTTGTTCCTCTCTTCCTCTGTTGTGTTCTGAACCTCTGCACTCGGCACAACAATAAAGGGACCATTTGCACTAGAGATGTGAAGAATAACTGATTTGTGCTGACTGATTATCAGTTGTGTTTAGATGCTGCTGTTAGTTGAAATCTATTCCATATGCTTTTAAATGTACCATTTTAATCTGTATCCTCTGAGCTCTTGAAAAGAAGGATGAAAGACAAAAAACTTCTAAAGATAATCTCTTCAGTTGATGTCCTTGCTATACAGAGCTATTATTTTTTTCTCAGTAGTGGCGGCTACTGTTTGATGTGAGGACTGCAGTGAGTGTGGCAAAATAAAGCCTGTGCTGAACATTTTGTTTCTTTTTGATCAGGTAGATAAGATAATACCCCTGAAGTATCAGCTTATTCTAACACTTAGCTTAAATAAAGTGCTGACCAATATTGAATTTCAGATCACACTTGTACCTAGTTTCTCTGACATCATCCCTTTGATTTAAAAGCTCTGATTTGAATGACATTGGATTTGTGAATAATCCTTACAATTTTGAGGATTGCAGTAGATCTGCAAACAAAAGGTGTTGCGATCTTGACTCTGGCTTTGCTCTTCGTGGTGCATTGACTATTCACGACACGATGAGTGATATTATCATCGTGGCAGACAAAACAACCAGTTTATGTTTTGAGTTTTCAAAAGAATTTTTCTGTCTTAAATAAAGCTGATTGAAAGGAAAAGTCTAGTATAAACTGTTTTTCTGTGCAAGATTTGCCAGTTTTGTTGGAAAAAACCCTCTAAAAGCACAACATGGTACTTACCCAGCTCCAACACCTGCTAATGCATTTTGTTTTTGGTTACAAGAAAGACAAATTTAATGATTTGGAAATCTTTCTAAAACTGAACTGACAGCCATGGTGTGGAAGCTAACTGATCTCCTCTAAAAAGGATTTTATCACAACAAATTGTTTTTAACAACAGTGGACAGCAAACTGAGCCATGTCTATTTAGCTACTGACAGCAGCCTCACCATCTGAGCAGTTAACTGGACTAACCACTCAACAAATCATGTCGTTAGACTATAAAGAGTAAAATGGGAAATATCATAAAACCACTATATTTTTACTTAAGGTTGTATAAGCATTAGAACCTCACATAAGCCCATTGCTATGTAGTTTCAACCAGTAGCAAATATTTACAAGATAATCAGGCTTAAAAGCTATTGGAGAGTTAATTCTAGCATGCTTTCTAGTTTCATTGGTTTTAGTTTTTGTCTTATCCATCTACTCGTTATCTTTGCAGAGTTGTGAAGAAGTATCACTCTTCTCTTAATTCACCAAACCTACTCTTTTTCTTACAGAATAAAGGCTTAGTGCAGAAATGCAGTTGAAGAGAGGAGTCAGTGTTTTATTATTAGCACTCTGTTTGTAGTGCCACCTGGGAGACATTATAGGCACAAAGAGCAACAGCCCTCTCCTCCTGAAAAGTCAGTTCTTTTCAAATCCTCCAGATAAGAAGAGAGGAGCTCTTCTAATATCAAACCTGTCATTGAAAATAATGAATCTCAGATAAAGTGGTTGTAGCTGTACGTTAAATTCAAACCCAATTTTAAAAGGTCTTGATTTTCATAACAATCATTTAAGAAGAAGTGCTTCTTTTTGGCTTGACTGAGATAATATGAAAACTGATTTGATAAGAAAAATTATATTTGACTTAAACCTTTTCACTTTGAAATGCAAACTCAAAATCTGATGTGAGAAAAAAGAAGGTGCACATGGACTCATGCATCTTATATTATTTATGTTAGTGAGACTTCAGCACCTCCACCTTACATGTTAATAAACTGTCACATCGTGAGGAAGTAATCATAACATATCTTACTCCTTAAAGACAGAAGAGGTGCTATAAAATTCTTGTGAACCTTGTGTTAATAGAGTTATAGCAACTTTATGCTGTGTGAAGAAAAGGTATGATTAAATCTTTTATTAGCCGTGTTCATGCGTAACTTTTTTTTACATGTTATGTTTTGAGGACAACTGCTCAGCACCAAAGCCTCCAAACAATGTATAAAAAAAATTAGCTAAAGAAGGAACTACTTCTTAATGTAGCCTCTTCTAATCATAAAAATTGAGTTGAGATTATATATATACTGAAGCAGCAGCTTTGCTGGCTGAAGGACAAAACTTACACAACAACAAAAAAGAAATTTAAAGCAGAGCAGGCAGTAGAAATAAAGTGTCCTTCTATGATGGCAAAGTTTTGAAAGTGAATTTTGAAGCATATTTTTTGAATTTACATTTGGAGATTAATCGTGTTGTGAATAAATATGAAACCAAATTTTTTTCTTCATTATATTTGAGTCAATTTACAGAGCTTTTCAGTTGCCACACTAAAAGAACATGTTGCTGTCCCATTATAGAAGAAGCCTGTGCAGTAAAAGCAACATAAAAAGCTAGATTTGCAATTGCACTCAAGAACAAAATGTTAATTTCTGAAGATATGTCCTGTAATTTGATAAAACCAAACTATATTAACTATTGTTAGATTTGGGGGACAAGAGAGACAACTTTCAACCCTGAGAACAACATCCCATCTGTCTCCAATCAAATGAGGTTTTGAGAAATTAACAATTTATCAAAATATGAAGATTATAGTTTGGGCATGAATTAGTCTTTAAAATCGACAGTGATCCCAGTCATATTAGTAAATTTGTGTCCATTGAAAATATTTTGTCAGAATTAAAAAAGGAAGGGTGAGCAAGGCGACCTACAAACCTGACCCAATTACACCACTACTGTCAGTTGGAATGGGCCAAAATTCCAACTTTATGAGCAATAAGCACATTTTATGAGTGCTTATTGCAGGATACATTTTATTTGTTTTAATGTCAGACAGTTGTATGTAACTTTTAAGGAGATTTGATTTCAACTACATGTTTAGAAACAAAAAATGTTTCAATTCTAGTCGACATGGTCCGTGTGCTGCAGATGCATTCAAATACATTTGGTATTAATATAAAGATATCCATCATCCGTCACTTTCGACTTGCTGTAAAGGAGACAGAGCTGTCTTTACAGCACAGTTTTTCCACTGTGTCTCACCTCCTGCACATGTAAGGCAGATGCTTCCCCTATACCACGTTTTTCACATTTCATGCTGTGCGAACTCCGTCTCCTGCAGCAAATCTCATGCCATGAATTACAGCACATGAGAGGCAGTGCAAAAAAGTTTGAATCATGTGTGATTCAAACTCATGTCACTGGGTAAAATGGTAATGCCATCCAGTCACCAGAAACATCTCTTTATATGTAGTTTCTGAGAATCCATTGTACAAGAACTAGTTGAAAGCTCAAATGCTAAATCACAGCATGATTTAGTGCAAAGTGAAAAGATTAAAGACACTAAACTAGAAAATTCCTGAAGAAATTTAACCGGGGCCCTGCCAAAGTGTGCCCGTCGATTTCGACCCACCTTCTAAACATTAGCATCAATGCTAAAGAAAGCTGCAATGTAATCAATAGCATGTGGAGAGTCACAAGCCTGGCATACTCCATTCAGTACACTAAACATGGGTAATAAGTAAGGGAAATAGCTAATACCTCATTTAAGGTAAAAGGCTAATGCTAATGCTCTGCCTTGCTGCGCAAGGCAGTGCCCTAACTTGATAGAAAACGATAATGCAAGCTAATATCATTGCAGCGCCTTGTGGCGCTGCATTAGCCACAGATGAATCTTAAGGCTTTTATTTTGAAATTTTCAGTAAGCTTCATTTCAAATGTCTAAACTAATACCATGATTAACATTGAACGGATTAAATCAGTTATTTAATTCTCAAAAAAGAAATAACCTGATGTAAAAGAATGTCAGGGCTTTTATTTTTAAATTTTCATTAGGCTTCATTTTAAAATGTCACACTAATGCTGTGTGTAACAATGCTTGGTTAAAATCAGTCATAAAATGCCCAAACACAATGTAATTGTAAAGGCCAGCTCATTCCTCCTCAGTAGTAACTGACAGTTCCGCCATGTTGTAGTTCTGACCTTCAGTAATTATAGTTCTAAAGAGTAGGTCAACTGTCATGTCAGTGTGACACACAAGGAGAGACTTAATTCTAAATGCTTTAATCAGTTAGTTTTTCTGAAAGGCCTCAGAGAAATATTCAAGCTTTTATTTTGAAGTTTTCATTAAACTTAATTTTGAAATTGCCATACTAACTCCATTTGTAACAATGGTTGGTTTAAATCAGTTATAAAATGCCCAAAACACAAGTAGTTCTAAGGGCCAACGACTTGCTCAGAGCTCTGCCACAGTAAAAACTACAGTGATGAGTATTTGTAGTCCTAATCAGCTGCTCGGCCCTCCTCTGTTCCGTTGCTATGGTAATTGATTCTCTGCCTGCCACCTGTCATGTGTGTGAGACAGAATGGTGGAGAAAGAATTCTATCTTTGTGAGACACCTCAGTCAGTTTGAATGAAAAAAGCAGTCCGAACAACTCCTTCCCATTCGGAAACCGTGATACGTATCGGAAAACCGTTTGAAGCGTTTGAGAGGCCTATCTTTTGTCTCCGATAGTCCCGCGATTCATATCTGTACATCAATCACAGTATTAAAAGCGACGAGATAAAAATGGTGTGCGCTGGGGTCTGACATTTTTCAGAAATACATGGAAGTGAACCTGGCAGAGCGTGTGAAAATCCTGTCGCATGACTTCGGTCTGAAGCACCTTGACAGAAAACCGTAAGCCCTAGGAAAATTTCGAAAACATTTTACCGGAGCAGGCATGCGTATCGATGTCGTGACCGAGTTTCATACCGATAGGGCGATATTTGTGGGCGTGACGGCGATTTCAAAATTTATTTGGGGTCAGAATCGCACTGCTTCCCACACTCTAACGAAACGTCAGTTACACTCTAGTTTCGGCAGTTAGTAACTGACGAAAAATTTTTGATCGTTTTTCGCTTTTTACTTTTTCATCGTAACTCCGAATCCCACCACAAGTAATAGCTCCAATGCCGGATACCACTTTTGTGGGTGGGCTCGCAGCAGTACGACCCGCATTAACGGTAACGGAAGAAGAAGTTATAATAAAGAGGCATTCTATTGGGTGAAGATTAATAGGTGCCTGCCATGCAATGCATGGAGTCAGTGACTTTGTCACTGCCTCCTTATGCATTGCTATGGCAGGGCCCCAATAACTAAGGCTCTGGTATGAAAAGCACAGAAAAAGCACATAGTGTATTTAAAATCACCATGAAAGGCTCATCACCACTGTAAATGTTAACAGGCCAGATCTTAGCATTGAGAATTTATGTGTGTATGTTTACATTCCCTGCTTGTGTGTACTAATGTTCTCTGTAAAGTCATTTTGAAGCCTAAAATCATCCATGTGTGGTTGTTGGCCAAATTAACTCTCCCAGCCAATGTGAGCCTGCACTGTTTTTATTAAATCAGTTATTAGTAGGTAGCCTATACAGAATGTATCCTGCATGTGTCAAAAAAAGCTAAGAAGACATTATCCCCCTTGGTGACACATGGTGGTGGCAGCATTGTGTTGTGGGGATGTCTTTCTTCAGGAGGACCAGAGAGGTTTGAGGTGGTTGGAGCTAAAGGTTGAGCATCTGCTGAACTCAACATACAAACTACTTCCCAGTGAAACACTAGTGAAAAAATATTGTGAAAGGGTTAATAGAGATGTTGTGATGACTTCCTGAAGGTGAAGTGTCAGAAAGAGCAAGAGTCGCCTAGGAAACAGAGGTCAAATTTTAAGGCGCTAAATTACAAAGTCAAATTTCTTTTAAGTCTTATTTGATATATATGTTTTTTTTTTCATAATGACTAAGGATCATACTTACTTGAGTGTGCTATAAAGCCACACAATGTGGCTAGAAAATACATAATACTACCCCTTTAAGTTGTTTTACGAAAGGAATTGGCAATTTATTTTCTAAGCATGTAAACTAGAGGTCAGATGCCCTAAAATGGTAAAAGTGGTAAACGTATTGACTAAAATGGTAAAAGTAGGACTGAATGCGTTTTCATTAGTTGTAAAAAAATATATATAGGTAATAATAAAATACAAATGATGTAACCTTTTCCTTCAATTTAACAAGAATGGACTACTATGGACCTTTTAAAGGCGCTATATCTTTATAGCTATAGGGTAAAAGTAACGCACCACAAACCAAAAAGAATACTTTCCAAATGATTTAGTAAAAAGAGACCTTCACAGAGGACTCCATCACACTTAATTCAAACAAGCTACATGGTTCTTTTTCATGTTCAGTCCCAGTTAAAGATTAAATGCATGCAGTGTAGTGGATCGATGCATGGATCTTACTCATTAAACATTGTGGCCCAGAAATTGCAGAAAAATGATCTATATAATTATTTATTATTCTTCATGGAACAAATTTTCACCTGTCATAAAGCTTTAGTTTTGGCCGTTCTGGACAACCTGGCTCAAGTTACAATTGGGCAGACTTCAAGTCTTCTCTTTTTGAACTAGAAACCCTTCATTACACAAATCTCTATTTATAGTCAGAATCAAAGGACGTACAAAGATACACAGCTGGAACTCTGCAGCACGTCAAAGGTTGGTTGGTTGGCTGCAGCACTGCAGCAGTGCAGCAGGGCACCTGTCATGCAGCTGGAGTGAAGTTGATAAATACTATCATATTATGACGTGTATAGTATAAAGAGAGTCAGAGAATGTAAAGTAACTCTAAGCCTGAACACTGTGTGCTATTTGGACTATTTACAAAGATGAAAACAAATTCCCACATTGTAGTAGAAACACTGATAAAAAATCTGTTTAAATATATCTTGTCTCTTTAAGCTTTCAGCATCGACAAAAGTAATCAGTTACAGGATCAGATAGTCTGCCAAAGGCAGTCAATGTACAGTGGTTTAGTGTGTTGTAAACACACATCGACACCTGGATTAGAAAGTGACAAACAGGATTCCACTGAGAAAAGTGTCTTGTTGAATTGTTGATACTGTCAGCTTTAATTAATACCATTAAAATTAAATACTTGTGCTGTACGCAGGCAGACGGGGTGATGATGAAAAAGAACAATACGACACGCTGTGGGAGAAGACAGGAGAAAACGCTGCATGCTCTTTGATAAACATTCACCACATCTGATGTTTCGTCCTTGTATATTACTCAGCAAATATCTCTGTCCTTCTATAGTTTTAATGTTAAAATCTTTTCATCTTCCTTAAACTTTAGAAGTGGATTAAATTTTGCCCTTTAATGTTTTTTTATGGCTTTCTATTAGGTCTCTATTGTAGCTGACATCTAGCTCACGCTTAGTTTTTCATCTTTATTGTTCCTAATGACATCAACTTAAAAGTGGTTCAAACCTGTGGCATCCAACTAATGTGTCTGCAGTCTCTTCAGTGTTATTCCAACATCAGCGCAACCTTTCCTAAATTAGGTTGAAAACAGTTGGGGATGCTTGCCCGCTGGCTTGTCCAACTGAACACCACCTGGGCTAACGCAGTAACAGCCCACAGTGATTGAAACAGCAGACTGGTTGAATTTAATTTGTTGAAGTAAAAACTACAGTTTACTTCCACTTAAATGTAACTCATAAAGGCATGACAAGACAAACATTTGCTCCTCAGACTGTAAAAAGCATTTATCTGCATAAATGTTGCAATTTGTCAACATTTACATAAGGCATAATGTTGCTAATCTGGAGGAATGTCACCCGTATTTATTTATATTTATGTGAAATTCACCTGGGGTAAAAATACATTCTACCATTACTTTTTGTGACTCAAAAAAGCTGTACATTTTTTAATGATCTTTTGAAAACCTATGGTTATTGCACTATTGGGGGAGAAATTGGAAGTAAAGCAACCTGCCGAATTCACTAAATAATTATTGTAAAGATGAACTCTTTAATCTATAAATAAAATAACAATGTGTCTAAAAGCTTATTGTTACTAATTTAAATTCATAAAGTGAACTCAGATTTTATGGTAACACTAAAAATGTTTTTTGTCTACAAAGTTCTTTCTATGTTTGAATGAATTTTACAACCTTTGGCTCTGAAATCTAAATGCTTTCTCAGGCAAAATTAAAAGGAAAACGTTTTTTTGCCAAGCAGGTTTCAGCCACATGTGCAACTGTAAGCTGTCAAAAGAATCAAAAAGCTTTCAAAATTCTAACTTCTCTGTTTTTCATTTGACCTCTTTACATTTTCAAGAAACTCCAACTTTACTTTCTATGTCTGGCAGGCTGACTTAAAGAATCTTAGAAGCAGGCCTTGTTAATTGTTTCTCAGCTCTCCTTCAAATGTGTGGTTTCAGGTCAAGTGAGTACTACTCTATTTATGTTTAACGATGGACCTCCATGCAATTATTATTTTTTTCTCCCAAATCGATATTGCACAGTCCTCTTGTGTTCAGAAGCAAATTGTCAATCACACATGCATTGCTGCTTGAGATGAGAATGAAAAAAAACATTGTAGGAAAAAGTTTATACTCTATTTAAGATGTTGATTAAAACCCTGACTTTATTAAAGTGATGCAACAATATTAGAAATTAAACAATAGATTTTTTTTGTACTGAAGAGCTTTGAGTGAATTTTATAATATAAAATTCTACATATATAACACGGCAGCAAGAAAAAAGCTTTGGCTTTCTTACAACACAGAATTAAACCATTTGTCAATTGGTCAAAAATAGCAAGCTGGTTGCCATGTTTCTAAAGCAACACAAGCTGTTCTCTGTTTCAGGTAACAAGAGTCATAACACAACAACAAGATGTATCTGGGTTTTCTGGTACAAACTGTATTTTCATGTTGGTGCCAGTAACAAATTGGCTCTCAAGAAAACAGCAAGATGTCAAAGAGTCAAACTGTGAGGGGTTAGTGGGAACGGTGGTCATGATTGAGTTCAAAGCTGCTGGTCTGCAGCGGCTGAAAGAGCACGATGAGTGAGATGAAATGTCCCTGCTCCAGAAATCAGTTACAAACAATGTGCTGAATATTACACAAAGACAGCTAAAGCTTTGTCACGTCCTTCTGGACAAATATGAAACAATTTTGTTTTCATGCATCATCATAACAACCTTTTAATCCAAAGATGACCTATTTTTATTGGCTGATGGATTGGATCAGATTCATTTCAGATTCATTCATTTCGCTTAGATTTTAGACCTCAAGGGAATGTAAAGGCATTTTCCGCCTAGCTGGTTCCAGTGCTAAACTAATGCTAGTCCTTAATTCGTATGCAGTCTTTGTGTCTCCACAAACTCAAACTCTGAATTGGGCACTGAGAGGTTGATGTTAACATAAATGGACCAAAGGAAAGAACATATTTTTTTTTGGATTTATCAGTCAAAATATTAAAGAACCATGTTTAAAACTACAGTGTAACTTTGTCTGTTTTGTCATCAAATTAAAATAGAAGAAAGTTTTGAGAAGACTGAGCTTGGAAAAATGACAAAAGTTTGGACTAGCATCAGAATAACACAAAACACAAAATAAACTATTGTTTATTTTGATATCACTTGTCAGAGTTGATGTTAATGTGCTTTAAACACTGAAATAAAAACTGCAAAACATTCAGCACTTAGGCATGAATTTACTGGATGACACTTCAATGTCTGGTGTAAATCATTAATATTTCATCTTTTGATCTAACAATATGTTTTAACAATCAAATGACATAACACTACTGAGGTTTAATCTATCATATTTAAAGCATATAATTTCTGATATTGATTTGAAATTATATCACAGTGGTTTTGTGGGGTTTATTTTGATGACAATAATAGCGATGGCATTTCAGTTCATTCAAAGCCCACAACATAGAAAGATTTCCTTTGAAAAAACATAACCATTTTAAAAAGGCTATTTGTGGGACAGCAGTGGCACAGAAGTGAGATTACTAAACTGCTCACAGTGACTGCGTTTCATTCTATTTTCAAATTTATTCATATTTAGGGACATTTTTGACACACTCAGCCATCAGTAGAGGAGATAATAAATATAACAATTCCAACAAAACAATGAGTTTTTGGGCATAATCTGATGCTATTATAAGTCAAATTTCCTATCATAATACATTTTTCACAATACCAATAAACACAATAAATGCTAATGCTTTGTGTCAGGCATACAAGAATTTTAACTGTCCTTTTATTGAAAGTTAAAATACAAAGACTACATGTCCTAAATAAATGTGAAAACCCTGGATTTTGAATTAAAACAAAAAATAGTAATAATAAAAAAACAAACTTTATGCAGCAGTGTGAGCCACATAATTCAGTAATGCTTGGGCTAGTTCTGACAAATCCATGATGTTTACTGGAATCAATTCTGATCCAGAAACAAGGAACACAGCCATTAGTCTGAACTTCGATTTCAAGCCTTTGTGTCATTTAAAAGGTGCATCAACTTCCACATTGTCATGGAAACAAGTCTTTTACTGAGTGTTACATGAAAAGAAAACACCAGGTCTGTCTCTGTGGGCATGGACGTGTGTTCGCGCCCACATTCATGTCACACACTGTGGTGCAAAATGAGCGGGCTCCGGTTAACAAGTTTCACTCAAACTGGAGCCCAAAGAACCTTCAGCTGATGTAATTATTCCAGTAATGACTTTGATTGTTGAGGAATAAGTTCAGAGTTTTGACCGCCTACATTATTGTGTGGGCGATAACCCCCTGGCCGCTCTTTTTTTCCTGAAAACGTGTGAAAAAAAATGGAAGAAAACTGATTTCTGTGCTTAAGAACAAATGTTAATTATTTCTTAAATTATTTAACAATGACTCTTTCTGAAAATTGGCCAGCTAATACATATTCACACTATTATTTGTTTTTTGCTGAAATCACCACAGAGCTAAGAAAAAAAACACTCCAGAACTAGCAGATATGAAAATAAGGCTCCCATTTCCAGTCATTTTTCAATTAATCTGGTGGTCGTGAATGTTTCTTTTTTTCTCATTCTGTGGGGGGATGGAACTCAACAACACTGGGTGACACAGAGAGCCATAGGACATGATAAAGGAGAAGGCAAAAGGAAGCGATTGAAGTGATGGCCTCTGATGTTGTGTTTACTTGTCATCGTAATGTAGGTCAAAGCCCAGTGGAGGATCCGTAGATTGCTGGAGTTGTGAATGGGTTGCATCTGTCTCGCCTGATTTAGCCAAATCAATACAAATTGTCATTGTGCTGATTTGAAGATCTGTTCGCCCCACCTCAATCGTCCCCTGGCACCACGCAGCATATCGATTCGCAGCTGCAGCACTGAGGGGACGTGCACAGCATGAACGGTCCGGATAATAAGGCCAGCAGTTTGCTGACTTTGGCATGTTGCTGCACAGCTCTCAGGCTGCAGTATGAAGAAATATCTGTGAATGGGGAACAAGAGGGTCTTTCAAGTTGGTTTTGTGTTTTAGTTTCTATTCATATTATCATTACATTCAGAAAGGCGACCACATATTCATGTCCTTTAGCAGTCTGTCCTATAGTGCAGCAGATGGTGCTGCAGTGAATGAGCACACTGTCAGCTACATACAGCTACATCCTCCAAAGGTTTATTTATTAATGTCCTTTTTAGTGTTTTTGGCTCAAGGTGGTGCCTCATGTCTACAGCCCTTTATTTATGCTGCCAGCTTTATACTCCAAATCTTTTGATTTCAGGTTTACAGCTTTAGCACACGCTAGACTTTGGCATCACCACAACACTGACCTACTTGAAGGCTTCACTTAGCATTTTATTTATTTATATATTTATTCATTTTTGTAATGTTTCCATGGTCGTAAAAAGCAACAGTCACATAAATTTTTCATGCATAATTTCATGCTAACCAGAAACATTATGAAGGGTTTCATTTCTTATCTTATGAGGGGATTACCACCAGATTTCTGTCAGGAAAGAAATCTTTTTTACGCTGGATTTTTTTAGGCTACATTTGTTCTTCTTTTCGAAAGGTTATCAGATTAGTAAAAGTAGGGATTTGTTCATTGAATTTGTTTCACTGAAAATACATTAATAAGAACATAGTTCTGCTTATGCTTTAAGTCTTCAAGGATCTTTCGAGCTCTCATTCTTGTCTGACTAAAATGGTGTGCCTAGAGATTTTGGGAAGTACTGTAATGGGAGTCAAGGTGTGCTAGTTACCTGGTAGCATTGGATTTTTTAAAAATCTTCAATTTTATGCATTCCTTTTCAAATGATGAAGAACTTGTAGTGACTAATAGCATCACTTTTACCCTCCAAAGTTTCCTATTTGTATCATACAGTGTTGTGCCTTAGTGGCTCCAATATTTCCTGCATTTTTGAGCTTACCAAACCTGTTTTTATCTGAGAAACCAATAACTGAGTGTGGTTCACTGTTGCAGCATTTATCAAAGTTCTGTCCAAGATGAAACCTGGGCAGAACTGAGATGTTAGGTTAGCTTGGTCAAACAAAAAGTTGCCAAAACTTAACTTGGCAGACAGGATGTGGTTGTGTGCTTACTTACATTTGAGAATTCCTGTCTACGTTTACCTTGTATTCTTCAAATATAAAAGTATATATTTACAGAAATGTTGTGTGGAATTTTCTTGAATTGATGTTTTGTTAAAATAGCAACATTTTAAAACAGTCATTACAAACACATGTATTATTAACAAACTACATTTCAGTTTGTCATTGAGAGGTTTTTTTATTTCTAAAAATGCTGATAGCAAGAGCATCTTTACTATATTTTTAGTCACATTAAAAATATTTCATGTCCTAGAAAACAAATATGGACACCAGTGAATAGATTTACTCTAAACTGGCCAAGATGGATTGAAACAGCCATCTGAAGATGGAGGAATTTGTGAGAGACAGCATCTAATTCTTTTGATTTTAAAAAAATGTGAATTAGATTGACTTACGGTCTAGAATTGTAAAATCAGCTCAAAACTGGGCATGGTTTGTTAACGTTGAGTAAAAATATCAGTATCAAGAAGAAAATTAAAGGAAATATCTGTAACATAATCACATTTTCTCCTTTTTGTATTGTTCTTTTGATTTTGTCCAAATAAAGCCAAACTATAGACTACTCATCACAAAATCTATTAGTAGTTTTAAAGACATGTGGTGCAGAATAATAAAACTTTTCAGAGTATAAGAAGCTGACATCAGCTGGTTCATTATGTCTGTTGTGGAGCTCGTTTAGGCTCCATCCTTTTAGTGACCAGAAAACTGAAAGCTGAATTTATCTAGCCATTAAAAAAATCTAATAGCCCTCTTTCAGCCAATTGAACTGTTGTTCACAGAAACAGGCAGCGGAGGAGAAACACTGGAAAACTTTATTGTTCACATCTCTAAAGAAAAGAAAAAATCTCCAATACTTTCTCTTCGTGAAACATCTTTCAAATGTAGAGACCGTGTGTGAGAAAATTTCAGATGTTTTAAAATGTTTTTTAATGTTTCCCTTCACTGTTAACTCATCTATCCCTACTGAGAGAATTTAGGTGTTGAACTACAAAAGTGAATTAAACACATCACACGTTAATGTATTCTCTGCTAAATTTTAACCTTTTCTTTATTCAATATAAAACAGAAACAATGTTTTGCAGACAAAAGCCCCCTTTGCTTTTATCGTGACATTATTTTCAAACTTTTGTATGAATGACCAATTTCCTTTTAATTCCTTTCTGTATTTCAGACAGGGGTTCAGAACAAACCTCTGTCTGAAATGTCTCAGACATCTCTGTTGCCCCAATCCTGTCTTGCTCTTTCTCTTTTTTTTTTTTTTTTGATTGTATTCACAGAATGGTGTTTCTGTCAGGTAAAATTAGACTCATGCAGTTACAAATTAGAAGATAAGAGGAGTTGTATGAATGCAGTCTGTAGTGAATTTGTGTAGCAAAATAACTTCAATCTTTTATTAGTGTTAAAATATTTCATGTCCTCTAGAGATGACATGATTAAAATAAACACATCATGAACCTCAGAAGGTCAAAAGTTTGATAATAAACTACTTTTAACAAAAAAGTTGAAAACACAGACTATAAACCATTAAATATTTCTATTAATCTAAGCAAACTGGGGTTCTGGCTGTAGCTTCACATTTACCATCCACAAATTAGACACAGGTTATTCTCTTCATTTATCTCTTGGCAAGAGAGCAAATAGGGATATTTTCTAACCACTGAACTTCTACTTTAAATGTAAACAGCCACATTACTGCCATTCACTGCATAATGTGCATGTTTATTTAGTGAATACACCATTTAAAAGAGGATTCATCATCAACCACACTTTACCCTGAAAAAGAGCTTTCACTTCCCTCCATCACATTTCCATATTAGCCCCAGGACTGAGTGGAAGCACTTAGGGAGGAATGCGCTCAGTATTTTGTCAGCATTCTGACATCAAATTATTTCCTCTGCCTCTGTCTGGCATGAGGATGCAGGGAAGCTGCTCGCTGTACCCAAATGGGCTTACTTAATGATGATAAAGGGCATATTGTTCAGTAGATATACAACAACTACGAAGGAAGTGAGACAAAACTTCCTCTGGCGAGGTTAGAGCCCTAGTTCATGATCTGAAACAAATCGGTCTGGATTGATGCTAAAACCGATTTAGTTCTTCTCCTGATCAAACAGAGAAACAATAGAATAACCAAAGAGGTAACATTTTTGAATTGTTCACTCCTATCATCAGCACCATTATCAAAACACAACCTGTTGGGGTCAAAAATTTACAAACACTTGTTAAATTAATTCTAAGCTTTTAGTGACTGCTGGAACCATTTTTTACAAGAGTGGAGTTGCTTTTAACCTACAAGGTCAAAGAGATCAGTGAAGGCTCAGATCTTTACATACACCCCAGCTAGTGTTTGGATAAATGTCCCCTAGCGAAATATTGTTTTGTAGTCACTAACAAAGTACTGGGTGGAGTCTACTCTTACCAGTTATATTTACTGATTCTTCCTGCCATATACCTTCCTGTGTAACGTATTCTATTTTTAACTAGTGCGGCAATTCTAGGAAGTTGATGTAAGCCTGGTTTATCTATTAAAGAGCCAGATTTGATGTATGATTGGGGTCATTGGTGTTTGAAGGACTCCACTGTGTCGAAGTTCTAACCATCTTGTTGGTAACTAAAGTTGAAGCTGAAGGATTTGACAGTCATTTGTGTTCATTCCCTTCATCAACTATGTGCATGGAACCTTTACCTCTGGCAGTGATGCAGCTCCACAGCATGATGCTGCTACCACCATACTTAATAGTTGGTAAAAGTGTTGTTGTAGGTTTCATAACCTCCTCTTTAATCCTTCAAACAAACGTCTTGTCGTTGTGGCCAAATAGTTCTCTGACCATGAAACTTTATTCCTGAGGATATTTGGCTTGTCCAATTTGGAAAGCTGCAAATTTTAATCAAGCTCTTGGTCGGAATACGAGACAGATGTTCCAGCTATTCTACTTTATGGTGGGCTTGAATATTTGCAGTTTCTGGTTTGTTTTTGAACATGCTCAGCCTTTTCCTTTCATTTGAGGTTGATTGTTTGAGTCAGATGGTTGATAACTGGACACAAAACTGTTTTTGGACTAGATAAAGCAGACTAGTACCTCCTCAAAGGCCTGATCTTCTGATTTATGCTTGAAGATGTGAGCAGTACTCATAAGTGTGAAGCTGAAAAACTTCTTTAAATGTCACTGAAAGGCAGTCCAAGTAATATGCCATTAAAATTAACTATCAACTGCTCTCTGAGCCAAGAGTGGCCCAGTTTCCTCCCAGAATTATGCCAGAAGCTTGTAAATGGCTACAGTGTCTATACAATAAAATTTTAATTTGTGCCTCTTCTCAAACCTATGTGAAAAAAAAAAAATAAATAACTACGGTGTTATGTTGTACAACCTGAAAAAACAATAGTTCAAAAGCATAAAAGAACAATATTAAAATGACAGTCATGACCACGATGACGGCATCAGTTCTGAACTTCTCTAAAGTTCTTCTGGGCTTAATTGGCAGCCTAATCCGGCACCAACACTTCGTGTCGGCTGTTCCTTTAGGGTCCCTTGGCTGGTTGTGCATTCTTTAACTCAATAAGTCTCTGCAAGTGCTCTAAAATGAATAAGTGCTGAGTAATTACAGCTGACAGATCTGAATCATGAACTTGCTTAAATATTCATAAAGGACACTTGAAGAGCAGATGTGCTAATGTAAAGTGCAGCACCATGTAAAAATAAGATAGGTATTACTCTTGTAGGAGTTTCACATTTTTCAGGCTGCTGTAAAAGAATTAAGATGTCACTAACTGAGATTAACATATGCCTACCTGCAAGTTGGGATGCATTTATTTGAATTATCATTAATTTCAGGGAGATTTAACCTGAGTCGAGAGGCTCCTGATTAGTTTAATCCCTCCAGATCATAGTTTGATTTACTCATCTGAGTGTAAGCAGCCATTGGAGGCAGCGGAGAGTGATTAGCTGCAAAGCTGGCTTCGAAATTGACTCTGCTGTAAAAGTACTGAGATGTTTGTAAAAGACAGAGCATATGGAAAGATTTTGTGTATTAGTATACGGGAGTGGGCCATTAACCTTTGCAGGAGCAGGAGACCCCTGTCGACATGTCTTGTCTTGTCGGCATGTCAGATGAAGACCAGATGGCCGCAGCTAGGTTGCACAATCCACCACCTCCATTGATGCAAAGTGGAAAGTGTGGTCTGCTCCACCCATGTGACAGTGTGGTGCCATTACAGAGCTGAAAGCTGAACATACAGGAGACCCAGGAGGAATGCATAAACAGCTGAGAGACACTAAACAGAGATCTGCAAAAGAACACTGTTAGGACTTGTAAAGATAAAATTTCTTAATTTTTAAAGCTGCAATAGGTAACTTTTAATTTTTACTAAAAGTATTTTTTTTTTTTTTTAAACTGCCGCAATGTATAACATGAGATAGATAAACTGTGTAAAATATGAGCTTCTCTGCCTCCTCCTGGTGGGCCTACTGCCATCTCCAGAAATACAACCTGAGCCAGGATAAGGGTCTTAGTGTTGTCAGTAATTCTTGTGTACATGTTACTCACACCTTCCATCATTCTCTCAGCTATGTTACAGCTCCTTCCTCACACCAGAGCCCGCCATGAATGTGCAGGCTACTTAGCATGGCTACAAATGACAGCAAATAAACTTTTCCTGTTACAGTAAGTTGCCTCTTTGCCATCTTGCAAAACACTAACATGAGCCTGACTGACAATGCTAAGATGCTCACCCTGCCTCTGATTGGTTGTTTCTGACCAGTAGTGATTTATTTGACCATTGGGCCACAGGGTAGAGGCAGTGAAGCTTCATTTTTTTTCATATAATATCTGTCTCAAGTAATTCTGTCAACATGAAAGTTTGAACACACATGTAAAAAAATACTTGCACAAAAGTTACCAACTGAAGGTTTAATTAAAATGAAAACAAAATGAATTTAATTCTCAGCAGCTCTAGGAAGACTGGTAAAAAAAACAAAATTTACTAGGAGTTACTTTAGTTTAAATAAATGGTGAGGAGTAAAATTCAGCAAATATCGGGGGATAAGTAAAATTTATCACTCAAAAGCCAGTTATTCTCAAGCACACGTAGTGGGATGTGGGTGATGCTAATTTAAAAAGAGCTTCTTTCTGAAATGTTTCTTTCAATCTGCAAAAGTGCCTGTCCGTAAAACTCTTCTTCCTTTTAACTGATGCTATGATTCCAAAGAGATGCGGAGCTGCACTTTCAATAAGTGTCACGAAAAATTTGGAATTGAATAAATTTTTCTGTGTAAGGTAGAATAAAAAATGTCCCATTTTTTACATTGTGCCTTAAATGCGTGAGTGAAGGCAAATGTGTGTCACGAAAAATATTTTAATTGCTTTAGAATGAAGTAAATATTTTGCATTGGAATATATTAAACATTGATAAAATATAGTTTCTCGTTTTCCTGCTCTACCATGGATTGGCAACTTGTCTAGGGTAACTGGACAAGTAACTGGCAAATTTAAATTTTCTTTGCATTCTCAACTTAAATTGGACCATGGAATCATGGAAACATCAACAATGCTCTTAAACTCAAAAGATACTTCAAGCAGTGGAAATAAGCTTTTCACTTTAATAAAATTCAGTCATCAGAAGGGCTGCTTCACCTGAAGAATAAAACCATCTTTCTGTTAATAATTAAAGTTATTTCTTAGGCTGAGCCAATGAGATGGTTTATTATAAAGGTGTTAGAGAAGGCATCATTAGGAAAAAATCGTAACTGGACATATCTTCTGTGCCTCACCAAGTGTTATGCTATTGGAATCTTGTTCTAGTGTTCACTGAGGCAAACACATCTGTCCACTTCCATGTGAGAGCTGCACAGAGCTTCTGTACCAAAGTGACAGGGAATTGTCTCAGGAGTACAAACTGCCTTTATTACAGGAAAACTTAGAGGCACCGCATCTTCACTGGGAAATCCCCCATCTTTGAAGATGGGACCACACACTGCAGAATACACTCTCAGTGTGAAATGGAATGAAATAATTGAGAAAGCAAAGAAAGTCTAGCTTAAACCTTTAAAAAGCCTACAGAAAATCTGAAAGGCTAGTGATTAAAACTGAAAAGATCACAGGACAATATTCTTCATTTGACATTTTATTTTGATAATTAATAAAAATAAAGATTTTAGTTCAGTCTCACAATAAGAAAATATATTTTGATCCAAAACGAAATACACTTCCATTCAGGTATATTTGTCCATTTAGCAAAAAGTAGACCCAGCACTGTGAAATGGAAACCAAGGTGACACCAACTGGTAGTCATGCACAAACAATGCTTTGCAGAAGTAATCATTCCTCTTCAACATTTCTACCTTTTTGTTGCATTGAAACTGCAAACTTCAAATCAAGTAAAGTCAAGTTTATTTGTTGGATACATTTCAGCAACAAGGCAATTCAAAGTGCTTTATGCCATAGAAGCATAATACATTAACCAGTTATGAAACAAGCAGTAAACATTACATTTTGTCTAACACCATCACCATAATCCTTTCAAACTTCTGCATATCTTTTGGGGTTTTATGTGATGGACCAACAGAAGGTACACCATAAATGGAAAGTGGAGCAAAATGTCATGTGGGTGTTTTTGTATTCATCACCTGTTACAATGAGGCTCATGAAAAATTTGGACCCACTACAGCAGCATGTTTGTTTTTACAACATATTTGGACATTATGGATATTTAATGTGGGAAGCACTGTGACACTTTGATACTTGCTGTATCAAAAAGGCTGCAGGTTCAAATTCCAAATAAATAGATAGAGATGGTATTTACAGTTTTAAATACTACAAATGCAAGGATTTTATCCATTTTTGTCAGACTGTGCCATTGTTTTGTTGTGGGAAATGCAGCTACAGTCGTGAGTGAGACTGTTGAGAGCATTTGTCACTGAGACATAGTAGAGAGGAGGGTTAATGTTGCTCTTGCTTTCAATTTGAGCTCTCAGCTGCTAAAAGCTACAAGTTTGGTGTGGGGTTTTGACAGCTCCTGCCCTGGAGCTGCATACATTGTTATAGTCTCCCTTATCACCAGTATGAGAACAATCAATACCTCCTACACGTTCCTAGAAATATATTCAAAGAAAGCAAATAAATGTTGTTCTGGATCTTATAAATATATCTATATATATTTTGTTTCAGCTATTGGGCAAGAGAATCCAAGGTTGTATTTACAAAGATGTGGGATACACAATATGTCTAAATTGTCTCTTTAGACTAAGTAAATTTTCCTCTATGGAGAAAAGTTTGGCAAACCCACACATTACTTTTGGCAACCCATAATAAAACAATACCAGTTAAAATTTCTTTTTCCCTTACAACGTCACATTTGAAGCATTATTCATTGCTAATTGTAAATAAGCGATGGCACAATGATTACATATGTACAACTGTTCTGCTAGTATTTGTTTTAAAGCTATTTCTCCCCAGTCACCAGTAATTTAATTAGCTAAATAATAACAGTGTAATAGTGTTTCTTGTCTTTATGCCTGGGTTCTTTTGTTCAATACATTTTCTGTAAGATGACTTGATTTCTCCACCAACTCGTTCCCTTTTTTTCATAAATTCTTTATGAATTCGACCTTCCAGTGAGGGTCTTTGCAGCTGAAGAATGCTTGGCTTTGTGAATAAATTTCAATCTCAAAAGAACGTGAGCAGGAGGTAAGAAAAACCTTTAGAGAAATCTCACTCAATTAGTATGTAAACTTTAGATGCAGCTGATAAGGCACAGCTCCGGAGACATTCTCTGCGCATCTCTGTTTGCCCTCTGAGACCTCTAGTCATACGCTTGCGTTCCCTTTTTATTTGACTCTCCAGCACAAAAAAAAAACACACTAGCACAGTTACTGCAGTGGGAAGATGCAAAAATGAAGCTTTGCTCTTCGCCTGGTTATAAAAATAGAGCATTTTATTAAGACTGATGAAAATATTTTATCATTTTATCGACAGGGGAAGCAGAGAGGTGGGAGAGTTTTGCTGCATCACTGCTTCAAATGAGGATTCTGCTGGTAGAAAAGGCAGATAGAGGGAGAAGAAATGATTAGGATGCTGTGGGGGGAAAGACGGGAGAGAGTATCTGTATTAAAGGGAAACCAAACAGAGGCGTAATGGGTCCGGACAACACGAGGATCAGACAGTGTTGTAGGGGGGAAAGAACTATAGGCGGGAAGGGGGAGAACACTAACTACTAGAGAGACTACAGAAGGAGGGACAAGCAGATGGAGAAAATTGATAGAGGCAAGAGGGAGGCTGGATTTGTCTTTATTGTCCTTGTTTGGTTTAGTTGGAGCAGAAAAAAGGAAAGAGAGACTGCAGTGTGGTGCAGCACAGTCCAAACGGAGAGGAGACGAATTGGGGGCGGTGGGCTGCCTGTGCACCTTGGGACCTGTGCTGAATGCAGGTGGAGTGATGCAGGAGAGCTGATGGACATGGAGGGGAAAACGGTTTGGGAGGGGTTATATGACGAAGGGACAAGGGGAGACGGGCAGATTTCAAGAACAGGTGGGGAAACTGCAGGAGGTGAGGGGTAAAGAAAAAATAACCACTCAGATTGGGAGCATCATGGAGCACCTTGGAGATGCTTTAATAACCCAGTCATGCGTCTCGAAGGGACAGTAATTTTATTCCAGGGATACAAAAAGAACACACAACTCAAATGATTATAATACTTTTAAATCTCATCTTTGTTCAGTAATGTGTTTAGGATACAGTCCAGTGCTTTTCCGAAATGGCAGGACTTGTTTTGCCCTACAAATGCAAATTAATTAACATGTTAAAATTCTAGTTGGTATTAAAAACTGTTGCAAAAGTTAAGCTTCTCATTCAAAGCCATAAACATCTATTGAGAATTAGTTGCATATCATTACTTTGTTAATTATAAAATTTGCTTTGCTTATAACATTGAACTTTTAAATTAAGGGATGTGCACATTATAAGATGAATGTATTTGATAATGATATTATTTGGACATTTGAGTTAATCCACATTTACCCTCCCCTTCTCTTTTGTTACCATCATTACAGGCCGCTTCTTTCTGTGAACCTTACCATCTCACTCACAATAACCTACACAAGGACACTGAGGGCACAAGACGTCATCCAAATAACAAAATACATTATCAACAAAATTTAATGGTTTTCAATTAATATTCAACACGATACAAGATTGCTTATGAAAGTAGCCCTTTGTTATTCAATACTATATGAAGAAAGCTTATAAATGTGAATGTTGCAAACTTGATTTTAGTAGTGACTATCCCACATTTTCTACCTCCCCTTTTGGAGGTAGAACATGAGAAAACATGGAAAAAACTGCTTTAGAATCACAGGCAATATTTTTATATAATATGAGGGCATCCAGAGATTACGTAAATGCTCCCTTAAAATAAAGTATTTATTAGACTGTTTTGGTGTCTGAGGCTGTTGGGACTCAGCTTAATGAGTCTGCTGTTCTGTTTAGCTGACACCAGAGCAGCCAGTGTTAAAAGCTCACTTCATAGGTTGAGCCAGTTGCAAATTTGAACTTGTCAATGAATTATACATGTTCAGATCTTTTGTTCTTTAAACAGAGTGACAGCAATTTGCTTCATGTATTTATTATAGCTGTTTCTGTGTAAAAGGCCTGTTGCATATCGAAATCTGTACCAATTTATTCTCTAACAAAAAAGATGCTGGTTCTCATCTGTCCGATAGTCTGAATTCATAATCAAGTACCCTGTCCTTGTTAGAAATACTAAAGCAGATGAGATGTCTATCAGTGCAATTCCTTTTTGAATTATAGATAACTGCTGTTTTAATTATGTTCAGATGACAGTCAAATTAAAAAGTTAGCTGTCATTTCTAACTTTTCAACAAGTTTCCCCCACATCTCTGCCATAAAAAAAAACAAAAAAACAATGCCTTCACTCCATCTCTTCCTGGATCTGGCTCATGTTATTTACGAACAGACACGGCTCAACAGTATCTATAAGCTTTGGTGTTCTGTGCATGAGTCTTCATCTTTTTCAGTAAAGTTCACAGCAAGCAGTGGCAACTGTTGATAACGTCAGTAAGGCAGAACAAATACTGAGACAAAAATGTGTTTGTAGAATCGCTAACCTAACTTTGCACATATCAGAGGCCAAGTTCCTGTCCTTCAGGGGAAACTGGTGTAACTCATTTCTGCATTAGGTATCTGGAGGTTGTCCAAAAAAATCCCTGTTTTTAAAGCAGTTGCTTACTGTACTTTAGAACAGTGATTAATAACACCATGATAGGCTTCACTCAGTTGTTATTCATAAGATGAAACTATGTCTGGTAAAGGTTGCATTTTCAGAAATCGCTCTCTTAATTGCTGCTTAAAACCATGTGTAAATTATAACTTTGTGGGCAAGATTGGTCTAAAAATAACATCAACAGAGGCATTTATGAAAATCCTTTTGTTTTAGAGAAATGTTAAAAGACTGTGGTGCTTTTTTTCTTATCATAATAGACATGTATTTTAAAAATTTTATTAAAATGGAAGCATGATATAAAATTGTCATTGTTGTATTGTGAATAAAGACTTTATAGTTAAAGCTTCTGTTTCATTTAGAGCATTTAATTTTTACATGGTAAGTGTTTCTGATGGAAAATTAAATAAATAAATAAAATTCTGAGTAACAATGCCAATATGTAGTGTTCATTTTAATTTTCTTGAAAGTGGTTTTCAACATCTGATTAAAAGAGAGGATTCACAAAATTCCCTTAATACCAAAAATACGTCTTAAAATGTGATGGGACTGCTATGTCTGTCGGATCAAAAGTATTCCTGTATTAATCACATAAACAGAAGGATTTAGTTATGAATTTCTCACTCCACTCTCATGTTAGATTCTCTTGAATATTTTACATAGTTCTTAAATGCATTGTTCACTTCTTGTGCAGCTTGATATTTTCATTAAATTTGTCAGGTTAGTGCTATCTGTCTAGCCACAGCATAATGGAATAACACTAAAACACTCCAACCCCACAACATCTGACACATACAGATGACTCTGTATTCAAGTGTCCTCTGAAGGTATCAGTGTTATCACCTGCATCATTGCTCTCACTCACGCTTGTCTGGCCTGCATACAAGTCAAAGCGACTCAGCTTTAGACACAATCATAGGCTCCAGTTAGATTGAGAAATTGCTTTCCTAAGTAGACAAATGCTTGTTCAATCAATTTTGCAACAAAGCGGGGTTCTGCCTGAATATTTCCAGGAGGCACCTCTATCCTTTCCCCCTTTGTGGTTGCCACAATAAAAAATCCTCAGAGTCTCAGAGTCTAGCACTGATAAAGGACCACTGCCTCCATCTTTTAGATAAAAGTAAAGTGCATCTATTCATATTACATCCTCTATTGCCTCTTATTGAGACAAGCCTTACTGTTAGAGGGAAATTGTGTGGGCACACAGCGGGATAAAAAGTGAGACTGCAGGGCTCAGCAGCCACAGAGACAGCTTTGTTAACTGGTGACAAGATAAACATGTAGACCAAACCCAAGTGTGCTCATGAAATATGTATCTTTCCAAAGGGATGTGGAGCATGCTTAACTTAAAGGCCATGTGCTGGAGGTGCCAAAACATGAGAATCCACCAGTGGCCTTATTTGCCACATTTCTGGGTTGGAGCGATGGAGACAAAGTTCTCTGCAAGCTGGTTGTTTACTTTAACAATGGCATCCTGCACCTTCATATGTATTTCTGTGCATGTCTGAGTGTTGTTTTACTGCCAAATAATAGGCATAAAAATTATAGATTCTGAATCAAATCCTGATCTTTTTTGCTTTCTTCAAACAACAATGAAATCATAACTGCTGTATTTTTGTGTCAACTGAATTAGGAATCTCTAGCTTAAGTATTTCTTTCCTCAAAAAAAAAAAAAAAGAAAAGAAAAATCCACAAAATGTAATAATGAACAATTCACTTTAATTAGATTTTCTTCTTAAGATCTTCTACCCTTAATTAACAGCTCTGTCACCTTTGTTTCTAGGGTGTGGCTAAAAGTTATTTTCAGGAAAAAGCACTCGCTTGAGAAAAGCTGGAAATGAATCAAAATCATTTCTCTGCTTTGAAATCTGGATGCAAATATGAGTGAAATGCAGAGAAACCATTTTATTTTCCAATGAGAATCTCTAGTTTACAAAAGTGGAAAACAAATTTCCTAAAAAAAATGCTCTCCGAAATCTCTAATATCTCTTCCAGCTGACAAATGTAAAACCAAAAATAAATATATAAATAAAAGAAAAAAAAAAACAAAAAACAAACTAAAAGCAGCACTTGACTACCATCTGTCATATCTCAGAGGATTCCATGTGGCTTACTGATAAAACAGTATCTGGGGATGGCTGGTTTTAATTATAGTACTGACTTTTATATTTTCCAAATGACGAGGAAACCCATTAAGGCATGTGTGCTGCCTCCAACTTTTATGCTATACTCATCGCTCCTTGGGATCTCTCGAAAGCCTCTTACTGGCCACATTGGGTGCAGTGTAATATACTTACTAATAACCAGATTCTTAATAAGACAATATTCTTATTAGGATGTTTACATGAATTGCATGCAGGATACCACATTTGTATTCCCTTGCACATGCTGCAAAACATAGCCTGATTAATGTCTCATGGCAGAGTCATGTGCCCATATGGCCCTGCCATACGTGTTTGCCCCTTGGAGATTTCCTGTTGTTGCTTATTTGTCACACATCAGAAATGTTTTAAATAATCACATTTTAATATCAGATAAAGACAACCTCAGCAAATTCATAAGTGATGTTTTCATTTCTGGAAAAAAAGCTTACAGTCTGGCCCTATATAATGAAAAAGTACATACTTCCTAAACCTAAAAGCTCGTTAACGATAACAGCTGCAGAATTGATTTAATTGAACCACATTGGAAGTTTTTCTTTTTTTAGTATGAAGGCAATTTCACAGCAGGTACATTTGAATTATAACTAGACTTTGACTAGATCTGTCCACAATGTTGTTTTTTTTTCAGGGTGTTCTGGGGGAGAGGATGAAATTCATGTTTTCGTCATTCAACAGTAATGAAGCTCCATCTTATCTTCTGAATACTGGGTTTATTTTTATGCCAAAATTAACAGGACATACAACTTCCAGAAATGTCATACTTTCCCAAAAGATGTACAGATATTAAGGTTTTTTTATGTAAAATGTGAAAAAGGCTTTGTTCTTATTTTGCTATGCAGTAGTTTTCTAAATGAAATTGTTACCTGAGGCAAGTGCTCCATTCAGTGCTTTGGCGTTCTGTGTTGTCTCGGTGAGCTCCAGGTGAATTGTTGATGAACTCCTGCAGTAATTTTAACTGTATGGCAAATCCTGGGAAGGTTGACCATTGACCTATTTGAGGTTAAAGATGCTCTTTATGGTTCTCTGAACTTCCAAAGCCTGAGAAGTTGCTTCGTAAGACTTTCCAGACTGATAAACTTTGAAATCTTTTTATTGTAATATAACCTTAAGAAAATAATTAATCTCTGTTGAAGTGTAGAGACCATTACTGCTTGTATTCAAAAGACAATCTTACATAAAACTGATTTTTATTATAGCTATATCATCATAGTTTTATTTAGCAGATTTTTTTCCTGACTCTTTGCTCAGGGCACCACTGCGTATGAAGATGTATTCAGCAGAGCACCAGTGCTATTTCTTTCTTTCTGGTGATTTTGGATAATATTTTCTTTCAAGCTCAATTACATCAGCAAGACAGTTGCACTGGTTTATTTTATTGCTTCATTATTTAGTAGCAAATTGAGGTGATTCAAAATTTCCTGCTGAGGAGTGGGGGATCCTAGCATTTCAGAATTTGAAAGTCCACAGCTAAGTAGGTCATCTTGACAGGGAAGCTCAGACCGACAAAACACCTTCATTGGGTTGTTCATGTCTGTGAAGCTAATATTTAAACAGATAATGTGAGCTTATGTCATCCATTACTACTTTACTGCAGCAAACAAAAACTTTATTTACCTTTTTAAGTCACTCTCAAACATCAGTGTGAAAGTGTTAGCTTGTAGTCAGCATGAAGTATCCTTTAGCATTTCTGTTTTTCCTGCCCTTCTGCTTGGGAAATTACCTCCAAACACTACAATACATGTCCCTAAGTATTCATTTTTTATTGCAGGAACTAAGTCATTTTTTCAAAACGGACTTCTTTTATTCCAGCTAATTTCGGCTACTTAATTAACCATCATTTCCTCATGTAGAAAACCTGCGGTGAGATAGATATTTTATATAATTTAGTTACCAGTTTTTGTTTATTTCAGCGCTATGCTAAAAAAAAAAAAAAAGTATTAACCACCAGAATACTATTAAACAGAAATGTTTTAATAGTATTTTACAATTTACAATGTTTTGAATGTAGACACATTAACAACTCCCCAACTGTGTAAAATACTCCCACTGATTCAGTTTGTCAGACTTGCAAATGTGGGAAAACCTCCATACAAATGTTGCCGTGTAAAAACAGTCATACCCTTAATGCAAAAACAGAATCCCACATCATGTTCACCCTTAAATTTACATAAATTTATCTTATGTTAGGTATGTGCTTCCAATGCTGAATTGAATTTCCTTTTTTCTTGCATATCCATGAAAATGGTTTACAATTCTGTGGATATGGTGTAAAAAAATAAAGGCGCATGCATTACAAATCCATGGTTCTTGGTCTTTGACATTAAAGCAGCCATGAAGGGGTTTTTCCCACCATGTGAATGAGTTTTTCTACAACATGAGCTATTCTCTGCCAAGAAACTCTGAAAGTATGAGGTCTATTACAAATGAACAAGGACTAAAATAAGAAACATGTTGCCCAATATTTAGTAATTGCATTTTCAATTACCTTGCTGGAACAATGTTTCCCCTGTTTCTTCCTGTGCATGTGTGAACACACTTTCATTAAAGTCCAGTCTTACAAAGGTTGTGTCCTTATTTTATTTTAAAACTAACTTTTAAGCCGCATCAGTAAGTCAATCAGCTCTCAATTAAACTATTAGGTTTTTTTTCAAATTGCCTGATACTTAAAAAGTTAATGATGCCATGCAGACATGTAAAAGAGAAACAGCATCACAGATCCACCACCACATTTTACAACACACTTCATAATAAGGATGAGGTGCTTTTAGACTCATCTCCTATTTTAGACCTCTCTGGAAGTCACATCGGTCACCAATACATATGTGGCTGTTAGGTTAATTAGTTTCTATAAATTGTCCTTACGTGAGGGTGTGTGCAAGATTGTTTGTCCTGTTTGTCTCCATGTTGCCCTCTGATGGGCTGGTGACATGTCTAGGGTGGCTGCCTCTTGCCTAATGATTTCTGGAGATGACCCGGTCCTGACCCTGCAAAAATAAGTGGGTAGACTACAAACAATAAATGTATGAACTTTTATTATTAAAAGAAATGCACATTTAGATTTCTTTCTGTATTGATTTGTTATGGTGAATTGCTTTAATAATAATTCCCAGTGCTGTTGTACTGAGAGCAGGTTTGTTTACATTTTATTGCGCTGCACAGGGATTAAAACGCCTTAGTTGTCTGTCGAAATAAACCAATAACAATCTTTTTGAATTACTATTTATACTATGCTAATTTGCATTCTTATCAAAGTGATGAACCCAGGCTATACTCATAGCTAACACTATGGGGGTGGTTTACTTTGAAGTGAAAACTAAAATGTTAATATAAACATAAATTAATAAATTACTATACATATTCCCTCTTCAGTTTGTTCCATAATATGTTAAATGTTTTATGAATGTAAGAAAATGGGATGAAATGTGGTTTAGGGTTTAATTGAAGGTTTTGTTTCTTCCACTCCAGTTTTCTCAAGCTGACACGTCTCTAAGAAATAACCTAGTCAGGCCAAGAAAAGTCTGGCACGCAACACCCCAGTGCGACGAATTGTCATTTTTACACTTTGGTTTTCATAGGGATTAGGCAAACGAGATATAACATGTTAATCATAGAGGTTTAGAGTTGCTGGTAAGTATATTGTTTTCCTCTTCGTGGTAGGAGCCAGCAGTTTTTTATTTTGTTTCTTCATTTTAGGATGATGCAATAAAAGAAGCTCTTTGTGTTCAAAATGATAAAAATTACATCTACATAAAAGCAAATGAGGAACTAGGTCTTAGAATGTCTCTTCTATTGTTGGAGCATTAAATAATAACAATAAGAAAAACAACAACAACAATTTATTACGAGTAAAACATGAAAATAGTACCCATTTTTCAAATTTTATCAAGTCCTCTTGAAGACTTATTTATGCTTATTTGTTTTGCTGATTCTGTGTCATTGTCTTGCCATCTGGTGCGAGGGGTCTGACAAAATATAACTAAATAAATACAAATTACAATCAAAAACTGTAAATAAATTGGTGAACTACAAAAAATACAAAAAAGTGAAAAGTGCAATAATGTCACAATATCTGCTAGCTACTGGACAAAACTGGAGGTGAAACATCTCAAGAGTGTTTTCTATTGAAATTACTGAACATGACTTTCTGCAATACTTTGTCAGATGCACCTGGTTTTCTTTTTTGACATCTCTTTTGTCATTGGAATTTTATTCCATCTGTTATGCCATTTTCTCCCTTCTTATTTTCCCAAACGTGACAAAAAAATAATTAACGATGTTTGAAGATAAAAAGTAATTTTTGATCACAAAGGAGCAGCATTTCAAACCTCATTTACCCCATGGAAAAAGCAACATTGCTGTCTTTTGAAATGGCAGAAACAGATCAGCAACCTGTGAACACTCACTGGGTTTATTTGTAGCTGTTAAACTCACTTGAGACCAAATAGCTTTCATAATCTAGATAATTGCTGAAGAAGACAGAGCAATTGTGTGGTGGGGGGGTTCTTAATTAGGAAAGCAGGCTTGCTATTTCTTCAGAGGCTGATTACCCCCTTGACATTCACACAGCTGCACTGATGACACTGAGGATAGTTCAGCTAAAGATGGTGTCATGTCTAAGTCTACCTTGTTAATAATGCTGAGGATTAAAATAATCTTTTTTGTCCAACAAGATGTCTGCTATTGTCTCAAATTCGTTCATTACTGTTCTATTAGCCAGAAGCAAATCTAATTTAGTTTTGTGGTTTTGGATTTTAAAAAAGGAAAGTTTTTAATTAGACAGATGAATGTGATAAACCTTCTATTCAAGAGGACTTTAAACCAAATGTAATAATTTTCCAGCAGCATTAAGCCTTAGCTGACAAATTGTCACATTAAGGAAACATTCTTGCACCTGTGATGCAGGGGAGCAATTGGATTTATATCATTATTAAAACTATGCCAAGTGTCAGCACTTTTTCATGCCTGACAACGAGTAGGGTTGTGTTTGATCACTCCTCTCCCTTCATCTGCTCGACTTTCCCATTCCTGGCACAATGACACTTTTTGATTTTGCAAGGGAACCACCATCTAACCTCCTTTTTTTTAACATTCTATATTTTCTGGTCTACCTTGTTCTATTTGATGCACATGCCTTTTGAAATATGCACTGTTTCAGGGATGTTGGCTTTGAATATGTCTGGATATAAAGCAGCAGAAGCCTCCCTGCGATGTAGCAGAAGTGTCTACGTGAGAGGCTCAAAAGCATCCTTTTATTTTATTAATCCTCTTCCTAACACCACCTCCTGTGTTTGCTCATCTAAAAAGCGTTGGGTTGGAGGAGTCAGCTCACTCTAAGCCCCTCTCAACCCAGTTGGATTTGCAGCATTGAGCAGGATGGTGGACATGGCAGCTTGAACTACTGAGCAGGATGGCAGAGAGGAGCAGGGAGGTGAGGACGAGATGAAAGTGGGGGCGGGTGGAAGGAGGACAGATGGGTAAAGACTGACATGTAATGACTGCTAAAGAAGTGGGTATGAATAAAGTGGGAGGAGACATGTGAGTCGGAGCGGGAAGGGGAGCTAATGATAGGAAAGTGGGATGAAGGAGGCGTGCAAAAGTCTAGCACTTAACAGAACAGGTTAGAAAGGCTTAAATGAATGAAGTGTTGAAGTAGGTGTGTATGAGAGACAAGGAGTTAAGAGGGTGAAAGGAGCTCAAATTCACAACAGTTTAGAACAATGAATTAAAATGTCATGGAATTTATCTGGAAGACAAAGTGAAGGAGTGTTCAGGAGTTTATAGATGACCTCAGTCGGCTGACGCATGAATTCTCCCACTGAGAAATAGTGGGGTTAGTAAATCAAGCAATGCAGTCATGGCTAAGAAATAATGTATCTTTAAAAACAGCTGGTGGTCAAAATGAAAGCGGCTGCTGTTGATTACTTAAGAAGCTGTTTGAGTCATATTGTAAATTGGATTCTGAAATTTTGTTTGAAACATATAAATCAGTGCAGCAACAAAGAGCTAGGTTCGAATTCCAGCCGAGGGTTTTAAGCACTGAGGCTGTGTGCTAACTTGGTCTCTATAAATTGGTGTGAGTGAGTATATGCATGGTTGTTTTCCCCGTATGTCACTGTCACTGTGTTGCCCTGATGGATTGGCGACCTGTCCAGGGTGTACTCTGCCTGTCACTCGATGAGTGATAGAACACAGGAGAGATAGTAGATAAGCACCACTCCCTCTGCAAACCCTTCATGGATAACCGGGTATAGACAATGGGGATGGATGGATGGATGGACATACATTAGCTTAGAAGTGATAGGCATATAGATTGAGACCTCCCTGGCAGTAATGTGGGAGTTCAGTGGCCCATAGTCAGAGTTTAAATTTGCCACGCCTCTGTACGGTGATGTGATATGGGTCGTTACCTGAGATCCTGGAAATAATTGGTTGAGATAAGCTTCCTCATTAGGGTGGCTAGACTCAGCTTTGGACATAAGGTGATGAGGTGAGGTTGTTTGTACCTTTCATTTGAAGTTTTCTGGAAAATCCCAGAAGAATACCTAGAAATTGGAGGATGCACTACATATGCCTATAGGCCTGGAAGAGCCTTGGGATCCTCCCATAATGAGATGAAGAATACTGCTGCGAAGAGGAATGTCATGGATTCCTGTTGGACCATGCATGTATAAATAGAAGAGAATAGATAAATTTACAGTAAATTGTGTAACAGCATCTTTGACTTTTATTTCTTAAAGATGGGAGAAAATAACTTCTAAAGAACTCGTATCACTAAATATATACTGCAGGAATGTGGTGCACAACAAAGGGTCAGAAATACTGAGAAGCAATGTATGTAAATCTTAAGACAGTATATGATACTGTCTATAATACAGTATATGATGCCCAGGTTACAAGAATGAAAGAGATTTTAATAACACTGGAAAAATTGGAATCTCACAACTTCACACAACCCAGGCTCGGTTTTAAAAGGATCCAGGACTAGTTGAACATGTTGTCCTAAAACAAACAAGCAAAACACTAGTTCCTACAACCAACTCTGTCCTCTTCCTCTGTTTGGGCCTCCTCATCTTCACCGCTTCTGATTTCTATGTTCCGATCGATTTCAATGCGCTCCACTTCAATTTGAAAAGACCTAATAATGTTACTCATCACTGTTTTGGCTGGAAGAGCCAGACACTTGGACCATTGCATGTCATTTACCCAGAGTTCATTGCAACGTGAACAACATGGAGACATTCCTGTGAAAATATTTTGTTAAAATTTATAAAATACTAAATAACCTTCAGTATTATTTCTGTATTGTTTTTACATCTAAGATAAATATTTCCCAAGTAAGGTCTCTTTTTATAATTAATTGTGGTTCCTTTTAAAAAGTCAAGCTGTTTAAAAAACAGGTTTCACTTTGACATGAAAGCTATTTTCATAGTATCTTATGCTGCATAACTTCTACTGAAAAGTTATATTAGTATTTGTTATACTTGAACCTTCGCCTCATCTGGCATCTACAGATATGGGAATATATGGTTATCAAAAAGAATCGTAAAGAAATATCCATCTAGAACTCTTATCCTTGCAGGGTGACAAGGGGTGCAGGCGCTTATCTCGAGCAGTCAATGGCGAGAGGCGGGGTATATCCTGGACAGTTTGCCAGTCCATTGCAACGAAAAGAAATAAACAATAAAAATAGATCTTAATTTGCAGAAAGTACTTTTATATTGTATAAAACTGCAAAGTGTAAATTTTGCACAATTCACAGTCGTTGCAAATCATCAATTTACAAAAAGCCAGCCATTGTAAACAATGACTGATTAAAAAGGATTGTGTGGTTTTCTTTCTCAAAAAAGAAGGAAAAAGTGATGTTTTAAAGTATGTTGCATCATTATCTGAGTAAGGTTTCACCTCTCCACACTCATAATTACAGTGCTCACCAGTGTTCAGTTAAAAAACAAGCCTGAAGCCAAAAATAATCAGCACCTGTGAAGAACTGTTTTGAGACTGCATACATTCATGGCAAATTAACGATTGCTTTAGGTTTCACTCTGCAGACCACCATTGTTTAGGTTTTCATCTCATTTTGACACATCAGCATAGGAAGTGTGGAGGTGTTGTTTGATGTCTTGAAGCCTCATATTGTCAGCAGATTATCTGGTTCCTGTGGGTTTTATACATTCTGCTTATGCTGACACATGTGGCTGACACTGAACTTCTGCCTGGAGGCTCAGGCCTTTGGGGTGTGAAGACGACATTGTCCTGTAAATTTAGCTGCTTAGTTTACAGCCCTGCTTTGGTGGGTGGAAAGATCCGCAGGACCTACAGGGTCTGGAATAATCTGCATTTGTTAACTAAACAGTTGTTGAATAATTTTATCATTTGAATTAAGAGCCACAAGCCATTTAAAGACATAGCTTTGCAAATGTAAAGATTGTAAATTCTTTGCAACATAGATCATGCATGTAGTTGACAATGAAATTGTTAAGTCAACATCAAATTCATTTAACTTGGGCTAACTTTGACTGGGCCATTCCAAGACAAGAGATATTCTTTGACCTGTATGATTTTATTATAGCTCTGGATGTATGTTAAGGTTTGTTAATCTGCTGGAAGATGAATCTCCACACTAGAGTATTTTTCAGGCTTTTGACATGTTTTCTTCTTGGATTGCCCATCCTGTGTTAAATGCTATTCACTTCCCCATCACTTTAGATCAATTTCCCTATCTAAATCACATTATGATGTTGCCACCACCATGTTTTGCTAATAGGATGACACACCCTGCCATTTTCTTAATCAAAAAGTGAGATTTTTGCTTTGACTAGAATGCCATTGTTGCAAACTGTTGATAGGTGTTTCTAAGACTTTCTTTGGGAAATCTTTCTTCTACCACTCATAATGGCAAGAAATACCAAATTAATGGTCAGCTAGTGCACAACTGTTTGCTGTCGTTCATAGATACTCCCATTTGAGCTAAACATTAGTTTGAACACTGCTCCCTGAGATGTTCGAACCTTATTGTTGCTTTAAACCTTTCTACAACTTTACCCCGTCCTGTTCCTTTGTCTCCTGATGTGTTTATTTGTTGATTATCTAATAAAGCTCTGACTCCTTAACAGAACAGCTGTATTCAGTGTATATAGTGAGAATAAATTATTCACAGATTAATTGATGATTCTGTTGGGTTCTTTATGCACATCCATGCAAAATGGCACATAATAGCAGTATGTAACACAGTTTTGAGATCATTTAAAAAACCCTTTTTAATCTAGCATTATTCTCAATAAAATACATTAAGGTTTGTGGCTGTAATACATATAAAAAAATATGTTTTACCTTCACTTTATTTCAAGTGGAAAGTCAGGAATAACATCATGTAGACACTGAGTTTTAAGAAATGTCAAGGTTGATTTATCCAGGAGGACAGTATGAAGTGCAACATCTTTTACTGTAAAAGAGGTCTCAAGGGGGCCACTTGCTGTTCAGCAACACTTTGTGTAATGGTCACACAGCTATGTGGACTATTTGTCACCTCCCATTGCCTTGTTGATACTCCCTGATTATTTCCACCCTACCGCCCTACCTCTTCTTCAACCCCTCTCTGTCTCACTTCTCTCCCCATCTTTCTTGTCACACTTGATGTACGCTGCCTCCTGCTGTTTTTTGTCTTGTAAGTCTCATGGGACAGTCTTTGTTATTCTCTGCTCAGTGTTCCTTTAACTCGCTCCATGGTCTCTTTACAGCATGATACGCCTCTCCTGCTCTACATCACAAGTTCTCCATGGTCTTCTTTTCTCCCTTGCCCTCTTCTAATTTGTTCTGCACTTGCCATTTGCTTGTACACGTCTCATTGGTCACTGTCCGTTGAACTCTCTATTACCCTCTCCATTCTTTCTCCTTCTACATCCTTCCCCTGTGTTGTTTGATTTCATACTTTTGCTGTTATAGATTTGTTTCTCTCTACAGCTTTCTACAGATATATTTTTCATCTGTGATGCCTTTATCAGCAGAGACCAGAAAGGGTGAGCTGCGTTGGAAAACAGCTCACTGGGCCAATGGCTTCAGATTCCTCCCTCTCAGTTCAGGGAGAATTATTTAGAGACTTCTGCATACACAGTGAAGGTATTGCCATTTCAATCTGTCATTACTAACAATTAGATGCATCAAAAGGCCCTTTTGATGCATCTAATCAAAAGATTAGATGCATCTAAAGAGGCATCTAATCTAAAGAGGAGGCAGGTCCTTTTGTAAAATACTGCACTCTTGATAAGGGGTTCGATGTGACTGTATAACTGCATGGTTGTGAGTGTAAGTGGAAATTTATTTGAATTACAATGCCAGTCCAAGTAATTCTTTAGAGTCAGTAAATCTGTGCAGAATACTGTGCAGCAACTCAGAAAAATCACAAATCACTTCTCACCGAATGCTGATTAGTTGGTAGTGGCAAGAAGTGGAATTTTTCTCCTGAAATATGAGCGTTTAAAAGTTCTAAATGCATCAGTTTATTTTATAAAACATGTGAGTCGTACGAGCAGAGAACATCTGCAAAGTTATATAACCAGTTAATTGAACTTCCTTTCTTGACAACTGACAAATGTATGCTCTGGTCTGGTTTGTTCAGGCTTAACTTCTTCTAGTCCCACTACTTTTCGTTTTATTGTTTTCAGTGTTTAGGGAAAAAGAAATATATGTTGATTTAAAAAAAAAAAAAAAAAAGAATTCTGATTTTTTTTTTCTCTGTTACAGCACAGGGAAGCTCCTAGCACTAAATTATTTCCTCAAAGCAGGTGTAAATAATGTAATGATTTTGAAGCCCAGGATGGAGAGGAGTATAGCAGCAGCCAGGCAAAAACAACCTCAATACCCTCGTCTCCTCACTGCTTAGCACTTCAATGGTTTATGAAGATACACAGCTTCAGGTAAATTATGTTCCAGCATCACCTTTCTATAAATCTTATACTGCAGCGTAAGCGATATTAGTGTGTTTCAACATAGAGGCATCATATATTTCATGCATAAGAATAACCACAGTAACAAACTAGAAATGCAGCAATGATTTTATAATAATCTCACTTATTCTCAATCTGATCTATCTTCAATGATGAAGATTCATTAGCCTTTGTGTGCCTAATGCTGACCTGGAACCTTACACTGATGCTAACAAAGAAGGAAAGTTATGGAAATGGTTGAGGTCACGAGCTAACGAAGGCCAGCCATAAAAATGGTGCTTGTGGAAAAACTTGTGCTTCAAGTTAGAGTTACTGTATACAGTGAGGAATACCATATGGGTTAGCTATATGTGCTGCTAGTCAATAATGTCTATAGATCAACAGGAATTCCTCTGCGATTTGTGAAAGTTTTCTCATGATTCATTGGTTGTGATACATACTAAATAAAACCATTCACTATTCAACTGAATAGTGATGTCTGCAGAGCATATTTCCCGAAAGCATTCTCACTAGCAGCCTGAAGGTAATCTCGTCATACAAGACAAGGTCATTTTAGCATGCTGCATCATCTGACTGGAATCAGTCAGAAAAAAATTATGTTTAGAAGGTTGTCTCCATTCAAACTTTACTTTTCAAAAGACTTGAAAATTAAAGCGAATGCTTTAATATTTGTACATAGTCTCATTGTATGCTGTTAGATTTGAAATTTTGTCTAATACCATTTCTTTGCTGCTCTCTTGGCCAGGACTCTTTTGTAAAAAATCTGTTTTGAATAATTGAGTGTTTCCTGGTTAAATGAAAGTGAAATTAAAATGAATGGAGGTAATAATTATCTGACCTTTTGCAGGGACTCAGACTGTGAATACAGCAATAAAGTTTCAGCCCAGACTGGACAGGCAGTCATTTAATATGGAGAAAGGCTAAAACAAGAGAGTAACACAACTGCAAAAAGTAACTTAATTAGTCCTTAAGAACTATCATAATGTACATTTTTCACTTTAACCTAATATTCACCTAAAATACAGAGTTACATGATAAAACAAACACTGATTTACAGACTCTCAACAATCACCCAAAGACATTGGTTTGTTGAAGAAATAGAAAAGTCTTTAGTTTGACTTATCAATATGAGAGTATAAGTAAAAGTGAATAAAAAAGCTATCTAAAAGTATAAATTAATGTCTACATTTAATTAAGAAAAATGTCATAACCATATAGTCTAAGAAGTCTATTTTTAAAAATATTTTACTGGTCTCAATGAAATATGAAATCGCCATGAAAGTGATGTCCATTAAACTTCTATGTTTAGAAAAATGGAGTGTCTTGAGATGATATCCCAGAAATGAGAAAGAAAGTAATGAACATCACCTTTATGGTAGATATCTGTAGTATATGTTTTAGTCTTTTATTGAATTCCATTTCTGGATACTTTTTCTGAGTTCCCTCACTAGAACATAGTTGGCTCAAACCTGTGATTACTTAAAGCGTCACGAGGGATTCTGTTATTAACATGTAGACATTTTGGTTTTTGACATCACATTGAAACACTGACCTGCTGTTTCAAAGTCAGTGATAGAGAAATTCTGTCAAAAATTACTTGAACAAGTTATTACTGTACTAACACCTCGTCAAAATGTTCAGTGCTAACACAGTCGCCATGCAGATCCATTGTGTTGAAATCTGTATTTGAACTTTTTTCTTACCTTTAGCCACAGCTGGCACAGTTCAAAAAGGCACAACTATAATTTTGCTTTATCTTTAAGATTCAATATTCAGACTTAAAATCAAGACTTTGTTTGTCCAATCTTGTGCCTTGAGAGTTCTGTTCACTGTTGGGTTCTGGTTTTAGTTTCTTATCATTACACTTGTTGCATGTTTTTCTTCCTTTCCCTTAGGATATATTCTGATTTTCCTTTATTAAAACCAGCTCCGGCTCGTTGTGTCTGCGTTTTGGATTTCTCTCAACTCATATTTTTCTGCTTTTGTAGCACTTTTTTTTGTTTTTAACGACACACTGGTTTATTAACTGCAGCTTTATGTCCTTTAGTGCTATGCAGGTGGATCCTTCCATCATTATAACATCTTCACATTTATGTACATTTTCAAGTACACGCTGTTCTATTTTTGTAGTTATCCTGAAGCTGAGTAGCTGTTGCTATTTGGATAATTCTTGGCATATATGCAATCAGAAATTTGCTCATTTCAATATTGCATACAAAATAAAAGTAGAGAAATGGCACAAAAAATAACATGTGATTGATGAGATAATGTTACACTAATATTATACCCTATGTTAGGGCATAATACTAGTGCAAAAACAATATGGTGATTACAGACGAATAATTAACAAACTGTAATTACATTGGTGAACAAATTGGTTTTGCTGATGAGAAAATTCATCGGACATGGATTAAGCTGCTCATAGTCGGTTCTAGACCAAATTTACCATAAGAAATTAATATAGTATTATCTCTTCAGTACATGAGCCAAGACTAGGGCCGGAACCAGTAAAGGGGGAATGGCCCTCTCTACAACCTCCCATACCCATAATACACCACAAATACTATGTGTGACTCAGAACAAGTGTGAATCTAAGCTGTGCTTATTGGAGAACTTCAACATAGTTGCAAAGAAATAACGAACCAAGACTTGCTGTGAAATTATTCTGTTTCCACGGCTTCACACTTATCACCAAACGTTAATAAACATTTTGCCAAGAAATTATGCCAAGCATGGACCAAATAGCAGACAAATGTGATTATTGCTGTGGAGTTGTGTTTCCTGTGTTTTCCCAGATCCCTGTCTCTTTTCATCTTCCTTCCTCCTGGAAGAATACAAAAAAAAAAAAAAATTAGAAATCTGACAAAAATACAAATTTTCTTTGGCCTATCTGTATTTATAATATTGTCCCACTTTGAGATCCTCTGACACCTATTGCAAGGTGTCAGAGGATGTTGATAAGAAGCTATAGATGATGGAAGGATGTATATTAGTTAAACAGCTAGTAAGATAGGAGGTAATTTACCTACAAGCTAGTTGGCAAAGTTGTATAATGTGGAGGGTTATAGATGACCTGGTAGTATAGTCGCGTCCACTGGTGTCTTAAAGGTTAATTTGCCTAAACTGATTTAAAAAAAACAAAAAAAAAACAACACCCTCCCTAAAAATATGAAAGCTTCACAAAGTTGAGTGCCATTCATGTTGGTTTTGTGTGAGGAAACAACATTTGTATTGGTTCCCCTAAGATTATCTTTGTGAATAAGCTTTTAAAGAGGTGAGGACGAAGAGCAAAATAAAAACATGCGAAAACTAAAGCTAGATTGGACAGGATTGTTTAAGTAATGATTATTTTACACTTGAGAACAAATAAAAGGCTGTGAGTTCACCACTTGTAGGTAGGTGGAGTTTTAAGTAATCTAAGGCTTCAAACACGCTTAGTAAATTGATGTGAAAACACCTTTTATAGATGTAATTATTTTCTCACATCCACCCTGATTTAAACTACTTCAGCCAACTCTTCCTTACTCTTGCTGCAGTTAAACATGAGGAGGTGGATCATAGTTGGCATTAGTGTCCATCATGTGGGAGTCATTATATTTGATGATTGTTCTGTGCAGTCGAATAAAGATCAGGTTATAAGAGGGCATTCTGTAGCACCTGGTGTGCATTAAAGTTCAAGTACTGCTCCCCATAATGTTCTGTTGTTCTATAGCCATAATCTCCCACTGCTTAATTATTAATCAATTAGATTCATGGGTTGCTTCATGGACAATTAGTGCCTTTCATGGGTAGCTCAGTCAAAATCTAAGCAGCAGTGAATGATTAATTGGTCCCTACTGGAGGTTTTGTTTGAGAACTAAACAGTAGACTTTAAAAGCATACATGAAGGATGTGTGTGTTCATGATGTCTCTCTTTAAATGTCTTCTCCAAACGCTTTATGACATACAGACTCAAGCTATCAAACTGTTACATGAAGAAATATCTTTACTGCATGAGTCCAAATATTAACTGGGAAATTATTTCTTCCCATTTTACACATTTATATTTCATCAGGTTATGCCATTGCCAGCTGTACTCCAGTATTAATTGGTGTTTTGTGACAAACAAAATACTTGCTTGAAATGTGTTTATAAATTAATAAAGTGCAATGTCAGATTGACTAAGTATTTAAAATCTTGTGGAAATTTACCCTTTTTGCATCAAAACTTTTTATGGTAACAACTTCAAGACACCTCCTGTATGGAGAAACTAATGACATGCACTGCTCTGGTAAGAGCAGACCCACATGCAACAAGACCCACATGTTGCTGTGGGTCTTGGAGGCCTCTTCTATGTGTCACCTTCTGTATTTTTCATGACATCCAAAGAGTATAATTTTGATCCCTTCTATATACTCCCCTGCGACAGACTGGCGACCTGTCCAGGGTGTACCCCGCCTCTCGCCCGGAACGCAGCTGGAGATAGGCACCAGCAACTCCCGACCCCGTTAAGGAGAAGGGTGACGGAAAATGGATGGATGGATATATACTCCCGTTATTTTATTTGTTTATTAAAATGTTCAACAACAACTTTTAAAAGAGTTTTTTTTCTTCAGCAGGGGAGTCTTGTCATTTGAGTCTGTATTGGGGGTGTGCATCACTTATTATTGTTTAATGGTGAAACTTTACCTGTTTATCTAAAACTCTCTGTGTCCCTTTACTCCTTGGTAAATCCTGGGAGAAACACCAGGTTAAAGCTGGTTTATGATCAAATTATGAGTATTTCATTTATAGTCCAAGAAGCACTCACTGATATTCACAATGTTTTGCAACAAAACATGTATTGTGTGTTCACTTGTTCGTCATAACTTGTACATGATTGTACAATGACTTGGCAATTAGAATATTTTTGCTGGTAGTTAAATAGGACTAAACTAGCCGATGCTTACATGAATTTGGGGGCAAGATTGTTCATGAAATATTGATAAATGTCAGCTGTCTTTTAGCTTTGTGCGTTTTTAAACCTTCATCTTTTATTCATGGAGTGTGATTCATGAATACAGAGTATTGAGTTCTTCAGTATTGAGTACATAATATATCTACTTTATATTGTTCCAGTTTCTATTACACTTTAAGTTGGTTAAGCCTTAAAGAATAGTTTAGTGATGAATGGTTACAATTTGGACATAGAAAGAACATGCTTTCTTTTTCTTTTTCTTTTTCAGCTTTTGTAAAGTACCATGCCAAAAAAAAAAGACATTCTTAATGTTATGTAACAGCATAAAATTCTTTGTAGAAGCACCAGGTTTCATAGTAGCTGGCTGGAGTCATTTTCTGAAATATTATTCAGAAGAGTGTGATTCATGCAGGCACATTGGACGACTACTTTTCCAGGCTGAGTCGCATGCATATTCTGCTCTTCGTCTCATTGTAAGAACTAACTTTTGTTTTCAATGCATATCAGTATAAATGCCCAACACTTGTCAACTCACAAAGACATATAGCATATAACTTGCTCCAGGTGAAAATGTGATAATTCTGCTTACATCGAAGCAATATCCTGAGCCTTGTCAGTATTGAAATAATTGAAAATACTCACTATATGTATTTCCCAACCTTTTGCTGAAATAATGACCAGATCCTTCACAACATTCCATGAGATTGTTTTCAAACAGCAACATTTCTTACAGTACTTCCTGTAGAAGCTATACGTGCTGTAGTGCTATTGCTAGCATTTACCTAAAAAAAGAACAGCTCCTGGACATTATTTGTTTCTGTCCTACTCTATAATTGTCATGCAGCTCACACAATTTCTGATAAAACATACAAAAAACAATGTGATCTCGTTTAAGGATCTCATTTAAGGTTCCAGACAGATTACTGTTGGTTAGTATCCATATGTTAGAAACATGTGATCCAGAAGCTGGAATAAAACAGGTGAATTAATTCAGTTTGTCTTGGGGTAACAGTGTTTGCATTCCAATTGATCTACTTGGAGAAAAACAAAAAAGATTCGACTTTGCACTGCTTGATCTTGTTGAACACATTTTCCTTGTTTTTTTGTCTAACCAAAAAATAAACTACTTATGCTCAGAACTGTAAACTACTCTTTTTAATAAATTTTTTTAGGACAAGAGATTACCTTTCATTGGTCCTTCATTGGTCCTGAATTTTTATGTTTTGTTTGAACAGATTTTTGTTCCGAATCTCTAAAAAATGTAGATGTTTATCTAGTTATTTCAGTGCTGTGTTTTTACTATTATGTATTTCCCAACAGCAGGCAAACAAATATCCCTGTCATAAAACTCAGTCACGCTTTTTTATGCGTAACTACTATGACTGTCACAATAATAAACTGTAAAATTCAATACCAACACAGATAAACAAAACTCTATTCTGCTTTTCCTGATGGACTGGCAATGTTAGAAGAGTTTAAAACTTTCAGGAGCAGTTTATTGTTTTGGTCAACTAAACTGGTGTGAACGTCTGTTATTGGAAAACGCAGCTGAAAGAAGAAAATGTGAACAGATCGGTTTTTATCAATTTTGATGAAAATGAGTATCTTTGAAAAATATTTTTTGCTTAGTAAAGATTAAATTGAAAAGAATAAATTCTTTTGTCAACTTTTGCTGTTATTCTTTATAATTACAAGTAAATTTTCTATTGTTGAGTGTGACTGTTCAGAATAAATGAAATACATTTATTAAAATATTTAAGCAATCAATTTTTTAATGAATATTATTTTGGAGAAATATATTCTTGTGTGGGCTGCACAGTGGCGCAGTGGGTAGCACTGTTGCCTTGCAGCAAGAAGGTCCTGGGTTCGATTCCCGGCCCGGGGTCTTTCTGTATGGAGTTTGCATGTTCTCCCTGTGCATGCGTGGGTTCTCTCCGGGTTCTCCGGCTTCCTACCACAGTCCAAAAACATGACTGTCAGGTTAATTGGCCTTCCCAAATTCTCCCTAGGTGTGTGTGTGTGTGTGTGTGCATGGTTGTTTGTCCTGTTTGTCTCTCTGTGTTGCCCTGCGACAGACTGGCGACCTGTCCAGGGTGAACCCCGCCTCTCGCCCTGAACGCAGCTGGAGATAGGCACCAGCAACTCCCGACCCCGTTAGGGAGAAGGGTGACGGAAAATGGATGGATGGATGGATATTCTTGTGTTCTTGTTCTCTTTGAAAAGTAAAGAAAACAAGCCTGTACAACTCCAATGAAATCACCTTGCGGTAAACAAAATACATGTTATGAAAACGTGGCTTACTGTCATAAGATTTCTGTTGATAAAAAATGAACGTGTCAAAGGACGTGGCCCACAGCAAAACATGGTGCTGGCAGCATCATGCTGGAGAGGCAGATAAAGCTGAGGTTCTTCATCAATCTGAATGAAATTGTGAAAAATTCGATTTACCAAGCATTAATTTAAGATTCTGCACAAATATGCAATCACTATGTTGCCATATTATTTTTGTGATTCGTAGTTTTTCTTCTAACGAATTTATTTGTGTTTTTAATTGAATTGCATATATGCATTGTTACATTACATGACACATTAATGATGAAAACATGTATCATTTTTCTTCCTAAAGACTTCCATTTTAACAGAAACATGGAATTTGACATCTACTGTATGCACCTAATGGCAAAGTGTTCTTATATGAGAGCCCATTAAAATCAAATAATGCATTGAGGACAGAGAGTAATTTATTTCAGTGTGATCCTTCTATAATGAATTCCAAAATATTGTTTGAAAAGTTTTTGAAATGCAAGCCTTGGTGACTTCTGAAGGCGTTAATATTAAGTCCCAAGTCGGGGGAGCATGAAAATGCAATCTCACCAGGTTGGATGGCACATTTCTCTCTCTCTTTCTCAGTGGAGAGGGGCAAATTTATTTACACGCTAAGAGAAGGATGAATGCTCTTTAAAAAGGATAATGGAGGACAGTTTCAGGATAAATAATGCCAAGTTATACGCATTTTCTTGAAGAGCAGATACTGAAATTTAAAGAAATGATTTTCACTTTTGAGGTGGTGATTAGTGAAATATTCTGGAGTGTAGCGGTTTCTTACCCTCTGTCTTTTCTGTGAGGCTGGATGACTCCTGTCATCATGTGTGACAAACGGAGTGATGAGGCAACAAATCAGTCTCCTCCAAATAGCAGTCAATATAATACAGCCAGACCTGCAGGCGGCTGTAGGTTGTATGCGTGAGTGTGTATGTGTGTTCCCCGGCTGCTCAGTGGGAAGGAGGAGGAGGAGAGAATACTTAAGAGATTAGAGATTTATTGATTACCCTTTCTCCCACTCTAACTCCTTCCCTATTTCTCTCTCTATCTTCTCTGGGTCTTCCATTCTCTGCAAGTTTATTTATAGAGGGTTGTAGAGGGCTACATTTTTGGTTCACTGGTATGTTACAGTCTTCTCTTAAAACATCATTCCAGTCTCAGTGTAGTGTAAAGACAACATGAAGGCTATGATCTGTTTTATCATGCAAACTGCCTCTTTAACTCTTTATAAATGCTCCATGCCTCCTCTCTCGGTTGCACTTTGAACAACATTAAAATGTAAATGTCATCTTCTGAGAGCAAAAAAAAAAAGGATGCACGGTGTCACAACACCTCTGATGGGCATGAAGAAAAGGCAAATTGTAGGCATGTAGATGATTGCACTGAGCTCATGTTGGTGCCATTTGATAATGACTGTTTGGAATATGAATGAACAGGAACTCAGGGGGCGGGGGTGGTGGGGGCAGGCATCGGTTCAGACTTGACAGTTTTTGTGAAGATTTGCTGGAAGCTGAAAGCTTGTTTCACTAAGATGTGTCAGCACTGAAAGTCCCCTTTAAAGGCACAAATTATGGTATTATATGAACTCAGGCTATTGAATTTTGTCCTCCATCCCAGTTTGAAATGAAAACGCGAGGCTGTTCTTTGTAACAAAACAACAGCATAATACATTTCAGCCAAAGTGACACATGTTCGCATCTAAGCCCTCAGGCCTCTAATTATGACTCTTTTTCATTTGGAAGTAAAAGAAGAAAGTCAAATATCATTATGACAGAGTCACAAAGTGAGAAAATGTGAGGTTTGTAGACTTTGTAGTCGAACCTAATGTGTAATATTAACGGAAACAGATTACTTCTTTATTTTCTGCCAGTGGACACAGGAAAAAAATAGAAAAACATAGTTTTTTAATATTGCTTAGTGCAGTAAGCAGGATTAACTTGTGCATGGAAAGGTCTGTGCCATTATTTTGTTTTTATATTGTTTTAGGGATTATTAAAAGCAAATCAGAGTAAGTCTTGACCCAAAGGAGATGAGTAGTTAGATTTCCATCTTTGCCACTTTTGCAAATCACTAACTCTATAAAAACAGGAGATGTCTGCTTCTGCTGACTCTGAAATGTTGAGTTCCATTGCACCATTTTATGTTGTAAGAACAGTCCAATTATATTTTTCTCAGGCCAATGATGCCTCCAATTCTTTTCCATCAGAAGAATCTTTTCTGATGGCTGCTCCATTATAAGTAAAGGTGAAATTTACTCATGAACTTTTCTTTTGTGCAGAGTCAGCAAACAGTATTGCTGATATTTAGTGGACAGAACTTTATTACTGTCCAGCCAAACTTAGGCAACCAAACACATATTTTGTGCTCACACTGTAATATTTATGAAAAACACAACACAGCACTTTCTGTCCAGTGCTCAAAGCTCTTTTCTTTGTACCTGACTTATGAGGAAGAGATGTAAGAGATGTAATTGCGCACAGAAAATACAATAATTAGCTTTTAAAGTACATAAATCATAACACACAAGAAAAAACCCCTGCATATTATGAGTTCAAAATTTTTTCAAAAGATTGATAATATGCAATGTGTTACATTCAAACTTCAGTATCACATCACTATTTCAAAGTTGATGCCTAGTTTGATTGCATGATTGTTTAGTGTGGAATAGAAATTTGGCCTACTCCAAAGAAAATCACTTGTAGTAATCAAGATTATAAAAATACTTATTCCTGTCCCAAGATTTATTTTCAAGAGAATAAACTTTACATTATTTTGAAAAGGCATTTTATCACCACACGGACATGACTATAGGGCTTTAGAGTAGAATTAATTTTCACATTCAATTTTGTGACAATGATTGTCTTACAGGGAGAGAGGGGAAATATTAATACAAAAATAAGTCCAAAAATAAAATCTTGAGGTACATCCCAGCAGTAGCACAGACAAAATAACAGATGCTGGCACAAAAACTTGGATCTAAAAAGACATAATCTTAAATCATGTTCTGTATCCCACACTGGACCAATACGTCTATTAGAAACTAAAATGTCTTGGATGTTGTCCTTTGTTTATTTTGCAACAAATGTTGAAGAATTGAAAATTTCTTATCATTTTCAGTTCAGTAACAGGAAAGACGTTGAATCCTTAGCTTTCAAGCTTCAACGTAATCCTTCATTTTAGTCCTAATTCTAAAGATGTTGAACGACAGAAACTAAAAAGATATAAATGCCTCTTAGCATAACCTAATAATAGAGACAAATCTCAAAAGCATCTCTTGCAAGCTTTCTCTTACTTATTTTATTTTATTTTTTCATTAGTTTTAATTTTATTTCTATGAGAAAATTGAGATGACTTTTATTATGACAATTAAGACTTGGATGAAAGTTTAAAACCTGTTGGAAAATATTTTGATGGTAATCTCTCACAAATCCACAAATGAAAAGCCTTTGCAGGATAATCTTCCATGTTTGGCAACTGCAGCTGCAGCTCGAGTCCACAGTTTACAAAAGAACGATGGAATAACGCAGTCAGAAGAAAAGACATCTTATTCATTGTACTAAAGGGAGATTGTCAAAACCGTGTACTTGTCAAGGGATGTGGCAAGCATCCATCCAAACACCCTTGGGCTTTAGAGATGGCCTATTCTTAATCTTGGCAGCACATGTCAGATTTAGACAATACCTTCAGCCCAAATAAGTGTGTTTATAGTTTCTGAGTGAAAGTGGGAAGATAATGGCAGAAGGCTGCAGCACGCAGCTTGAATGTTAGCAGCTGCAGAATGATTTTATCACAGCACATCAAACACCTGAGGGGAGATCTTTCTTTTATCCCACAGCACTCTCCTCAAAGATGGAAGATATTAGATATTGTAGTACAGACATGGTTTTACCATTCTGAGCCCCAAAGAGAAGTCCGTTTTAAAATCTGCGTTGTTAGCTGGACTGAAAATGACAGTATGAAAAAAAACGTAAAAAAAAAAAAACGAAAAAAAAAAAAACGTGACCCTCATATTTTTATTCATGGCAAATGTGTTTGCATACATTTTATATGTTGAGCAGATATTTCCAGTGATCTTGTATGTACAGAGCATCTCTCTTGTTCCAGTATTGGGTAATTTGATAAAGATTTAATTTGGATGATTAACAAATTCAGTTATTTCATGCAAACGTGTGCGTATGTAGCTGCCCACAATCACCTGGAAATATGCTTCCAGCACTTTGACAAGAGGAGTAAACATCAAAGTGAAAGAAGTGTTATTTCAAATGACTGAATATAGTAAGAAAATGAGTAGCAATGGAGGAGCCAGATTATTGATTGACATATTAAATTAGATGCACTAATTGGACAATGAGACTCAAAACTTATTTAGTCTTCTGTCAAAGAAGTAAATCTTTAAGTAGTTTGGTCTTTTTCCAGCTGGGCGTCAAACAACATTTTTAAACAGAGTAATTTATGTCTGTGGATGGCCATTAACTTCCGGCATTCTGCTTTATGACAGGGAAGAGGATGCTGGAGTCATATTGGAGCATTTTATCAGTTAATTGCAGCTGTGTCTGGTGAGAGTTTATAAAACCACCAGATAAAAAATTGTAATTTGCGGAGGAAGTAGATAGTGAAAGTGATTCTCAGCTCTCCATCACATTGTGCAAAATCTGTCAACTAAATGTCCTCTGCCTGTAGTTCCCTCAACTGGTTCTAAGCTCTCTTACTTCTGCAGTCAGAATCTGTTTCTTCATAAATTTATTCCCTGGTATATCAGCATGTACATTGAAACATGGTACCCTAACAACAACAGATGTTGTTATTCAAGCAATTTACTCAGCATAACTCTGGTAAACTAACCTGATTTTCAGCCCACTTCCATCTCTGAGGCTGTATTTCCACTGTATTGCCTCACACAATGAGGCAAAGTATTCAGTTTGGTTTCATTCTGCAGTTTGAGTAGGTAGCAAAGATTGGAGTTTTGTTTATGCATTACCAAGATAACAAAAACTTAGTCATGTCATTTCTAATGGCAAGTGTTGTCATATAAAAGACCAACAAAATGCATTGAAAATCTTTGAAGTCAAATGAAAAAGACATGTGAAAAAGACAATCAACTAACTTTTTTTTTTTTTTTTTTACCTAAACCAAAAATAATCGTGTACTTACAAACACAATCTTGTGTGCAAGACAACACAAACACATGCCACAGACTGTTCCAGGACTAATTTGTAACAAAAAATTATATTACAGTTTTCACGCAGGAATACATGGCACACGTTTCACATTTCATGATTTCTGGGGAAAAAAACATAGTTTTTTGGGGGGGCAGGTTTTGTGTCATGAGAAAATGTGGATAAGATCAAAGGGTATGAATATTTTTGGAAAACGGTACACCACAATATACCACAAAGACCTATTCACTGCTGTTTGAGTTCTAATGTAATTGAAGCTTTTACCTTGGCACACTTCAAGTTGATATGAAAGCATCATTTTAAGTGCTTGAAAGTAAAATGCAAAATGTTCTAAATGGAAAGAGAAAATGGGAGCTGTGAAGAAGGCAAGAGGGATTAGAGTGACTTTAAATCTGATTACCTTTGAATAAAGATCAAAAGTTTGCTTGCCGTGCAAATTCCGCTCACTGACTCTGTCAACTCTCCATAGCCATCACTCTTATTCTGCTGACTAGACCTGGCTATTATAGTCTTCTCACCTTGCATCTAAGAAAGGGCATCAGAGCACCAAAGGAGTGTTAAAGACAGACTCTTATTGGAAATATCAGTGAGCCTCGGCCACATTTAGACAAAATTTAAGTAGCGTGGGAATGTGACAGTCAAAAACTCACATGTAGGAATCATTATAATAAAACAAAAACAAACAACGTTGGTTCTGATATACAAGTGGCACAGCTATTTAATTACATTACACCAATATAGAGGTGGGAATTTATTTCAGACATAAAATGACTTACTCAGAGCTTCCCACACCTGATTGGACCCTCGAAAGCACACCAGCTTTGGCCAGGGTCTGACTTAAAACTCCTTATGAGAATAACAGCTGATTTTTCAAGCTGAGCCAAGCCCTTTGGGGTTTCATGGGCAAAAGTAGGTCACCATTTGAGCTTTAGATTGGACCTTTTTTCTCCTGCAGGTATAAAAAGGTAATTTGAAGAGGTTGCTGTGCTGACTGAGTGTGACTTTGCCAGCCATGATTAGAAGCTGAAGTTTTAGACAATGTCACAGACATGCTGCAGTAAAGTCAACGTTTCTGTTGCTATGTGGGTGTGCAACTAAGTTTCAGTTTGAAGCTGCTGCACCAAGGACATTCCTGTTTTGCGAATTCATTTTGTTTCATTTGTTTAGCTTGTTAATCAGATTTACATAATTTTGTTCTGATTTTATTGAAGATTAACTTTTGGTGAAATAGCCAATATCTGCTAATCATATAATAAGTTTTTACTCGCATATAGCTCTTACTGTGAGACATTTAGTAGAAAATTCTATATTACTTATGTGATATGTTTAAAAAAATGGAGCTGCCCTCTTGAAACAGTAGCAAATTGGCCTTTTGAATGAATACTAATAAGGTTTAATTGACCATTCTTGGTACTTCTATTATAAAATGCTCTAGATCTTTCTTGCTTTGTTTTTAACTCACCATTGCTTGAGTTGACAGAGAGAAATAATTATATTCACATTTGCTCTGTGACATGAAAGATTCCATCTAACAAATCCCAGCAGATAGATAAATTTCCCATTAAGCCTTCTGTGTTTTTTTTTTCTTCTTCTGTGAATCTGATGAGATTTGTGGACTTCAACTGAAGCTGCATGACAAGTGTTGCAATTAATGAATGATTGATGTGATTCATAATGGTGGGTTGTCATGATGGCTCATTGTTAACTTTGATGCCTCAAAGGTGGTTCTCCGTTGTGAGACTGAAATTGATCAGTGCATATTTTATTTGTGAAGATGTCAGCTGAACTGGAGGCTTCTCACAATAAGCAGACAGTTTCCTGTTTTTCTCTATGACAAGCCCTTTGACTTTATTACTGCAAATGCTGAAAAGACAGCATCACGTTACATCAGTTCTTCAACTAGGGAGTGTTTTAAGACAACAATTATCCCCTGGAGTTGAAGGGAGGAATTTATGAACAGAAAGGAGATTGTTGCTTTCTGACATGAATTCAGCAAAAAGCTTGGATTTAAATTATTACAATTAACATTTCATTTTAAATGTAAATGAAATAGAAGTATGTCAAGATTTGCCAGACACAGTTAATTTTCTTATCTTAGACTGAGGTGCAGCAAAAGCAGTATGAATCTCAGCAGTATGTGATCCAGTGTTTGTCTTTTTAAATTTGCCTCTGGCTACCAATGCAGCTCACAAGTTTAGATTCTTGACCATATTGTTCTCAGATCTTGTCTAAGAACCACCACCTCAATAAATACATTTTTAAGGTACCATGCAGATGTGGTGAAAGCGGAAAAAACCCTCTGCTGCACAAGTAAACATCAAGTCCTCTGTATTTTAATTGCCAGTAAGAAAATTGTAATATGGCTGCCCATGATTTAAAACATTGGCCTACATAATCAAAATAAGTCAGAGTGGCCACTAAAGACAGCAATTAGCCATTGTTAGTTTGGTATGACGTCCCAGATCTAAGTTGTGTCTTGAGAGGTAAACAGAGCGAAGCCTAAATAGGCCACCAGCACTTTTCCCTAGTTTTATGGTTTCATTTACTTCAGTTTAAGGAACTTTGATGTGTGATCCAAGGCAACTTTTAGCTCCTGAAATGATTTCGTACAGAACCTAAACACAATTCAAGAAAGAATAAAGAAAAATTGAGAAAAGTCCACATTTTCTGGATAGTCCACAAGAAATCTTTCAGTTGCAGAAGAATATTAATCAAAAAAGTTAGTAAACTCTATGTCTTTCTTCAAACATAGGCACACAAATGACACTACCTTGCTTCTTTAGATATTTGATCAAAGCAGAAGGTGGCTTATGTAAGGCACATCCTGGGCATTACAAACACAATAAAATCCTCAAAAAAATGGTTTCATTTAAAAAAAACAAATACAAAAAATGGAAAGTAACATAAATAAACCGAGATTTACTGGTAACAAACATAATAGACATTAATTCAACAAGCTGACCTAGCAAAACACAACAAAGTGGAAAATTGCACTGGCTGATCACACAACTAAACATAACGAGGGGAAAAGGTGCTAAATCATCGTAAATTTTAAATTTGAATTAACAGGACAAAGAAAAAGTCATATCAGCTTTTCAGATCTTCCTCTTCTCGTGTCTTCTTAAAAAATCTGTTGGAAAATTGGCTCATTGAAATCTCCAAAGAACTTATAATCAGTCTCTGGTTTGGCCAGCAATAGTTGCATTTTGCTAATTTTTCTTGTTAGCTTGACATGCTTGTCTTTAAATGAAAAAACATGTTGCAACATTTGTTATGACCTAATGACAGCTTCAAACAAGCAGGCCGTCAAAAAAAATTAAACTAGATATAAATAAAAGAAGGACGTTAAAACTCCTAAAATGAGGAAGGTCTGTTTACTCTTGAAACAGGAAAAACAAAGATTACACAGTTTTTTTCCCCCTTTTATCAGTAAAGCTTAGAGCACATTCTCATCCTTGACAATTGTTGGGAAAATATTAAAGCAAAGAAAGCAAGAAAAAAAAAAAACTAAGTAAAACTTTATCTTAGCACTAATAGAAAGTGAGCAGGTCTACCCGCCACTGTATGGTACCTTCTGGCTGTGTCATATCTATTTTGTGTATCTAAAATGTTATCTTTGTATAATCTATAGAGCGTTTGTCTTTTCAAAGCTAATCTGATCACTGCTGAGGCTTCACTGTTACTGTAAAAGATTATATTGTGCTTTTCCTTTTTTTTCTCCTTCATGCTTCAACTTCATGGTATCTCCTTCGGTAATTAAATCTAGGTCTTTCTGTATCGGAGGTGAACTTTTATATTATAAAGCACTGCATTGAATTTCTGCTTCACCTGACACATATTGTATCAGTATAATATTACTGCTGGGACTCTATGATTAAATAACACTATATCCTCCTGGCTCTTTATATTTAGGCCCGAGCAGCTAAGCGCTGCGAAGGCCTATTGTTTTTGTACTGTTTATTATTATTTTTCTTCCCACCTCTTTGGGGGGCTTTTTGGGGGCCTTATCATATTCAAAAACTCACCAAACTTGGCGGAACCATAAAGGGAGTTTAAAAATTTTGATTTTTAAGGTCAACACAGAAATCACACAAGAAATGGCTCTACAGCGCCACCTAGAAATTTTCAAAGGACCCTTTCCTATTCACTTACTTCATCGTAGAGACATGAAATTTGGTACACTTGTAGAGCTCCCCAAGACGCTCAAAATTTACAATTAATGTCATAGTGCAAGTATCACAGAAAGTCGGCCATTTTGGATTGAAGCTCCGATTTTGACCCCATTTTTGCCGTTTTCAGCCTTCGTATTTGATCGAACTCCTCCTAGGGATTTCGATTGATCGGCTTCAAACTCGGTGAGTCTGTTCATAAGGCATGTCCCATCTAAAGTTATGTTTTTGAGTATGCTGAAGGGGGCTTAGCAGGGGTCAAAGTTCACCGACTCGCCAAAAACTGTTATGTCTCCGACACAGAAACTCACAGAAGCACCAAAGTTACTGTGATTGATCATCATGAGTCTCCTACAATACCCTATGGTCGAATGATGACATCACTTAGGCCACGCCCCCTGAGAACAGGAAATGTAATGTTTTACTGTGAACGGTCGCGATGTGACCCCTTTGACCTCATCAACATGAAACTGTGCCCAGAGACAGAAGACATGTTGGTGTGTTGAGGATTCCAACCCCGACCAGCTTCGATGAAGCAGGTGGCCATGGCGGCGTGGCGAAGTGACCTGTAACGCCATTGCCATACGTTTGGCTCTCAATTCCAGAGTTTCGGGCCCAGCTGCTCCAAACTCTCTAGGATGAATCCTCGTCGACTCCCCGACAGGAATCCTTCACAACATTTGGTGGCCGTGGCCTAATTTTTGTATAGCGCCCCCTAGAAAACTTTAAATGATCAGCCCCAAGCCATGCTTTAACCTACAATTATGAAACTCGGTACACATGTGTATCTTTTCAGGACGTACAAAAAAGTCTCTTGGAGCCATGGTCTAAACCCCACAGGAAGTCGACTATTTTGGTAAAAGACGTAATTTTCTCTTCAACATTAATGCAGCCCTGAAAATATAATTTATGAAGGCCATCTTAACATAATAATTATTTAAATATACATAGTTATGTGTTTTGGTTTGTTCCAATAATTCTTACACTAAAAAATATTGATTATTCTTGGTTAAAATAATAAGTACGTGATTGATCAGCTGTCACTGTTTAGAAACTATTTCCGTAATTCGCCATTGGGGTCAGTGTTACTCCACCAATGAAACAACTCTCTTTCGGCACAAGTATAATTATGAATAACTATATGAGTATTTCTTCAGTAGGGGTCAATGAAACATAGAATGACAGCAAAACATGATGAATAACTATACTAGTATTTCGCCAGTAGGTGTCAGTCTTACTCCACCAATGACAAACAGATCGACGGACGCATGGACGCATCTAAACTTTGCGAGAGCGTCTGCCGTGAAATTTCCAAAAGGATAGCGGTTACATATAAACTGAGAGGTTATATGTAACCTGAAAGTTATATGTAAACACTCAGATAGTTTTTGTTGGCTTAAAACACGCACTAAATGTAGCGTTTTGTTAATAACTGTTATTTACTACTGCAAGTAAATGCATCTATATAACTTGTCCCTATCTTACTGATCAGTCAAGCTTGCAGAAGCAAGCTGCTACGTACGAGGTTCGGCGTATTACGCTGTGGACTGTACTGCTAACCAGTTGGAGCTGCTAACATTTCCTGAACATTTTTGCACGGACTTTGGAGCCACAGTACCGGACCACGCTCAACGTTTTTGCTTTGGGTTTTTGAGCTGCAGATCGAACAACTCTCGTGAGCCGGAACGGACTGTTGAAGCGGAGTTGGAGCAGTTTTATTGCCGTTCGTTTAAAAACTGGTAACTCGCGGTGCGGTGAGTAACGCTGATTATAGGAGCCGCCATGTTTTGGAACTCCGAGGACGATGCTAACCGAGTCTGTCAGGCCTGCAACGTTTGTAATGCTAGCGCTTTTATAATTAAAGAGACTGAATAGTGTGTTTGATATATCCAGTTTGATAAATTGAGCCTTGTTTGTTGTTATGCATAGAACCTGTTTAAAGGCTTGTTTAAAAGAGCTCTGACAAAATGCTAAGTATCTTATTACCAATCCATTGGGGGTTATAATATTTAGTTGTAGCGCTTCCTGTGATTAATACCTAATTAATGGCTGGGATTGAGCCTGTGCTATTGTTGTGACAGTTAACTGTGCTCTGCTAATGTGCTTTGCCCTTGGTTTATTACTGACCAGAATGGTTTATTAAGCTGGAACATCTTGAACTTTAAAATTTTCCTCTGATTTTAGAAGAAGGTTGAAATTGCACTGCATTTACATCTAAGTTGTAGTTAGCATGAAAGCATGTGGGCGTGGCTTAGTGTGAAACTGAATATTTGCCATGAAAGATGAAGATTAAATAACTTCCAAATGCAAGACGACAGCTGGACCAGACTTTCTAATTCTCTCTGCAGAACAGTCCTTAACACATTTACATGGTTACTTCATGACATCACGTTAGCCCCGCCCACTTTTAGCATAGAGTGACCTGTTTTTTCTGCTGTATATTTTACTGTTATTCTATCATTTATATGAGTTTCATGATCTGAAAAACTGACTTAAAATGATGAACTCTGTGGAATGCTGGCTGCTGACCGAACACGAATTTGGGTGTAGAAATGGCAAACTGCAGTGCTTCGCCATGTGCATAAGATCGGCTATAAATTACTCATGGATCATCCGACTGGCGCCAAACTGGATATGTATGACCTTTGTTGACCTCTAAGGAGCACAACAGCATTGAAATGTAATTTGACTCCACTGAGCCACCTAGGTTAATCCACCAGCTATATCTCCTCGCTAAATGCACCAATCTGCAACACATTTTTTGTGGGTCGTCAGGGAGCGCCGCCGAACGCATCGATGCGTACCGCCTGGTGGACGGGCGCGGAAACTGCGCAACGGCTTCTGCGATGGCACGTGGGCGGCCCTGCTGGAATCTGTGCTCAACTTGTAGACTGTCAGAGGAATATTCAAATTTAACACACTGGAGTTCTCCCCTGGGATTGTCAGGGGTACCTATGTAGGGTTTTGACAATATTCAAAAGTAAATATGTAGGTGACAATGCCATTTGGATTTGGTACCACTAAACAAGTAAGGTAGAAATCACTTTGTCTTGAAATATGCAAAAATACAAAGCCTGTAACAAATGTAGCCAATTTTCTAAAGGACATTTTTGGATTAGTCTAGAAATTATTAGAGGTGCACAATTTAATCTCATGTAGAAGATTTAAGCCTAATTCGAGAATGTATTAAAGTTTTATTAGAAGGAATATTGTGAATTTATGAGATGGGTCCTTGTTGATTATAGAAGGGGAAAGCTCAGTAGCTGATACCTAGCATATTTCTTATAGTATTTATTTTATTTCAGGATGTACATGAATGTACATGATATAGACTGCAGAGGACTTATAGTAACACAGAAGTCATTTGGGACTTTTTAATGTAACATAGTGTAACAAGATCATATTCATTGGTCTTTATGCTTATAATTTGCTTCTAATACGAAGGTGGGACTTACCAAACTAATATCCATAGCAACAAAGTTACTCCTTAAGCAATATTTTCTTGAAAATACAGTAAATATTGTACAACATCCCATTCCATCTAAAGTATGCAACATGTAGTTAAACACTTTTAACACTTTTAACACTTTTAATTTGAACATTTTATGATTTATATCTGGCAACAAGAGTAATTTAGACCGACACTAAACTTGTTTTAATGAGCCAAAAATTTACAAAAGGTAACTACACTCTCATTTCAACAATCAGTAGCAAATCATACTGTGATCTGAAGAGTCCTGTTGTATGGTAAATGTGTTTTTTGTTGCATTTTTAAAAGCTCTGATGTGAATGCAGACAAAAAGAAAATTGCTGAAGAATTTGTTTTACAATATTTCTTTTCTTCTCACAACATGAATGTTAATGTTAAATAAAAGGTGTGAGATGAATTGGCTGGACTTGAAAAGTTTGGTACTATTTTAATGAGTGAATGTTTACTAAGAAACTGTTATCATTGATGAATTGTGGTGTCTTGACAAAGAAAAGAACACCTCAAAAATTAGCAAGACAAGAGAAAACCATCAGATAAAGGACCATAAGAAACATCCTAACAATGGATCATAAACTGCAGTAATCTATAAAGTAATTGTACAAGCTTGACGATGTTTCATATAAATAATTTAAGAGCTATGCTGCCACAAATATATGTTTATATCTCAGGTATTTGATTTTCTCAAATGACTTGTGCAGTCAGCTGTATTGTGTGGTAATCTCATCTATTCTAGACAGAAGCCATTGAATTACATAAATATTGAGGACCAGCAGGATTGATATCCTCACAAATGAGCTATTTGGCAACAGATTTTAAAAAATTGTAGTGCAGTTTGTGTCCTTTGTGCCTGAAGTTTGTAAAACAGCTCCTTTTTCTGCTCTGTCAGAGTAAAACAGCCTCTTCTGTTTCACATCAATAATTGGAGCATAATAGTCTACCTCCCTGTGAAGTCAGGATCAATATGGTATGAATGCATCTCAGCACTTCATTATTGACTCTTTGATTTAGGGCTCAGTCATGTGTGACCATGTCCCTCCCAGTCATGAAGACAATGCTGCTGTGCATGTAGAAATTGTGTTTGTCAACATGAAACGAGAAGGACTGAATAAATTTGTCTTTTCCAAAATCTCATGATTTGGAGAGAAAGCAAAATAAAAAGTATGCATTTATTTTAATTAACCATATTTTTCATTTTAGAAACATATGTTTATAATGTCCACACTTGCTTAAAGGCCTTGGTGTGTCATGATTTAGTAAGCAGCTCTAATTAGGTGTGTTTTCCGGTAGTGACAGACATCTAACACGCTGCTAGTTGTGTAGGTTTAAGTTTGTGCTGAAGGAGTCCCTCGGCAGAGATGCAGTGTGAAAAACCAAACAAGAGCAAAGTCTGATGTTTGTGCTGGATGTGTCACATCCTAAGTCCCCAGTTAGACTTTGAAGATTCATAGCAATGCATCTGCACCTGCTCCAGAAGCCACAAAAATGGGAAAGATTTTCTAGCATTGCTGCATTTTTATTGATCTAGACACTGTATGTACAAGAAGTTAATGAAAATTGTGAAAAATCAATTTCAATTTTCCTCGTTTTGCAGAATAGCTGTCACGACAGGATACAAGTTAACTCAGAATAAAAGACTGAGGCATCTGCCAGAGCAGTAAAATGACTGAATGATGAGCAAACTTTAGAACAAAACAGCTTTCCTGCTGACTCCACCACTGGATCGGATGTAGCATGATGGAGGAGTGTGCACAGCCTCAGGATAGCTGATGGATGAAAAAAAATCTCAGAGAATAATTCACCTTCAAACATTACTGCCTGTTGGTCAAAAAATATGTTATTCACTCAGTCAGGTTCATATGCTCATTTGATAAGGAATTTAAAATGATGTGATAGTTTTAAAAACTAATGAGAAACTGAACTATTCACTAGTACATATATTAGATGAGGAATTTAACACATTAGTTTTGATTCATTAGTTAGATAAAATAAAATGCATTTAAAATGTTAAAGCAATTAACTGCATTTTCGCTTTGGCCACAACCTTTATATTTGCACTCCTGTAAATCTGTCACTTAAGCAAGCCGAATGGAGAAGCTATTTCTTTTGGGCCACCGGCGATTAATTTTTGCTTCAAAAACAATCAGATGGGATGCTGGAAATTAGTATTTATGTGTGCAAGTTGTGGAAAAAGCAGTTGGCCTATCACCAAGCTATAACCCAAATAACAGATTATAAACAACAAATATCTTTTTTGTTGAACTCAAGTGTCTATGTATTAAAATATTTAGCAGCATAAAGGGGTTTCGAATTGAAGATGTTGCTTATCAATATTGAAAATATTGATCTAATTTATATTGGGTCAATATGAATTTTTGATCCAGTACAGACCCAAACCCCCAATTTACTCATAACTATTCTCACTTTATGCATGTGCAGTAGCTCAGAAAAGCATTAATTTTACAAATGACTATCTTTCCTTCTTTTGGTTGCAGCAAACACTTTGACACAAAGAAAGCAATAAAAATAAAAAAATATTTTCTCAATAATAATATTCTTGCTTATTTGGAGTCATCCAACACATTCACCTTGGATTTTTTTGCAAATAAATAATTTATTCTTCAAGGGAAGAGAGAAACCATCTGTTCACTGGTGAATTGATGTATTTTCCTGACCCCATCTGAATGTATTTGGCTACTGAAGTTGGAGCAGAAGATTTCAGAAAACACATCCAGAATTTGCAAGTTGAAAGACAACAATGAGGTGAAATTGTAGTTTTTTTCCCTCAGGCAACTATTAATTTAATAAACTCTGAAAATGTTTAATAATAGAATTGTACCAATTAGAATTTGGTGACTGATTTCAGATCGTTGGTTTTCATAGGCTGACCTGCCATTAGCAATTTCAACTAATTCTGATTCCTTTTTAAGAACCTTAATATAAAAGGACACATTAATCAGCAATGAACATATATTTTCCAGGCTTCCAACTGTGAGCGGGTATTAATCATTTATATTAGTTATAGAGACGGTGTCCCCTGCCTGGAAATAGCAGTCATTTTTATTTCAAAACATACATAATTACAGAAACATTTTAAACTATGAATTAAATATTAGCAAAAGCAGCAGATAGCAGTTTCCTTGGCTTTATAAGAGCTGTTTCTAACCTTGCAGGTGTGTATTACTTACTTTCATATTGGTATTTTTTTACCAATAAAAACAAAACTGCTAATAATACTACCACTGAGCGAGAAATCGTTTGGATCTGTTACTTTAGGCCATTGCCCCTGATAACCAGAAATAAACATAGAGCAAAATAACAAATACAATAAATCTACTTTAAACTACAAATTTTTTTAACAATGCTAACTGTAAAATAATACTGGTAATCAGGGATTTAGCTTCCCAGCTCATGATTGATTCTTATGAAAGGCTGACTAGTGAGGTAACCCTGTCCCCTGGATGACCTAAGTTAGGTCTGGATGAACTTCATCTTTTATAAGCTGTTCTCTTCTGAGACGAGGTCACAGAAAGAGTGTAGGTGATTCACAGGAGCCCAAGAGGTTTTAAAGAGCTCTCTGTCTAAATGCCTGGAGCTTCAGAATAATGGAGTTATTTTAGAAGAGTAAAAGTTCTTTTAGCCTTTCAATGACATTGTACAGAAATTCTTACTTTTAATACTTTTTTTTTTTTTTACACCCAATTATAAACCTCTCTTCAAAATATTTCTGCATTTATTTACTTATTTTAAGATGATTAATTGACGTGTGATATGCTCAATTACATGAAGCAGACATTAAAATTGGGTGTGAGATGTGAGCAGAAAGCTGACCTGACACCTATAAACTAGTTCACACATTTTCAGTAGAAAATCTCCAGCTGTGAGACTCCAGCTGTGGGGTATCTATTCCAACAAGAATAAGACAAAAAAATATTAAAGCCTTGTAATTACATTAGATACACACATAAAACAATGCTTTGCCTTTAATCTTTGTGTAATAATGTTTGTGTTATCTTCTTACAATGTTTGAAAGCTTCTAAACAGCGTTAAGGAATCTTTCTGGTGCCATAACACTGTTTGCCATTTGCAACATCCATCCATCCATCCATCCATCCATCCATCCATTATCTGTTCACTCCTATCCCTTGTGGGGTCAGGAGTTGGTGGTGCTGGGTGAACGCTGGGTGAGAGGCGGGGTTCACCCTGGACAGGTCGCCAGTCTGTCGCAGGGCAACCATTTGCAACATTTACTTTTAAACCTTTAAGGGTTAAAGACAGGTAATTGTAATTCTTCTCAGGTAGCATTTTGAACAATTTGAACATGGTGGGTTGTTCCTTTTTAAATAGCTTCAGTGCTTCTGGTGACTTCTCTTTAAATAACCTACTGATAATGAAAATAACTTTTAGCCTTCTCTCAGAACCAACATCCTCACTGTTGGTCTACAGACAACTCTAACAGATTTGTAAGTGTAGTCTGTTAGTGCTTCATATGGTGCATTCAATGATCAGAAAAAAGGACTCGATTTATTTAGTTTTTGACTGGATGGTCACTGGTCAGGGGGCATCTATTCTTGGTGTTTAATTATTTACCTTTAGTAAATACGTCAAATCAAAGATAGTTTATTGTACCCTTATAACAGGACAGCTTCAGTTGAACAACCACCACTGCCTGTTGTGTGGCAGAGGAGGTTACCGCATAACAGGCAGTTATGTGGAGGTAAACTTCTTCCTTGTTCAGCTTCCCTGCTAAAACACTTTAATATGCTTGACCCCAGAGTAATAAATCTGTAATTTACCCATGTGGGATGCCTCTTATCTGTTTTTACTGTGTTTCGAACGATTCAAACTTTTGGGTAATTTTCATTTAATAACTTGCTTCTAGCCTGCAGTATTTAAACATTATGTTTAAGCCTGTGAGGGAAAAGAGCGACACAGCAGCAAGGTTTTACTGGCAACTTTGCTCGTGTGTACATGACTGTTCTGTATTGACACAGAGGTGTGTCTGCTGGGCATAGATAAAACAATGCAATTTGTAGTTAGTGTTGATAATGGTTTAGGAAAACTCTTGAACTTTCGTGCAAGGGAGTGTTGACACGTTGGTGCCTTCATTTCCACTGACACATAAGTTGCTTTTTACCTGCTACTGGTGCTATCTTAAGATACCGTATGTAATTTTAGCATAACTATAACAAGAGACTCAACTGCTATTCTCATTGTGTTGTAAATTAAATGCAGCCTCCTGTGGGTTGCACACAGAGCCTTCTCTGCAGCTTGTCTCACACATTTTCAGTAGAAAATCTCCAGCTGTGAGATACATGTGGGAACATCGAGTGTGGGGGGAAAAAAATCTAACTCGGATTGTCCACACATTCTCCTGACAGATCTATGTTGAGAAAAAGGGGAAAAAATGCTTTATACAATCTTGGTGTGTCAGTTTGGCCCAGCAAAAAAAAAAAAGAAAAAAAGAAAGAAAGAAGACACCCATAGTATTGCTGTAATCTGCTTGTGTCAGAAGTCTAATCTGTGACTATCTGGGGATAATGTACTATCTGAATCGCATGGATTCTGGTTGCAAGTTGCAAATAAATATTTTATTCCTGTAGCTTTGACAATGTTTTACATATGTGGTAGTCTTACTGAATACTAAACTCATGGTGGCTCTCGCACCTCCAACTTAAGAATTTCACATACACCTTAGATAATTGACTTTTAGGTAAACGTCTATCAGGCAGTGTTTTTATTCCACTCCAAGCTTTTTCATTTACATAAAGTCACATAGAGCCTCATTTCAGTCTGCGTTTCTTCATGTTAAATAATGTATGTTTCTTTCATGACATGAAAATATTTGATTTCTTTTGACACTTTTGATCTCATTTCTGTGTTCTGATTTTTATTTACTAGGTCAATTTTTGTTTTAATAATTAAAAGGATCCACGATTAGTTGTAACAATATATTTTATCTGGAATTATTCAATTTAGATGTAAAAAGAAATACATAGATAATACTGTAGGCTGTTTAGTTTTTATAAATTGTAATAAAATATTGTCTGACCTATGTCGCCATGTCATTGACGGTGCAATGCATTTTGGATAAATGAAGTATGCTTATTCAGATTGTGCTAGCTCCGTCCAGCCATCAGTAGGCCCAGTTCATGTTTCTCCCAGCTGCTGTGTAATCAGTCTAATCACTCACCTGTTTCCACTCCAGTAATCATCACAATACATTTTTTACTCATTAAATCTGCCTGCCTCTTGTCTGCAATTAGGTCCTCCTTTACATAATTAAATGACAGCATACATGTAACCTTTGATTTAGGAAGCTGTATGGACTTTTAGACTCGTCATAACAGGGAATCCAGTTTACTCACTGAACTGCACATAGATGTTGTTGCATTCAACTACAATACCATTAACTATGGCCACTGTATACCATGTAAGCAAAATAGTTGAATACTATGATGACAATATCAGTTGCTGCTCAACCACCAAGACAAAGTAATCAAGGACATGATGTCAATCTGACTTGTCAAATTAATATTTACATGCAAAACAGTAATGCATGTTACTTGAAATATAATACAAACTGTCAGTTGTGGTTGGGATACATTATTATTGTGATGATGATTGAGATTTAATATACCGAGAGTTTATAAGCGTAATTGTTAAATACAGTTCTGTGTGTAAAACTAGCACCCATACAATTTATGTCACTAAAAATAATGAAGGATGTAGATGGGGAGTCAATTACTCTTATCTTTGATATCAAGAATAAGTCTGTGAATAAAAAAAATTAGTCATTGCAGAATTAAAACCAATGAAAATAAAGATTAGGAGAGGTTTATGTTAAACAAAAGACCAAGAATAACTAATATTGTTTTGAATTCAGACAATAGTATTGGAATAAAAAATTAAATCAGAGCTGCTTAATTTCATTAATTCTTGAATTATGGTTTATGCAGTTTGAAAAAGTGGCAACTGACCTTGATTGAATTTCAAATTGAATATTTTATATGTCAAAATATCTATGTATAAAGCTGATTTTTCTGTTGATTTTGATGATTTTAGATTTGAAACAACCTTAAATTTTAAATAATAAATTATTGTATAATTGCTTCTCAAGTACAGCAGTATGCTGTATGCGTTTTTTTAATTGTCTTCCACTTCAATATACAACAAACAAGCATTTATTGTAACTTGAGTGGTTTGCATCAGTAATTATACTAAAGGTCACGTTTTTAGTAGAACCTATTAGAAATATGAAAAACAACACAAATGAACAAAAGCAACATTTTAGCTCCAACTAAATGTGGCAAGAGCTATTAGCTGAGAACTAGGCATGCAGTAATGATTAACTGAAGGATGATGCCTCTCTGAGGTCCAATGTCATTAAATTTTGGCACATTTTTACAAATTAACATCATTGGCAAAATAATAACATTTTTGAACAGGAACTTATATTGACCAAAGTCTTCAGTATTTTAGTTTCTTATGGTTATTTTTGAGCAGATTATATCTCTAATCTGTGAAACCTCACCGACTGGCTGTGACCTTGAGAGCAGATCACAGGACAAAAGACCTCAAGGGCCAACCTGCATACATGAATCCAACATCAAAGTAGGAGAAGGAATAAAAATATTTATATATATGGAGCATTTTCACTTAAATTGAAAGTCCCCCTCACACTTTTTCAAACACTAGGGAGGTGTTGTGTATGCATATATGTATCAGTATGGTGTTGCCATAATCAGCACATATTCTCTTCATGCATGAGTAAAACTCAGACTTTTACCTGGATTACATCAATATATTTAAGTTAATGGGCACACGTTTTAGCTGGAGAACCGATGAGATCAAAGTGATGGTATTCTTCATTGGTGAGTCATTAAAACTTTCAGCCTGTATTATGCAGGAGGAAAGTTTAAATCAGTATTTCTGTTTTTCATGTGTAACGCTAGCCCACTCAATAGGAGTTAAAGAAAACTACATTTCCACACAGTCCTGGTCCTAATCAGTGGTTGGATTCAGACATGAACAGTGTGCTGTGAGAGGGGGAGGCTGTGCGATTGCCTCAATTCATTTAAGCTCTTTAAAACAGCGTGATAGCAAACATTTAGGCATCTGTTCTTTTTGTTGTTTTCTGCTTTGTCTTGTTTTATTGCAGATGAAAACTAATCAGTTTGAAATTATGTTAGTATACAAACATATACAGAAGTGGAAGAAAGAAAAGTTTTGCTGTTGTACCCTCATGAATTTCTTGACTTTTTTGTGTGTGGTTTGTGAATTAAAATTTCTGGTGTTTAATACAAATTACATTTTAACCAGTTGTAATTATTATTTTTTTTATGTTTTGCAATTCCTGTGAGCCTGATGGTTGAGTTTCGGCTCTTGGGACTCAACTGAACTCAGCTCAGGCTAGTTGTTAAGGTCACAGAACAAAAGCTTTGCTGTGCTGTTTTGCGTTAAATTATGTCGTGTGACCTTGAGTTCCTGGGAAGGTGCCTAATAATAAAACGTGTCATTATTATTATTTATTATCAATTTCTGGGGGTGTAATCTGGCTTTAAGGACATGGAATGTTACCTCACTGATGGGCAATGAGGCAGAGGTGCTGTGTCTGTACGATTAGATCTCTGAAATCCAGATGGGCTGCAGTGGATGTGTGATGTGGTCATTTATTAGATTGAGTCATGATTCATTCTTTAAAATATTGCTCTCTTTTTCAGTGTGTGGTTATGTTCTATTTGCTTGTCATGTCTGAAGTGAAACATACACCTTAAATTTACAACAGTTATCTGATAAATTTGAATCTTATTGTGATGGATAGCTTGAGAAATAATGTACCACTTCTGTGTTTTGTTGAATTATTGCTGCATAACTGCTATTGCATCTGTCTTTCTGCAATATCTTGTTCATTCATTTGAAAATATTATGTAGTAATTGGTGTTTTTAACAGTTTAGATAAATATTTTAGTCTTAGTTGAGAGTATATTTTCATTAATGTGCTTTGTTAACTATTGAGTTTTCCTTAAACTGTTCATCACCTACTTAATTGGTTCCCATTCTTTGAAGTTTTTAGGGCTGCTAATCTTTATTAGATAACACACATGATCATCATCATTAACATTGCCTGTGGTTCCCATCAGAGTATTGACTGTTAGCAATCTCTGTCCAAGAATCTTCTTCCTCGAATGCTTTAAGGTGACTCAAAGGCCCTTCTCTTGCATGCCTCCAAAATCTCTGTGGAGGTATAAAAGAGTAGAAAAGCTCAGAATTAACATTTTTATTGTTAATTTTTCTCTTTCCCTATTTCCTCAAGAGCTCATTAGGTAGGATATCATGCCACAGCTGAAAATGGAAAGCAAATAGAGTGGGGGGGAAACAATACACATGTATTTATCTGCATAAATCTTACTGCCTTTGGCTGCTCCAGTACACAGCTGTACATTTATTGTGGAAATGATGGATGTTTTCAATAGACATGCTGTATCTGAGATCTTTGCGCCTGGCATGTTGCAGTCAAACATGTTCTGAATGTGAACTATAAGACCGGAAAGAACTCAAATGAAGTAAAGCAAATAATTCTTGTTGACTTTTGACTCCAAATAGAGCAGACTGCTTGTTTTAACACAAACAAATCTTTCATAACTGATCCAAATGAATGTCATATTTGAATAAGATAACTCTAATGATGCGGTTAAGCCTATTTAATGAGGAATTCATTATTATTTCCCGTGAAAGATGCAAGGAAGAGCTTTTTATAGATTGAAATTTAGTGCGCTAACAGTCTAAGTACTGCACAGAAAGCTAAATGTTTTTCCATTATGAAGATGGCTGTTTATACCTCATCTTGTCCCTTACTCACAAAGACGTTAGACATTAAGAATGCAGGGTGCCAGGGGCGCAGTATAGGGGGGGAAAGTTATGACAATTCCAAGTCCTCCTGACCAACAGGGGGCCCTCCACAATTTTTATTTAATTTTTTTTTTTTTGTTCATAGAAATTTTTAAAAAGTAGTCCCTGTCATTTACAAAATTAATTATATTGTGTTTTCTAAAATGTTTTTCACAACAATTTTACCCCTCCCAGACATTTGCCCATCACTGGGGCCAAGATTTCTGGTGGCGCCCCTGCATGGTACATACACTTAAATATTATCTATTTATTAATGATACTACAGAAAAAAAACAGACTTTGTTGCAACAGAAGGACTAGCCTAAATGCTGAGGTGGTTATGTTTCCCATTTTCTTTTTTGTGGAATAATGTTTCAAGTAGATGAGTAATCCAGAAAGAAGATAGATAATATTTTTGGCTCAGTTTTACAAGAGTTGAGTTCATGTTGACTCTTGTTATTATGCTTCCCTTTTGAGGGAAAATATGTTCCCTCAAAAGTATAAAATATACATCAGTGTTAACAGCTTCAGCTGATGAATGTGACTGACACGTTTAATATCACAAAAAATATCACATTTATATTCTGATTCTAATATATTGCTTTTATTGTTGTTATGAATTTACACAGGTAAATTCATAACAACCTCAAACACAACATAAACCTGGATAAGGTTTTAAAAAAGATTAAAAATATATGAAATGGCCTGACTCTCCTTTGTTTATTTTAGTAAAATGCACACAAAACCTTAACACGAAACTACAGAGTTCAGGACACATTGGCTCATTTTCTCAATATCATATCCATACTTCTAAATTATGTATTCAGGAGCACGGTTTACAATCAATAATATAGATTTACTGATGTGGGTTTGTTGTTTCTTGCAGGCTTTCGGTGAACTTTGTTAACTCAGACAATAGCTCACTCTGGGAATGTGTTATGTTCATCAAACTGGGCATCCATACACAAGTATTGTTCTTAGTAAACATCAAAAACCTGTAAAAGAAAATCCTCTCATTTTTTTTTTGTTTTACATAGGACATGATGGAAGTGTGATGATCTCGCCATAAATGGTGAAACTATGAATTTTTGCCTGTGAGAATATCTTGAAGGAGAATCTTAAAGGTCAAGAGTTTCTTATGGTTGGGTGCACTCACCTCTGAGTGGCAAAAATGAGATAAAATGGTTTGGATTGACCTAGGACCGAGTCTAAACTGAGATGCGGTACCATGACCCTAAATAGTTTAAATTAAAAAACCTCACTTGATTGAAACAATTTATTAAAACAAGTCTGCAAAGGAGAGTGGGCCAAATTCCTCCACTGAGATGTTGAAAAAATAGGAATTGCAAATAGTTGCTAGCATGATAGTTAAGAAAATCAAATAATAAATTGAAAGATTGTCTGATGTTAAAATATTTTTGATAATCTATAAAACATTTAGATGTGAAAAATAATCAAAAGGTAGCCTTTCTACGTGGAGCTGTCCTCTCCAGTTAAGTTAAAATTAAAATTTTGTCGAGTAACTGATCAGTAAAAACTGAGCCACCTTACCAGTCAGACAACATTCATTGTTTCTAATCTTGTTGGATAGTCTGCAGAATTATGATTTGAAGAAAGAAGCAGCACACCGAGGTTAACCAAAATTACTCTTTTTTTGTGTTTAAAGCAAAGGCTTATGCCTTATGAAGGTTAATGAGCTTTCATAAAGAAAATGAACTCAAAAATACCCCATTACCTATAACAGGGTAAAATGGAAGGAAGAGAAAGGAGGCATCTAGTTGTGAAATACTCGTCCCCTATATGCACATGGTTAAAGCTCACAGATGTATTTGTTGCTCTTTTTATGAGAATTTTATTAGTCACCTTTTCTTAGAGAAAGTTTATGTCAAAATGTTCTGCTTGGTTGTATTTGACCTCTGATGTGTAAGTGGGTCCTTTTTGACCCGATGGGGTCATCTTTTTGCAATATCTTTGTAATGAAAAGTTTTCATTACTTCATATTCCAGGTATTCCTCAAAAAGTATGTTACTGATATCATGCAATTCAAATTTTTCATTTACCTTTTATACATTTTAAGAAATAGCATGTTTTATATCACTACCCCGTTCTTCCCTGAGTGGGTCAGAAATGACTCGCATTCATTTCCTATGGAGTTTAATGGGAATCTTTGTTTCTCTCCAGCTGTGACAGTTAGGAACACATTTTTTTGTGAACATTACACACTTTGGTCCTAAGTCTCAACCCTAAATAATAATATTTTACACAGCAAGAACTTTTACAAATAAAAGTTCTGTTGTTGTCATTTTGTTTTAAAAATGTTCTACAAATTGTTCTCAAAACATTTAAAAATCTGAAAAATTAAAATATTTTAAATATGAAACAATTCTAGTGTGAAACACAGTAGAAAGTATTATACAAAATAAATCAAAATGACAACAGTAGCATAAAAACACATTGATTGTAACCCGGGTCAAAAAAGACCCACGGCAGACTGTATAGTCAGTTACTCATCAGTGGGTTAAGTTGAGTATGAAACCTTTCAATCCTGCAGTGTTGTGAACTGAACAGTAACACTGTGAGGAGTATTACTGACTCTTCAGAATGTGTCATGCTGTCTGTGTAGAAGTGAGATGTTGCAGAAATTCAAAAGCATAATGTGTTAATTATAAAGAAAACAAGGGTTTGTATGTGTTAGATCAATTTTTAAACACACAGTTCTCATGTGCTCATTGTTAATCATTGGTGAACAGGCTATTAGTGACTCCATAAGAAGTATGCAGAAGAAGCAAACAATGTATGATACATTAACTTGCGGCTTTTTGACAAACCTTTTAACATTTCTCTTGCAGCAAAGAAAGCTGCCTCTTTGCTTCTGTTTAAACTCTTTAGTTCGCTGGATACGTGCAAATTAGTTAACGGGGTCTTATACAACATTTTACAAGAAAACAATTATTACTTTTTTATTTTATTTTCCTAGACACCTCACAATAACATCATATTGTTGCTTTATTTGCCATCTTGAACCAGACTTATTAACAACGATGTGTCTCTTTGGGTTTCGTCTGCAGTTGGGAGGATGTGGCATCCTGGGGGTTGGAATCTGGCTCTCGGTCACCCAGGGAAACTTTGCCACGTTGTCATCATCCCTTCCCTCTCTGTCGGCAGCCAATCTGCTCATCGCAGTGGGGACAATCACCATGGTGATCGGATGTCTGGGCTGCGTGGGAGCTGTCAAAGAAAGCCGCCCTCTGCTGCTGGCGGTGAGTTATTTCCTTTAAATGGCTACTGGCTTTACACCTCAGGTCATTGAGGTCATGATGACATTTTCAATTTGTGTTTTGTTGTTAATGGTGTGACAAACACTGTCACTAACTTTTTGTGAAGCAGCAAGCACTGACACTTCTCATCTGGTATGATTGTATGTTTTTAGTCGATTCTGACTCACTGGTGATTACACAAGTATCAATTTAAGAAAACCTTTTTATTTAGTGCTACATTCAGCTACAATGAAAGCTATATTGAAAACATTCATTCCAAGAATGACAGTTCTATAAAGCAGAATTGGATGTTTATGATTTCCTCTGGTTACCATTGCAGTAAAATAAAATACGGGAAAAACAGTAAAAGCACAAACATAAATTATGTCACAAATCTCAAAAGGGAAAACTCTGAGTAATTTGGTTTTAGTTTTTAGTATATCTCAGTAAATAGTAAATAGAATTACTTGATTACCTTTTTTAACATTGGTAAAAAAAAAAAAAAAAAAAGAAAGTGTATTATAACCACACGATACTCAAAACTGAAAAAAATGCAATATTTGCTTTGATTTTCTTGAAATCCCTTAATTTTCTGTTAGTTTTCAAACTATTGTCTCTCTCAAGGAACTGAAGGAGCACCTTTCATTTCATATGAAAATATGATTATATTTAATTCATGAAGCAAAATTTACTGAAATGTGTTTTCATTTCTTAGGAAAAACTAGTCATTTGCAGGTCAAAGATCAAAGAAAATCAGAAACTGATACTGACTAGAAAAAAGCCTAATTAGTGCATTTCCAGCAATATTCTTCAGATGACAACTGCCTTATTCCAGTATTATAGACCTATTATTGCATTTAACAAAAGAAAAGAAAAACAAAACAAAACAAAAAACAAGCAACTATTCTTGGTACATTCTTAATATTATAAACAGCATGTGTGCGCACTTGTTACAACAGTGCGGTTTTGGGCAACACCAGAGTTTCCTTTGGATTATTAATCGCAAATTACTGTTTTGTCCTTCACTTTTTGCTACAGGGAAGCTTTACAGAAGAGATTTTCTCAGGAAATCCTTCAGCTTCATCATTAGCAATAAGCACACACTAAATCAAACTAAGCTTTCCCTGGCTTTTTTATTTTAATAGGTTTGCTACAAGACGAATATTACATTAGTGGGAATATTGTTTCAAATATACATTGTGCATAAGAAAAAAGCAAAAGTTATATCTACTATTCAGAGACATGCTGTTTTAGTTCCTTAGCTTCAGGGTGTGTAACGAAGAATTGAAGAACTTCCCACTAAAAAAATGTTTGTTTGACAAGAAACTTCTGTTTTCTTAGTTCTCTGGGTGAAAACTTTGCAACTTATGAGCCATGTGGGGTGTGGACTTGTTCTCACCTCTGAAACCCGTCTGACATGGTGACTCTTTTTTTGGAAATATTTTCCCAGTTATGTCTTTTCGTTTGTTTGTGCCAGCTGTTAAGAATTATGTGGAAATTGAAGCACAGCAGAAAATAAAATAAAAAAACATCCATGCAACATGAACTGTTCTCAAAAGTCATTTCAAAAGACTTTGCACCAGCTGTGCTGGATCAGATTGTTGACATAATGGTTTAGTTGAAGGTACATTATAATTAAGTCCAACATCGTGTAACAGTTATAGAAAAGAAGTTAAAATTTTGCAGGGAAATCAAACAAATATGAGGTTTTTGAGACTGAGTATCTGTATCATCTGCTTTCACAATCCATGACATACTTTCTGTAGCAATCAGACAAATTTACTGTGCTGTGTCTAAATGAAAGGAACATCCTCTCAATTAATGAGTGACAGATTTGTCTGTTCTTAATGCAAATCGAAAAGAGGTTCTTACTTCAAATACCAAGGTTAATTTACATTTTGATCACTGATGAGCGAATCTCAGGTCTGCAGGATATATAACATATGAGATATTCCTGTTTTACTCTTTGTTGGAAAATGTATTATTAACTTTCAAAAGTCTTTCAATTTGTATAATTAGACATTAGTTTCTCATTTACACTGAACAAAATGGCATGGCAGTTCTGTGATCCAGACAAGCTTAAACACATTTTTGGCAACAAAATCAATTTAACTCTGCACTCATATTTTTAGCATATATTCAATCATTTCCTTATGTAACCTCATTATTAATGTTCAGCAGTAATACAGCAGAAACCTTTGATTAAGTTTTCTGTGATGAAGCTGGAGTTACAGTTTCAGTTGGGAAACTCTCTCCCACAAAAAGAGCTTTAAAATGTATAAAACGGCTCATGATCTAGTTAATTTACTTCAAACTAGAAAGGGAATGTTTAAATTTTATGTCTCATGAATATTTTTACCCGTTTAATCAGTTTCAAGTACAGTTTGCCAATATTTTTGCAGTAGTGGCTCTAACATAAAAACTTCTCACAGATTTGACACAGTACAAGGTTGCCAAAACCTGCAAATTTCAGTATGCTTGTAGAATATCAAAGATATTTTTAGCAGCTATGTTCTCTTTTATTAAGTACCGGAATTAGGCAATCCAACATTAGAATATGCATGCATCCTTCAAAACTAAATCTAATTCAAATAAAGAAATAAGATATTAAAGATTAAACATAACATTTATCAAAAGAAATTTGTAGCTGCATAAATGTACAAAACCATTGACAAAAAAATTGTTAATAGAACCTTTGATTTGGTTTCAGCATTCAGTCTTGTTAAGTTTTCACACCTTTAATCAATTATAGAAAACCTGATGAGCCTGAAAAGAAATTCAGTTGCTACAGCATTTTTGTGATGTTTGCTATTTTCCATCGTTGCTAAAACCATAATAGACTTAGACTTAGACTTAGACTTCCTTTATTGTCATTGTACAAAGAGAACACAAGGTGAATCTTGACAACGAAATGTCGTTACTTGGCTACAAGTGCAACAGAGCTAAAACCTTACACTTCACAATAAATACAATATGGCTGAAATATATAAGAGCTGAGAATAAGAATAATAATAAGGTGCTATAGAATCCACAAGTTCAGTATTGTAAACAAAGCTAAAAAGTGCGTGTGTTGACCATGTCCATGGGGGGGTGGTTTGGTGTGTGTGTGCATGTGTGTGTGTGTGCGTGTGTGTGTGTGTGTGAAGGGGTGTTATGTGGCGTTAAGCAGTCTGATGGCCCGGGGGAAGAAACTGTTCAGTAGTCTGGTTGTTCTGCACAAGATGCTTCGGAACCTTCTGCCAGACGCCAGAGGGGAAAACAGTCCATGGTTGGGGTGGGTGGGGTCAGAGAGGATCTGGTGAGCGCGGGATAGGCAGCGCCTCTCTGCGATGTCCTTGATGCAGGGAAGCAGAGCCCCCGTGATCTTCTCCCCTGTCCTCACCACCCTCTGTAGAGACTTCCAGTCAGAGGCCCTGCAGCTCCCAGACCAGATGGAGATGTAGCTGGTCAGTAGGCTCTCGATGGTCCCTCTGTAGAAGGTCTGAAGGGATGCTCTCTTCATCCGACGCAGGAAGTGCATGCGCTGCTGGCCCTTCTTCACCAGTGAGGAGATGTGAGGAGACCAGCTGAGGTTTTCGTTGATGTGCACCCCCAGGAACTTGGTGCTGCTGACGACCTCCACAGCTGAGTCATTGATGAGGAGTGGTGTGTGGGTGGGTCTGGATTTCCTGAAGTCTATGATGATCTCCTTGGTCTTGTTGACATTCAGGATCAGGTTGTTTCCTCTGCACCAGTCCACTAGATGCCGCACCTCCTCCCTATAGGCCGTCTCGTTGTTGTCCCGGATGAGGCCCACCACTGTGGTGTCGTCCGCGTACTTCAGGATGTGGTTGGAACTGAAGTGTGGATGACAGTCATGGGTCATCAGAGTGAACAGCAGGGGGCTCAGAACACAGCCCTGAGGGGTGCCAGTGTTCAGGGTGATGACATCGGAGGTGTTGTTCTCCATTTTGACAGCCTGGGTTCTGTCCGTGAGGAAGTCCAGCAGCCAGTTGCAGAGGGGGGTGTTAATTCCTAAGAGGCCCAGTTTGCCCACCAGGTCTTGGGGAATGATCGTGTTGAACGCTGAGCTAAAGTCCAGGAACAACATCCGCAGGTTGCAAAAGGATCAAATGATTCCTGTTTCCAAGGTCCGTTGTGGTGAAGAGAGAGCTGAGTCAAAAAGCGAAGCTCTCAATTTACCGGTCGATCTACGTTCCTACCCTCATCTATGGTCATGAACTTTGGGTAATTACCGAAAGAACGAGATCGCGAATACAAGCGGCCGAAATGAGTTTTCTCCGTAGGGTGGCTGGGCTCTCCCTTAGAGATAGGGTGAGAAGCTCGGTCATCCGGGAGGGACTCAGAGTAGAGCCGCTGCTCCTCCACATCAAGAGGAGCCATTTGAGGTGGCTCGGGCATCTGGTCAGGATGCCTCCTGGACGCCTCCCTGGTGAGGTGTTTCGGGCACGTCCCACCGGGAGGAGGCCCCGGGGAAGACCCAGGACACGCTGGAGGGACTATGTCTCTCGGCTGGCTTGGGAACGCCTCGGGATTCCCCCGGAGGAGCTGGAGGAAGTGGCTGGGGAGAGGGAAGTCTGGGCCTCCCTTCTAAAGCTGCTACCCCCGCGACCCAACTCCGGATAAGCGGCAGAAGATGGATGGATGGATGGACGGTCTAAGATGCTACTAAGAAGCCAACAGCAACACTGAAGGAACTGCAGGAAACAGCAATAACACCAGCAAAATAGCAATAAAACACACAATAAGTTTGAACCGTTCATTTCTATTGGTGTACTTTGATCAGGCTTCATATAAAAAGTTAGAATAATGTAACAACTTTTGGCAAATAAAATTGTAAAAAAGTAGATGTGCAGTGCTTTGATTGCAATTAGGAAGCATTCTGAATATAAAACTTCCTTTAGATCCAAAGGTCTTTTTAAGTTTTGACTACTTCAACAAACACAAACACACATACACACAATTTAATTATGGTACTTTAATTGGTTACATCTGCTTTCCCTATATTTCTAGCCAAAGGATAATTGCTACTCCCGGCAGCAATGTGTGAAAGCACTGGCAATTTGCAAAAAAAAAAATTCTGTTATTATTTACAAACCTGATTCAGGCCATTACACAAAACATATGATTCTGTTTGGCTTTATAAGTCCTGCTGAACTTTGTAAGCAAAGCCAGACTTTGTGTGATGAACCCTTTAAACTGGTATTGTGGACTCAACTGAGCATCAATACCATCACTATTTAGGATGCTGAGCTGCATCTACCAGCTCTACATATACAAATTAAATTAGACTTAAGCAAAGCTGTATTTGGATTATTTATGACTTAAGCATTTGTCAAGTTTCAATGTTTTACTAAATAAATGTTTAAATGTGTAATCTCTTTTAGCCAAATGCTAAAGTTCGATGTTTAACTGATCACCAGCAACTCCTTTACATCTGGTAGAAAATCGTATATTTATTCAAAAAGGCATTTTTTTTTTTACTCTTATTAGTATTCTTAAGTCACCTATACTTTATATTAATAAATTATACCAAACTGTGTGGAAAATTAAAAACCCCTGTACACTGTTAGGTGGAAGCAGGAGTCATTGGGGAGCTCTAAACTTCTCTGGAAAACATCACAGTAAGTGGTGAAATGGGTAATTAAAGTCACGTTTTACTCCATTAAATTGAGACAGTCGATACCGGAGCAAGTCAAAGGGTACAAAGGTGCTGTGACAGGTTGTATTACCCAATCTCCCCACAAATTGGACATAAACATGAGATCACTGCGATGGAAGCAGACTGGCCACACCAAGAAAAGGCTGGGTGTAAAAACAGAAGATATGAAAATCCCTTCTTAGGTTTTCCACTACATAGACTAAAGGCAGAAGGAGTCAAAAAGATATTGAAGGTATTGATTTTTGAGGCGCTTCTCGACTACGTGCCCAACATGACTGGCTCACCCATCTTACTGATTTGTCAACACACCCAAAGCCACTGTAGTTTTGAAACTGCGTGGAAATTACAGCACAGGATGAACAAAAAGGAATCAATCGCTGCACCTGGACTTTGATTATCGCTCTCCCTGAAGCTCTGCTGAAACATCAATCTCAGCTAAAGTGGGACATCAACACTGTTGACCACACGGCTCATAACATAAATACCTGGGGTGTATGCAAAGAGGCTTTGGGGGTTTAATATGAATTTTTATAATGTGTGCGATCTTTATTTTGTTTTTATGGGCCAATAAAAGCCACTTCTGCCAAGATATAGAGCTTATTTAAATGTAAATATTGAAACACATAGTAAATATGTAGTCCCAAATGACTAATTGCAACATTGATTTTAGAGCTGTGAACTGCTGTTTTGCTATAAAACTCATGGATATACTTCGCAAAAGAAGAAGAAAAAAATATATAGCAGTGTTCTGTTTCTCCAGAGTTGATGTCCTGCAGCTTTATGTTCCTCCCTGAAGGCATCAGTTAGAAATAGACCAGCTGTGGCTCATTAACTCTCATCGAACAGAAAGTGTAATGAAACAAAAACCTGCAGGACACCAGCTCACCACAACAAGAACCCTCGGCTTCAAAAAGCACCACTTTGATTCTCCGCTAATGCACTAGCATAATCACACACTTCATTACCAATGTCAGAATAATCTGTCTAGAATTCAAATGTCTTTGTTTGGGTTAAATTCTTTGTATTATGCAGTTATGAAAAAATGACAGAGGTCTTGAGGTCAAAAGAGAACCATTTATGTTTTTTGCTTGCTCACAATTCCCACACAGTCAGGTATCTTAGAAAACTATTCATTTAGTCAAGGCATAGGGATGTTATTGTGATCAAATGTTTCATATTATTATTACATTTTCAGATCAAACTAGTACATAAACCAAAATGATTGAACATTTGCCATAAGTAAGCCCCATCTGATTACACTGATTAAATAAAGTCAGCAATTTGTTTACATAGACTTACAGAGGTTCAAAATGTCCAGGATTAGAAAAAGAAACCTATAAAAACAAAGCAACATCTCAAAGACAAACTGAGGTCAAAATTACAAAAGTAAACTATTCTCTTAGCTATAGTGCTCTTCTACCTGCGTGAAAATATTGAAACTCAAAGACAAGCATGAAAGCTAAATCGAAGACAGAAAAAAACTACTCAAAAGAAATTGGCCCCTGCAGCTCTGGGGAAAAACTATAGAAGCACTACTCAAAAGTGTTTTATTATTTTAGCATAGAAAGCTGATATGGCACACAATTCTTTAATTGAAAAACTGAATTCTGGTAGTATAAAGCATATCCCAAAAATACTAATTAAATAATATATTTTTTTAAGTTGGAAAAAAGACTTCTTGCACTTTGATTAAAAGAAAAACACATGCATGTGCCTAGCTATGCAAATTAGCTTGCGAGTCAGAGTCTTTATAGAATTTGAATGACAGAAAACAAAGCAAAATCAGTTAAAACAATGGACAGGATTATAAAACTGCCTCAAAGATGGTGAATCAATAGTTTGGTAAAAGATAATTTCTTACAGTCTGTAGTTAAAGGAATATGTCCAGTTAAACCAACAAAGACATCAAAGCATCAGGAGATCGATGTGCCTAGAAAACAGAAAATACACAACAAAAGAAGTGAAAGACAAATTGCAGAAACACGAGTCAACTTGTGACCAAGTTGTAAAAAATCTGCACGGACATGGGATTTAAATGGATAAGAAACAATTGCAATGTATTATTACCGCCTAAATAGAAGGAATCAAGGAACCAGGGGGGACAGAGAAGTATTCATGGACTGTGGCTGACTGTGACAAATTTCAAATCCTCATTGGTAAAGGACATGATGCTGAAACGTGTGTTTGTTGTCATCCCAATTAATCAAACATACTTACACAGCCACTGATGATCTGGGACTACATGTGTGATAAAGAAGCAGAGCAGATGGTTGTCATTACCTCTGCAGGAAAAGCACAGCTGTACACTGAAATTTTAAGAACTTCTTATTGTATCCATTGTTATCCACTTATTTGAGATCAGGCAGAGGGACCCACATCTCCATATGAAAGTAGAAAATAATGCTTATCACTGATACTGCATGTTACTGAGAAAAAATTGCCAACATTTTCCTTCAAGAAATTAAGGCGACGTCATGGCCATTAACCAGTCCAGATTATAATTCAATTAAAAATTCACTGTGGAAAGTAAAAATAGATACACATTTTTAATTACTGTTGTGGAATGGTCCCTGACCTGCCTGAATTATGAAGAATGCTGTTTCATTACCAAAGTTCAAGTCTCATACTTGCAAAGTTATTTTGACTTTTTTTTCCTTTGCTTGAGCTGAAAAAAAAAAAATTCTATTAATTTTAACATCATGACTTTTTTTATTGATGTTCTACAAAGCCAGACTATTCAGCCAGAAAATCCTCAGAGTAGAGAGCCCTTATGTTATGACAGGGGTTACATTCAAAAACACATGCACACACATGTGCTTTGACAGTGTACCAATTATACACAAATATTCACAAGTTGATTCACAGAAAGAGCACATCCTGCTTTGAATATAAATGCTTAGGTAGCCAGAGAAAAACAAAAGTGCTGCTGGCGTTGGAAAAACAGATCTGTAAAACTGCCAGATGGGATCCAGGATCCAGCGCTTCTCATTTCAGACCCTCGGAGGCAGAAAATCTTGGAGGAGCATGCAGAGAGCACTCAAAGGTCTTCTCTAAAGAAGACATCACATTCTAACACAGCACAGGAACACAAATCAGAGAAAAAAAAAATCCGCTCCTAAAACAGGCCTATTTCATAATCTTTTTATTAGACAGTTTTTTTTAAGATGTGTAGATAATCATTAAAAATTATACTCCCACTGCTTTCTTTTGAGAATACATTTGGGTTGTTGTACCTTTTTTAAATGTGGGTAGTCATTAAAGTACATAATTGTTGGCTCCAGAAAAATAGCTGAATATTCATTAATCTACATCATCGCTTCCTCTGAAGAAGAGAGTTCTATATTTTTTAAGTTTTATGTCCTTTGAGATCTTTCTTAAATTTTAAGAACCCACAACAAGCCAATAAAGTTGAGCAACACGCCACATCCTTTGGAGCGAATGTGAATTCCCACTTCTGTCCTCATCAAGTTTTAGTAGGGCACTGCTGAGAGCATCTTGACAAGTGGCTTCACATCCTGCAGCAACTGCAAGGAGACTGTCTGACAATGTCGTGAAAATGGCTGGGAAAGTCTTTAGGAACTCATTCCCCTCCTTAGAGACTGTTTTCAAGGACAAATGACAGAAGAAAGTTCTCTGCAATCTGTCCAGTGTATACTTTAAATAAGTCATTGGCAACACTTTATTACTGAAGCCCTTGGTTTCCCTTTAATTTTAAATAATTCTCAACTCTTTGGAACACACAGATGTTATGATTCTGTCATTGTGATTTATTTCGGGGTAGCATTCAGGGGCCTCTATAGTAGAAAAACACTCATTCTTCAGATTAATTTGCAAAAGATCTGAGACTTTATCAACATTAATGTGACATAATAGCATTAATCTCATTACAGTCTAGAATGCTATTTCCTTGCTTCTTTACAATTCCCAAAAATACAAGTTTCCTTTGACACAAACTTCAAGTTGAAAGTTTTGCAAAAATAAAACTTATGGTAATATATTTAATCTTTTTGTATGTCTGGCACACAAAGAATTATCTCAGGAAAGTCTTGTCAGGGAACAGCTTAATAATTAATTCTTCCAAAAATATATTTTCACCCTCTGGGTGGGAAATTACTAAATTACATTAATTAGAAAGAAACTGTTCAGTCGTGCTGCTCTTGATTTAATTGTTATATTGTGATTGCTTTCATTATTGCCATCCAAACGCCTGTGTCTCACAAAGGGATTTTTTTTAATCATTTACAGTCAGTTCATGCAGCTTCTTTGATAATAAAAAGCCATTCAATGCAGGAGCTTGGAATTCCTTAAGCTGATTGGATAGCTTTCCTCTAGTACATTATAAAACCTGAATGTCATCCATGGCTCTATTTTCTCAAACCCAGAGGAGTTAAATTCCCTATAAAGAGCAAAATAATGGGAAATATTCAACGCACCACAGGGGTTGAAACTGTTTGTTTTCCAAGTGGTAGTAGCAGTTCTCATACTTACAATGTCTCTTTACTCTGGGGTGTAAGTAATTAAAACTCTGGAACAAGCTGGAAATAAACTGCAAACAATTTACACTAGTCCAACTTTATTTTATTCCCTGTTTGGTAAAAAACAATGGAACTGTCTCAAACTCACAGCTTGGAGGTCCAGCAAAGCTTTATTACTAGGATTTGTTGCCCTCTGAGTTTGAAAATTTGCATAGATTTCAATTTATAAACTTCAATTAAATGGAGTAATGTCCACCAGTAGCAGTTAATAAGCCAATGTACTATGTAAATGTACTATCTTCAACCTACTTAATTAAAAGCGAGAAAGTCAGCAGTTAACATGCTCAGGGAGGTCAATATTTAGCGAAATCGGAGCCAGATGTTTCATTTAGGGGTTATTTAAGAACCTGAGCCAAAAGGAGAGTGAGTTCTTGTGATCGAGATCCAAGCTAATTAAAAAAATTAATGGTGTTGCCCTGATTTAATAAATGAATCGTTGATTTTTGTTCATTAGTGAACAAAAATCACTAATGATTTTTGTTCATTAGTGATGAACAAATGAACAAAAAGAAAGAAAGAAAAATAATTTTCTTTCTACTTCACAACTAAGCTCTTTTACCACATTTTTATCTGTGGTAAAAGATAAAAATGTATCTTTTACCACAGCTTTGGTAAAAGATACATTACTGCCCAAATTTTGGAACAAAGAAGTACATTATTGTGAAGTGTAATGTAAAGGATACATTGCTCTCATATTTATTTCAAAAATAATAATCTAAAAAGAGTGACAGGCATCTACACTGATGCTCTGATTCTCTCACAAAAAAATCAAGAGTGACTGCCTTCAAAAGTCCATTAATCAGTTATGTAGAGTTGTTAGTGATCACAGCAAACCTGCTGTAGCAAAATTTGTGGAGATTTTTAACTGAATTCGGTTATAAAACTGTTTTCCAAGATGAGATATGTTCTGTCATCTGTAAATAAAAAAAAATGATGGCACACCTTCAAAGCTATCATGAGTCTGCCAACTACCTATATTAACAGGCTGGGGAAGAATTTATTTCAATTGAATGTATCGATTGGAGGAACTTAGTATTAATAGGAGAAGGAAAGGGCTGCAGATCTACAACTTAGCCTGAAAAATATTATGTTTGGACATTTGTATGTGCAAAAAGATAAATTTATGGGATAAACCAACTGTAAAAAATTGTGCTCTGGTCAGATGAGGCCAAGCCTGAAATTTTTCTCCCGCATACACAAAACTACGTGATGTGGAAAACTAACTTTGCACATCAAGTGGATGTCAGTTTTTAGATATGTAGAATTTGTAGAGACATACCCTAGAAGACTTGGAGCCAAAGGTGTTTTATCAATTCAGGATGACCAAATTAATGACCAACTCTTCAAATGCTTATTCTTTCTAAAAATAATTTTCTTTCTACTTCACAACTAAGCTCTTTTTAGTTGGTCTATTGCAGAAAATCTATTTACAAAACAATCTGACATTTGCATAAATTTGATCCTAATATATTTAGTCACATGTTGGTTTATAACCTTATGTTATTGACAGGACAAACATCATGCTAGCTGCTCCTGTGGTAACTCCTGTTGTCAGTTTATTTTTGACTTTTTCTTATTTTAGCAGCATGCAAGAAAACAGCAGAATCCAAAGGGAAGCTTCTGATGCCTACGGCCAACACAAGCCTGATGTTATTTTTTTGACCTTCACACAATAGGATCACAAAAAGGGAAAATGTCATGTATCAGACATGACTTTTCCACTGGGTTCTTTCCATGTCTGGACTACAAATGTCAGTTATCTCAAGACAGGTAAAACTGTTAAGAGTTTTTATTCAATACTGACATGGCATGGCCTATTATTCGGGTTTTAAAACCACATTAGAGCATATGTCTATAGTTTAACTGAAACACCTGAACATTTCATCCACAGACAGTAAAGCCTGTGATGATATTAGAATATCTTTTCAGATGTTTTTTTCTTTTTTTTTAGAGCATCTGAAAAGATCACGGATGAGTCAAACACAGCGTGGGTTTTACGCTGCTATTGTCTTGTTACCAAGTTGTTCTCTTGCCTTGCAGCATTGTCACTGAGGCTTTCATCCTTTCCACATGAAGTGATTCATTCATGCAGGGGCAGCCAAAAAGACCTTGGGGGCCTTTGACAGCCCTGCTCCATGCCAGACCTGTGAAGTAGCAACAGTGAAATCCACTGTCAAGGAAAAGCCTGGAATACACAAAGGACACAATGACATGATACCCTTGAAAAATGGAAAAAAAAAAAAAAAAAAAGACAAAAACACATCTTAGACCCAAATCCGCTTGACCCTTTTTTGTGTTCTCCTGCTTCTTTGTCTCACTGTTACAACTGAAACATTATTTAACCTAATTTAACTTAACACAATTTTTTTTCTAACAGCTTTATTTGAAAAAGACCATAAAGTCTGCAACTACCTTGTTGTAATTGATGGTATTCAAGTTCAAGTAGGTCAAAAGGAATGCAATAGTTTACAATGGGTGGGCAAAAAAAAAATTATTTACCATGAACAAAAAGTAGTTGCTGGTGTTGTCAGTCACTTACAGGTTTACAAAACCACATGCAGGTTGTCATAAGCTACCTTCAGTTATAGATTTCTCAAACAGACTAGCAACTGATTAACTGACTCTGTATCATTTGTCACCTTGTGAGAGAGTCAATGCCATGTGGCGGTGTGATTTACATACTATTTCAAATAGCTCCTGCTGGAGTGAATCCTGTCTAGAGACATGGAGTGCAGAGTATCTGAAGGTGCTACCAGTAGCAAGTTGAGAGGAATTCAATTAACTTTTGCTTGCGAGTCTAACCAGTGTCAATAAATCTGTCATAGAATGATATAAATATTTAGCTAATAATAATGCTTCACAAAGGAAAAAGTTTGAACAAGGCCTCCAAAATCACAGAAATTCTAAGAGCTGAACAAAATTTTCCAAACATAAACAACAATTCATAGATACTTATTTACATTAGAACTGTGATTTAATTCAATTATTTTCAGAGCTGAAAAGAGCCTCTGGATTCTGCTTGGGTTCTTGTTGAATTTAAATTATTTGAAATGTTAAGCATTTGAGATTTAGTCTTTTGAGACTCACTGTGGTAGAACAAAGCTGTTTAAACAGACGTTACTAAAAAAAAAGCTTTACGAGTATTGATGAATAAATATTCTCAGGATTAGCTGAAACAAACTGTTTTAATCATAGCACAAATATGACCATGTTCACTGCTAATTGAATGGCTAGAGCTCTGCTACAAATACTGCTTTTATGTCTTTTTTATGGTCTTTAAATGTGTTAGATGATCAAATGGTCTTCACATAAACTTTTAGAATACAGCTTTAAAAAATGGTTTGTCTTTACAAACTGGCCTGAATTATTAATAAATTCTGGGTCTGATTTTCTCTGGCAACCATGACTATGGTGCTGTATGATAATGTTAATGAACCACATATAAACTACTTTCTCTAGTAGTAACAAAAATACAATATAAACAGTTTGATAACTTGAAACTTGTTAAGATGTCATCAAACTGCATTTCATTTAGGATCTGTTAAAGTTACTTGCTCCTTCACTTAATGTTTGAGACTTGTTTGCGTATTCATGTTCAGTTTCTTTATGCTGTAGTTTTTAGTTGTCCTCAACTTCCCTAATCTTATTACTGCTGCCAAGTCATCACCCACCAATATATAATCTGCTCAGCTGGCTCTGTTCTTTGTCAGATTCTCACTGTTCCCTTCGTGTTTTCTCACCCTATTCAGTTTCCTTTTTGTCTCATTTTGAATGGTTGCCTTGGCAGAATTTTTTGGCGTGACTTCCTTCTTCCTTTTTGAAATGAAGAACTCTATCATTGAGCTCTTTGTTGAATTCTGCATGTGGTCCAGTTTTGCTCACATACAGCGTCTACAGCGTAATATTGTTTCTTGAATTTTTTCTGCAATTATTTTTAAAAATTACACAATTTGACCTGAACTTCAGAGTATATTTTGCACACTAATCAATTCTCAAATCATACAGATCAATTGTGTCTATGCCACACACTGAACAAAATCTATCCAAAATGTGTGTTACAGTCACACAATGTTTTGAAAAAGACAGAAAATGTTTATGTCTTATGTTAAATTATTGTCAGTTGTAAGTATTATTGGGAGCATGAGAGATGGATGTTTCAGTGATCCAACATGTTAGGTTTATTAAAACACTACACATGTTCTGCAAGATTGCTTTGTTTAGTTTTTTCACCTTAATGCATTAAAACAAAAGCTTTTCAACTAAGTGGGACACTGTCACCATACTTTCAGTCTAACTGTGGGTAACAAATTTGGATAAATATTTTATTTTGCGGGCTGCACAGTGGCGCAGTGGGTAGCGCTGTTGCCTTGCAGCAAGAAGGTCCTGGGTTCGATTCCCGGCCCGGGGTCTTTCTGCACGGAGTTTGCATGTTCTCCCTGTGCATGCGTGGGTTCTCTCCGGGTTCTCCGGCTTCCTCCCACAGTCCAAAAACATGACTGTCAGGTTAATTGGCCTTCCCAAATTCTCCCTAGGTGTGAGTGTGTGTGTGCATGGTTGTTTGTCCTGTTTGTCTTTGTGTTGCCCTGCGACAGACTGGCGACCTGTCCAGGGTGTACCCCGCCTCTCGCCCGGAACGCAGCTGGAGATAGGCACCAGCAACTCCCGACCCCATTAGGGAGAAGGGTGACGGAAAATGGATGGATGGATGGATTTTATTTTGCTTCCACATGTATAATTGTGTCACAACCCATTCATTTGTTTTCTTACATCATCACTAAATACGACGCTAGGTCGTCTCTTGGACAGTGTAGGGACCAAGCAGTACAGCATGGAGCACACTGGTGTTCAATTCAAAAAGTGGGTTTTTATTTAACCCAAAAGTATGAAAAATATTTCACAAATCCAACACTTAAACAGGCATGCCAATGAAAGAAATGAAGCATGTGGTTCGGTCCTTTGAGCCTGTCAGCAGCACTTCAGGAATCTCAGCCCTTAGACACATTTTGCCAGCAAGGATGGAGAAGTGAAAACACTTAGATAACTCAAAGATATTAAAATAACATAAAATTTAGAATTTTGATCTTGCACTGTTGATATGCGTGCACTCTATTTAGACATTATAGGGTGTGATGGAAACTAAGCTAAGAAACAATATTTGGGAGAATGAGTAATACATTTAAAATACAAATTGAACGAAAGTGAAGCACAATTGTGGTGAGGTGCAGATTTTACCCTATGTGGCTTCCCATCATAGACAGTGTTATAAACATGTTTTGCTTTCTTTGGGTCCATCAACAACCAGTCTATGTGGAATTCAGTGTCTATGCTGAAATTCCTGTCCCATGGGGAGCTCAGTGGATACCAATCTGCATGTGCTGAGGACCTGATCGTGACACTGCATTAATTGCGTGGGGATAATGAATTGTTCATTACAGCAGATCTGGTAGATCCTTTTCTGTCCAGCTGGACCAAGGAAGTGATGAGAATCACATTTCTGCCACATCAGATGAGCCCTACAATAAATTACTTGGAGTGCTGCCAGCCGATGTAGGTGTGACAAGTCTCGGCATGTGGTCAGCATGGATGATCCTGCACCAAACTCTGTCATATCCAAGACTTGACATACATGCTGGTCACACATCATGGATGAGGTGCCAATGTTCCTTGCCAGGGTAGTGACTGCATAATTATTTCTTTATGATTCATAAACAAGGTTAGAAATTGCTGACCCAGTTATGAGAAAATCTCTGATGGCTTGGTTCAATATTGTGTAAACCAACCTGCAACCTGGGCTCTTCAAGCTCAAAACTGATATGTAGATCTTTTTGTAGAGACTTTGTTAGTACTGTCCTTATGCTGAGTTCATTTAGTGACCCCTTGGAAATCCTGCACTGTTGTTTCTGGAAATATTTTTCTCTTCTGTGCTCGGTGAGTCTTCTTGTATGTGTGAGAATCAGAGCCGTGTTGTACCACAGGAGTTGATGGATGAGCTCGTAACTGTTTTAAACACTCAAATGAGCCTGCAGGAAGATGTATGACCCATCAAACAGCTCAACCTTGCTACTACAGTGAGGCAGGGTTGGTGAGGACTGGTGGAGAATAAAACGTGGCTCCTTTTATATATTCAAAAGTGTCTAGAGGACAACTGTAAATCACCTGTTCTGTTCGGGCTGATGGTCTTAACTTTTCTCCTTTGGCACAGTCTTTGTTAAAATTTTAGTTAAACACTAATTCCTGAAACCTTATTTATATATTCTACCACATGTTTGTTATCCCCAAAAGATGTTTTTCACATATTGCTAAAATAATATCTCTTAAAGTCTTTCTCTCATTTCTTCACAGTTCTTCATTCTTCTCCTGCTCATCTTTTTCCTGGAAATTCTCTCCATCATGCTTTTCTTCATATACCAAGATGAGGTAAGACACACTGATTACTCTGACACTGGATGTGATTATTTTGTCTGCCTTGACATGAGAAGGAATATTGCTGTGGAAGAGAGCTGTCTGGTTTCTGCCCTTCACAGGTCACATAGATTGCTCACTTCTCAGATTGAATGTGGCATGTAAAATCATCGGTCTCCACAGTGAGGAGGTTTTGAAGACTCTGGGAGCTGAGCTGAGCTTGTCAGCTTCATAAAAAGCTTAGTGGAAGTACTTGGCAATATTTCTCTGGAATATCGTGAAAGCTAAGGATTCTTGTGTCACTGGGTCACAGTCACGAGTAAATGATTTTCTTTTTCTTGCAAATAAAGTTTAGGAATCTCGGTTGATTTTTTGCAGCTGCTTTTTTTTCTTGTAAATAGACAAGAAAGGGGAAGTTAAAATGAACTGGATGAGTAAGCATTGCATTTCATTCCTTGGGATGCTTTGCTTTGTGTACTAGTTTCACAGAACCCAAGATTATGTGACTTTTAAATAGAATAGGCAGTTTTCCTTTCTGTTTCTCAATGTAAAAGAATAAAACAAGGACAGTCTTCAGTTGGGGTATGTGACAGAATTAATTGGATTAAAAGGTTGTAGAAGGGAATGGTGCACAATTGAGGTGTAAAATAATTTATTAATCAAGATTGAATCAAAAATATAATCCCACACAAAAATATTTCACATAGGACTGAAAATTATATGTACTATCACTTCTGAGAAAATTTACGTTTCTGAAAATTTGAATTAAAGGTTGTTGTTTTTTTGACTTTTTCTAACTCTTTTGGGATATCTCCTAGTTTTACACCCCCATAGACTATGACTTTTTACAAAATAGCCCAAGATTAGATTGGACACAGGATCTGGAAATTTAAGTCTTGCACCACATTATCAATTAGAATTTGGTTATATTAAGACCAGAGGTACTCCATCCTGATCCTCGTTGCCCACAATTTATTTGTTTTACAGCACACATGTTTCAAATGATTTTATTACCTCCTTTACATGTCAACCAGTAAATCACCCATCTATATGAATCAGGTATGCAGCAGCCGAGAAACACCTAAAGCATGAAGGACAGTGGACTAGGACAACCAGGTTTGGGAACCACATTTCTAATCCAATGCACTGTTCCCCTGGTTACATATTTAAGTCATTGTCATTCTGGACAACCCCTAACAGCTCTTTTAGTTTCACTGTCCTATTCTAAAGAAAAGCACAGTATGATGATGGCACTGCCATATTTAGATTTTTTTTCCCCTAATGACATGTTCAGGGTGATGAGCAATGTTGATTTTCACATAACAATTTGTATGCAATGTTTGCTGTTTGCTGTGTTCCCTACATTAGGGGTCCCCTACCTTGTTAAAGAGTAGTACGTACATGGACGTGTAATTTCTGAGATACTGACGATCAAGGCTGTGGAAATATTTTGAAAAACTGGAAACTGCCATGTTCCACTAGGTGTTTGCTAATTACTCCTGCCACTAGTCTGATGGGGTACCCTGTGAGGCGGAAGCTTGGTTGGAGACTACCATGCCAAGGAGCTTTGGGTTAATAGATAGTTTGTATAAGCGTTTAGACACCCCTGAATGGCTCCCATGGGAGATTTAAGGATTTGTCAAACACTGAAATGTTGCTTTGAAAGAATCAAAGCAACATTTCAGGACTGTTTTTGATGAGAGAATAACATTACAATAAAATATAATGCTAAAAAAAAAATAGTAGATTTTACATAATACCCCCATCCTAAGGCAATTGGTTGCACTGCATTTCATTTTAAAGTATTACGGTAAAAGAAGTTGAATAAAAATGAATGCCTCATTTCTCAGATTTTTATTTGTATATTATTTCACTTTATAAAAACTTTCCTCTCCTTCATTGCATCATGCCTCACTCTCAAAATGCCTAACCATTACAGTTAATGTGAGACTGTCTTTAAAAGGTCCCCCACAATGCTTTAACAGAAAAACAGACAACTGGGCTTATTACGGCTGAGGAGAACTCAGATTTGATTTCCAGATCTCTAAAGCTCAGAATAAAGCATTCCTTTTAAGTTTCAAGCAAGGCTACTTTCTTTTTTCATCTTTTAGTTTTAAAATAGCATACATCGTTGCCAAATAAATGTATGCCCTGCTGTCGTTTGGTCCATATCACAGCTTGTCAAAGCTTTTTGTTGCGAGCTGATTTTTCTCCATTTCTAGCTTGGAAGATTTTCACAGGCCCTCTTTCAAAAAGCCTCTGTTAGTCTCTTTGGCTGCTCTGCGTGTGCTGCTCTTTTGATGTCCATCCACAGATTTTCAACAGTTTTTAGGTTGGGCCACTGTGAAGCCCACATGCAAAACCTCCAGCTTGCACCTGTAGCAGTGGTTCGTTCTGGATTTAGAGATGCAGGATCATCCTCCTTTCATGTTTAATGTTTGCTCCAAAACATCAGAATCACTGCCTTCATAATTTTCCAACGTTTAGCATGATTCATTTTCCCCAATGCAAACCGATTATAGTTAAAAGTGTAAAAGATTACCAGTCAATCTTTTCTCAATCATGAAAGCTGTAGCATTTTATGTGCAAATTTGTTTGCACATACAAGTTTGATTTTGAAATTTGGCTTCTTCAAATGTTAATTTGCAAAGTATCGCTGTTCCGATAAATGTCAGTTTTTCTTTTAACCACTTTCCCATGAGGACTGTGGTCGTGTATCTGAAAGGCAGAGTAGTGGAGCTTTGTCCAAAAGCAATGATAAGAACGTTAAATGAAGGTATTTTACAGTCAAACTTGGATTTTTATTTATGTGCTTTGTAATTATAAATAATTTTCCAAACCTCAGATCACTCTTCTGATGTTTGCTATTTTATAACACCACAAATTCACAAGACAGCAATCTAAAACCTTTGTTCATGCTCAATAAATATAGATCATTCAAGACTCCCAAGTGAAATATGGTGATTAAAGTACACAATAGCTCTAAGATTAACATCAACGGAGCATCTCTAATGATGTCTGGCAGTCAGTATTAGCTAGGTTCGCTGAAGTCTGACAATTTGGTAAAAGTTATTTAAGTCTTTAATTCTGAGGCAGATTTAAAAAAATTGCTGGCCCCATGGCAACGTAGATGTGGAACTCATTACCTTATTCTTTTTGTCAAATATTTTAAACCATTAATAGTCAAAGACATACTTGTGCTAAGACAAGTTTTAATTGCTAAGTGATTCACTATTGTAATATGCTCTTTTTTTTCCCCCATTGATCCATGGCAGTTGATGTTTGTAGTTTCCAATTTTCTTTGTTGTAATTTCATCAGCTTTCATGACTGGTGGTCCTTTCTCTGTGGTTATTATTTAAGAAATCAATTTGAATTCCTTCTTACGAGGACACAATTCTTACAGCATCAGAATTATAATTTAAGATATCTATTTGAAACTTAAAAGAAACTAAATCAGCATTATAAATTGTTCAATACATTCAGCAGCTTTATTTGTTATGTATTGTAATGCAGTAGATAATGAATGCATCTTCCTGATGAACAAGAATGTCAGATTTCCAGAAGTGCTCTTTTATTTTTCCTAATAACTTCTATAATATTTACTTCTATAATATTTACAAACAATTTCATTTTTCTGATCTACAATTCAACATGAGTATTAACAATTAAATTGTAAACATAGAATATTCATAGAATCCATGGTTTCTCTGAACCCTTATGTACGTGCTTCCTTTGTCTTTGGCTAAACTTTAGCAAAGCATTTACTTCATTTTGTCAGTGTGTGTGTGTGTGCGTGGGTGTGTGTGTGCGTTTTTTCAAAATGTCGTTAAATGATTTAAGTAATAGTTCATCTTCAGTGTATTGCATCCAAAAAATGTATGATCATCCATTTTTACTGAGGTTAAAAAGAGTTCTAAAATTTAAATTAAATCGCTGTTGAATAATTTACTATTAGAGTAATTCAAGTAGTCAGGCTAATGTTAATTTGAAATAATCAATAGGTATTTTATATCTACCTCTTTTACATGATTTATTTTTAAGACAGTTTGTTATCCACAAAGTTCCAAAACTGCTGTAATTTACTGTGCATTTTGATAAATAACCGACCACTTTGTTATTTTTCAAGTTTTTCTTTGTTTTGCTCCTTAGACATTCACTTTGTTCCTGCTTTTATCTCTTAGCTTTTACAATTCTTGCGTTATTATATAAATTGCCTAATTTGTGTTATTTCCAAAGCTGTTTGTCTTTGATGATGTAACTCACTTTTTTCTTGTGTTGTTTTTTTCTATTCATCCACTCAGCTCTGTTCAGCCTTTAACAAATGTCCGCATTTGTTACAGCAAAACTTTCTCTTAGTATATGTGTTCCTTAATGTTCATTTTTCAGAGCCTGAATAAATTGTTTCTCAACCCAGGGGGCGATTAGCGACAGAACACAGTAAAAAGTTGTGGAAGGTATGCTGAGCTGTTGCACTGTGGGGAATCCATCACTGTAAAGAATGGGTGGCCATTACAGGGACTGTCTGATGTGCTTTTTTAAGCAGCAGGAACTGAACAGTCTCCTTGAGATTTTTTTTTCTACTTTGGAAACTGCTGGAAGAACTGGAAACTGAATATATTCTGTAAAGAACAATTTCAAAGTCTGGTGGGACCAAGGTAACTTTATCTGATACCAGTTATTGTGCCCACATTTGTTAAGTAGTTCATTTTTTAACTTCATCAAATCCTAGACTGTCTGATAGCATTTCATAACAGAAGGGCAAACCCAAGGAAAAAAAATACTTTGCGGGTAATTATTCGAATTACATGGATTCCATGGTAAAACTGTTCCAATAGCTACACATTTGTTTAAGGGAGAGAGACAATTGTTTTTTAAAGATTAAGGTGAATCAGCTTGGTTAGATTATGAAGAGTAGTGTACGTTCACCAAGCAGGCAAAAGTGACTTAGTTATGATGTTATTAACCCATATATGACATTTTTCACATCAATTTGAACAGGGCAATTCCAATCTTTAAACACAGAACATTTAAACACAACTGTAAACAAATGGCTTTTCTTAATTCAAAACAACGCAGGTTTTCAGCATTTTCGTAGTTTTTTTGGAGCGTTTTTCCATATTAGTGGAGAATGAAAACTTAATGTTGCTTCTCCTTGTTTGGTTCTGATACTCTGAAGAGGACACTTAATTCAGAAGGCCTGAGTAATCTTAAAGACTTATATTGCAGTCTTTAATATACTTTGGTTGCTGTTCAGTGATTTATAAACCAGCAAAAGTATTTTAAAGTCTATTCACAGAGATACAGGGAGTCATTGTAAATACTTTAGAGTTTGGGTGATGAGCTCTGTTTTCCTCATTTCAGTGATTATGTTTTCCAGCAGAGATATGGATCTGATTAGAGTGACCAGTAAACCTAACAATTAGGGTTTTAGAACCAAACTGTGCAAAAACAGCTAAGGCTGAAATAAAACCCACAACCTTCTTGTAAATGTGAATCCCCCTCTGTTCCTCTTAAGTCAGAAGTTGGGTCTGGGAATGCATTGATCTGAGCCTAAACCCCAAACCAGTTGCAAGCTTGTAGACTTCAAAACTTGAATAAACTAACTCTTGCGATAAATAAAAACATGAACTTGCATTTAACAATGTATTTTTCTGCATTTTATCAAATTAAACATGTTGTCCAGAATTATGAACTGAACTAATGAGCACATTTAAATAAATACTAACACTGGGGAAAAGGTGGAGGAACCCCCACAATCTGGCTTAACAAATAATAAACCCAAGTTTCTGGAGTCATGTGGGTTGATATTTTTAGCTGGAGCTCTAATGTTGTCCTCCATTCTTCCTCCAAGCGAGGAAATGGCTAATCCCAAAGGAGTAAGCAAACCAATAATATGTATTGCCTTATGTTATACAAGTAATCAAATGCATTTTCATATTTACACGTTCCCACTGAAAATAGGGAGTCAAACACTATACAGAGGAATGTTGAAGGTTGGATTCAGCTCTTTTCTTTACTCAAAGTTCAGACTTAGCGTACTAACAGTTTGTACCATTGCTCCTCCACCATGTTTATTCACCAACAGAGCACTGTTTCTCTAGCTTTTCACAGCCATGGGTGGCAACAAAAACATTTGATTCCAAGCTGGAGCAATGTTTATTTTGGTGGCTATTAATTGTCAATGCTGGAACAAACATTGACAGCATCAGTACCTCGGCAGCATCACTACTAAACTTAACAAAACAAGCTTGCTACAATAACTTTCTGCTTTAAAGATTGCCAAACAGCAAAAATCTAGGAACACATGATTGAATTCAACAAGTCTGCAATTTTACTCATGGTAGCCATTGTTAGGTCCTTGTCAAGCATCTTGTATCAGTGATCTGTGCTCTAATACCAATGCTACCTATAACAAGAGGCGCTTTAGTTTCAGAAGTGCTATTTTTATTTCATTGCTCCTCAACAAATGTGATAGAAAAAACACTTTTAGTACCATCTCTTAACTGTAAAATACTCTATTTTTTTGTTATAGACATTTCTGTGTAGCTGTTTTACCCTTCACATACCACAGGAAGGGATGCAGCCCCCACTTTGATGTACCAGTTCCTGGCAAGAAGGGATGCAGCCCCCACCTTAATGTACCAGTTCCTGGCACTAGTGGGAAGCGCTCACTCTATTGTGTTTTAATTGCTCTATGGTGCCATCTTAGCATCTTTCCTGATGGAATATTTTGATATTAAACACTCAAAACCTCTATTTCTATCCTCAATTTCTAATACCCTGGACCCTTTTTCTTGAGCAGAGGACAAAAGGTTAAATTTTACAATATCTGCAAAAGGAAATACCTGGAGGTATCAGCTTATTATCCGATACTGGAAAAACATTTTATTGAGCTGAATTCCAATCCTGCTATATCAGATTACAAGAAGAAAAATACTATTTCAGTTCCCGCTAGGATTGCTTTGATTTTTATCTACCACTTGGTTTTCAGAGCCTCTCTTTATCTGAGATTATCTAAACCCTTTCCTCTTTACCCCCCTCAAACACCACCATTACATCCTGGAAGCAGGCCTGCAGAGTAAAAGCAAATGCCAGTGCTTTCTTTTTTCTAGATGTTGTAACCTAAACAGAGTGCAGCAGTAGGTGCATGTTGATGAACACTATCCCATGCTTCAGGGATGGTCATGCTCAGTGGTCTGGTTTATTACACCTGCTTTAGACCTGATAAAGAGCTGAGTGTCGCAGCTGGAAGCTACTTCAAGCAGCTCACAGATCTTCCAGAAGCCTGAAACTGTTGCTGTTTGTTGCACTTTGTTGTTTCCTAAGGATGATGAAAAGGTCTTGTAAGGTTAAATTCAGTGGAACCAGTGTGGATTGAAGTGCCACATAGAATAAAAATGAGCAATGCAGTGTCGGCGTTGTTGAAAAAAGGTGTACTCATGTTTAATAGGATCTCTGGGTTGGTTTATGGCCTTGTGGTATTTTCCTTTCAAGCCAAAAGGATGATGAGCCAACAGGTTTTTAGCAGTTTAAAACAAGCGTCTTTCCATATCTACACAAAATATGACCAAATTTAGATTTTCCCTAATGTAAAGATGCTTCCATGCAGAGGTCTGTGAATAAAATAATTGTCAAAATTAAAAAACATTGACAATAAATATTTTATTTTTTGATGTAAAACCATCTCAATGGAAACCACCAGCTTTGGACATATACTATCTTGCTATAAGTTTTCGCTCACCTGCCTTGCCACTGTTTTAAATCTTTTTCACCCTTAAATAGTTTTTCTCTCGGCATCATGCTGGAATTAGAGCCACCGATCTTCCTATGAGCATGACACATCATTTCTGAGGCACCATTACCTCAGAGATGATGTCTTCAGATTGATGTGTAGGGACAAAAAGTTCTTCATGAGGGTCAAAAATGTCAGTTTTTGTTTCATCTCCCTATGTTGTGGCAAAAAGCACTTCCTTTGGCTTTTCCCAACAGTATTGTTACTGCCACCATAAAACTAACCTTTGAAGTGAATGACTAAAAAAAAAACTAAGATGTTTTTAAAAAAACCTGTTTAACAAGGTGACTTGTACTCATTATCAATGAAGGCGAAGAATTGAGCATTGCCTGCTGGTTTGTACTTTGGACATGTACGCAATTAATTAGTAAACTGGCTTTTCACTCATTTATAACCTTTTAAATCATACTGATTACATAAATCTGTCCAAGGACTCCAAGTGGAAATTAGCATTTGTTGCCATGACCTCATACCATGCATTGCTCTTTGTAGAAGGTTAATGAAATGTATATTTTATCTGTGTAAATAAATAAACAGCATAAAAAGCATAATAAAGTAAGTGAAGGAATTGTTTTCTAGGAAGGTGTTAGAAATATTAACAGTAGGAAAAATAAAATGTCAGGCTGCCTCAGCCTGTTAATACCGACTTAGTTCTAAGGAGAGAAATAATTATAGCCTTACCGCGCAGGCTTGTGTTGTGCAGAATGAAATCAAAAAGAATTACAGAATGCCAAGACTAATAAGATCTTGTAGTCTCTTTCACATTATGTTTTTGCAGGAGACATATAATCAAACTCTTAGCTTCCATACATATTCACCCTGAACTATCACCGCAAAAGAATTATACCTGTCAATGAACAAACTAGATAATGACTATATTTTTCATAAAATATATTGACAAAGTATTTATTAGAAAATATACTGTGTTAATATTCTTCTAACATGTTATCCTTTCGTTTGTTAGGCAAAGAAACATTCACTGTAAAAATTGTCACCACTGGGCAAGAATTAATTGTAGCAGTTCTTCTTATGGAGTGATAACTCATTAGTGACATGTAGGACTATTAAAAATTCAAGAATGATATAAAGCCAACCAATAGAAGGTATTAATACTGGAAAGATCAGTGCAAGTGAAAGATTTAATTGGCAATGAACAAGTTACATTTGACTGTGAAGATAGAAAAATATGTAACACGACATAGGCTCAAACTTAGATGAAATATTTAAATGCAGCCCTGTTTTTTGTTTTTTGTACTGAGCAATCTTTTGAATTTTTTTCTTTGGTTTAAAATGCAATTATTTATAGAGGAGAATTTCAGGGACAGTTAAACTCCTTTGATCAAAATGTTTCAATTTTTTGACTAAAGTTTTGTGTTATAAATAAAACCATCAAATGGAGAGAAGTTGAGAGAACTGGTTTTGGAAAATATAACCTTGTATTGCTCAATGATGTGTCGCAATTAACACCTCAAAGAGTCAAGTAATTCATAAAATAAAAATTGCATTGCTGAACATCAATTGTCCCACTTAAGCTGTACTTGAGTAGATTTTTTTTTTCCCAAATATTAGCTATTAAAATAAGCACTTCAGTTCAGGTCATGTGATGCATATTGTATGATGAAAAGGTATTGAAATGTTTCTAAAGCTGTGAGTGCATTGAGCCAGCCTATCAAATTAACAATTTTATGAAGTTTCAAGCATTTAAAACCAAGAGTGGTCATGCTTTATGATGCCACTGTCTCTCCTGTGCCTCAGCTGTCTCATAAAAGCAGAAAGGCTAACAAACGACCACAACACACACCTTTGCAGTGTTGCGCATCCTGCCAGGAGTATTTGTGTTCTCACCTCTCTCTGCTGTCATTAGGTCAGTGCAGCATGAGGTATTTCCTCTGTGGCTCAATGGCTTGTCGCACAGGCTGTTGTAGGGTTGATTTTCTATCTGCTTATGTGCTTTGGGGTGAGTCAAGGTAAGGTTATGGAGTTATCATGTGAAGAAGGAACTGTGGTCATGTTGGATCTCCTGCCGACTCAATCCGTGAACCGGAGGGGGTCGTGGTGCCTTCAACGTTAATCATAAAGTTAGATACACAGGAGGCTTGGAGGCCATGTTTCTTATTCTGTGTAGCAAAATAAAGTAATATAAAACTTTATTTTGTTTTAAATAATTAAGGTCAAATAAATAATCCAAAATAAAGCTATCAAAAACAAAACAACAATCTGAAGTTTAGATTATATACATTTCAGTTTTTTTTAGTGAAGTATATTCTGTAAAGAATCTGAAATCATTTTATTTATGGTTTTATACGTCATTACAAGGAAGAGAGCTGATAAGCTCATGCCCTATGTTTACTTGTGAATTTAAATCAGTTGATTTTTGTGTTGTAATTAAACATTTTCATTAATAACTGCAAATGGGCTAAAACAAGTGCATAGCATTCAGTTTTAATAATGAGTTCATAATGATTGTGGTAAATCCACAACTAGCGAAACTACAAAGGTATGAAGCAGCATTGAGGTAGGCAAAGTTGACAAGGAATGATGCTTAATGAATAGCACTAAAATTGCAAACATTTCAACTCTTGTACAAGAGAAATGTTGGCATAAACCCAATAATAATAGTCCAAAAAGTGACAACCAATCCCATTAGAATTGAATGCTTAAATCATATTTAAAAAGGTAACTGTTAAAAAACCCCTAAAATAAACTCTTTGCTCATGTGAAGTTTGAATTTGGTCAATTAATCTTGTATCTAAAATTCTAATTTTCCTGTGACTTTTTTCAACATCTTTATTTCTTCTAAAAACAAAAGAACAGGATCTATTTCCTGTGTCAGTCACGATTTCACATTTTCGTCTTCACCTCTTGGCCAGCTTCCACTTTTTATTCACTTATGAGAAATGGTGCAATTTTCCTTAAAATGAAATTGCATTGCAAATGCTGTGAATTGTTTGTTTCAAATGCAAGTAAAAAATTCAAGCACTCATGTGTGACCCACTGAAAGGCTTCAACTGTGATTGCTCTACATCATTTACATTCTGGCATCAGCCATCGAAACATTTCTGATTGTCAAGATATCAGAATGCAGCTCTGCTGTCAGAATACATTTCAAGCCTGGGAAATTTTCATTTCAAGCAGACTGCAGGAACGCAATTAGGTAAATACCCCTGGCTAATCCCATTACTAAAACATACCCACATCAGGGCGATGTTAATACCGGTGACAAATTGAGATGATCAGCAAACAGACAAGACTTTTGTTTGTGAAGACTTGGGATAAAAGTGTTAGGGGAATTAGCAGTTTCTAACTGCTGTAGATAATATCACAGAATTGCTAAGGTGGTAATTATATGTGATTTAAATTGCAATCAGGTCATGAAGATGAAGAAAGACACCAGAGAGATGCTTTCAGCAAAATTGGAAAACATAAACGCTCTTAGAAAAATAATAAATAAAACTGTGATATTACAGTAGACAGGTTCAGGCAAAATCCAAAGTCCAAACTGGGAACATTGTTTTCTTTGATTGTTTTGATAATTAAATGAAATTCTATGAAAAGAGAATTCTAAGTTAAATACTTAGTTCATTCAATGTCATGGTAATCAGTTTGTTTATGTTCAGTTAACATTAAATACAATAACTTTTCATACTTTTTCATACATCTGATAATGAGAAGGCTTTAAAAATCTATAAACTGCAGTCTCGTGTTCATGTTTCTATGCACACTTATTGTGTGAAAGGATGAGACAGGAACATAGCACACAAACTAATTTAAATCAATAGCTTTTTTTTTTCATTGAAATCTTTAAGAGACATTTTTTACACTTTCCCTCTAAATTTAGGCAACAAACAGCTTCTCAACACTTTGTTTGCACCACTTTGTCAGGAGGTGGGAATAACATCAAAACCTTAGGCTGAAAAAATGTTGTTTGCAATTTTCTCAGTTGTCTGAGCGGTGAAATGTGAACATTTTGCTCTTGCAACCAAACTTTTCTCTCTTTCTCTCTCTCTCTCTCTCTCTCTCTCTCTCTCTCTCTCTCTCTATATATATATATATATATATATATATATATATATATACATGTATACACATACATGTGCAGGTGTATGTGTGTGTATGTTTGTATGATTTGTATGATTGTATGATTTGTATGATTCACTTTTAGCATCAGTTAGAAAAGCCACAAACAGCTTTATCACTTATTTATGCTTTATAAGGCAACATTGATGGATATTAATGCCATGGATATTTTACCACTGTTAAGAAGATGACAGATAAGTTGCATAACATAAATGAATAGGATTGAACCCACAACCTCTAAAAATAATATTTCTCTCCGTCTTCAGACCATAGTCTTGAGTCATCTCTGTCTTTGAACATTTGCTGAATCTGAAAGCTGTCCCCTGTCATTCATGGATGTCATTCGTGGATTTTCCAAATAAAACCACCATCTCAGTAATAACCAAACAGACTTTGAGACACTATCCCCTGGGGTTTGAACCTATTTTGTTTTCATCATGACTCATTCCCAGCATCAACCACAGAAACAACGGCAGCTAAAAGGTGATGAAACGTCAAAGGAGAGAAATAGATCTGCTTTGATGTTGAACAGCTGACAGACTAAAGCCACACGATGACAGTGAGATCCACCTGTTGATGCCAATAGCTGCAGGCAAAAAACTTTAAGAGAAATTTGGCTGCACATTCAAACCTTTTCCTTCTTCACACAGATTTCTGGAGTGTCAACATTAAGACATAGTAATCTTTGTCAAGTTTTTGACTTTACTAAACATGTAAAATCCTGAATCCCAAAGTGTCTTAGATTATGAGTCTTGACCTTTTGCAACTGTCAGACATGCATGTTACTTTCCTGGATAAATCCTCACAGGTATTATTCCTCAAAGTCTTGATTCTGCTGGCTTACTGCTTCTTCCTGTTAGTGACATTGATTGTGTACTCAAGTTTACCAAGTATGCCAAGTGTTAATCAGGCACTGATTAGAAGGAGTGGAAGGAAAGGAGTTTGAATTGCAATTGATTCGCCCCGGCTAAGGACTGAGATTAGTCTCTAAAAGGGGAGAACCAAGTGCTTTAATAATTAACGTATGTTATTGCTGCCCCAGAGTAAAGAATTAAAAGTCAGAGAAAGAGGCCCTAAAACCTTGACACTTGCTTGCCTCATTTATTATCTGTACAAATTTAAGACTAGGCTCTTGAGGGGATTATTTAGGAGAAGAGTTTTCTAAATTTACAGATATTGAACAATCTGTCTTGAGGCAAAAGAACGACAAATGTTCATTCTTCAGAAGGATAAAACCCCGGTCCTGCATACCTTCTATTAAAGATTAGGCTTTTGTTGTAACCTGAGGAAAGCAAAGAGTCTGTGTAAAGTCCAAAAGAATGCCCTTGAAAAACATTGACTTAGGTTCAAATTGGTTCGATGTCTAGGGAGTTTAATGTTGGCTCGCTCAGCAGAAAGATAAAACGGTACCCTTTGCAGGAAATCAAGTCTTGCCAATGGGCAAGAACACTGTGGACAGATGAGGTAGAGGGTACAAATTTCTGGTGTTTTTTGTTTTGTTTTTGTTTTACATATTTTGCTTGGTATGATTCTGAGCAGGTGGAAATAAGTGTTGAACACAATGTTCTTGTAGCAAATGTATTTCAAGTCAGGCTATTGACATTAAATTAGCCTGTGATGTTAGGAATATCTCAAGTAATCCACACATATCAAAAAGGGAAATAATCTATGTATATGTTATTTGCAATAAATTTACATAAGACAGGGAATCAGTATTGAACAGGCTTAACAGTGATATATTTCATGATAGTGTTGGATCATGAAAGTGTCGCATAAAGACAGGAGCCACATACATTGTTTGGTTGTGATTTTAACTCTTGTGAACTTCATAAACTGTTTTCACTTACTAAGTATTCTGTGAAATTAGAGTGTCTCATACATTCTATTCTTTGATACTTCCAGTAGATTCGTATTTTGACTAAAGTCTTTGGACTATTCTTGCAGCTTTGCTTTTGAGAGATTCTTCGGTTTTGTGTTTGGGATCATTATCTTGGTGAAATCCTGTCACTTGTTTCATCTTCAGATTGTTTTAAAGAAGTTCCCAGGAAACTTCTCAAGTCATCCGTCCTTCAGTTTCCTCTCTGCCAGTACGTGCTGAAAAACAATTTCACAGTGTGGCCCTTTTGAGTTGACTTACAGTGTTGTTCCGCCTTCAAACATGGTGCATACTTTTATTTTCAAAAAGTTAAATGTTAGCTTCATCTGACTAGATTATATTCTTCCAGTATTTCATTGCCTTGTCCAAACAATCAGCAGTAACCTTTAAATGAGCTTCACCATTATCTTCTTAAGCAGTAGAGTTTTGCGCAAGAGAGTGTGCAGATAGATTTCTTTCTGGTTCTTTCTCATTGTTTTGTTTTAATGGATAAACTTTATCTGCTAAGTCTAGATCTTTTTGAAGGTCTCTGAAGGTCTCTGCAAATGGCCATTGGTTCACAGACAAGTCTTGCTCTTAATTTGCTTTATCCCTCTGTCTGGAATCTTGGTTGTGGCAGGTTTATGATTAAATGTTCTTTACTCCTCGACTAAGGTCTCCATTCCTCAACAGTCGGTGTCCTTCAACTTTTTGAAGTGTCCCAAATACAACACACTTCAAAGCATTGAATCACCTTCACTTAAGTTACATAGACCAGTGAGTTCTTTGGGGTTTTTTACCCTGCTCTTCTAGGAATACTCCTTTTTATATTTTAGATGTTACCCTGCTTTATCCCACTTGATTCAAATGATTGCAGTTCAGCAAGAGCATGTTAATCAGCCATCTATTGAAATCAGGTGTGCTAAAGCAGGGGGACATACAGATCTGTGTGGTTTGAGGACCAGTGTTGGGAAATATTGCTTTAGAGTCCTGTTAATGACCTAATTATGGGATTCAGGTGTTTTGACACAGAGACACATCTAAAAGTAGCAGGACGCCTGTCCTCAAGGACAGGATTTCTACTTCTGTGGTCTAAACATTGCTCGCTGCAGCACTCAGCTCAGAAATATACCATCAGTGAATTGCTACAGTCAGATTCAGAAACTCTTGAGAGGGCCCTTTTCTGCCAAAATGCTTCTTATGTGATGTCTTGGTAATGAGAAACCTTTTTACTGGCCATGAATTCAAACTATAAACCAGTAGATATTAATTAGCAGTGAAAGGAGCAGGATTGCTTTGAAAACAACAAAATTCAGCGATTTCAGTTTTTTCTATTCAGCTTCTGTACTGCATGTGTTTCATACTTATTCCAGTGATATGCAATTGTGCGCAAGTTTACTTATAATCACATGCATGGATTACTGTGAAAAACACATTTTCCCCACTTTACATTAAACTGTTTGACTCACAGGGAAACAATCTGCATTATTATAGGCAGGAGACTATAAATCAGTAAAAACAAAAATCTGTCTCTTTCTTTCCTTTAAGTATCATGACTCCTAGAGATGAAATATGTCATGTTTTATGCAGTTTGGCTTCTTAGACTGAAATAATGTGGCCATACGAGCCCTACAGGGACCATTATCACAGAATTTTCTCTTTTTTTAGCTCCATTTATCTGTCTCTCTGCAATTCTTATGCTGTCTGTTCTTGACATCTGTGACACAGGTAATGGATATCCACTGTTTGAAGGGAGCAACTAAATTGAGGCATTTTTCTTTATGCTATTTCCTCTCCTCAGAAGGCAATGCCTTGTGTTCCTTGTAGTCATATTGTACAGTCTTTGTGCTGCTAATACTTCTTCTACAATCTAGACTAAAGCAGTTATATTACTGCATCATCTTCCCTTCAAAGTGTTTTTAGATACACTCCCGTTCATTCCTTCTTGGCTCATCCCTCATTTGGCTATTTATTTTTCCATCTGCCCCCATCTTCATTCCTTCACTCCCTCTCTCTTCCTCGTCTTGTCTCTGCTCTGTTCTTCTCCCCAATGTACATCTCTTATCTCTCCTCGTATCCCTACCTTATAAATAATTGATGGCTCATCTTTCACCAGCCTTGTGTAGCTAAAGGGCGACTGAAGTCCTGAGGACAACATCAATGCTAAGCCACGAGTATACCCATTTTTGTGCATCGTCTACTTGCAGCAGTTTCACAGGAGTCACTCTTAACTAATGGCCTACTTAGATTTAAGTAAAAAATATTTTTTCTGTCTGTTTTTAAAATAGCAGAATTTCAGCCAGTCCACTAGAAATAAGAGCTGCATTCATTCTTACATCAGTTTGGAGATAACTTGCATGTGGGTGTCTGGTCCACTTGTAAAATTCTGGTTTACAGACAAGTTTCTTTTTATTGTTGCAAGAAATTACATTGTGTGTCATTTGTCGTTTCATTCAAAGTTCCCTTTCATCTCAGTTTCTTTGATGCATCCTCTGTCACAAATATTTAGTATAGTTCCAAATGCAACATTTGATTTCTTCTTTCGCATAATTTCACACTAACTAAAATCATCTGGTATACTTAAAAAATGTAAAATTATCATATAAAACTAACAACTAAAAACATCCACACAGTTACATGACTTTTATGATGAAACAAATGCGTTGTCATGAACCTTGCAATATATCAGCAGTTATAATTTGATATTTTACAGATATTTTAATCTGATGTCATTTATTTTAATTTAGCTTTCCAAACTATTACGAAACTCCTAAAGTTTGTTGTTTCCCTAAGATTTATGTCCAGATGTTTATCCCAAAGGCTTCTTACTTATATTAATCTAAAAAAATGTTTTTGTTGCATTTGTTTATCTTGAAATACAATGGTTACTTACATCCTGTCCACAATAACATCAAAATATTAGGCACAAATTACTTTTTTTTTCTTTGTTTCCGTCTCAAAAACAGATTTTCATGAGAAAAAAACAGACTTTTAAAACAGATTTAGAGACTGTTAAGGATTCAGCGCAGCATTTCCCTTGGCTAAAGATGTCCGCACTACTTTAGCTGCTGCTTGCCATAACAATGACATTGAGAACTTATGCATGTTTCAGCGTTGTTTGTATTGTTAGCTATTTCACAGTTATAGAGAACGGACATGAAAAATGACCACAGCTGAAACCAAATCTGGACATGGGGTTTCTGTTGTGTCCTCATGCTGATATTAATATTGCGGCACGTCTAGCGGCTACTTGTTATGTTTTAAGTGTTGCTTTCATATTAGCCAGTATTGTGATAAGTTCCTCTAGCAAACTGCTCTATTTTGACGGTGTGTACGCTTTCAAAACCTGAAGTGATAATTTACCATTTTTTGCTTATTATCTTATACCAAAAATACACACAAAAATCCCAGAGGAGAAATTTGAAAAATATAATGAATTTAATGGCACTTTTTCCAGCTGGTTTGATATGCTGCACAGCTGGATGTGTCACAATGATTCTGTGCTGAGAAAAGGCTGACAGCCAAGTGCATACAAAATTAATCATATTCCAATGCACTAGTCCACCATGAAGCACCTCAATTTAAAATGTTTGAATATTATCTACAACATGTTAAATCAAACAAACAGATTAGCTTTATTCCTAAAGAAATTCCCCATATTCTTAAAAAAAATAAATAAATCTGTACCAATTATGAATTAATTGTAGACTATTAAAGCTACTAATGCTTTAATCATAGAAATCTTTGGCACCTGTTGGTGTGCTACACATGTAAGCTACACATTTTGCTATGCACTGAATTAGATCTAAATCTCACAAAACATAATGCTTTCACATTTAATGAGCAACATATGCATAAACTTATTTTATTTTAATTTGAATACATAGAGAACAAGCAAAATACATAGTTTTATTCATTCATTCATTTTTAAGATTTTTTTTTTGTTGTTGTCATTTTGGGGGTGAATGACAAAAAAAAAATTATTAACAGAATAAAAGACAGTTGAAAATATATCTGCATTATTTATCCAAACCGACAATACAGAAAATAATGTAGGCAGCTTTGAAATAAAGACAGTTTAAATTTTTTTATAATTTCAATTAGATTGGAAGTACAATTATATACAGTCTGCAAAGTTTCTGTGAGAATATTCTACCAGCATTATCCAGGCTTAAAGAAAAGCAGCTATTATCAGTCAAATGTTCGTTGTCATGATAAATCCCTGTTGGTCCTATTGCAGCCAAGAAACAATACAAACCAAGAATTTCTAAAAGTTAAATTTTTTAATTTATGCTTACTAAAAGTAAAATATAAAGTTGAAAAGTTCCTTGATTCAACTGAGAATGACTTAGCATTTTAAAGACTGTTCTACACTGACTGTCGATTCATCTCACTCTTGTTGAATTACATTTTCCCACATTACTGCAACCGTACAACTATTTTATTGAACAGAGCTTTTCTAGTGTTATTTAAAGGATTACAATAAATTGTCAGGTGATCTCAGTGATATCAGAGTTCTTGTAAAAGTAAATAATGCATGTGTAGATGTAGCAATGACTCTAAAGAATGAATAAACTGAGTGAAACACAAGGATCACCTTTCCCAAGGGTTGTTGACTCAGTTTTCCGACACTAGCCACCAGTTTCTCTAAACTCATGCCTGAAGGGATGGTATTGATCTTTGATAAATCTGCAATGAATAAGGCCATTCTCAAATGCATTTGGAAACTAGTTTGACATGATGAAATTTCCTGGCATCATGCAGCGCAGGAAAGAAACGTCTTCCTAAAGCAAACCAAAGAAAGAGTTAGACACACATCCTCCCCAAACACTGTGATCTCACAAGAGCAAATATGCAAGTATTTTAAGTATTTATTATTTACATCCTCGTTTGCTTGCTGCCTGTCTCCTCTTCTGTTGCCTGAGGTGACTCGCTGTGTTATTTGGCACATTTACAGTTTTATATTTGGGGAATCCTGTCATAAAGGCGACCTACTTGTAAATAATAATGCTTTGTGGACAGAAACTCCAGCTGTGTTTCAATTAGAAACTGCAGCTGAAAGCCTTTTTATTTGTTCACTGACTGAAATAAATAAAATATCATGAGGTCCCATCAGATTGAAATGTATTCAGGAAGAATCAAACTGCATATGAGGTAGAAGGAAGAAATTACTGATATTATCGAACAACAAATTTCTGAGAGATGAGATTCAGCATTTCAATTAGACATAGCAAGTTGTATGTTTTTTGCACACAACATTGATGCTTACTGATTAATATGTTAATTTAAATGGGTGTATTTAAATGAGTTTTTAAGGTTTGTTTTTGACAATTCAAAGCTTACAGGAAAATCTGGTTTTGTTCAATGTTTTTTTTATCTTGTTTGTTTAGTGTCACAGGGCTGAGCGTGTAGGTCTAAAAAAAACCCACATTGAACTGCATCTATTTGCTTTATTGAACGGCAGCTTTGCAACATCCCATGAAAATCCAATTTGATCTCCTCACTTCTGACCTTAGTTTATTTGTTCTAAAGCTACATGAAAAGTGTAGCCTGAAACTGAGCAGATGATAACAGATTGCTGGTTTTCTCTCCTTTTACTAAACTCACTTTGAAAAATCTTGATTAAAACGTGCTCTTGTGCCATGAAAGCCTGAAATACAACTAAAGCTCTTGCAGTGTACATACGCTATAACAAAATGCAAGCAGTCTTTGACCGTTTCATCTTCTTAAATGTCAGACATTTTTATAGGGATGTGTTATTTTACTCCACTGCTTACATAAGAAGTTCCTCAAAGTTCTGCTCCAGACCCGATCTTGTTTTTGTCTTGTCGGTTTTCTTTGTGGTTAATTTTAGCAGATATATTGCAGTCAAAAATAAAAACCAACGATTCTACCAGTTCTTATAAGTTTTAAACCAGAGTAGAAAGAATAAAAAACAGCCCAAAGTTACACATTTTTAATCTGACATATATTTATGAACTTCACTTTATAAGAGGATATTTTTTTTCGTTTCTTTCTGTAAAATTGTGATATAATTTTGAGTTGTTCCTTTCAAAAATATTTTCTGTCCAAAATAGTGGTGAAGCTATTATTTGGATATATTAATTATGATGTAAATATAGTAAAGATATTTATTTAGCTTTATATTTTTGTTTTATTTTATATTTATGTTTAATTTCCATAAATCACATAACACATTTAGGCCAGTCTACTTCAACAAAAATACAATTGTGAATCTAACCAAACCAAGTATGGAACAACTTCCTTAATAGATATAGATATATATATTATTTATAGAGGACATATAATATTTCTTTACAGTACATTGTATGTGTAGAGAAAAGGAATGTACTTTCAATTGGTTGTCAAAGCGGTTTCTAAAGCTGTACTTTAGATGCATGATCAGTAAAAGTTGTTCTGCTGTTTTATACCCACTGAAGATGGTTAAAAATAATAGAAGTGGGGATTAGTGAAGGTGTGACATGACAAGCACTGTCATGCCACCATCATTTGTAAAATTATTCTTTGATTTATTTTTTTATTATTATTATTTCCTCATAAGAAAAGGCATAATGTCAGTGTACCAAAACACCCTATCAATATTCACCAGTTTAGAAAGATTTGTTTAATAGATTTCAGTAATTGGTCATTCTAGAAATTGTTGGACTTCATTGGCAGATTTCTTGAAATAATTTTGTTCTTTTCTTATTTTTCTGTGCTTGTTTACTGACAGTTTACCTGTCATTTTGAAAAAACGGCTATTGACAACAGAGACAGATGGCTGTTTTCTCCAGTGTTTGTTGAAAACTGAATTTAAAATAAATTCAATTCAGTTTATTTATATAGCACCAATTTCCAACAATACTCATCCTAGGGCACTACACAGACAAAGTAAACGGGTCTTCCATAGGAGTGTATATATAAATATATATGTGAACAACAATTTGTTTCTGTTGGTTCCTTCCTAACAGATGGCACTGCAGATTTTCTTGAGAGTCTGTGTGCTTATTTGTCTCCTCTTGAGTCGAAACCATTTGCTGCTGTAAGAAAAAGAAAATGGAAATATCTAATGAAAACTCTGCCAGAGCCAATAGTGATGTTTGTTCAGTTATCTCTTTTTAAAGCAGGCTTTTTTCCCTCTCACTCTGTTTTCTCCAGATTGATCGCTATGCTCAGAGGGATTTGAAGAAGGGTCTGCAGCTTTTCGGCGCTGAAGGCAACGTGGGTTTGACCAACGCCTGGATGATCGTACAAACTGATGTAAGATGTGAAATGTCTCTTCTAAGTGCATTGAGTTGGGGAGGTGATAAAACACTTAGGTCATGTTGCTTAAAAAAATATGTGCACACCATTCAATATTAACCTCAGTACCATTTAGCTACATAAGTTAGCGAGTCTTCTGTCAAAAGAGATACATGACACTATGACTGCATTATTAATGTGACAAGAGTTATTTTTGTTTTCGACATGGTTTCACTTTATGTGACACATTGGAATACCATTTTACAATGCATGTCCTTATGGAGGGCATCATTTCTATAATAAACATAAAGGGATGTCTGCATGTTTAAGAGTCACTGATGATGTTATTCATATGTTTTTTTCAGCCGGCTTTTAAATGTCCAGATCCATTTGTTGACAAAAACAATGACACTATTGACGTAAAAGAGACTTTGATGAGCCATTTACAATCTTTTCCTGCTTGATGCTGACATATATATTGCATATGATTCAAGTTAACAAAAATTAATGCAACATTAAAACTTCATGGCATTGGCACCATCATGCTCTCGGGTTACTTTTCTTCAAATGCAGTTACCATCATAGTCAAAGCAAATTAAGTTTTAAATAGTTACACCAGCAAGCTTTGGTCCAAAAACTGTTTTATAAATAGCATAAAGTGATTAGATTTCTTAGGCTCAAAGTGCCCATGTATACATCCAAAACAACAAAAGAATGGGAAAGAGGAAAACTGAGGCTGGAAAGAGGAAAACAGGCTTTTTTTTGGTGTCCTCTTACTCTCAAAGGTCTAGAGAAGTTTAGTAAGGTAGAGTAGCCAAATATTGTCAAGTCCTGAAGGGTGACGCTGGTGGACTCCTACTGTAGAAGAATGTATCATAAAATTAAATGGAAAAAGTGATTCAACAAAGTATTAGCATAAAAGTGTGTACACCTAGAATGTAATGCTGAATGTAATCTTTTACATTGCAAAAGCCTGGAATTTTAATAGGTGTGTACATTTCTGAAAGCCACTGTAGTCGTTCTTCTTTGGTACAATTAAAGTGTAGAGTGCTTTGTCTAAGAAGGGTGGCAAATGCAGTGCAGGAATATAAGGCAAACATCATAGCTAATCTTTGTTTCCAGCTCAAACTTTGATGTGCTTTTTCCTTTGTCTTTTTCTTTCTTATTTCCTCTGGAAAGAAAACACAATATGAGAGGCAAAGACTGGGAATTAAAGGCGGATGCTGCAGCTGAAAAAAACCCCTTTGGGAGACTTCAAATGATAAATTGCACTCTTCAGGGCTCTTGAATACATTTCTGTAGCTCAATTTTCTGTAGTTTTAATCCATTACCCAAAGTTTGACTCTTGATTGCATGTGTGTGCCCAAATGCAATCAAGTGTCTGGTAGGTTTACTGTTTGCATTTGCATCTACGACAAATGAAAAGACATAAACGACAGTGGAATCTATTGCTATGCAAATCAATGCAGGTCCACATCGTTTCGTGTGGATGATAACCTGCAGAGCTCTTATTTTTCTGCATTCAGGATGAACAGGATCTGCATGAATAAGCCATCGTTTGAAAACGTAGACACGCAAATATGAGTGTGCGCTTTTATCCCTGTAGGATCAGCACTGCTGTCTACTGGAGAGGAAGACCATTAAAACGCAGCTCTCATTCTGGTACTCCCTTCTTCCCAAACCTCTTTCATTCATGCTGAGTCACTGAATGAATAATAAGGCACATGTCCTCAGACCAAAGGACACCTTGGATAATATTTATAGCCACTTACAGGATAGCGTATGTACAGTTAAAATTGAATATTTACATGCAAATTTGCTTAAATGAACAAAACCGCTCAGTTTTTGGTAAAAAAGTATTGGTGGTAGGATGAAAAGCATTAGCTGTATAGAAATTAGTTCATCACGCATAGTTCCACTGAAAACACTTTTTTTTCATCACACAAGTCACATGATCAATAACCGTATGCTGCCACTGATGCAAATCACTAGAAGAAGACGACAGGAAGTAGTTGGAAGATAATGGTGTGGGATGTTTTTTAATGACTTATTGCTTGAACAAACTCATTCACATGTAATGTTATTTCTGTTTCTTATTCAATGGAAACACTGCAATTGCAAAATTGTTTTTTTTTTGTTGTTTTTTTTTGTTTTTTATATATATCATTAGCAGAATATTGACAAAGTTTTGAACACATTTCTAAAGGGAACAGACCTTGAGTCAGGCTTGTAGGCCTTACCAACATCTACCAAGTAAAATCTGCCTATAGATTTTCTGTGGAGAAATCGGGGCTCACCAAATTATCAACTTTGTTTTTCTTCAGTCTACTTATTTATTCATAGTAATTTGGTCCAGAAATCATCTTTTTTGTTAGTTTTTTTGAGTGTGTTGATTTTGGAGTATTGACCTTTTTCTTTCCAAGTGGCCTTTCAGCCTATCTTGATTCCTTGCTTCACTATGTACAATGACACTTCTTTCTCCCAACTTATTCAAATGTTGTGAAAAAACTTATTAGATGTTTACAAAGAATGAACTTTGGGCCTTTTCCAAATGGTTTAAAGGCAATTTAAGCTTAATTTAAGACATTTGAATTTGAAGAATAGAATAAAACTGTTTATCATTCTGCTATCTAGCAAATCAAAATTAAAGGAATCCACTGTTAGTTTTTGATAAATCTGTGGAAGGTTGTATTTTGAGTAAAAAAGTCAACTGTAGAGAGTCATAACACCCTTAATTATTTCAGTAACACTTTATTTGACAGGTTGTGAATAAGACTGTTATGACACGTCACAAACATGACATAACACCTGTTATAAACATGAGTAAGTCTTCATGAATATTTATGACTGTTTTCATAAAGTGTCATTCAGTGGATCATGGCACTTTTAATACAAAGTTGACATTAATCAAAATGTCTTTGACAACTTGACATTACCTAAAAATAATTATCAAAATAAATTTGTCATAAACATATTACTGATTAAATTTTAGCTTTAATACCATAAAGTTACATAAATTTAAAAGTTTAATCAGTAGTACTTATATGATAAATTTGTGTCACATCATGATTTCTTGGATAATGACAAGTTGTCATAACAAAGACATTTTGAATAATGTCAACTTTACCTTGTTTTAAAAGTGTCATGATTTACCGAATGAAAATTTTATGACAACAGTCATAAATATTCATGAAGACTTACTCATGTTCATTGCAGGTGTTATGTCATGTTTGACAATGTCATGACAATCTTATTCACAACCCGTCAAAGGAAGTGTTACCATTATGTCGAATCTTAGCAGGGAATATTTGAAGTTAATCTTTGTCTTTTGATAAATTGCACACCTGATCTACTCATCAAGTCGGTGAGCAAGTTGTAAATCGACCTGAGTTTGTAATTCTGTGCATGCAGTGCAGAAGAGAGTGGCTCCAGCAGCAATGTTCCTGCACTAGGGACAGTTTATCATTTCACTAATGAATTGGATTTCACTGAAAGTCATGATGTCCTCTTATCAAAAATCTATAACAATTACAACGCAGAATGATGTAGATTAAAAGAAATAGGTAAGTTTCAAAACTGTAAAAGAAGGTTTGGAAAAAATGTGGAGGAGAAGCCAAAGATCAATGTCAGACATGTTTGGCAAATATAAAAGTCATCAATCTTATTCCTGGTAGCAAGAAATGGGATAGCTCCCATAAGCCTGCTTCTGTATTTTCATAAAACAGAAATGTAAAGTGAAGTTAAATTTAATATTCCATAACTCTGGTCCTGTTTCTTGTACAGTTTCGTTGCTGTGGAGTCACCAACCACACAGACTGGTTTGAGGTTTATAATGCCACCCGAGTCCCAGATTCCTGCTGCCTGGAGTACAGCGACAATTGTGGACTGGACAACCCAGGAACTTGGTGGACTGCAGTAAGTTGGGGCATATTAATCAGTAGAGTATATGTAAAAGCATATTTAAAAAAGCATGTCTGTTATGTTACAGTTTAAATAAATCTGTTTAGATTATAGTTGAGTCTCCAGATACCACTGTCATGCTTTCTTAAAAAAGGATTCGTACCCCTTAATTTTTTTTCAAATTACAACCACCATGGAATACTGTATGTATTTTACTGTGTTTTTATATGAAACATCAGAAACATTAATGGCATACAAATGATTTCAGATTCATGTCTACAAACCTGCAAACTGTGGCTACTTTGAAAAGTCTAAATACAATCCAGTGGCTTCGGAAACCAGAAGTGTAAATAATGAAGAGTTCTGCCTTTTGTATCGTAATCCCAGTTTAACTGTTCTGCCAAAACATCAGAGGTTGGTGAAAAACCTGACTGTTTTTATCCACTGGAAAACCATCAGCAAAGGATTCAAAATGCAAGATTTTCCTAACTGTAAAAAACAGTAATTGGTCTATATAACAAAGCTATCCACAGCCCTCCCCACCTCCAACCCCACAATAGTCCCTAAAACTGATTTGCAATCTAAAATCCAAATATAAAGCTTATCTGCTTTGCAATAGATGAAAACTCCACATTGTGAATACCAATGCTGGGGTCATACAAGGATCTGATGGGGAGGAGGGGGGATGTTAATCAAACAAATTCAGGTCATTCTGTGGCATGAGCAGCATGGCACCTTAAACAGCATGATTCATAGATAATCTGCTTTCCTATCTATGAAACCCACAATCTCCTTCTGTGCCCAGCATGTTCCACAAGACAAATGAAAATGCAATGAAAAAAAGAACCAACACATAACAGCAAACCATGCAGCAACAGAAAAGGTGGGAAAAGGTACTCTACTCTGATGATTACAAAACAGAACTTTTTTTTACCATACAAAGAGATAAAATGATAGAGCACAAATCTGAACATACCATCACTGATTTGAAATATGGCGATAATGTGGGGAGGATTTTCTGTAGCAGGAACAGGGAAACTGCTCAGTGGCAATGGGATGGATGAACCTAGATGGTATGCCTAAAAAAAAAAAGTACAGCAGGAGTTACAACAATATAGATTAGATCAAGCCATATTCATGTTTTAGAATGGCCCAGTCAAAGTTTAGACCTAACCCAAAATTAAGAAAATTCTAAATTGATGTTCAAGATTGGTGTCCAATGCAGCTTGAGCTGTTTTGTAAAAAATGTGCAAAGATGCTACTTACCAGAGATGCTGTATACCTCCAAAAAGCAGGAATTGACTTAAGGTGACTGAATACAAATGCATTTAAAACATTGTAAAAGGATTCTTTTGCAATGTTTTCAAATTACAACCACCATGGAATACTGCATGTATGTTACTGTGTTCAGGTTGACTGAAAACTGTCAACCATTTTCCTTCTACTTTACAGTAATTCATGGATGAATTTAGTCACAGAAAATCTTAGTTGAAGAAATTTTTCAGACTTGTAACAAGAACCACATCTGGAAACCTTTGAAGGGTGTCTTTGCAAGGTACAGAATGTTTGTTTTAAATGCGTTTTGTGTTTCCATCTCTGTCTGAGGTCCATTTTATACAACAATCAATATTTTAAATATTAGCCAGTAAAGAAAAAAAGACTGTTCTAGACCTTCTGTATGCATTTTTTTTTTATTTCCACAAGCAAATTGCTGGGCCAAGAAACTTTTATCCATTATTACTAATACTGAATTTGCCACATTTCCCAATAGGGCTGATTGCTGCTGCTACTAATATTTTATTTAACTCATGATTAGCTGTAGCGTTATTTCATTTTAGGCAGTTGTACCGCAAGGAGAGTAGTTTCACTTTCAATTTCTGTTGTAATATGTTTAAATAAACCTTAGCACAGAATGTGAGATGCATGCACATTTTCAGGGCTTTGGCCTGTTGTGTATCTCTTTTAGACTACTTATTAAAGGGTCACAGTGATGATTAATTCTGTCCCAGTAATATGAGTCACTTAAATCAGAGTAGAAAGAATAAAAAAAAATTACTGATCTACAAAAGGAAGCTTCACAGGAGCATACGGAACCATGACTGTTTAAACAGCAGGCTCAGAGGAATAGAACAAGTTCTGTTATTTTCTTCTAATGAATGAGGAGTTCTGTTACTACTGTGTGGACAGTATGGAAACGCATAAGTCTCTATGTAATTTAGAAACACTAGAAGTTGCCACTAATGAGGAAATTGAGCATGTTCAGATAATATATTTGGGCAGATAGTATTAGTTGTTTTATTGCGCCTTAATGAAGAACTAAAATTACTCCACCTTCATGTGGAACTGTAAATCAAAGCTACAGAGTGTAGAATTTAGAGTGTTGATGTAGCTATTAAATCTAATGAAACACGTTTCCCATGAGTGTCCACTTGCTCCCTTAACATTCTCCATACAAATTTGCTAGCTAAACCTTGAATCTTAGCATTATTTCAAGTTCTAAATAAAAACAAGGCAAAAATTACTTTTTGACTTCATCATACAAAATGTTTTACACCAAAAGAAGAAAGTTGAAACTGCTCTTTTTAAAAATCCCTTCCAATATTCCCCTTTCTCCTCTCAAGTCTTAAAATAAGATTTGTTGAAGCCTTCTTTTGCCCCGGATTCTCATCTCTGAACAGTCTACTGTGGTTTCAGAAGTCTAATCACAGTCAGCCTTAAACAATGATCTTCTCTTGGCAGCTGGGGCTTTTTTGCCGTAAGCTTTTGTCTGCTGTGACTCATTAAACCAGAGGCTTCCAGTTTTATGCTCCTTTAAAACAATGGATTCGCACACAAAATTGAAGTGACAGTAAGAATGGCAGTCCTTTTTGTCCTCCTAAATTATACATATGGGGTTAAAATTCAAGACATGCTTTTTCCTCCTTTATGAAGTAAACAAGAACAATTTTACTATCTGGAAAGACATTTTAACTAATATACCCAAGACATGGAAAAAGAACTTAAATCAGTGCATTTACTGTATTTCCATCCATTAATTTATTTGCTTGGATGTTAATCAACCCATTTGATCATTGAAGTAAGAAGTTCAAGAATACCTCTGACTAGCAACACTCTTCATATTCCAGTAGATCCCAAATATTCACAGACCAGAAAAGATATTACATTCTCTCCAGTGAGTTTGAGTCTGCCTCAGGTTCTGCACCCAGTGGGTAGTCCCAAGAGAGAATCCAAAGAAAGAATGCTAGGAGGCAACTTGCTACGGTGGCTGAACCACCACAGCTGACTTAGTACAAATCACTGAATGACTTTATTCCCTGCTACTCACAGATGCCTGAGCTCTTCACTCTCTACCTCTAAAGCTAAGCCCAGGAACTTTGCAAGAAGTTAATTTTAGTCACTTGGATTTGGGATCCAGTTATTTCAGGCATTATCTACATTTTATGACTATGGATGAAGCACCAGTGGAACGTCTTCTGCAAAAAGCAAAGATCTTACCTTGAGTTTCCTGAGCCATATACTCCTCTCTCAACTATGATACCTTGAAAATCTACAGATTCAGAAACCAGGAACAACCTTGATGATTATTTCTTATGGTAGCTTTTAATAGGACCTGATAGTCACAAAATGTGCATGGACAACACAACCAACCTCTGTGGATGCCTCAGCTATTTTATGAGGGTAATGACACCACTTTTCCTTGAACAAGATGGACCGAAAGCCATTTTGGAGACTTAAACAGACTCAAACATTTTTTCTTTGGACAGCAGCTGAGTTTTTCCACTTTTTTCAGTGAGGTCTCAATCCCCTTAAGAAACGGATTTTGAAAAATGATGTCAATTTACCTAAGACTTACCATGAATAACTTCAGCATGTAACTTAATGGTCAGATCAATGCTCAGTCTGTACAGGTTGATAACTTAAAACAACTTAAAATAGTAAAAACAAATATATATATATATATATATATATATATATATATATATATATATATATATATATATATATATATATATATATATGGATCCATAAAGTTCAAAATATTCCCTAAAATGTATCCTCAAAATGTAAAAGGTTACACAAATCCAATGGCAATTTTTTTTATTATTATTTTTACCTCACAAATTAAAAAAATGTAAGCTTTACATCTAAAATATTTACCAGTATGTTTGGAGAACAGCTATCATCCTCAAATAAACCATATCTAAGGCAGATGTTCATATGATGCATGTATAAAAAACATAGCCATACATTACATGGGATGCATTCGTTTAATAAACATCACCGCTTCTCAAATTAAACAGATAGGGAAAAATATTCCAGGGTAGCAGCTGAGCAAACTGCAGACAATGATTATTGTGACACTTTGCCAAAGTATCTTTACATCATAATAATCAGCGAGCAGGAGCAGTAAAATAAAAAATGTGTTTGAAGTTCATTATCATCATCAGAGTCTTAAGAGTATGACAAAAATGAGATAGTCCAACAGTGCAAATGCTATCAAAGAACATCATCATGAGTGAAGATGATGAGGGAAAATTGGCAATGATGACTGTGTGTATCATTTAATAATGCTGTTGCTACAAAATGGTAAATGGGCTGTTTCAGAAAGCATATCGAGTGTGCCAGATGTCGCCTCAAGAAGCGTTTCAGTTTGTCAACTTGCAGATTGAGTGGGTGGAACTTCACTTTTTTAAACATGTCACACCTTGTTGGTTGTTTTGTTGCTTGACATCCATACAGTATAGAATATGAGAAGCTATTTATATTAAAACCATGTTTCAAGTCTTCTTAGCCTTGAAAGTTTATGTATTTTATAAATAGATGTTCAAAAAGAAGAGAAGAGAAAAGCATGTTGAAACTAAAATTTGAAAGGTATGTGTAAAAATTTACATAAACTTGTAAAGCTCTGACAACAGTGCAGACATTCCCAAATAAAGTGACTGTATTCAACTGTGTTGAATGAGTTACCATTAATTGATGGGTGTATTTCATGCATTTTCTATTAGGTGAATGTACTGAATAAATTCTTCAGTATTTTAAATTGTGCTCAGGTTAAATCTGAATAGAGGGAGTGTGTGAGAAGTTTGACAAACAAATTAATGTTCATCATGTAGCTTCTACTTTAGGTTATTTTCCCAGAATTCATAGTATTTTTTTGTAAATTTACACAAACCTTTCTTGGAATTTTCAAATCACATTTGAGAAATTGCATGTGGTTTAGACAGAATTTGCAGATCGCTTTCTGAAGATACCCCAGAAATCTGTTGGAACTTGTAATTCCTCTACATTTATAGAATGTTGTTACAGGGTGCATTCTAGTTGATATTGGAATATCTTCTAGTTGTTAACAGTTTTATATCTGGAAATCACAGATTGGTTGTTTAGTATTTATAAGTTTCTCCCCTGTAACTTTTATTTGACAGAAAATTCTGGTTATTTTCCAGAAATTCCTGGAACTTTAAGGCTAGTTTCCCAACAACAAATAAAAACAAAGCCTAACGTGCTGTAAACCATTAAGTGTTTTGATTTTATACTTATTTTTGTATTTTCTAAGTTCTGTATTATTTAATTTACACTTAAAATATTCTACTGGAATGCAACTGCAGTGCATTGCATTTCTCTATTTGATTTTTAATTCTGTTTTTGTCGTTCAGTCTCTCTCATCAGTGATTTAAGTTGATTTGTTTTTGAGTTTATACACTTACTGTTATTGTGATGCAAATATTTTAAAGCCTTTATATCAGAAAATGTTTCCATCTGAGAAATGCTGTCATGATTTCTCAAATGTTGAGGATGAAGCAAGTAACGTAACGTACCAGACAACATTAAAAAGGTAAATTGTAAATGTCTACCCCTAATTAATAAGTGTGTTTTTATGGATAAGTTGATCAAATTAAAAAGCTGCATGCTTGAAACAAATCAGTCTTTTATTTTAAATCTTTCTTTTTTTAATCTTAAATATAACTCTTGTAGAGAATAAACTTGCACTGGGGATATTTGCTATATTTCAACTAGGATTTGAGAAGCAGCTTTAAATCATGGTAGGAAAACATGTGCTCATTTTGTCATATGGTGTGGAGTTGTTTGAGGTTCCTTCCTGCAGCTTCCAGCTGCAGGAAGGAGGACAGCAGGATCATGTTTGAGGTGATTTACAGAAAACACAAGCAAACACTAAAGAAACGAAGAGACGAGAGAATATGGAGTACACAAGAGCAAACACAAGGGCAAATAACAAAGAGATTTGTCAAAGAGTGACTGAGACAAAGATGCTACATTGCTGTGGAGGTTGATTGCTGGGAGCAAGTGCAATTTATCAACAGATGCATTGAAGCTTAGGGAAAACAGGATCTGAGGCAACTGAGGGAAAATGTCTGGAATAAACAGCATGAATACACAGAAAAAATAACAAAACAGAACACTTTGCTCAACTAGTGGCCTAAAAAGTGACAAAAAAAAAAACATGAACATGTCTAACAAAGAAAAACATAAAGAATGTTGGACAAATTACGCAAGAAAACCCAGTCTATTAAACAAAACATCAACGAAGCACTACAGTGAGAGAAAAAAAAACTCAAACCAGAGTTTTTATATATTTGACGAACTTAAACTACAGAACACTAGCAAGCTTCTGGAAATGAAAAATTAACTAAATATGGAAGAAAATCATTTTTACTGTCTTGGTCTTTGTGAGACCAAGACATAACATGCATGTCGGAGATGCTGGTTGCAGGTTTAGAACTGTGTTCTCTGATTCAAAAAGGCTTTCCAGGAACAAACTGCATCTTTTCCCAACCTGTGAGCTTTTTCAACACGTTTCTGAAAGCTGTTCTACACGAACCACTGAAAATAAAATAGGCATGTTTTGATTCCTGCAGTAAATTTTGTTGGCTTCCATGTAGACCTCTGAATTCCAGCAAAAAAAGGCACTTCAGTGAATTATTTGTGCATGTTGTGTGTCTGTTAATTTGTCACCTCTGTTCATGCCATGTCTCCGTTCCAACAAATAGCTGCATTCACATCTTGCAAACACCTCCCAATTTGAGACATCTTTTTATAATTACATTCACATTCCCATGCCGCCTGTGCTTTGCCAGTAACATCCCATTAAATTCATCTTGTCAAGCGTCTCGGATTGAAATCAAATCCACGTTCACTCCAGTGATTTCTCAATTGAGTTTAATACTGACGAAGCCATTCAAGGCCAACGACTTAATATTACTGAAGTGTCTTGAGGCAGATATAAATGTTTCCTTTTCCTCGTGCAAAATTAATAAAAACATACAGCATTTCAGTTTTATGATGAAGATGGTAGAAATAAACATGTGCAAGATATGTGTGGAAGAAAAGTAGAGTGGCAATATTTCTGCCAAAGCACCAGAAATATTTTTACTTTTTCTTTTTTTGCAAGGCAGAAAATGAAATCCTCAACTGTGTGATGATGTGAAGCCACAATGAGGCAGTTTGAAGGCTGGATTGATTGGTGCAGACAGAAATAGACAGGTCTCAGCAACAAAGAGTGAGCTGTGGCGCAATTAAGTCAATGAAAGTAAATACAAGTACAGGGGCTACATTCATAGAGGCGGAAAAAAACTTTCAAGATACAAGGATCAGTTTCAGTCGAGCAGCAGTTTACTATCCACAGCAGATGAGCACGTATTTTTCTAAGGAATTAAAAGACAGAGATTAAAAGACAAAATGTCCTGAAACTGACAGCAATACCCAATCCATGTTTGCATCCTTTGGGACATCCAGTGTGGTTGTTTCGCCAATGGAATAGCTAATAAAGGTTAATCTAAAGTTGGATGGGCACTTTCATTACCTATGCGAGGGGAAAACAATAGGGATGAGTTGCTGTCAGTTCAGAGGGGCAGCCAAGATAAAGGAAACATTGATAGGGTTCCCTTAAAGAAAGACATGCTGTCATTCAGCTCAGAAAGCATTGAAAGGCCCAGTAGGATTGTTGGCAGAGTTCCATGAAGTCAACACCAACCACGGCTTTAAACTTTTGAAAGGATTAGACGCAGAGCTCTTCCTGTTGTTTTTGTGTCTGAACATTGATTTGGTTTAGAAAAGGCTAGGGGTCAGTGGTCAGAAGTCAGTGGACAGCTTGGAGTTCACTTATTTTCTTCACATTTAGGCTTGACGGGGCACAGCCTTCTTCAGTTTCCTTCTGTTCAGAGAGAAGGAACCTCACTTAACAGCAACATCTGTTGAGTGAGGTCCTGATGTGTTGAGGACTGTGAAGGTCCTCAACACATCAGATCTATCTGTAGCTCCCTACTGTAACTATAAGATCCAGGTACAACTCAGACATCCATCCATCAGTAAAACCTTAATTACTCCTTTTGCAAGTATTCAGAAAGAGTAAGGTCCTTTGATTACTCCTCAAAATAGGTATTTATTTTGTTTGGTTTAAATAAATTCATCATATACATTTTATCAGCCAGTTCTGAAAACTAAAATTCAGAGTAACCATTGAGTCTACAATCATGTAAGCAATGATACAAACCCTTGTTTATCATTGTGTTGTCGCTGTTTCCAGTTTTTTTCTTTGTTTCTTATGCATCAGATGACACATTTTGCTCAGCTTGCTTATGCTTGCACCTCTGAGGGCCCTCACTGAAATGTTTGCACGCCCACTGTGTTATCATTTTGTCACTGAGAGTCAAATCTGGAGCTAATCAATACCTGTGAGTGCAACCAAGTAATTTCACCTACGACTGAAAGCCTGATGTGTTCTCTAAAACTGATTGTTGGTCACGTCTAAACAGAAGGTGTAGTCTGGTATTAGTGTCATGTTGATATTACGCCAATTTTCTGCTGATTTTTTTTACAGCGGCAAATCAAAAAACATATTTTATTTTCCTGAAATCTTTAACATAATTGCATTTATGGAAAATTCCATATGCCAACAAACTGACATGTCAATAGCCGATCAATCTAAGAAACAAACTGAGCATAAAATGTCCTAAAATGCTAAAGCTACACAAAATAAAAAACTTTACTCTATATTTGTAAGAAAGATTGAGGCCTTGAGTAGACACTCAGCAAAAAGTTTTGACTGGTACTTTTTATTTTAGACTGGACATCACAATGGACAGAAACAGAAAATTAATCTTAATCTTTAGGACATTTTTGAAGGCTGTGAAGGCCACAAAAATACAAACTGCTCCAGGAATGTTTCCACGAACATTCCTCTAGGAGGAGAGCTTTGGACAAAAGCAAAACTATAAGGAGGTAACATGTATCTAATCTGGTCTAGGAACACTTTTGTATCTTCAGGAAAATCTGAAAATCCTGATTTTCCTGAAATTTTCAGGAAAATCCTGAAAATGTTTTGTTTCCCAGCTGGATCTGTTACCTTCATGACCCATGATGAACAGACAATTTTTTATGCATTTATACACTGCAAGATCAAATTGTAAATTCTATGCAATGATATTTAGTATATTTCTTTACAATAAACAGCCTACCAGTTGGAAATAGTTAATCGGTTACAAATAAAAACATAACTGCTCTGGATTTAAGTACTCACTCCACTTCAGACCTGTCTGTAGCTTTTATGACTTCAGGAGAAAGTATCTCTCTTTATCTGGTAAATGCCTCATATGAGCTCCTAACAAACCGCTGGTACTCAGGTAAGCTGATTGAAACTGTTTTAAAGTTTGTTACTCTTTTGATGAAGCGTTTGATGGCAGTAAATGAGCTTAATCCCAGAGCTAAGAGTTATACTGAAAGGTCACAAATCTGTTTTATGGGAGTTTGCAGTGGAAGTCCAACCATAAAATATAAATTTATATCAATTCCATTGCAGCTCTGAGATCCAGGAGGGTTGCAGTTGAACAACAGTGTGATAAATACCCCCAAACCTGTCTTAAATTTAGGCCCACTGCATGACTTTCCATATTGATCCAGCCCAGAAGCATTTTTCAGGTATATATATTTTCTGGTACACTGACACTTCAAGCAACAGTAAAAAGGAGAGAAGATTGTGTTTGGTTTCCTTAGCTCTGACTCAGCTTCTCAATGTAAGAAGATTTGAAATATAGCACAATCGTCGCGTCACGTCTGCTGAAATGAATAATTTAATTAGAACAGTGCAGTAGCCTGTTTTGATAACACTCTTCCTTCCTACAGTACATCAGACTCTACACGCTGCAGTGTATTAATCATAATCCAACACACAGTTTGGCACGCATGTCAGTGAAAGGTCTATTGAGCCATACAGCAAATATCACCCACATCGCTTCCGGTTTTAGCGTTCAGTAGCACTTAGAAAGCCACTTACTTTGCTTTGATAAAGTAAGTTAGATGTTCTTTTCATCATTTGCTGATATCACTGATCTGGGAGATGTAGCTCTGTAATTACAGCTCTCTTGTTTTTACAGAAAATATTACAGTTTTAAAAGACAGTACTCCCAAAGACAATTTATCCATGCAGATTTTTACTGTTTTTGCTTTTTTTTGTCATATTTAAATGTTTCAGGTCATAAAAAATATGCCAAAGACAATCTGGGTAAATTCAAATGTAAGTCGAAAAGTATGATTTAAGCCCTGTTTTACTGATCTAATGATGCATTCATGGAGTAATTTTGGTAGGTTCACTATGTTTCTTTCCCCCATTTGTTGATCATGACTTCTTTTGTGATTTAAAGGCTCAGGAAGGGTTTTTGGATCCTTTCCAGACTGATACAAGATGTTATTCTCTTATTAAACATCTTTAGATTTGGAAGGTATTGGGGGTGGAGGGATAAAAAAATGTCACAGCATAAATCTGAAGGGGGTTAAAAACAATTTTTTCTAACATTGATTTTCTCAGCAATGAAATTATCTCATTATCATAAAATAAATATAATATGAATTGAATAATTTAAAACAAAAACAAACTCAAAACAAGACCTGTTCAGACAGCAAGGAGATGGTAATAAATGACTGTATGTTTCATTTGATGTGTTTGTGACCTTTATCTTAAAAAGTAAATCTCCTGGAAACATGAACAACTTACAACAACAAACATCTTATGGAGAAGATGTTTGTTGTTGTAAGTTGTTTTTTCTTATCATCTATTAAAGTCGGCTTAGTCTCTTTGGTTATGTGTCTCCACAGCCATGTTACGAGCGAGTAAAGGACTGGCTAAACGACAACCTGGTGGCACTTTGGATCTTTGCTCTATGCACAGCTCTCACTCAGGTAATGACAGCTGTAAAAATTAATGTTTTTTGTAATAAGTACTGTCATGTCTTTGACATTAAAGCAGTTTAGTCTATGACATGAATGAGTCTCACACTGTTGCAACATGAAGATTTAAACTCGGGGGTTTTGTGGATAGCCTCCTGAGGACCACATAGTGAGCTTGGCTTTGCGTAAAATTCTCTTATCTCCCCTGCAGCTGAGTGATTCGTGATGTGCTTCCCTAATCTGAGAGGATATATAGTCCATGTTGCCTGAAAACATCAAGTGCAGAATGCTCCCCTGATGCTGCAGGCTTATTTTCAGTCAATAACGTTTTTAGATAAATGAAAACCGGAAAGAACATATAATTATTGCCAGATTTATCTCAAAAATCTGTGGTGTTTGCCAGCTGAGTCACAGCATTATATCAGCCTGTTCTCATTTCCAGGGTGCCACATACTGTTGAAAGTAGAAGAATCTCCTGGTGTCACAACATTTGAACCAATCACTGCCTTGTTGATCAACAACAAAACATAACAAATTAAAAACATTGCTGGGAAGTTTAGATTGGGGCACCCTGAATAATAGTCTCTGTTATACATATGTAGAAATGCAACAATACAGTGGAACTAGGTAGTAATAATGTCATACATAATATGGCTGTGCTTATAGTAGTTTCTACAATCTACCTATTGACAGGCTAGTTTCCAGAATCCTTGAGATGAGTTTTGAAGTTGTACCTTTGAGAGTCTGTAAGCTGCAACTGAGATTTTACAAGGCATCTTCCATAATTAACAGACTATCTTCTCAAAATGTGCTAGAATATGTGTTAAAACTGTCCTGGACATTTTTGTGGAACAGTCTCATTTAACTTGCTCAGTTGCAACCTCGTATTTTCCTAAATTTACTGATTAAACTCCCAGAACTTGCTTGGTTTTGAAGTGACCTAAATTTTCTGAATCATAATTGTCACACCCTGAACTCATATCTACATTCCAGATTTTAAAGATTATCTTTACAGAATGTACAACCTGTTTTTCCAGAACATTTAGGTTCCTGAAATGTAAAGAGCAGGTTCAGGAAACAGACTCTTCCATTCAGTAACTAATGACCTAGCACTATCAAAAGTTTTAAAGGTAACTTCTCAGAACTACAGTACATGTTCCATAAAAAGCAAACTGTGGGTTCTGGAAAGTATTATGTAAGCTCTGGTAATGTAACCAGAGCTCCAAAAAGTAACCTCTACGTTCCAGGTAAATAGCCCAACGGTTTCCAGAAATTGGTTTGCGAGATCTGGATGTGTTTTCTCTTACATTTAGACAAAGTTATGTAAAAAATAACACAAGAAGACAAGCATCTTGTCTGTTCTTGTAAAAGTAAGCTGTAAACTTCAGAAAGTAATCTGAGGAGTCAGTAAATACCTTGTAAGTCTCCAGGTAAACAGTATGTAAGTTGTTGGAATAGCCTCTATGTTGGAGTAAATGAGCCTGTAAAATCATGAAAGTCTGTTTGTCCAGTAAAAGCATCACTTAAGCTTGTTAACAACCACTGAATTTAATATGAGGGACCTGTACATTCTAGGAATGAAAGCAATACATTTCTGTAAGGTCCCAAAAGGGTTGCAAGTATGTACACCATGCATTATTTATGGTGTGCTTTTCCTGTATATGTATTGCAACCTTAAACTGTACTGTTTCAGGGTAAATTCTCTCTTTTATCTGAGCAATTATTTCTGCTTTTTTCTTAAGGGTACAAGCGTTATCTTGAGAATATGTACATACCATACTCACTTCTCATTTTTCCTTTATAAGTGCAACCTTGTACAATTGTATTTTATGCTAGCATTGGTAATGCGTCTAGCTACAAGTCTGATTACAAAAGACAAAGCTCCATTGAGTTATTCCCACAATGTAAACAAGAAGCATATCCAAGTGCGTTTTTCTTTTTTAAGAACATTATCACAGTTCCACTTTATGAAGGTAGTAGAAAGCTTCATTTTAGAACCCCCAAAATATTAATGACATGGTTTGTTTTCTAGTGTTGTTATAACTTGGAGCATCTAGGGGGGAAAAAAAAACAGTATTCACGTTTTTTTATAATAAACTCTGGTGCTTCTAGCCAAATGTTAGTGATAACCAAGGTATGGCAGAACATTTTTAAAACATGTTAAAGATTCTGTTAAAGCCACGAACTGTAGCCGAACTGGCTTAAAACTGACTCTCTGCTGAAAAATATATGAAATAAAATGCTCAGGGACAATTCAATGAATGAAAAGAATGTTTATTTATGAGCAAAAACAATACGCTTTCTTTCAAGGGTATTATTTAATTTATCTACACACTCAAACACACGCACACACTCAGATCAGAGCAACACTGAGCATTTAAAATTTTAAAACAATTTTTTTGTGAGAGATGTTTTGTGTCGAGATACGCATTTCTGTTTTAGTTGTATTCCACAGTTTAAACTAAACAATAACATTTTTGTGGAAGCTCTTTAAGCCCAACACTCAGTTTAACACCAGTCAGATATTTTAAGGTTTATTCAATATGAACTTCAATTTCCATTAACCTGTATAAACATCCTAAAGAGTAATTGTATATCTAATAAACAACTTTACTGATCATACTTGTTCAAACTCAAAGTGGATATTAATTCTCCTCTTGTTACAATCCCAGGTTCTGCCGGGAAATTTAGAGTCTCACGGTTTGTGTGGCTGTTTCTTTGACATATACCATCCATCTAAAACACTGTGGCAGAAAAGGCAACCCACTGACAAATGGAAACAGCACAGCTCTGACAGCAGGGGCTTCCCACAGCGGGACAACACGGCCCACCACACTGCTAAAACTGCTCAAACAGCTTGAGGAACAAGACAAGGAGCTTAAAGTATTCACCCAGCCTCCAAACTCCCCGGGTCTCAATCCAAACCGGCTTCCTTCAGGGTGCACTGAAAAAATAACCAAATCTCACAGGACTTCAGAGTATTAACTGTTGACATCCTGCTGCTTAACAGTTCATGACACCCTCAGAGATCTGTTTATACCCCACAAATAAGAGCTGTTTTTAGCAGCATGCGAGCAAACTTAGTTTTCATAAAGTCAGTTATTGTAGTTTTAATGTAAGTTTCTGCTTCAGTTTTGACTTTTTATATAATCATTTCTTCCATTTGTCTTCATTTCGCTGGAAAATGTAAAACTTTTTGCTTAAATAAAACACAATAGATTGAGGTTTTTGCAGGTAAGTGGAAAAAATGTACTTTCTTTCAAGTTCAAGAAAAATCTATAAAAATTGAACTGACATTAAATAATCTTTTAAACTCGTTCAAAAATGCTTAGAAAGTTGAATAAAAGGCTTTTAAGAGAGTTTGTGAAACCCATTTAATGATACACTTCTTGAATCATTAAATTTAAGAACTGAATCATGACATAAACCATGTTAAATTGTGTTTTGTTGAAATGCTTTGTGCAAATAAAGTTGATTTACCTTGACTTAAAGTGTCATCGGTGTGATGTAGAAAGATGAAAAAACTGCAGTTTTTGTAAGAATCCAAGTTTTATTTTGCAAAATTATGTTCTCTCAGGTTCCAGACTGAATCAGTCTGAGACTAATCCTTCTGTTTGTACAACTCTTTACCAAGAGTTTACCATTTTAAAACAATCTGATATTATTTTTTCCAACTTATCAAGGATAAATGAAAGATTACCCTTAAATCATTAGAATTTAAATTCAGAAGATCTGCTGCTGGGTGTTCTGGTTCAATATACTGTCAAGTCTTAGCCTAGTGACAAATGGACTTACGGCACCAACATATCCTTAAAAAACATTTTTTCCTCGAAAAAAAAGAAAAAAAATAAAAAAAATTCACTGCAGTAAAAACAACATGTTTTTCTCTGCTAACATATTTTACCAACGTGTAAATATGGGTAATGTTCAGCATGCATTAGGAGAACCTTCAGCCGTATTTAGGTATGTTTATGGAAAATACACATTGCAAAAAGCATCCAATTCTCATAGATGTACTCTCCTTGCTTTAGAGATTAAGCAAACACAAATATCGAATGACAGCAAAAGAAAAGTGATTGCATTTTTGACTTTACAAATAAAGGGTAAGAATATGTATGAATGCATAATTCTGCAATTTATTTTGGTTATTTAATTTAATCATTTTTTATTTATATTGTGACAAATTAAAACAAAATGCTACTCAGGGCACTCACATTACAAAGGGAGTTATTTAGAATTTAATTCAGTTTAATATATTCCAGCATACACAATAGTCAGATTAGGATCCAATGACATGCAGCAGAATCCTAACTTCATTATACTGATTATACACAGTAATGCAAATTGCTAATGCGTAATTTCTTCAAGAAAGACCAGCTGACTGAGTCAAGTCATTGACTCAAATCTTTCTACTTATCCAATATAGAAAGCCATTATACAAACCATATGACTATTTGCATTGGAAGTGCTTCACATACAGAGGTTAATGAAGTGAACTCCACTAAATTAAGTGTTTCCTTTGAGGGCAGAATTTCTCTGGTGCACTGAGGACAGTCTGTCCCAGCTGGGAGTTGCATTAAGTGAGACCTGCCACTCCCAGCAGGTAAAGGGCAAACTCTGCACAGCTGTTCCTCAGTAATAGGAATTAAAACTCCAACTTGTATTTATTGATTTAAAATAACATAATGCACTGACAGAGAGCAGAAGCACATTTATATTTTGTGTTTAGAAACACAGTCCTGACCCTGAGTACATCTGACAAATTTCATGGTTGATTTTGCAGTTGCTTAGTATTTGGCCTCCTGGAAATGGAAGTGTGGGTCTCACCTCATTACAAGAAACTACTTTTTGTCATTTATATACCTGCTGTGGTTGTAATAGAAAGTCATATTTAAATTGTAAAGCAATCATAAATATGGCCTGCTGCAAAAAGAGTTCAATTTTCTCAAATCTGCTACACTTCAAGGTATTTTGTCATAATGTGTGGCTGCACTGTACTGAGATGAAAAGCCTAACCGATAACAAGGAATGCCAAAAAACCATTAGCTGGAAATCTGATATGAGATACATTCGTAATATGTTAAATGCTACAGTGTTCCAGTGGCATAAAATAAATCAATGTGCCTCTTTGCACTGCTTTGTAAATAAAGAAATAAAGCAGATAGTTTGGGTGAAAGATTGGAACAAACTCAAGTTAATAGCACATCTTAAAGAATCCTTACTTTTTCTTTTCAGTATTTTACTAAAATCGATTTAATTTCTTTTTTTTCAAAATTAAAGAGCAAAGATTTTATTAAAGAGCATAATTATTTTTTTTTACTATAAGGAAAAGTCCTCCAAGCCTACAGAATGTCCTCCAAGCCTACAGAATAAGGATTTAGAAATATTTATTTATTACTTCCTTTTATTTTTTTTTCTTTGGCACCCACATATACTTTAATGTAGGTTGCAAATAATTCCAAAGCTTGGAAATTGAGTAAACTGCATTAGAAAGCATCTTAAAAAAACAAAACCAACATTATTAGATCTTGTAGCAACATGTAGATGATGTTTTCATTTAAAATTACATTCTATAAAACTAAAGAACTCAAACATCCATTGTGCACATCCTTACAGGGTCCCAGGGCAGATTGTGCCTACCTCCAACAGTCATTGGCTAAGAGGCAGGACACAGTCTGGACACGTGGCCAGTCCATCACAGAGACACATCTGTATACACACTAATATGGTATAGCTAAGAGCAATTTTAGAAAGATTAATTGTTTCTGGATTGTGAGAGGGATCTGGAGTACCCAGAGGGAACCCATGCAGGCAGGGGAGAAGACTCAATGTTTTCTCCCAGGTCATAATTTTAAAAAAATTTAACCAAATAGAAGAAGATCAAGGTTCTCTGGAGATACTAATTGTTTAAAGAATGAATGAATGAAAGAAAGCAATGAATTCATGGTTAACCAGCAATATTACAAAGTATAAAATGATCCAAAGATCTCCTTTTATGTCCACCGCAGCCATTTTCAGAGACGTGATTCCATTAATCCCTGCTTTTTCTGTGTTTCTGCAGATCCTGGGTCTGGTCTTCTCTATGACAATGTTCTGCCAGGCAGTGAAAGTAGAGACTTTTTACGCCTAGCGATCGACTCTTTTGCCCTTCAGAGTGCTTGGATTGTTTCTCATCTAAAAGGGACTCATAAACCTCCCAACCTTGCGTCCTCCACTTTATCCATTGAAAAACTTCTTTTTCCTAAGCTTGTCCTCTCTGTGACATTTGCTCTCAGATGTCACCAGTTCACAGTACTCCTGCTATCGACCAGCGCAGTGTCAGTGTTATCTCCCATTCATGTTTTGCTCTGTGTTAAAAGCAAATTTTTTGTGATATATTTTATCAAACAGTATTATGAACATGTATAAAACAAATGTAACCCTTTTTTAAATATGTGTTTTGTTTAAATTATTTTCAGGTTTGTATGTGTTTTAAAAATAGGAGCTTCAGCTAAGGAAAGCGCACTGGGTTTTGTGCTGCAAGTGCATGTCTCCTGCGATGATGTGAATTAAATGTTTTGACTCGACAGATCAGGGCTCGTCATGTTTTCATTCCTGAAGCAGCAAAAGCTGAATTTCTTTAATGTGCAGTTCCGTTAAACCCGCAGCTGACAAACAAGAATAATAATGGAAATTTCTCAGGAAGCAACGCTTAAAATGGTTAATTCAGTCCCTCTGCTGGGACACTCCAGATTCATTAAAACATTTTGTAATTACCAGACTAATCACACATTAATTCGATACATTTAACACACTTGCTCTGAATCCTGTGGCTTATTTATTAGCTGCATTTACATGGAGCATTAGGATTGCACCAAGTCTCAGTCAAAGAATTTCAATGAGCCGTGCAGTGACAGAAGCCCTGAGACTGGCCTGGGGCAGTTTCCCCCCAGCACCAATCACAGCTGAAATGACAAAGACTCATCTGCAGACTTTGAAGTCTCCTCTGGCCCTTTTTGTGACTCCCAAAGTTTCTTTTTTTTTTCTTAAATTTCCTATCTTGGCCAGTCAAGCATAATCTAGCCAGTAAGTACACCAGAGACACACTTTGATTAAATTGGCCCATAGGAGAGAAAATGCTTTAGTGTTTTCTGCTTCAGTTTGAAGTCCAAGTACTGCAGGTGCTGGACCCCTTTCTTCATTTGTCCAGAGTTTCCTTCAATTGATTCTCTCTTTTAATGTCTCCAAACTATATGGACCTCAAAGAGCAGAAGTTCAAGTGAAATCAAACTGTGGGAACTTTCCAAATTCCTCCCGAAAGTCAACCTGAGTATGTTTAATCATTTGGCATAAATGAAACAAAGAACATTCCAGGACTTTTTATTACTTTAAATAACTAACCATCCCCAAAAAGATAAAGAAAAGGGTGATTTTTGTGGGGTAAGTAACAACTCAGCAAGGTTATTTCAAGGGGAACAACCAATAATATATTTGGAAGTACAAACACATCCAAACTTACTTTAGAATGAGAAGAGCAGAACAAAATTAGAATCAGAAATGACCCAAAACTCAACCCTATTAAAAATGTACAGACTATGATTAAAAGTTGAGTTTGTATCTGGAAAGCAACCAATTAAAATGAATTTTATAATTTCTTACACGTTCAACCAGAAATAATATGGACCCCCAAAACGTGTGAGATATTCCATAAATCAGAAACATTTAGAACTCACACACACAAAAGGTGTTATACAATAAATCAGAAAAAACTTGCAAAATAGTAATGTAAATTAGATTTTACAGTTTAATTCTACAGATGGGAGAGGATGCTTTAGGAAAACGAGCAAAAATATGTAAGAACAAAAACAAAAAAAACAAGAACTTGAAACAGAAATGGACCTTCCAAAATGACAATGACCCAAAACATGCCAGTAAAAGACCATCTGAATTCATAAGATTCAGAAATGGAATATCTTATCCCAAGTCAAAGCCCAGATTCTAAGAAGTTATTTGAGCCACAGGTGAGAAAACTGGTACAGTGTGTTAATTTAATCCAATTTTCACCAAAAATATCTCACTTTTTTGGTCTCTATGTGGAATTAATTACTTACATCTTTGCATGTAGATATAATTTTGGAGTAAATTTGATATAAAATACAGTGTATTTAGACAGTGTGATTCTCTTTTTTTAAAGTCCTGTTTATAATATTACAATCAGTCCACATTGGATGCAGAATTTTAAGATGAATATCATTTGAACAATGAGTGAAATGTAACTTCTCACCAGAACTGTCGTATGAATGTAGAAGGATAGTCTTGCTTTTTTCTGTTGAAACCATATTCATCTCAACACTTATTGTTCACTAAGCAAAGGCATTTATTTCCACCCATTCATATCTGTACATGGTTTTCCACCCACAGAAAATGAAGATTCGGAGGCTTTAATTAGACTCTTCCTCTCTAAGCCAATATGGCTTCCTGCTGGTTACCAGTTCACAAGAGTGACCCAAAAACACTGTACCTCCTGCTGCTTTTGCTTTAGGGAGTTTCCACTGTACCCAGTGATCAAGTAGTGATTATGCAGAGTATTATTATCACTGATGAAAGAAATCACAACGCGTTATGTTATATGGTAATATGTTCTTTCTTATTTTTTTCAATAGAAGTAAATGATCTTGCAACAGGGGTTATTACCAATTGTGTCAAACTCAATTTTTTCACAATGTTTCCATCAGACTTAGCATAATTTATGCCACTATTTGAGGTGGGAGTAATTTTTAAGCCAGTCTACTTTCCTTTGCAAAAATGTTCATACCCCTGGAACCTTTCTCTCATTGTTTCAAGTTAAACCTGTTCCAGTCTCATTTCACTTCACAGTTAATTATTGTAATCATAAGTACTGGTTTTACTTTTTTTAATTTGTAAAAATCTAAAAGTGGTGCATGTACTTGTGTTATGTTTCTCTGGGTCAATATGTTGTGATGAATTTACATTTGCAAAATACTTTGTGTTGGTCTATCACATAAAACCAAAGTAAAATATTGAAATTCAGAGTTGCAACATAAGCCTATTTCTGCGAGGCACAATGTAAGCCCACTAAGGCTTTATCTTATATAAGAAAATGCCATATTGAAGATGTGACACATCAATGTAAAATGCACATTTTTTGGTGTTTGCTGCAGAATACTGTAAAGCCTCTGTAGGAAACTGACATTTGAGTATTAATCAAGTCCTCCTTCCTCCTCTAACGTTTTATCCATCACAGGCACACATTCACACATCTGCCATGTCCGCATCATGTTTGTGTTAAACAGAACCACAAATCATGTCTCATATTTCAGCCGTCCTTTCGCTTCATTTTGACATCACTTTATGTCACAATATCTGATTGAATGAAGGCAGGAAAGACAACAACATCACTAACAGAATGTCAAAGGAATGCAAATTTAACAATAAATAAAAGATTCAACATAGCAGTGAAAAAGGGACCCATGATTATGCAAGATCACAGCTGGATGTATTCTGTTTAACATGTCATGGAATCTAGAAATGTGTGTTTTAAATACAAAAAATGAGAGAGGGTAAGGCTGCCTTTTCATTGTTGTTGCTTTACGTAACTTTTACAGGGCAATAATCATCCCCTATGTTGTGAATTATATACTGGATACCAAGGCTGCCAGTATACATGCATTGGTTTTAGAGATTTCATTAAATATACCCTTTGCATCTTTGCTTCCTTCAGTTGTTCTTATTAAGATATAAGTCCAGTTTATTCTCAAAGCTGCCAAATGCAGGGTTTCACAGAGATAGCATTATGAAACAATGAAAACGGATATCTGTAGGCTTACTGTGGAGGATAAAACATGTTCTACAAAACTTGACAACAGAAGACTTCGCAGTTTGGTTCGTGCTGCCTGTCACTGTGTCCTCTTCTTGTCAATAGTAGCTCAGTTACTGTGACAGCAGCAAGAAAAATAAACTATTCTGGTGTTGAAAATTATCCTTGAATGACCGAGAAATGAGTAACAGAGTAAAAAAGAAAGAAAGAATGAAAAGAAAGGTACACGCTGGTCTAAGTTAAGGTTTCGAGACAATACAACCTGAGGATGAATGGATTCTGAGCATCTCTAATGGACACATGCTTTTATTACGTTTTCTGTGCAGGCAGAACTCTTTTGAGAAGACACAATGAGAGAAAATTAGGTGTAAAATGACTGCAGAAATGGAAAAAAATGTACAAGGACACGAAAAGAAATCTCAAAATGCAAAGTGACTATTGCAGGACTTAAGTTGGCCACAGAGAAAAAAATCTCAAAAAATCGATAAATTAATTACAAGAACTTATAAATGTTTAAAAAGAAAGAACTAGACTTATTTAAAATTGTTGCAATGATGCTATAATAGAAATACTAAGTGATAAGAAATAGATCTAACTGAATAGAAATGTGTGTTATAATACCAGACAGATTGCAAAACAGATCATCCCATTTGTGTATGAGTTATTATGACCTCTGATCCTATGACTTTTAATTTTTAGTGCTCTAAAAACTTATAAGAATTAACAAAATTCAGCTTTTTTTAAATATGTACCTTTTAGAGGCTTTGTTTAAAACAAGTATTTGGACCCCTGCAGATTTATTGGTTTTCTCTAGTTCTTCTCTGTCCCACATAAATATTTCAGATCATCAACACAATTTTTACACCATACAAAGACGAAGAGCCACTTGTGATTGATTATTTTATTGACTGCGAAATAACAAACAAACATTACAACAAAAAAAACCCTGGGCTTATTTAAAAAGTATCTCGTAAACAGTTGGTTAAATCAGTCTTCGCTATCACTCTGGAGGAATTGAATTAATTCCAAAATTAATTACAAATCAAGGTCCAAAACATGACGTCCAAAAACATGACTTTTAGGTTAATTGGTCCCTCTAAATTCTCCCTAGGTGTGTGTGTGCATGGATGTTTGTCCTGTCTATCTCTGTGTTGCCCTGCGACAGACTGGCGACCTGTCCAGGGCGAACCCCGCCTCTCGCCCGAAACGTTTGCTGGAGATAAGCACCAGCACCCCCCAACTCTACTAGGCACAAGGGTGTTAGAAAATGGATGGATGTAGTACATTGTCCCTATCACTCATACCGGGACAATAAACATAATGCCACTTTTGTAGTCATACGAAACATTGAAAGCCCTTCACATTTCAGCCAAATTCACAAATCCTCAGACATCCACACACTAATACACAGATTGGTTGGCAACTCAACAGTAATTGCCTTGGGGCCAATGGACATATGGGAGGAGGAAGCTGGAATCAAACCCATAACAACTCTTCCCACAGCCCTTCCAGTAAATAAATGATTTAACAAGGGACACATTAGCCTTTTCCATAGAGCCAAGTTATTTGCTGTAGTGACCTCTATTCATCCATCCATCCATCCATCCATCCATTTTCCGTCACCCTTCTCCCTAACGGGTCGGGAGACCTCTATTCATGAAAGGTTTAATGATGTGACTTGACAAGGGTCTCTTTATCCACCTGTGTACTGGCTCCTTTGGTCACACCAGTTTCATGGACAGACTGGAAACAAAAACATTGCACTCTTCATATCACCTCAACAACCTGAAAATAGCAATCTGGCTCTTGAAAGTGTGCGCATCAATCATGGAACAAGCATGAAAAGTCTCGCCGAGGCCACGGGCTTATGAACTGCAGCTGCTTACCTCACAACAAACCCTCTTGAAAAACCCCAGCTCCAGCTCTCATCCCTCTGTTACTTCTCAAATTCACCTCACTGCTTCAGCAGATCTCTGTTTCCTTTCCACGTTGTCTTATGCATTATTCACAAGCGTGTTCGCAGGCTTTCTCCCCGTCTTGTGCTTGATCAATAAAACATACCTGCCCACTTGCTCCCTCACCTCACCATCCTGGGATCGCTCCCAAACCCAACTTGGGAGCCCTTTCTAGACGGATAAAGCGGCATGGATGGATAGCCTTTTCAAACTGGGAGAAATGGCTTTAATCCAGGTCGTCACTTGTCAGCGTGAGTTGTGTTTCTAATTTGGAGAAACAGAGAGTCCCTATGTTTCCCAGTTGGTTTGGGTTGTTTTATTGAAAAAACATCCAAAAAAAAGTGTTGGATGTTTTCTTCTGAACTTCTGAAAAATATGCTATTTTTGCTGATGTGACCCAATATGAAGTGGAAACACAGTACAGAATATTAAATCAGCCAATAGAGCTCTAATATCAGATTTGGTCAATGTTGTAGAAAAAGGAGAACAAACTGAGCCCCTAAAAGATTTATACAAATCTGAAAGGTATTTCATCAAATATAACAGATCTGACTAAATTAAGCAACATATTCTTTCACCTTCACTGTCAATTCCAAGCGGTTAATACTCCATTTGCATTCATATTATGATCTTTGTTCATAGAAGAAAGGTAAACCTGACAGAGCTGATCATTTTTTGAACTTTATTTGATGGTAATGAAATCCCCCTGGGGTATATTGTAGCTAAATGGAAATGGCCATCTATCACCAGGGAGGCTGACATTTCGGATTCCTTCCCTCAGAATGAGAGGAGAAAATCTCCGTTCAGGGTCCAGTTGTTGTAATGGGAGGCTTGACTATGACCAATCAATAATGCTGCTTCATGTTGTTGGGGAGGCCATAACTTGCTGCTAAAAATCCCTTCTATTGTTCTATTTGGAAAATGGCTGCAGGTTCTTGAAGATTAGGATTTGATTGTGCATTTCACTCACATTAATTCAGGAGGATTCATTAAAGGATAATAATGACAGATTAATTTGCAACAACTCACTTGAGCTGAATGAACAGAAACTTGAATGAATTACTTTTGAGGGTTTTATACAGGTTCAGATGAGTAAGACTGCTCCTACATGGATCTCTGGGAAGTTCAGCCTCTGCTGACAAATTTTTTATCTATTATCAGTCTATCACAATTAATTACCCATAGCTTTCTTCTAAGCTGTAAATTATATAAGTCATGGTTTCATGTGAAATACTCTCTCACACAGCTAAACAGTGCTTCCTTGGTGTGTCATAATTTTAGAGGACTTCTATCAGTTTCTTATTTTTTCATTTCTTATTTAAAGCAAACGTCTTGGCTGGAAAAGCACCGTTGTAACTGATAAGATTAAAAAAATGGCTGCTCACCATTTAAAAGTGACAGTTCATCTGTTAGTGTCGTGCTAAATCGTTCACAGCTCATTGTGATTGAGGCTAAATGTTTCCTTTTCACCTGTGGTTTTTTATGCTTTTATACTCAACGGTTTTGGTATAAAAAAGTTCAGTCCTTAAATTGTAGGCGGTTAATGGTGACTCTATGATATGCTGGATATAAAACTGAATAAAGATAAAATTTTATCTTCAGCAATAAATATTATAATGCAGTGGTGAACCATCCCAGTTTTCAGAAAAAGCCTTGAGTGGAAGGAGAAATAAAGAAATAAAAGAAATCACAAAATGATTAGAGTAGTTTTGGGTTAGGAAGAACATGACAACATCCACAATTTCCAGCACTTCCGGTGAATACAGCACAAAAGGCTTAAAATAAATGGCAGTTTGGTGACCCCAAGATAAAACGCTTTCCTGCAATTTTGTAAGAGTAAGCTTTAGAAATTTCCCCTTTCCACTGTAGGACTGGTGGCAAGATAAACGTAAGTTCTCCTCCACCTTGTTTGAAATAATTCTAATCTTTTTAAATGTTTAGATTATTGCTTTTAATGACTTTAAGCTAAATTGTAGGAAAGAAGATATTTTGTTGCCATTTTATGGCTTACAAAGAACAGCTTGTATCTGCTGTGCTTGAATGTCATGTTCTCTAATTTGACCCATTTGTAAGAGTTGAAGAGTAGGGCTGAACAACAGAGTTTTGTTCGACTCCCATTTAACAGAATGAAAACTGTTCACTCGTCTTTGAACATTTTACATTAAAATATGAAAATGTGAGAATGACTCTTAAAATTGCAATATTTCAAGCAAGAACGAGTTTGCTTTTCCAGTATGTAATTTTCAGTCTAAGTAGACATCTGCCTATTTTTCAGTTGTATATTCTGTTTGCATTTCTTTAATAGCTTTATTTTTCCATCTTGCAGAGAATTACCTTCAACCTGAACACCGACAACAGTCTGCTTTTGAATTTACAAATAACATCTGATTCTCTGATTGTTCTGTATGCAAATAGGCTCAACTGTGAAATATTTTAGGTTTGTTGGCCTAAATTAAGTTTTTGAGAGCTTCTTTCCTGACCTTGAATGTTTGAATAGCCATCCAAGAGCTCTGACAAACTGAAGGATAAACTGAGAAAAGTGATTTCAAAGTTCCCACAATCATTCTCATGTTTCCAAAGAAATTTGTGCTTAAAATTAGAATAAATTCAAACATTATATAAATGCAAATAAGAACAGATTTGATGGGAAAAGAAACAAACTGAAAAGTTTTGTTAAATTTATATGGAAACACATTTGAAGCCACCATCCCACATTTTGCTGAAATAGCGAAATTCCTTTGTAAGATATGGTGACAAACAGGTTTCTTAACATTTATTGTGTATTCCCACATTTTATGATGAACTGAATTAGCTTCCTGGCCTAGTTTCACTTTTGAGTGACCGTGCATGAAGGAAAGTCAGACTTGGCAGCTGCTGTGGCAGGTGGCCATCTATCAAACACTAACTGCTTTGTTTAAATGTCCAGCAATCAACTGACACAGCAAATTGCAGTTCAATTTGTAAGCAGTGAAAAATAACTTTCAGAGGAATTAAAATTAGGTTTTCAAGGCAAAAGGCAGAAAACACCAAATGACAGAATGCTGGCCACATTAATAGTCTTCTAATTGCTTTTCCACTGTGTGGTCCTGAAGCAACCTTCAGTTCAAAAACGTCAGACAGATTAACTTTCACTTTCTATGCTCAGGTGTGATGTCAACAGCAATAATTGTCTTGTTGGTGAGCTCAACAGGGCGCTGTGGTCTGCTGAAAGCTGAAGAGACTTTGCCTCATTAGAAATCTCCCTAAAGTGTCAATGGAAGCTCTCCTAATTGGTTTTCCTAGAGAGACTGTGCAACAGTAATAAGAGCTGAAGTTATTAGGCAGATCACAGCAGGACTATTAAATTTTTTGTTGCTCTTCCTGTAATGACACTGAGAATTTGTGAGTTAAAATTTTAATTATAGTTGTTAATTATTATAATTTGTCAACATTACACTCGCTTTTCCTGTAAAACTCAGATTATTGATTTGCAGAGAGGACATTTTTTGCTCTATTTTTGGTTTAATTTGAAAATTTGTTAAATATTATTTTACAGAAAAGGCTTTGGCTATTATCTTAAATTACTTATTATGTTTCCACGGAAAAACATTAAAAGTCTGATATTTTCTTTAGAACAATAGATACCTTTTGTGCACCCACATAGCAAATAACCCATTAAAACCAAATCTTTCTGTAACTACTAGACAAAAATGTTCACTTTATGGAAAGGTTAAAAACTGTGTTGTCACTTTTGTAGTGCCGAGAAAAATCAACCTTGAACTTTTGTCACATTTACGCAGCAACTCTCCTGTTACAACCAACCACTCAAAGTAAATTTAATTTATACCCAATTAAATTTACAAATGACTTTACTTTTATCCACTGATACACAAAATGGTAGGCAATTTGGGGTTAAGTCCACCCTGTAACAAGAGGAAGCTGGGATCAAATATGAAACATTCAAGTTTTCACATTTTTCTCAGTTTCTCAGTTGGATTTATGTCTGGACTGATTGGGCTATTCTAGGATGTAGATAGACTTCCTTGGTTGTAAGGATGTTGTTTGTACACTAATATTGTCCTTGAAGCCTTCTCAACAGGCTGAATCAAAGCCACAAATTGTATTTTCATCATCTGTTTCTTTGCACATAACATTCATTTTCTGATTTTTGCTGACATATCACATAAAATCCACTTTTACCAATCACTCCATGTTGAGCCACCAGCTGCACTGGAAATGCAAACTTCTGGTAACCTTACTCTATAACCTCAGCAGAGACAGCACTGAATAATTCAAACTTCCTCCCATCAGTCAGCAGGACAAAGAATGACCTGCAGGTTGATGTTAGGTAAGAGACCAGTGTGACCTCTTATCTAATATTTATGCAGTTGTGCGCCTGCAGGCTGCTTGACAAATCCACATGTGCAATTTTGGTGCGCTGTTAATTTTTTTAAACATCCTTAAATGAGAAGGGGTCATGGCTTTTGTCACAACAAATTCGTCATCACTAGCGATGGCCGCATCAGAAAGATGCACACTGAAATATTGTATTTAGTCTGCTAGTGGACTGGTTGTGCACTGTACATACAAAAATAGATCCTAGAAGCTGAATTATTTATTTCTTTTAGCTCAACAATTTATTACTTAAAGGAAAGGTCCTTTGGAAGCACCTCATTAAAGTTAGATGGGGACAGAACATGCCCTCCTACAAGTTATATTTAGTCAATTAACTTTTATTAAAGGGTGTTTGCAATTAAAAGTTTCCTTTCAGTGTCTGACTAAATGAAAACTAAACTGTTTAACAAAAAAAAAAAAACATTTTAAAAATCTGTTGTGAATTTGCATGAAAAAAACATAAATAAATAAAAATAATTGTTGTGAACCTGTGGAAATCTGTAAAACATGTTATATAACTTAGTAAGGCAAAGCTAGTGGTGATGTGGCACATCTGTGATTACCTTAAAGTACACATTTAGACTGATATTTAAATTTTCTATTCAGTTGATTAAATAAACATTACTATGCGACACACATAAAAAATCCCATTGCTAATGTACCAGTACTGATTGCTCCTTTTTCTGCACTAACTTTCAATCTAAAACAATTTGATAAAGTTTCTGTCTTTGTTGATCAATGCTGAAATCATTCTCTGCACAGTCCAGTATTGTGGGTGTTCAACCAATACTAACTTTTCTCCAAAGGCTTTGTTGCTGAACATAGCTCAAACACTGACTGTCCATTTGAAGCAAACAAAACACGACTTCATCAAAAGTAACACAAAGTGCAAGAAAAAATTAAAATTAAGATGCACATCTAAAAACAGACAACTGCTACACTCCACTTTTTTCTCTTATATTTTCTCTCTCTCTTAAGGAGAGAAAAACAACAGCCAACATCAGCAAGGGCTGACCAAATACCAAATAATTTAACTGATTTCTGACTCAAAGTGGCATCCACACCCTGAAGAGTAAGTGGACATGTTGGCAGAGCTGGAGTATCTGGTGTCAGTAATTTTCCACATAAATATCAATAAATAATAATAGAAGAGAAGCTTTTAGAAATGTTTCTGGCTGCAGGACTGTAAAGCAAATTACCAACCAATTCAATCACTCTTACAGTCACTGAAGATCATTGTGAGGAAATACAATTAAAAATTATATTTAAACATTGATAACTAATAAAACTGGCAACGGACAAATATGACTAAAATGTAAATACTATGCATATTGGAAAGATTTTAGAATACTTGAGAGTGCAAAACAGATACTGAGCCATATTATTTATGGTACATTTTTTTGTAAATAAGTGTGTCTGTTAGACACAAAATATGTGCTGAAGAAATATATATTTAGATTTTCTCTATGTCTGGTGTAAGTTATAGTAATTACATTTTTCTCAGAAGAAAACACACAAATGACATGTTCTATTCCATACATTAATTCTAATAATTCAAAGTACGGCAATCAGAAATGTGAAATCTATGGATCTCATGCATGCCTTTATTTTATTGGTTAAACATGAAGTTTGGATAGCATTTCAACACCAGGGAATGTAGTACCGAAGTTGGCACTGGTCCTACGTTCCAGACAATGAGGGAGCTGTTAGATCCTAAAGCATTTTTTTCATCCACTTTTCAGAGTTTTACTGCAATCTCAGAAGTTTGTAAAGATTGGCTTTGATGTCCGTACCACCTGTGATTCAGGCTCCTCAACACTGTACAAAGTGTTACAGAGAAATATAGTATCTATCTTCCTGAGACATTAAATTAGTAAAATGTATTGAAGAACTTTGTACCTGTTATTGTTAAGCTCCAAGAGTGGCCAAAACTACCAGAGAGCAGCTCTTATCTTGATAAAAAGCTTTTTTATTTACAAATCTGACCGTGCTCAACAACATGTGATTCCTTCTGCATCTGTGTGCATGTATTTTTTTGCCCTAGTAAATGCACTTGTATCGTACACTGAGTGCTGGAAGATGTCTAGATTCCCCCCATGCATAATAAAGGCATGTTTGGACTGCCAGATTAGCATCTTAACATGGTTATCAGAGTTGAGCAGTGGTATCACACACTCGCCTCCAGTGTGTTAAGAAAATATAAAAAAACATCCATCGCCTAATGTAGGGCACCTCGACTTGAATATTTCATGCTGTAAGCCTGAGCATCAAATCCAATCCCATCTAAGTTAACATGATTACAAGCACTACATTATTAACACAATTGTGTGGAAATGATGTGCAGAGAGAGAGCATTAGTGATCTCCAGATCAGGTTTTCATCAAATGTAATCTTCATGGTTGTGTAATTTTGAAAAATTTCAGGGTCATTCCTGTCTCTAATCTTAAAAAGGAGACGTCTGCTCTCCTTATCGCCAAAACACAGAGGAACGTTCAGTTTCCTTTCCAAAAAGATGATGAGACATTTCATGCGTTTTCAGTCAACTCTGAAATACTTCAATCACTGTGTCAGCTCTCACATGTCTTAATCTTCCTTTATTATTATGGATAATTGTTGGATTGGGAAGAAGACACAGAGAAGCAGAACTCTAATCTTCTAGTAATCCGATTTTTAATAGTTCTGCAGGGTACTAAAGGTCTAAATTTATTACTGCAAATAGACATAATTTTCTAAGTCTAGAAAGAGGAATGAAATATTACTATTCTCAAATTTTAAAATCTCAAGGTAGTCGCTCTGGGAGACATACAATCATGCAAACAAAACAAAAAGGGCATGCAGTTTCCTCCCAATGGGCCAAGAATATTTTAAGCAAATGGAACAGACAAAGAGCCCTCAGTCAGGACCTGCTTTATTGTATCATAGGCTTGCAGCACAGTACTGCGACAGGAGAAAGACATCCTCTCAGCTTCTGCAGAACGAGAATGGAAGTCGAAAATTATGTGCGAGAGAGCAGGCATCCTGCCAGAACCCAATGCATTAACCATGCTGTTTAGACTCCATAAAATAATCTACTTGTTTCCTTGAGGGAAATGCAGAGTTCATCAGGGTAAAATTGAGGGGTTCTACCTGTTTGGGTTTCTGACAAAGAGCAGAGGTTTTCTTTGGAGAGTCAAGAAAGTCAAATGAAACACTCAGACACACCTTCAGTAAGTGCCAGATTTAACTCTGAAGAGTCAGGAGGAAACAGCTGCTGCAAAACATGTTCTCCAATGAAAAGCCACATGAGAATAAAAGGTTTGACGTTTGGTGCACTGGACCCTGACATCACGGGGGGAAAAACATATCCATGACAAACCATTTTAAAACAGAGTGTGAGATCTGCTGGGAGTAGAAACTTCTTGACCTTGACTTATACCAAAGAAAAAAAGTAAGCATAGCAGTCCTTCATTAATTATGACTATCTGTTAAATATATATACATATCTTTGGTCAAGAGCTTATATGCTATGGATTATTAAATATCTGGTATTAAAAGTGAGTTTTGTGTTTTGTATGAACATTTGTTGGAAACTGTTACTGAAGCTGAACAAACATGTTTTTATCCTGTAACAGACACTTTCAAAGGGTTTTACTTTCTTATTGTTTCTGATCTCCCTGCTCACATGAACACAACCTTAAAATATAAAAGCTTCTTTTAACATATAAAAACATAAAAACACCAATGTCCCACAGTCTCTTTATTTGATAATGACAAAGGCAACCTAAATATAAAAATATGAAGTTTTGCAAACTTTTTTTCTCTTAAGGCTTCATTATAGAATTTATTCAATTTAATGTCAGAACTTTGACTGGGCCAATACATATTGATTTTTTTTTTTCCAGCTGTAATGCTGCCAATTCAAATTTGGGCTTCTCATTTAATTTCAAGAATCCTTAATGTAAAGAGGAGCAGATGATTGATTTATTGACTACAAGGAGTAAAGATCCTGAAAAACTTCCCAGAATCTTCATCTCTCCAACAACTTGCTTGATAGTTGTTATGTTTTGTGATAATATTCTGGTCTTGGTTTTCTCCAAATATGTATTGTACAGTATTGCCAAACATCTATGGTATTAAAACCCAGATGGAGCCTTTCAAATCTATGTCCTTCTGTCATAAGCGCCTTAAGACAAAAAAATATGTTTTTCTTCAGCCCTTTTAATCTGTAGCTTTGTAGCCCCTCTTGAAAAATGTAACCTGCTGAGGCTGGCAGAGCCTGAACTGTAGTCTACCTTCATGTCACATTTGCTCTCTACCACTTTGCTCTTTTTGCAGCAATTTTACTTCTATTCATGTCAAACCTTGGGTGAATAATTATATTTAGTGACTTTTATTACCTAACAAAATGGCCTCTCCAGGAATTTAATTGAAAACTTCCATCAAATCATCAAGGACAATAGCCCATTATTAAAAACCACACCATAATTATCATGGTGTAAAAACATTAAAAGTATCTGAAGTATTTCATAATTTATCCCTGATGTGAACAAAGTTAATGTACATGTTTATATACACTGCCTGGCCAAAATAAAAGTCGCCACCTGGATTTAACTAAGCAAATAGGTACAAGCCTCTTATTGGATAATTACTGCATAGGCGATTATCTTTCAGCTGGCTACAAGTTATTTAACCCCAGCTGATGCAATGAGTAACTCCTCATTTCTTAAACAACCATGGCAAAAGACACATCCTGTGGTCGTGGAAAAGACGTTAGTCTGTTCAAGAAGGGTCAAATCATTGGCATGTTCAGTTTGCTAGGGAGCATAAAGATTGGACTCTGGAGGAATGGAAGAGGGTCATGTGGTCTGATGAGTCCAGATTTACCCTGTTCCAGAGTGATGGGCACATCAGGGTAAGAAGAGAGGCAGGTGAGGTGATGCACCAATCATGCCTAGTGCCTACTGTACAAGCCTGTGGGGGCAGTATTATGATTTGGGGTTGCTGCTGGTCAGGTCTAGGTTCAGCAACATTGTGTGCCCAAAGAACGAGGTCAGCTGACTACCTGAATATACTGAATGACCAGGTTATTCCATCAATGGATTCTTTCTTCCCAAATGGATCGGGCATATTCCAAGATGACAATGCCAGGATTCATCAGGCTCAAATCGTGAAAGAGTGGTTCAGGAAGCATGAGACATCTTTTTCACACATGGATTGACCACCACAGAGTCCAGACATTAACCCCATTGAGAATCTTTGGGATGTGCTGGAGAAGGTTTTGCACAGTGGTCAGACTCTCCCATCATCAATACAAGATCTTGGGGAAAAAATTAATGCAACACTGGATGGAAATAAATCTTGTGACACTGCAGAAGCTTATTGAAACAATGCCACAGCGAATGCGGGCTGTAATCAAAGCTAAAGGCGGTCCAACAAAATATTAGAGAGTGTGACCATTTTTTGGTGGCGACTTTTATTTTGGCCAGGCAGTGTATTTAAAAACATAATTTTTTAAAAATTTATGTAAATTTATGTAAATTCTTCATAAGTTAACATAAATGTATTATCTTTATACTTGATTTTTGTGTCTGTTACGACCAAATTGTTTTGTGCATTGATATTTAGCCCACCTGACTAAATACTTTGTAGAGCCAGCCTTAGCAGCGAGTCTTTTGGGACATGTCATTACCAACTTTGCACATTTTGGAAAATAACTTCTTTTTTTTTCTGAATTTTTCTTTGAAAAATTCTGATGAGCTGAGGCTGAGCAAGGATGAGCTGAGGAGCTCATCCTTGCTCAGCCTCTACAAACATCAACTTCCAAGACTCACCACAGATTCTCAATTGAATTTACATCTGACCTTTGACTGGGAGATTCCAACTTATGCATATGGACACTAGAAAGCGAATCTCCAGTTGTGAGTCTTGTAAACTAACAGTTTATATATATATATATATATATATATATATATATATATATATATATATATATATATATATATATATATATATATCCAGGACAGCTCTATAGTTAGCTCCAGCCACCTTCCAGAAAACGTAAAATATTAATGCTTAATCAGGGCAGTTTACATAACTGTGTTAAAAAAGTAAATTGTGGCAAATTAGAATTGAACATTTGTACTGATCTATCTTACATAATGGTGTCATTAGTTTGATTGTCCAAACTAGAAACAAGCGAATGCAGCAAAATGACAGACAAAATCTATATATTGCTATAGACCAGACTCACCCTCATTCTTTACATCATTTGAAATGGAGACCATTTTCAGAATGGGGAAGCTGAAGAGTCGAAATTGGCTACAGTGTGGAATAGTAAAAAGTCTAGTCTATGACTGTGACTTTGACTACATTGTTTTTGTTTTCTTGGGTAGAAATATGAAGGTATATTGCTGTCAAAAGTTTGTCCTTTAATCTCCCAGAGCTGCTGGAAACCAGTGGCAGGTGTCAGGCATGTCTATCTGGGAGAAGTACATCCTGAACTGTTTTTTCCAGCGAGAACTTCCTATCAACATTTGTGTTTATCTATTTAGCATCAAAACTATCACTACATGCATAATAAACTATGTGCTACCTGAATGTACAGAATTATGCAGCAAATTTTCAAAAATCAATCAGTCACATAGTACAGAAGGACAAAGCTGGTAATTTTCATTTGATATCATTTAATACTGATAGGTGAAAAGGTTGGTTTATAGTGTGAAGTTTTGATAAAGTTGTTAAGAAAACATGTCATTTTTCTCATTTAAAAACCATTCTCAAGAGAGCTAAAGACTTTGGTGGCAGACAAAAGTTGGGGAAAGAATAAACAGAACAGTGTGCTGCAGTGGGGGAAATCCCACCTTTTCCCTGAGGAAAATTCGAAACAGAGTGTATATGTGCCATTTGAATTTAATCAGGGCAGGAGTCTGAGCACGGCTGCAGATGCTCTTTGGATCGGCTGAAGGTTTGAGGCACTAACATCAAAGACTCCATCACTTTCAGTGCCAGGAAGAGCCAGGAGGGTCGTCCGTCTCCGGATAAGTGTAATTAAAAGATGTGAGATGGAACAGGGAGGGATCTATGCTGGGGTGAGAAACTCTTGACTGGGTTTACACCTGTTTACTCTAAAGATAACCATGTGTCAAACAACCTGAGGAGAAAATACTTACCTCAGCCTCCCAGCTGCTCCTGCAAACTTCTTGGTTTAATCAACATGCAACATAACCCGGAACAGGCAGAACAAAGCTGACCGCTCCTCTTTAATCTGACAGACTGTTCCTCATCTGTGATGGGTGATATCTTGGAGGGCTTATTTTACTTCTAATTAAATGTCTGTTATTTTGGATTATGAAGCATTGCATTGTTTACCTCACAATTACTATAAAACTTTATTTTATCTACATGTATTCATGACCAAAATTCTAATTTTAGTGTATTTTAATGGGACTTTATGTGATAGAACAAAAGAGTAGTGCATTATTGTAAAGTGAAATAAATTTTTAAAGTGTCTTCCAAATGAACTTGTGGTGTGCTTCCATACAGCATGATGCTGCCACTGTCATATTTCATAGTGGAAATGGCTTGTTCAGTGTGATGGGCTGTTTTAAGACAGAAATTGATCCAACTTGTCGGTAGTTGCTCTACTCATATAGTCATTGTTAAAAAAAAAGTTTTGCTGAGAAAGACATGTTTTATGGCTGCAGTGTTTTTTTTTTCTTTTCCTTAATAGAATGAGAATGTGGTGAATTGTCTGTCAATTGCTTTAAAATGTCTCTTTTGATTTCTGAGTCAGTTTTGATTTCTGAGTCACTAAAATAACTCAACACATTCAGAGAAGGCAGCGAGAGAAGTATCTCTGTCTCTAACACAGTACTCCATCAATGAAATAGACATTTCATCACCAAACCATTCCTGCGTTGTGCAACAAAGTTTCTCTATGTGTGTGTTGGGGAAACAATTTTTTATCTTAATTATTTTCTTTTTTTTCTTGTGAGAATCAATTTGCTCTTTTGATAAATGTCCAGAAAATATACAGGCAAGGAAGTCATTTCTTTTCTGTTTTTTTACTTTCTGTAAAGATATATTTCTGGAAATACAATGTCAGCCAAGGACATCTAGGAGGAAGCTTTTATAAGGTAATATATCAGTTTTCAGTGAGTGAATCAGGTAGGGAATGCTCATTCTTTTATAAGAGACAAACTTCTTACACCTTTCCATATCTGGATAAATTGCTTTTTAAAAATGGAAGGATCATTAATCCAAGACAATACAGTGGTGTGCAAAAGTGTTTGGACATATACAGATTTTGTGTTTGTTTTGTCAAACTTGAATGTTTCAGAATACACAACTGCAATACTGGATCAATACTGGATTAAGATAAATTAAACAAAGAAGCAGTTTTTAAAAGGGAATGTTATTTATTAAGGGAAAAAAAAGCTTTCCAAGCAAACCTGGTCTGATTTAAAATGTAATTGACTCCTACACCTAGTAACTCGTTCTACCACCCTGAGTACCATGAGGAATTTTGGCTCTCTTTACCTTTGCCATATTGGACACTATGAGTATGAACAGCATGTTTAAGGTCATTCTTCAGGATCTAAATTGGATTTAGAAGCAGACCACTCCAGAACTTTGATGTATATGGTTCTCATTAGTCATTCAGGGGTGGCCATTATTGTATTGCATGACCAAAAGGTGAAACTTGATTTGGACATTCTTCTGCACGTTGTTCTGATAAAGAACAAAATTTATAATTACATGAGTTATAGCAAGTCATCCAGGTCTAGAGGAAGCAAGTCAACCTCAAAACCTCAAACTATCACCATGTTTAATGTTCAGTGTGATGATGCTCTGTTTCTCCAATGTCACATTTTAGGTCTGTCATGTAACATGAATCATACCTTCCAAATGTTCCAGTTTTATTTCATCAGTCACCAGAATGGCTCCCCAAAGGTCTTAGCAACCATCAAAAACATCAAGATGTATTTGGTAAAAGTGAGATGTGCCTTTGGTCAGCAGAGGTTTTGGCCTTTAAACCCTCCCATTGAGGCTATTTTTGTCCAGTCTCCCTTTCCTAATGTTGTATCTTGAATACGCAGCAAGGCCATCTGGTCGAATGTGCTCTAAGAGTAATTGGAGTAATTGTAGTTGAGTGGTCTCTCCTGGGAAGGTTCACCATTGCTTCATGTTTACTCCAGTCATGGATTAAGGCTCCCCCTTTGGTTCACTGGTATTCCAAACTCTTAGAAATGGCTTTGCAACCCCTAAACATGTCTGCCTATTTCAATTATGTTCAGTCTGTTAGTGATTTCAGCTACACTCTTTCACAGATTCAACTATGATTATAATAAGGTATGAAAAAAACTGCCATACCGGTGAGTGTGTATCATCCCGAAGAGAGGTTGTGTGTGTGCTTTGGGGACTGATTTGGGGACATTTCCCCCAAAACAGCCTCTCCTTTCATTAATAGCCACCAAGTGTGTCCTGAAGTCACAAACACTGGCTGAGAGAAATCAACACTCTCTGTGATGTGACCCCCCCAAGGCAGACTCAAAAGGCCTTTGTGCCAGTATTTCTCACCCTCCAGAGACAGAGGTGAGGCGTTGCTGCTTGACGCCAGCATGATCCCTGGAAAGAGAAGAGACCAACATCTTCAGCAGCACAGAAGGGATCACTGATGTCATTGGCCATGGTAAGAGTCAGTGAAAGAATAAATCATCAGGGATGGAGTGTTACCAGTGGATCTGGGAAAATTTGTTAAAATCTTAAGAGTTCTTAAATCTTCAGTGGTTTGGTAAGTTGCTGAACATTCGTTCATTATCCAACCTGAAACAAGTCGTTTGTTTTTCATTGTTTGTCCCGGTCGTGTCTGATTTGCTCCTTGGGTTTTTATTCAGTATACCTCTAAATACAGGGTAGAGATAGATCAATAACAAATTTACACTTTGATTAGGTAATAGCTTTTAATGATTTTTCTGGAAGACAGGTTCTTATCTCAGACGGAAACAAATAACAGTGCTGAAACAGAATAAATTCATTAATGTTTTTTTAATGTGGAATAATCATTTGATCAGCAGGGAAGGAAGTGAATTCACCTACAATGATAATTAGGTTATTTAGTTGGTTAAATACATGATATACATATAAGTTAAACAGTATTTTAATTTAAAATTGCACTAATTTGCACAAGATGAAATACAAACTTGAAATCGCAAAGTGTCTTGTTACTTTATTATTTTTGATGCTTCAATTTATTTTGTTGTAAATTTGGAATATAATGAAGTGTGGTGTAACCATGTAAAAATAAACATTTGGTATGATTATTTAAAACAGATCCAAGAAGATACAAAATACAGTTTCTGTTGAAAAGGAAAAAAAAGTTTGTGAAATCTAAGAAATAAATAGTAAAAAGAAAAAAAAGAATCTTCTTTCCAATTCCGCTTTATTTATTTCCAACATGTTTCTACCAAAGTTGAGCTTAGTCTGACTTAGCCAAATTGGGCCTCTAAGGGAATAATGTTCACACATTGGACCTGAAGAGCACTACAGTTAACTGATCCCCAAAGGAAGGCAGCCAGAATTTTTACAGAAGTAAACCAGATTTGATTGAGTGAGTTAATTTAATTTATTTTGTGTTTAGCACTGCTTCAGATGAGCCACTGCCAGTTCTGCTACATGTGGCTTCTGCTCATTAGGATCAAAGCAATCATGCTGTTCTCCTCCAAACAGATTTCAGCCAGCATCGTTGACTGCTGCCAACATTGTGTGAAGGCACAGCATATCTTTGAGTGGAGGAATGGTGGAGGTATGTTGTTGGTGGGGATGGGATCTGACTGTACTCTCTAAACTGGTTCTGTGTTCACATCTTGCAACAGATGAGGCAACAGCAGTCGTGAAATGCTCAGACATCGAGGACTTGACAGTAACTCGCAAATGAAGTTGTGCAGCCAGGAAACAGAAAAGGGATTTTTTGGTTGTGGTTAAGGCTAATATCTTCCATGTTGCTCCAACTGAAAATTAAACAAGAAAGTTCTGTCTTGCAACTACTCGTTTTTCAGGTTTCACAAGGCTTAATGCATCTTTCATGCATTAAAAAAAATCTTATTTTGCCACCAACACCTAACAGTCCTTTCAGCATACCTCAATATCCATGTCCACATGGAAGAAGTTTCCTCTAGTTTCTTCAGACCGAAACCACATGCATCAAGATATCTCGCATCTGATCAGGATGTGTCCTGCAGGCCTCCATCTGAGTGATTCCTAAGCATATCCCAATGGGTCATGGGTAGGCAATTTTATTTGTTTAGCACATTTTCAGAAATTCTAAGTGATTTACCTGATTAGAGGGAATGTAAAATAGGATAATAAGCAAAACGTATTACATTACACTGCCAAAGTAAGGTAAAATGATGACAAGTTTTTAAACAAGTCTACACTTTATGAATTTCCAGTTGTTACTAATCAAAAACTGTTCTAGGAACAGTGAGGTTTTTAGCCTTGATTTAAAAGAACTCTAGTTCAGAAAAATGGAAGCTAGTTACAAAAATAGAGTATAAAAACTGAATGATTTTCTAAAAAGAGCAATGTACTGACTATCGAACGTCGCTTAAAAAAAACAAACTAATGCATTTTTATGAATGAAGCATGAACTATATAATCTAGCAGAATTGCCTCAAAACATTTCTTTACAACTGTGGATTAAACATGTGGATACTGTCATGATTGCTGTTTGATATTTTATGCAGCTTTGGTCTAGTTTTGTAGCATTAGTGTCAACCTGTGCTTTTACCTTTAATGTAATTAATATAGTAGTTCATTGAGAGTTCAGCAGGTTCTGCAATGCTTAATCTTCTGTAATGTTTCAACAAAAATAACGTCCAGTAAAATATATCATACAAATTGATTGGAAAAGTAAATATTACTATTACTTTCTTGTCATCAAAATATCCTTAAAACAATGCAGGTTTTTTGTTTATATTTCAAATCAAAACAAGTTAATTCAGTCAGTAAATATCACTGTGTGGAAAAGTTTTAGCTTATTTTACCACTAAGTTTTTCATCTAACTGGAGTCAAGTCTTAAACTAGATTCCTTAGTAAATAATACAAAAAATGTCAACACACCGTAAAACTGCAGGGATTTTTTTTAGAAAACAACCTGGACATTGCCATTTTATTTCCAGAAACCCTGCTGGGTTGAATAAAACATAATGCAATAGGTGTAATTTGTTTGCTGGTATATCCTTAGTAAAGAATCTCAACGGGGTAGCTGTGTTTCAGTGGGTTCAATTCCAGCCTGGCCCTGGGCAAGGCACTTAACCCCAAGTTGCCAACAGTTCTGAGCATGACAACATGTAGGTTTTAATGACTGGGTGAATGTCTTTAGTATAAATAAGTGTGAATAGAAAGGCACTGCATAAACTCAGCCAATTTAACATTTACAGAGTGAGTAAACACACTCTGTTGCATTTAGATCACAATGAACAAAAAAAATAAAAACATTTCCCTTTGGAGTTTCAGATGTCCTAAATTTAATATCATGGGAAAGGTTTTAAGAGACTGATTAAATTTCCCACATTGTTTTTTTAATTAAACACAAAATTAAATTATGATTTATGCACCTCTGCAGTCGTGAAATGGGACTATTTACCTAATAGATCATAAGTAGGTTTAAATGTTAAATGATACATAAAAAAACCCAAAAAAATTCCACTCTGAATGGCAACCAGAGATAAACAAGAGTCTCTGTGCCTCGAGAAAGAGAGAAGGACAAAAATAGCTACGGAGAACTGGCAGAGGACTTGGACTGCCAGTCATGACCAGTTTCCTTCAAATCCTCAGTGCAGGGCATTATTACTGAAACTAGATTTCACTGTCACTATGGCTGTACCCCAGCCTGTAGGACCTCTGTTTACTCAAGAAAGAAAGCTTGTATTCCTATTTCACATTGTTAATGCAGGCGACATAAAATATGTACACAATATAAATTAATCAGGTTCTTCAGAAAACAATGTAGCTTCTGGAATATCAAAAGGTTTGATTCACAAAAAGTTATTTTTCTCCCTACTGGTGGTTGTTCATTAAAACTGTGTGGGCTAGAGCAGCAGGCCTGCATTAACTGCAAATAAGAGATCCTTATTTAATTCAGTAAATTAGGGGAACTGCAATAACTTTAGGAAAACTTTAAAAACACTGTGCAATTAAAGCTCATGTAAATGTGAGAACTAGAAAAAAAATATTTGACAACTGGCAAGGAAGTTAAATATTAGCTCTGTAAGTTTGAAACTATACCTTTTTTATCTGCTACAGTTTCAGTCAAAAGTTTGTTAAAGTCACTATTGAAAACTTCTGGAATTGCTTAAATGCTAAACCCAACAGTATTAAATCAGTTAATCTTCTAAGAAAAGTTGTCAAATATTAAGCCTGAATCACACAAAAGGCTTACTGATTTCATTTGGCTTGTTTATTGGACCTAACATTTATTTTAATCTTTATTAGCCCAAAATTCAGGCCCATATATTTGTATGTAAACCTTTGATTTGAACTGCGCTTGAAATCTTTATTTAGCTTATGATAATAAAACATTTGATTCTGTCCATAAGCAATATTATCTAAATTTTATAGGAGACATTTCAATTACCTTAAATACACCAACTAATAATTTTGGAAATTAATTCAGAAATGTCTGTCGGTGATCTGACAAAAGACAGCAAACAATGACCATTGATCTAGAACAGATCAAAGACCGAGACACAGAACAATACTAAAGCAAGGTTTATTAGAATAAACAAAGAAAACATCACAAAGACAAAATAGCTATAAATCTATCAATTTCCTCATTTTATTTCTTATACAGTGTGTTTATTTCAGACTTTAATAGGAAACAGCCGATAATGTGTGGTGAAGAGGATTGAGAAACCTTTAACCTATCAGAAACTGCCACAATTATCTGGGAGCATGGATGTGTCGAGGAAAGCTTCAGGTTGTTCCTTTTTATAGTCACATCCCATCTCACACACACACGCAAACACAAACACACGTTCAAACTCACTCAGACCAAGGTCGTCACTTTGGCCGGTAAGCATTTCACCTGAAGAGCCCCACACTCGTCATGTAACACCCTTCAGGCTCTGAACAGTCGACAACTCACCGAAAGGTCAAAACACTCACACACACTTTATAATTATTTACACATCTGTAAAGCCCAAAGCGTTTTAGCCCCCACTCCCTCAGAATGGTGAAGGGAGCTAGTGGATCCTCGTCAGCTCCTCCACGATCTTAATCACCTCATCCACTGTGGCTTCACGTTTCATGCCGCTGCCATCATCAATCTGAAAATGAAAGACAACGAGCGGTGAGCTGAGACTGGTCCCCGCTTACGAGTAGATGCAAGAACAGCAACCGACTGCATCCAAAAATATTTCACTTAAAAGAAATGTTATACTCCTTTACATTGTTTTTAGAACTTTATTTCTGATGTTTTGAAATGCACACCTAAATGCTGGGAATCTTTTATCTTGCCCACACAGACGACAGACTGCAGCTTTTTCCCTCTGGTTTATTTTTTATTAATCGCACCAGAAGGTAAATATAAAGACTTTTCCACAGAGACAGGAACCATTTATAATTTAAGAAGTGAACAATCTTAATTAAAAAATAATGATAATAATAATAAAAAAAAAAACTATTCAAAGTCTGCTCTATTTAAATGTAACCTCCTTATAGTTGTAAACTGACGTCAATCTGGATTTCTGTGTTAACTCACCATAAGAAATAGAGATTTCACTCCAGATTTTACACAATTGCAGTTAAACTAAAACAAATATTTAAAATGCATATATTCAGTTTCTCTGTGATGCAAATTAGCTATTGCAGCTGTGTATAAAGCAATGTTCCACTTTAATTTTGTGGGAGGAAAAAACTAAAATTTTATTGCTATTATCAGCTGTTCTTCACAAGAAAACTCAACAAATATTTTTAAGACAAGATAATTTAAACAGGTCCTGTAAGGTTCAAACAGAGAGCAAAAATGTTGCAGCCTCACTGCTTCCACTGGATTTAAAAGGGAAAAGTAGAAGCCAAGTCTTACTAGTCAAATGAATAAGATTACTGCCCGCCTTAATAAAAGCAGGAGCTATCAATTATGTGGATGTTCCACAAAATTCAGTAGGAGGAACCCTTCTCTTTCTCAAAAGCAATATGCCTGCAGAACCTTTCATAATAACAGTTAGAAATGGAGCCAGAACCATGATGATCATGGGCTTGTTATGTCACTCCATTATGCGGCAAAGCATCTGTTGACCACATGCCCAAATATTGTAACATCCAACATGAGGCTAACTAGAAGCAACAGTTTGGGTAAATTAGGATATTAACCAGGACAATGTTTCAAACAGGGTGTTGCGGTGTCCCAGTCAAAGTCCAGACCCCCACTGATTGACTGAAATGGGATGTGAAGAGAACTGTATATTTTGTTTTGTAATTTCTGCTCTGATTTCTGATTTATACAAAAGTTCTCCTTTATTTACCAACTTGTGTGCCATTTTAAAAAAGGTTTTATTGCAATTCTTTAAGTAATAATCAACAAATTTAAGAACTATGTTTTTAAAAGCCAAACTAACTCATCCACCGGTAACAATTCCAATTTTCTTCCTCTTCAAGATGAGAGATACAGACGCTTCAGGGAGCAGACTTCAAGAAAACGAAATACATGGCGATTCATTTCCTAAATCTGCTCTTAATGAATCTAAATTGTTTATTCTCTGTAGCATAGGTGTCAAACTCTGGCCCGCGGGCCAAATTTGGCCCGCAGTGTAATTATATTTGGCCCGCGAGGCTATACCAAATGACTACGCGAGCTGGCCCACCGGTATGATACAGCGCATTCATTCATCGCTAATACTACAAATCCCATAATGCCTTGCTGTTGTTTTGGCGCGTCAATCAGGATGGGTCCCATAAACGCCCTCTCCTCTGTGACAGTAGTTATAGCGATCTCAAGCTACAACTGTCACTGTAGAACCGAAAAGAAAGGCAGACAACAGGAGCTTTCTGGACAGGTGGGAGACAGAATATCTGTTTACATATGTAAAAGACAGACCTGTTTGTCTTTTACATATGTAAACAGATATTCTGATATTAAAAGGTTCATTTGTTCAATGCTGGCCCGCGACTTTGTTCTAGTTTTACATTTTGGCCCACTGTGTATTTGAGTTTGACACCCCTGCTCTGTAGCTTTAGGTTTAGTAGTGTGCAAACAAAACAATTTGGTTGGTGAATGCCAGAGTTCAGACAGAAGAGTGTCTACTTCAGCATGTTACATATCAGGGAAGGATAGCTGAGGCCACAATGACTAAAGCTCTTAACCACTACAGTGAGACTCAACTGTCAAATTTTCCCCCAAACAGTTTAAGAGAAAAAAGTACACATACACAGAGACAGAAAAAAGAAAAACATCCAAGCAAAAAAAATAATCCTCTTTGTGGATGATTGACTGTCAGTCAGTCAGTCAGCTGGACAGACAGATAAATAAATACCTTTGGGAGATAAATGTCCCCCGATAAAAATAATATTGCTATAAACAGGGGAAGGGAAGTTGGTCCCCAAGAAACTTTTTAAACATTGAATACCATTTCATAGAACTAAGCTTGATTATTGCTGGAATGTTCTTAATTGGCTTTCAGTCGCCCAAACCAACAAAAATAGAAATAGAAATATTAAATGTGTATTTCAGAAACATGATGTGAAGTGCAGGTGATCTGAATTGAAAGAGGAAAAACTGCGCCCACCAGTAGAGTGCTGACGACCTCCTGCATCTTTGCCCGACTGAGATCCAGGAAGCTTTCAATCAGGTCCCCGTCGATGAAGCCTGTGCCCTGCTCCGTCTTGCGCTCCGTGTGGAAAGACCTCCAGGTGTCACTCGGTTAAGGATAAATTACCAGGCAGCCGTTTCAGCCCGAGGTTGGCCCTTTGGGTGTGACCATGCTAACTTTACCTCAGGCAGATTTAATAAATATCCAACAGATAATGTGTTCAATGCAACAGATAGATAATCATAGAAGCCCTCTTGAGTCATATTTTATAAACAAAGAGTGAACAGAGGGCTTTTGAGTATTAAATAACACGATAATTAAATAAAACCACGGGGTAGCAGAGTAAATTTTCTCTAAAAAAAGGAAAGTCCCTTTCTTATGCAGAAGAATGGAAACAAATTATTTGAGCTTTAAAAAATTATCAATTGCCTGTAAAGTCAGTCAAAAACATCATTATTGCTTTGTTGTCCATTTTCAGGGCCGTCACCAGAACAATCCCGGCCAGTCCAGGTCACCTGATCTGTGGTCACAGATGGTTACTTTACACAGGAGTTCAGGATATAAGCTGTGCTCGATCTTGCCCACGCTTTTGATGACCTTGGTGAGGCGGTTCTGTAGGTCAAGCAGGAGGCTGTACCAGCCCTCGGACAGAGATGTCACCAGACCTAAAAAAAAAAAAAAAGCACACAGATGATCTTTTATAAATGTGTGAAAGAGCTGTTCACCTCATACTGTGTCATCAGCCAAGAGGAAGAGAGAAATGTCATGTCTGCATTCATTAAGAGTTTTAAAGCTGCAGTAGGTAACTTTCATAAAAAATATGTTGTTTTTTTTTATTAAAATAAATATTCAGTTGTACGTACATCAAGTATAGGTGAGTGACTGTAAATGCTTTTTTTGCTTTTTTTTTTTTTTGCTTTTGGGCACATTTTTTTAAAAATTATTTTAAAAAGTTGTATTATTTTTAAAAAAAACTAAATTTCCATTAAATGAGGGTTATCAACAGGTTGCAAACACAAGCAGGAAGTTGTAAAGCTGCAGAGTTTGTTTTTCTACATGACACCATGAGGGGGGTTTAGGAAAATGACAAAGCAACAATTATAACAAATGAAACTATTATTTAACAGCTGGGGTTTTAAAGGCTAAATCCTATTCAATACACACATCACTTATTTGTCAAATATCTATGTTGGAACTACATTTTTGAAATGTTAGATTTTTTTAAGATACGATCAAATAATTTGGCATGAGAATGAATTTCTGAGTCAACACGCAATCTGTGATTGTGATCATCTTGAGACTGCCATATCAGAGTTTATACAAAAAAATAGTCTTTGACAAGTTTGGATGCATATGGGCTGTCATTCTCTTTTAAGGGGAAATAATCCCATCACCTTGCAGCTTTCTCTAAGAAACATATCATACATCACAGCATCTCGCAGAGCGATAAGACCGGCAGGGGCGTTTTATCTTCATTACACGCTAAAGCTCATTTTAGTTTGAGGGTTAGAGAGGAAAAGTTCTCACAGGGAAGGGCGACAGTGGTTTTCATTTCCTGTGAAACTTTCCTCTGAGACTTTTTAGGGAATCACAGGAGGTGCAGAGGTGAAATAATGTGCTGTGTTTTGGTGCTGTGGGAGTGCTGCTGTGTCCAAATGATGAGCACTCCCTGTTTTTCATTTCCCCATCATCAGTGCCAGGCTGGAAGTTACTGGTTTCAATCCAAGTAATGAGAGGTGAAAACATGTCAACTGACAGTGATGAATGTTTTACTTCGTTTGCTTGAAGGAAAAGGATTTGAGGGATCTTTGTGTATTCAATTAGTCTTGATATCTTTCATATTAATTCCAATTATTCACAAAGTATACTAAGAGTTGGATTTTATTGTTAAATTTCAAGACCTAAACACTGGCTTCTAAAAGATTGTGAATAGATTTTCTGCTGCCAGAAAATGAAAAATATCTGCCAGCAGAAGCAAATAAAGTTCAGCGATGTTTGGGATTCATCCTGAGCAGCACGGGCAGAGTCTTAGGAAAGAAATAAAGCCGGGGAGTTTACAGCTCTACAAACTAAATCCTGCTCATATCCACTGAATCAAGACAGGAGTGAGCTGAAGTCTCAACAGTGAATGTCACAGCATAAAATCAATAGCTCCTTGTATGTGGAGAAGAGGGACAACAAAGAAAATCACTTATTTAAACATTTGTTTGGGAAATATTTAATTGACCTTAACAATGCATTGTTCAATGGAAACAAAAAGATGAACTGGATTTTGGCTCAAATTTATGACCCGAGCTGGACCAAACACCGAAAGGATCTTTGTGTATGGGAGAGTTATTACAATACAGAGAGACATTTTTATGTCCTGTCCCACCAAATAAAAACCATCTCGAGTCATAAAGCACTTTCCTTTTTCTTATGATGAAAGCTAAGGAGCGGAATATGAACCCTTTTTAATATAAAGAAAACACATTTTATTACTTATGGTTTCTTTGGAATGATCAAAAAAGTACTGCATACTGCCGTGTGCATTACTATACTGTACTATGATACTATGGTATGCTTCATTATTTCACTTATATTTTTGGCCAATACAGTACTGGGCTATATATTATAAACTATATATTATAAACATTATGTTCAGATGTACTCACAATACTATACTGTACCATACTGCAACATACCATACTATCCCCTGCACAATTTAACTGTGCTATATCATATAGCACTATATTGTTTAATGCCACACTGCATTATGCTATGCTAAACAATTCTGGGATACATTTTATTTGTGCAATACTGTTACGGTCTTCTATAATATATTACATACATTTTGTGGAAAATCTATGGACATACAATACACTTTCTCTGCATTTGATTTGGACAATTTTTACTGAATATTCTTCAGATCAAAACAAGAATGAGTCGCTGCAAACAGAAGAGCTGCATGAAAGCAGCCTACTGTCAGTGGTTGCATGCCTCTGATTTAGTGTAAAAATTATGATTAAAGCCAGGTAATCCTGAAATTCAATGCTTGCAAAACCATTAAACATGCTAACAGGGTTCTCTCAGCAAGAAAGAAAATCCTTGAATATTTTTAAAACATGCTAGAAAAATACAAAATAATGATAATAAAAAAGAATAAATAAATAATAAAAAAAAAAGGTTTGTTTAAATTAAGATTAACTTACCGATCATGCCGTTAACAGTGCCGAAGAGTACGGATCCTTGGGTGGGTGTGGAGCTCTCTCCCAGGTTCTGTAGCACCAGTGAGCCATGGCAAAAGACATTTACAAACTCGCCTAGGTGAAAGACCCCGACCTCCTGCAGATGCTGGCGCTCCTCGTCGGTGGTGGCCGCACTGAGTGTGGCAAGGACAAAACGGAGAACATGAAGACAAAATAATGTTAAGGTCATGACCGGAACTTGTTGGGGGTCAAACCATCGATCAATCAAATGGAAAACAAGACGAGTAGAGACATGAGAATTGTTGGAAAAGGTCAGCACATGATAGAGAGGTAATGGCTAAAAGTCTGAGAAACAGTGAAAAGAGCAACAGTAACAAGACGTGCTGCACAAATAAAGGTCAAAAGCATTGAGAGGTCCACTCTAACATATTGGATGGATAATGAGTGAAGGCAGGTATGTAACACAAGCTCCTTCAGACCTCATGTTTCTTCCTTTCCTTAACATCAACATTCAGTGAAATTACAACAGAGGAAAAAAAGCAGGAGAGTGGCTAAAAGCTTGGCTGCAAGATGAATCATAATTTCCAGCACTAATGCAAGGACAATGCTGCAGTACCACATTCATACCAATGATGTTGGTCTAAAAGCTATCATGGGACTATGTATGTGAAAGGAACAGCATCCTAATGACAGCATCAGTCTGAGCGAGAAAGTATTGGGCAAAGACGATTTAGGGGCATTTCTGATCTGCAAGAGCAGCTGTGATAAAATATAATGATCGTAAGAAAATGATTGAGTTACATGCAGGGAGAGGCTTTGCCGTTCTCACCTATCTTTTTGGCAGACAAACAAGTTAAAGGCGTTCTCTGCTCCCAGGAAGTTGTCATCGTCTAGAATTTCCACGGCACTCATCCAGTTTGGATTAAAATCACGAGCAATCTGTGGAAAACATATGAAAAAAAGCATAAACATGCAGGTTTGTTTTAAGAAATATACCTTTTAAGCAAAGATAAGCCAATGCTAAACAAGAGTTTAGCCAATGCTAAACAAGAGTTTAGAATTTGTTTTTTTATGTCTATTAGGGCTGAAACAATTAATCTGATTAATTGCGCTGAATTGATTATTGAAATTATCGTCAACTAATTTAGAAATTGCTTAATTGACAACTGGAATATAAAGACTCAAAAAGACAATTTATATGAAAGAACAAAGTCAGAGCAGTAATATATTTGTCTTCTGCATTTAGACTAAATGCAAAATACTTGAGTATAACATGTTTGTAAGCATGTTCTACTCAGAATGCATCAAGTGACACAGTTTTAGCTACAAATTTTTAAATAATAATAATAAAAACATCCTATTAAGCACATTTTTCCTTCATATTTATCAATTATTCTAAAAAGTCAGATTAGCCCTTCGCTGTACTCATACCAAGTCAAGCAGAAAGGGCTGAGCTTTTTTAGTAATAGGTTTTTAGCTGCAGATGTATAATTTGCTACAAATGATACATTTGTAGCAAATGATACAAATAGTTCAAAGGACACTGCAGACCCAGATGACAAGCCATCATACAAAGATGGTACAAATTTTTATCTTTGTAAGTGAAGATAACATAACACTAAAGGAATGTTATGTTATTGCATTATAGGCAAAAAAAAAAAGTTTATTTTCATATTTCAGCAAGGTATTGAATAATTTTTATATTTGCATCGTTTAATATTGCACAAAAAGGATTAAGTAATTCATTAAAAAAGTAGCAGAATGTGTGATTTGTCTATTCATCGTCAGAATATTAGAGAAATTAATTGATTACTAAAATCAACAGTTGCATCCCTAAATTTTATTTGTTTTTATATTGCAATTTCTTTAGGCGAGCCAATCAATTAAATAAAAGTTATAGCTGTTCAAAACTGCTTCTTTCTCTGTGCAAATTGTAATGAACTCATTTAATACTGAAGAGAGAAAATCTGACACATAATCAATAGATTTTAAGCAAAGACCTGTCCATCACAGGGAGCCTGTGATGGACAGGGAGCCTGTGATGGACACACAATATCTGAGGAGACAGAACGCTCTTTCATTATTTTCTCTAATGAGTTTGTAATGGGTCCAGTTTGATTTGTACAAGAGCTCAGCTGTAAACTGACAAATTTAGTTAGTTTCTAAAATTTGTTTTCCAACTAGGCCTGTCATGATAACAGATTTTGCTGGGGCGATATATTGTCTCAAAAATTATTGCGATAAACGATAATATTGTTTGAAGACCTTTTTACATTGATTTAATGGAAATTACATAATAATACATGCGATTTCCTGCCAAAGATAGATACACTTTACTTTAAAAAGAACACTTAACACTGGGACTGATACACAAAATAAATAAAACAACCAAAACCAAAAATAAAATAGATTCTTAGTCTCCATTAACAATAAATGTACTTGAATAAAAACTAAACTAAAGCCAAAGTGGAAATAAAATAATCTGCACCAAAAGAGTGCAGATTATGAAGTCTGTATAGTATATTGGCCTTCAGTAATCATTAGATTTAAATAGAGAAGACATCCGACTGCCTGATGCAATAGTTCAAACTACAGGATTTTTTACCCCGATCGACAATCTTAGAACGTTCTTCGTTCTGAGATTGTCACTAGTGTTGTGTATTACGGTAGATCGTTGTGCCGCTCCGATCTAAATCAAGGATTTGCCCAGACTGGGAGAGTGACGCAGCCTGTTGAATGTGACCGGTAGCCAATCAGAAAGCGCGGATTCTCCTCCTGCTTTCTGAGGGGAAACACGGAGGGAATCCTGAACAGCTGACACGGTGCAACCCGAAGTCCAGCAGACATCGGAAACTACATGAATGTTTATTCAACATTTCGTGCAAAGAAAATATAAATAACTAGGGGATGAGTTGGAGCGAAATTTCTACCAGAAAACCCGGTAACTTTTCAGCTGTTCTTCGTTAATGTGCCAAATAGTTATAATGATTTTAATTCAGTCAGACTGACACTAGCCACATGCATTGCAGGTAGATATTATAGTAAGGAATTGATTAATGCCTGGTTTCAAAATTAGTGAACTGGACTTATTATTTTGTGTCCAGTGTTGGACACCACACGGTTTCGATCGAACCGTTACACCGAGGATTTCTGTCCGCGACATAAGATCGTGCAGCGCACGCTGGGCATTACACTAAGGAACTAAGGAAGGGAGGAAGTGGAGAGCACCGGAGTTGAGCCTTTTTTCATTCAGTGTCATCAATAGCAAGAGAAAAAGGCAGGAAGAAACGATATTGCCGATAATTAAAATGAGGTCGATAGTTTTGATTTATCGTACGATTAATTGACTTATCGTTTATCGCGACAGGCCTATTTCCAACTTTCCAAAAATTAAGAGTTAATGTAAGAAATCTACATTGGAGCAGAACTTTGCTCATACAACAAAGCGCCATGGGTTGAAAGTGAAAACTGCTTTGTGATTTTGTATCAAAGCAGCAACACGCAGTCTTCAATTTCCCCACCTTTTCCAAGTCTTCCAGCATTTTCCCTTCACATCTCACCTCTTCAAAGTTGCCCTCCATGGGTTTGTACGCCAGCAGCAGGACAGACCTCATCAGGTCTCCCACCAGGATGAAATCCCCTTTGGTCTTCAGGTAGAGCGCCATGATGTTGTTATAGTGGTTGCACTCGGTCCTCAGCTCCTTCTCGGCCGTCCACTCGTACAGACGGACCTGAAAAAGAAAGGAAGCTCTCATTTTAACCGTTATTGTAGTAGTTATTCTTGTAGATTAACTTTATATACATTTCAGTTTCACACAGATTAATATGTCTGAATCTGAGGTCAATGTCTGCTTTACAAATGAACTTTTACCAGTTAATGAACATGTCACGCTGTGTCAGAAATTGATGGGAGAGTCATGGGTGTGTCTCAACTAAGTGTTTTCAATGCATTACTGTTCATTTTACAAACACCAACTCCCGCTTTCATATGAAATGCAATTCTTAAAAAAGTTCAGGTCAAAGGTAACATCTTAACTGTGCACATCGTATATGACTATTGTAAAAAGCACCATGTTTCCTTAAAAAAGTTCATGGCCAATAATTTTAGAATTGAAAAATACATTTTGGAACAAAGAATGGCAAATATTCAATTTATCATTCACTGGTGAACTAAGATTAAGTTACTACAATGGCAATTAAAAAAATGCTTTAATTATATTTGCAAATACAAACAACTGATCTTTTAGATATTTATTTTTGCAGTTTTAGTCACTTTTAGTTTTATTACAGCACAAATAAATGCTGTGCTTGAGCACTAAATGTCCCTCAAGGCAAAGTGTTGTGTATGGCAATGCTTAAGTTGTGATGTAGGAGCCAATTAGATACTAGTTAAGCGTAATTTGAGAGGAATCCATGATTGAGAGGCTCAGACAATGTGCAGTGAGCCAAAAAGAGATGAAATACCAAATAAAAAGCATATAAATATTAAACAATAAGCATAATAAAGTCTTAAACCATTAGTGCTCATCCACATATGGAACACAGATAGAAAAAATAATAATAAAAGGGAAGTGTAATCTATATTTTTTTTGAGAATAGAATGAAAAAGTCATCGGATGAATCAGCCAGGCTTCATTTTTTAAACTCATCATTTTTAACAGTATTCTTTGATTGTCTTCCAATCCCTGAAACCAAAATTGAAACATTTACTTCTCCAACCTCATACATTTCTAGTGCTGTAAACATCTGGGAGGAGAGTCAAGTGGCAGACTGAAACATTGAGTTTTTTTCGTTCTTTTTCAGACAATTAAAATGATTACATGAGAATTCATGAGTGTTTGTGCATAAGCTTCAAAACCAACTTATTTAATCTTCCATGAACCATTTATGTTCTGTGTTTCAAATTCAATAGACACCAAACTAAAATACAAAACTGTGGAGACCAGAATCCACGTATTTATTTCTCTTTAAGTGGACAATAATAGTTTATTTATGGACAGCTAATTCAGTAAAACAGTTTCTTTCACATGTTCAGCAAAGGCAGAGGAAGACAGAAAAGCAGTCGGAAGTGAGACTTTGAGCTCCAGAAATGTGAAATCCATGACAATTGTATTCTTGATATCTCCAGATAAAGCTCCCTTTCATGTTTTTAATCCCTGTAATCTATCTGTAGCTGATCATGGATGAGCATGGTATTATGGGGCAGGAGGGGAAGACTATTTGTTTCACACTATATCAGGTGATTTCACTCCAATACACATGGGATGGATTTATTTAGACATGGCAAAATATAATTAATAGAGCAGTGCTTTTCTGCTTTGAGAGATCATGTGTCTTAAAATAAATCTAGGATAAGAGAAACAGGTCACCTGGAGCTGAACCCACAAACGCACAACAGAAGGAACACAGCAAATAGTTTGTTGATGCAACTTGTTTTTTTGTTTTTTTATAATCATTTGTTATCTTAATTAGGTCAAAAATAATTGGATGTAAAATGTTAAGCATTATAACCTCTACAACAGGTCAATGAACATTTAAGACAACTTAGGTGGAAGTTTGTAGACAGTTTCAAATGTGAATGAAGAAAGGCAGAGAACTTCAGGCATCAACTTATATGCTCTCAAGACATTGTGGCACTAACATTCCCAACTCCAACTGTGTTCATAAAGTGAAGACTTGTATGGCGATTTATCTAGTGAGCAGGAGGACAAATGTTTTCTGAGCGCAGTAGCTGGGAACATAACAAATCAGGACACCAGTGTTATATTTTACTGTATTTCACCCTGGGTGAAAAATTATGCATTTTGGAGAAAAAATTAAAACACTAAAAATTCTGGCAGTGTTTAGATAAACAGATGTAGCTGTCAGAACATTAACATTCATATACAACCAGATCGCAGCTGCAGTAAAACTCTCTTAATCTGGCGAAGAGATGAGGAAAAAAAACGACATGCAGCTGAAGCAAAGTGGGTTTTGATTTAAAGCAACTTCTGGTATTTTGTAATGAAATGTAAGGTACAGCCTTGATAAATGTTTTGTTCACCTCCTTGCATACTTGATATATTCATGGAATCCAATTTCTGTGTGGCCATTAAGTGACCGTAGATGCATTTGACATTTTCCTTTTAAAGAAAAGTCTACTTTAATTAAGAAAAGAACCTCATCCTAGATCTAAAAATAGTTCAAAGGACACTGCAGACCCAGATGACAAGCCATCATACAAAGATGGTACAAATTTTTATCTTTGTAAGTGAAGCCTTAAAGCAGATAACTTAGTTACCTGCTGTAGAAAACATCAGACATGCTGATTACAATTTACAGAAAGTTTTATGGCTATAAAATATTAGAGTTCCCTTTAAAACATTTTCATATTCTACTTCAGATTTTTAAACATTGTTAAAACTATGTGGAGGAAAAAACTTTAGCGAGAACTCAGTGCCATCACTTACTGTGCTATTTATGCTGGCCAGTAGTTTTCCATTGAACTCCACCATAGAATAGACGGCTCCTTTCACTTCTTTCTCAGCCACGGTTTGCAGCTTCCCTGCAGGAAAGATCAGTCAGTCAGTGTTCAGTCAGCGTTCATTCAGTGAGCTTTCAAAGTGCTACACATGCAACGCTGAGTTAAATTAGCGCCTACAAGGTCCTAGAGAGAAAACAACTGGGAAAGAGATGTGAGAAAATTTTGAAATTGAGACAGTGCTGCATTCAGAATATAAGGCAAGGGTAAAAATCAAGCACTGGACTAGGATAAACGACATACAAGCAACACATTTTGTCAGGAACAGTGTGTGAAAGAAAAAAAAAAAAACACTGCTGGTGAGAGGGGGGAATGTTTGAGAGGAAGTGATAAGAAAATGATTGAGTGAGAAGGGAAACAGGAGCCCAGTAGGACACAGTGTTCTTGCCTAAAATACAATATAGAGTGCAGGGAGGAGAAAATGAAACGGGATGAAGGATGGAGAGAACAAAGAAGGCTGATCTGGGTGAGAGGACAAACATGAAAAGATGAGAAGAATCAAAGAGAGCAGTTGGGCTTGTTTGCTGAAACCGTAGAAAAAGCTAAGGGAAGTTCGGGTACTGACCGTCGGTGTAATGGAAGACAATGATTCGACCCTGCTTGGGCTCGGGCTCCTCTGGGTAAACCATGGCCGTGCCGACGATGAAGTAAACAGATGGGTCTTTTCCCAGACGACATGACACAATGCTGAGAGAATACTCGCTGGGGAGGAACTGATGGGCATGAAGGACTGGCACAAACACAAAACAGGAAAAAACAGGGCAGAGTGTGAGAACAGATCAAAACTCCTTTATGAAGCTACTTAGAAAGACTAATATTGTGTACAAATTACCCATGTTAACTGTTAAGTGACATATTTGATCACTAAAAGTCAAAAAAGGCGTTTTTTTTTTTTTTTTTAATTGTGACATATTTGTGTTTATATACTAATAGAAATGTGACCTCAGCCAAACCAAAGGACCACCTGCTCATCTGATTCCACAAAACAAACACGAAATACGCAAAACATGAGTGGTCCTTGGTTACAGGTCGCTGCACAAGAGCCATGAATAAACTACCACATTAAATGGTGAAAAACCTCCATTCAAACAAAGAAAAAACTGATTTAATTTAATGTTAAGTGAATTAATACTATAATAGGGTTGCAAATTTAAAGGTGCAGTGTAAAGTAAAGTACTTGTACCTTGTACTTGTACAGAAATTTATACTTGCAAAATAAGTTGAATATCACAATTTTGCACCAAACTTAAATTTATTAACTACTTTGTGTTCAATCACATAAAACCACTCAAAAATATGTTAATGTTTGTGTTTATGATGCAACAAAATGTGAAAATGTTGAGAGGCTATAAACTTGGTGTCCAACACAGTGTACAACAAGATGCCAAAGTGCCATTGAAACAGTCAATTATTGTTCTTCAATTGGTCAGTAACACAAAAAATATCTAATTATAGACTATAATGAAGGTCAAAACAAACAAAATGCTGATGGAAAAGGAAGGATTTCTGTTTATTCATTAACTGTAAGCTGTCAATGTTCATTTACCTTAAAACAAAAAATTAAAACAAAGAATCCTGCAGCATACACAATTTTATCTACTTATATGGTCAGGTTGCCCTCTTTACGTGAGGCACATCGCTTCAGAGCTTCATATTTAACTAAATCCATATTGAGGATCCCAGAAGGGATGTGCCTTATAGTTTCTGTCAGAAAAGATTTGGTGTCAGGTGCATTGATTTACTTATTATGCAAAGACAAATGCATCTTCGTTTATCAATATTTTCTTTGAGATATTATTTATCAATCTCTCCTTCACTTCTCTCCACCTGAGAGGCATTTTAATAGCTTCATAGCTGCTTTCTAATGAAAATCAGCCAATAACACGCTGAAGTAACTGATATATGAAGCGGGTCAAGAATCAAAATCAATGTCCTCTGCATTCGAATGCATCTCACATCAACAGTGTAGTTAGCTGCAGATACGTTGTGCTTAAACAGTCTCTTATTTACATATTGTTAACAGGTGATATACACTAATTTATGAGGGGAGAGCAGCAACCGGCCTTTTAAAAGGAAGTTTTGGTGCAGAAATAAAATCTGCAATGCAAAACAGAAAGGAGCAAGAAGCAGTCACCTCCACTTGGCTTCCCTATAAAACGTGTTCATCATTAATTTAGAAACTGCATACAGTTATATGCATACTTTTCATTCCTGGTATTAAAGACTGAATAAAGAATCAACACCAAACTGTAGTAAGTGGTAAAAATAACCTAAGCATTTTAAATGTAAGAAATTAAATAAGGAAAATGTAGTTGATTAAAACTGCACAGTCCTTATGGGACTAGGAATATTTTGTTTAGATCAACGATCAACTATTCCTCCAAGCTGAGAGCATTTAGCCACTAGACGATTCTCATGGATGCAGCAGCTCAGAGTTCAAATGGAAATGCAGCCTCGGCTGTCTCACCTTCAAAGGTGTGTTGATCCACGACGAGCAGACTGTGAACCTCCACCTCCTCACCAAAGGAGGTCTCATGTGGAGAAGTGCTGCTGGGGAAGAGCTTGCTTGAGCTCACGCTGCTGGAGAGCGCCTGTAGACGTACGAGACGGGATACAGAGAGAAAGAAGTGAGGGCAAAGACAAATGTGGTACACAACAAACAAAAAAAAAAAACACACAATACACAATGTGTTTGCGTGGGAAGCGCCAACGGCAGAGTCGACACCATCTGCAGCAGCAGATGTGCAGCATCGAAAATCAGGTAAACATCATTCTGGTCATCAGATGTGAGAGGCTCGGTGGTGGTAAACGCAAACAAATGAAAGTACACACCTGTCCCCTTTGGAGAATCTATAGATATGAGCAGGACAGGTAGCACATGCACATGGCTGAGAGGACTTTTTAATTAACTCTCCAGCTAATCTGATTGCTTCAAAATGCTGGCAAATAATTTTTTAAATAAAAACATTTAAAGTTGACTTAATTAGGGAAAAATGTTTTCATAGATGACTCTGTCCGTATCACGCTACGTTCTTACTAAAGAATGGTTTAAAATACATCTAGCACAAAAGCAGCAATTCTGTTTCTCACATAAGGAAGATTTAGACAGACTGCTTGGGGTTTTTTTTTTTTTTCCATCTGCCAAAGTATATCTGGCATGTCATTTAGATGGAAGATTTATTTACTAAAGCATATACACATATTTTTCAACTTAATTTATAAAACAATCAAGTCTGTTCCAAATAAAAGTAGGAAATTATGCTTAATAAATGGGAATAAACCAAATATGGTACTTTATAATTAAGGGTATTTTCAGGATGAATCAAGAAAAGTATTTAGCATACACAAAACAGTACATTTATTTTCATAAATTATTCTCACAACAAACTGTGAACTTCGGCCTATTTTAATTTCCCTGGATGGCGTGCTGTCTCTGAGACAAACTAGTCTTAAAAAAAACAACAAAAAAACCCCCCAATTTGACTCACTCTCTTTACTGATGTTAAATGTCATTTTTAAGGGTTCTTTAGCAGCCACTGAGGCTGCTATGTGATAATTATGAACATGACCTTCATTATGGGCTGTTTACTGAATAATAATCTGATAGTCCTGAAATTCAGAACTAATAACATGGGCTTTAGACTGGGAAAGTCGTCTCTTTTCCAGCCTGAACAATTGGTAAGATTATTGCTGTCATTACCTTTGTGTACTCTTGCTTTTTTTCCCACCATGGAAGGTATGTTTCAGCAGCTCCAGCTGTGTTTTCTCCTGTCTCCATCTGAACTGAGCCATTAAAACTTTACTTATTCTTCTTTCCAACGAAAAGTACAGCTGGGCCAACAATTCTCATCTTGGTGAAGATTTTTTTAATCTTTATTTCCCCACAATAGAAAGTTGTGTCTTAATTCTGGGTGTAATTGTTGACTAAATTATTGCAGCAAATTATTCCTGACAGAAATCCTCATCTAAGTTCATCAATAGTAAAGGAGATATTACGTTAACGTATTCTTCTTTTTTACCTGTATGAAGTTCTATTTTTCGCTGCTCTATTTAGCTATTCTTGAACATAATCTCTTCTACAGCTATTGCTGGCAATAATTTTGTGTACTTTGTTTTATCCTCCATATTTATACCATTTTTTATCTATTTAACCTGTACAGCCATAGGAGGCCCTTTGAGATAGAATCTCTTTTTACAAGAAGTGGCCAAGAGGTAACAGAAAGTACTCCTGGGCCACTGTTGTTGTGTTTAGCTGTGTAATTTTTCAGAAGGTTGTCGTTAAAAAGCAGTTATTGCTGCGATTAACTTCTTGTTTTTATATGTCATCAAAAGTATTGTTTTGTTTTCCTCAATGCCTCAATGCCACCTGGTCATGACAGACAGCAGACTGAACCTGGTGGAGGTTTTAATTGTTCTCTTATTTAAAGTATGCAGTATCTCTTTATTGTCACCATATGCTTGCTTACAAAGAATAATTTGATCACCTTTTTACCATATTGAAGTCTATGATCAATGTAATTTGAATCAATTGCAACATATTTAAATTAACTATGTGGAATTGGATTCAAATCTGACTAAATTCTTAGATTTAGTCAGCCAGATTGCTTATATAAGACAGCAAAATGATGCAGTACCTGTGTGCTTGCACTGGGCCGGACAGCAGATGTGGTGCCGCTAACATCCTGGATCTCCACCCGACTGGACAGAACGCCAAAACATTGAGAAACCTCCTGGTAACAGATCCTCCTGATAGTGAGATGGAGACAAGAAATTACCATAAATATAAGCTAAAGTAGAATAGACAAATTGAGCAGCTTTTGCCATTAACAGGGCTGAAAAAATACACCTACTACAAATGAGAACATATTTTGTGACAAAAGCTGTAAAGCATTTGAGTTTAAGTTTTTCCAACTTATTGTTTGAATAGACAACTGACCTTGGAGACTCATAGAGGGGAACTGTGCGAATATGGAGTTTTTGAATTTCATCAATGGTGCCGATGGTCAGCGTGCTGTTGTTAGCCAAAGCCAGACTAAAGTAATCACAAAAAGAGAAACACGAACAAAAATAATAATTTACAGGGGAGAAAAAAAAGAAAGCAAAAAAAGGAGGATAGCAGTTGCCTGTCCTACAAAACCAAACAGACACATTGTATAGGTCAATGCAGTCTGCAGTAAATGCATGCAGAAAGCTGCGTATGCTAACACAAATCACTCTTAAAAACTAACAGGAAGGGGAGAAAACACTGAAAAGGTTTCCCCGCTGACCTGTCTGGGTAGCCCTCAGAGTTGAGTGGGCACATGTAATTGACTTCCTTCAGATTCACGTTGGAAAACACCAGCTTGTGGTTGGACGAGTAGATAACAGTGGGCCGGTCGGAGCAAGCGAAGACGTTTGAGGTGGACAGCGATCTGAAGGTCCGCAGTACGGTGGGCTGCGTGCCAAGAGTGACCTTCTTGCGCTCGCTGAGGGCTCCTGGGAAAACAGAATGAGGTCAAGGCGTATATTTAACTCCAGGTGGAAAGGTGGGTGTTCTAGTTGTTGTTAAGGTCGGAGGAACAATTTGCAGTAATGTTTGTCCTTGTGTGCTCAGCGAGCCCTGAGCTTTGTTTAGAGCCACCTGCCTTCACTGGTTTTATCTCATTTTTAATATGCGTGCAGTAAAGGCATATATGGCATACTCAGCATACGCCCTGGCTCTGTCTTTTGATGTTCAGGTCTTCTCTCCCCTCTAACTAACATACTATATCTGTGATCCTGTGATCTGAGCAAACCAAAGTTAATGAGTACATTTATATGCACACTCATACTGCAGTTTCTGCCTTGGTTTTATTCAATTTAGAGCAAGAAGTTTACAGGAGGAGTGATTTGATTATTTTCAAATCCCTGTGTACGTTCCTGCAGCATTACCCCAGTCCTGAAATGGGGTTTTAACAGGAGTTTTTTTACTGTCTGTAAACAATCGGAAGAAAAACATCTATTTATTGTTTACTTGGTTGAAAGAAAACTCATCTGCAACTCTGATATTTGAGTCACTGTCAACAATACTTCCAAAGTTGCAGCACTTCTCTTTAGTCATGAGGCAGAATAGTATTTCAGACATGATATGACAATACAACGTCATCTTGTGCACTGAGGAAATTATGTTATAATCTGTAATGACAATAAGATGCAGCTTTAATGGAATACATTTTAACACTTGGCTGCACTTTGAAATCTCATCACTTGTTAATGTCCTGAGGGGTAAATAAAGTTGGATGCAACTTATGTTCCATTTAATGTGCAAATAATGAAACAAGAACACATAATTAATCTGGTTTACCCTGAGTTCATAGCAGTTCTCATAATTAGAAAAAAAGTAGCCAATCGTGTGTATTCAAACAACTCAAATTTAATTTACAGCTGGTGAAATCTGTGGTAAAATGTCTTTTTGTTGACAATTGTCCAATTATATGCAGTCAAGTGGGTACTTTGACAGGATGAAACCGTTTTACTGGCATCTTTTGGCTTCCGAGAGCCACAATAGAAAGGTGCAATGCGTCTTACTGAACAATATATTTACCTACAGGCAGCTTACAGTTAGCTGAAATAAAAACAAACAAAAAAATAGGGTGGAGCAATAAAAAATGTTTATACCTCTGTCCAAATAAACGGAAGATTGAAAACTGCTCTTGTTCCTTAACAAGCTACTCGTTAAGAGTTTTAATTAGATGAGATGGGCTTTGTTGTCATGAAAACAAAAACTAAGGTCAAAACTAAATGTTTTAAACTGTGACTTTAATGAAGAATTTAAGAAGCATGCTTCTTAAAGAAGAGAGTCGTGTCCTTCAGCTCCTAAGCAACAAATATGATGCAGTTAGGGATTGTCTGCAGAATTTGCTTGAGGATTTAATACTGAACACAAAAATGGACTAAAACTGGCCTTGAATGCTATGAATTCTTAATAATGCTGCTCCTCTGATACTCAGTGTGTAAAATATAAAATGTTCTTCTAACACATTTCCTGCAAAATCTACAAAGATGATCCATAGTGGAAACTGGAAATAAAGAATGCTAAAAATGTGAAAATGAGTTTAGGTTTTTCTATTTTAACACCTTCTCCTGCTGCACAACATTTATGAATTATTTACATTTATCAATGCCATGGACTTTATTCTCCACATCTTATCTATTTACTGAAAGTATTCCTGGTTTAATGCTTTTGTATTAAATCTTCCGTGCATACTGGCACCGAGTTAATGCCACTGAGTTAGTGTAATACTTAGAGCTGCAACAAACGATTATTTTATTAATAAATTCTATCAGTTATTCTGATAATCAATTGGATTAGACAACTGGCACATTCAGCAGACTTTTTTTTAACTATTTAAGCCTTTTAATACATTACTGGAAATACATAAAACAATGCAAATTAACAATTATTGCCTTTTTTTGAGTCTGTCTACCCTAGTTAATGACTGATTACTAAATTAGTTGACGATTAACCTGACTAATCCCTTCAGTCCTAGTAATATTTATTTTGCATTGAAAGCACTCCTGGCTCAGAGCGATAATTAATTATTCATAATCAGATATAAAGTTCACATTTTTATCTCATACTGTGCAATGGGATGATGTCTGATGGTAATCAGCTTAAAGATACTGAAGTTCTTGGATTTCTACAGCCTTTAGAGTTATTTTGTGACAAAAGCTTCACTGGTAGTCCTGCAGTTCTGATTGAAATAATATTCCTACAAACAGATTGATCTAAAAATGCAATGTTCTCAGATGTACTGGGTAGAGCGTTTGTGCTGGTGAACCTACCAGTCGGTAGGTCAAGACCAAAGTAGAAGAGTGCTCCATCTCCCAGGGCACACAGCAGGTAGTAGCTGCCTTCAAAGGTGGTCATTAGGATGGAGCGAGGAATGATCTCTGAGGACATAAACAAACCGCTCATTTAGTTTTCTTCTGCAGGGAATAGTTACATCATCACGACACTAAATGACTGCCAAACAGTCTTTGTGAGAGGATTTTTATAGGGTTTCTTCATAATTACATACTGCAGGATAAACTTTCTTCTTTGACTTTGCAATGTTTTCTCTGACTCAAAGCTTTTTTACATCCGTGGAACTTTCTCTAAAAAGTAGCAGTTACATTTTTAACTTTGAAATTAAGAAATTTGATCATTCTAAAGAAATTGTGTGAGTAAAGAGTAAAGATGGACAAAGTGTTTGAGAAACAGTTCTTGGCTTTCAGTTCAATAATAAACAGGTCAATTTTCAAATTATTACATAAACTTTCTACTTCAAGTTTTCCAGTCCAAACCCTGCAGACAGACTACAGGATACCCTTCTTAAAAAGAGACAAGTTTAAAAGGCTTAAAGATTAAACAACTGCCAGTCAAATACAGATGGAGAAACTGCAGCAGCATCGAGGGAAAGCAGGGAGCATTGTAACAGAAAGGTAGAATCCATACAGCATCCCTCCAGCATGTTTTAAAACCCATCCTATCCAGCTCCTGAAATTTTGAAACAAATTGAGTGATAAACTAAAAACAAACATTTTTTTTTTAAATTACCTCCAAAACTAAAGTGATTTTTTAAAAATCCTTAAGCAAAACAGAAATGGTTTGAATAACAAATACCAGGCCGCAATGTCTGTCGCAGGGTTTACTTTAACATTTATCTTTAAAATGAAGCGTATAAAGTCTGCCTCACAAGATGCTGCCCACATCCTAAAAGGCAAATAAATCCTCATGAGTAGACAGAGCGTCTCCTCCCTGAGGCTGACAGAACAGCTCGCTCCTATAGAGCTGCAGCCAAAATCATTCAACCTCACACAGTAAATAAGGTTTATTGGAAAAAGTCTAAATTATTCAAAATTTTTTAAATGTACAAATTACAAAATAACTTAAAATAGTTCAATATTACAAGAATGTTTATCAAAACCAAACCCAAGTCATCATTTGGCTTTTAATGATGACTGAAATACCAAAATAATTCATAAGAGCACATATAAGATGTGTTTCATGGGATTCAGATGGCCACTCCAAAAGATTAAGAGTTTGTTATTCTTAAGCCACTCTGTAGCTATGATCTGACAGCATCTTTTTCATGAAATGTAAACAGAAGCAGGACCATACTTTATAAGTTGTAGGATTTCTCTTTGAAAGATATCTTTTTTGGTTTGCATTAGACTTCACCTGCACATTCACACGTCCCCAAATGAACCAAACTTTCTAGTTTCAGTTTCATTAAAGCAGACTAAATAGGCCTGGGGTGGATGCACCATTAATGTTAGACAAAGATAAAGAAAATAAGGTTAGTCTTCTTACATAATATATGTAAACATTTATGTTTCATTGTGTATGTAAAAACATCATATAATTATTGCACAAATATGATATTAAGTTTGTTTTACAAACCTTTAGGTATTAGTTTCCATGTTGTTTATCCTTGAATCTCTGATTTTGCAGAACTAAGCACTAAACTGTGCAACATAATACACCCAGCTTCATTTGACAACAACTCCACCTGCTCTCATGTCAGACTGATTTCCATTTCTCTCGTACGCTCAGCTCTATTTTCTCCTCTCACCTCCGCCCAGCATTTCCTTGTGCAGAGCCGTGAAACAGGGCAGTTTGAGCACACGTGCAGAGATGTCGGTCCACAGTCCCACAGCGCAGAGCGCGGACTCGTTGCCACCCTCCCCCAGAGGTGTGATGTCCAGGCAGGCCACCTCATGCTCCATCTCTGTGGTGCTGAGGAGTAGGAGGAGGAGATGAGAAAATTATAAGCTAGCTTCCACACTTGTCCCATGGAGGAGTGTGTGTGCATGACGCACAGCAGAGAGAGATGCATAAAGATAGTTGGGGATAACTGTCAATGACACTGAACAAGACCTGAGCAAGATGAAACATGTAATACATGTTTCATCTCATGTGAGCTGTTAACTATTAAAACAATCAGATGTTCACTCATACGTTTAGGTCAGATTAAAAATTTAGGACAATGTAATGGTCTGTTTTAATAGCATTTCTAACTAATTTATTTATTTTCTTTAGTTTTTTTCTAAAATGATACCATAGGTATTAATATCTCAAACATTTACAAAGAGACAAAAAACACTGGACGCATTGGTACAAACCAATAAAACATCTGCAATGTTTTATTGGTTTGTACCAACACAAACCAATCTCACTGCCCTATCTCACTGTAAATTATCCAAATGATTCCTATAAGCAATGTAAAGATAATTAATATTTTCAATTTGTTGAGTACATGCGCTTCAATTGCTTCTGACAGGAGACTTTCAGTCTTCAACATGTGATTAAGCAAACTAGGCCTGTGTAACATTCAAACTAGTTTCTGGCCCAGAGCAAACCAGCACATTATTGATGCAATCCAAACACTTCTTCATAGCCCTGATGAGTCTCTTTTATCATTTTATTACTTACAAGCACTCAAACAGGAAACCAAACATTGTGCTTCAAGCAGCCCTGTTGGCCCTTTTACAAGCTGTTTCTCCCTCAAAGAGAGGAAAAAAGACAAACAGAAAAAAAGAAAATACATTCTGTATTTTCTCTTTATTGGAAAGGAAAAGCAAAGATAAACATTTATAATGCATCATGATGGTAAACCCCAGTCTGAAACACCTTGAAGCTGCACTCAGATAAAAACAACATCACGGCGTGCCTCAGGACCTCTTACCAGGCCTTCAGGCTAACACAAAACCTCAGTTTTCAAAATGAAGGCAGGAAACTGATGGATAATGACACATTAACAACGAGTTTAAAAACATTTAATGTTAAAGAACTACTTTGATGCATTTAATAAATGAACACCAATTCATTCCTTTTTTACAGCGGGAAGCTATTTCTACCAAGATATACCACACAGCACAGTGTGTTCTCATTATACACTGTATACTAATGGATGTACAAGCATCACTCTCATCATCACACATTATGATTCTATCAGTCTTAACAGAGCTGATACAAGATTTGTGCTTTTATTTGAGGTATTGGTCACAAATTTAGACATTAAAAGATTCAGCTTTTTTTTTGAATAACACATCTGAAATTACATAAAATCTGCAGCAAGTTATTTGATATAGCTAGAAGTTCGGAATTACTGGATTAGAGACAAACACTGACTAGAACTAAATGTCAATGAAGCAAATCTGTAAAAAAAAAAAAAAAAAAGAAAAAAAAAAAAAGTTTTTTCTTTGCAAATCGGATTAAAGCCACATATTTTCGACTAAAAATCTTAATCATCCCTCACAATATTTATTAAACATTTAGAAAGTGTAAAGGATTAGCAAATCAAGCTGTTCACTTATTGTTAATTTTATTTAATTTAATAAGAAAACACCTTGACATGAATTTTTCAGGAATAATTAGCAGTCTGCAATCTGTGGTATTAACTTGTTTAATATTAGTTTACACAAACAGCAGTAAGATTAAAATAAATATTGGAACACTTTTACGTATTGGACCGATACCAATATGTTAAAAAAATGACTAACATAGGTCAAAACAAATGTTACTGCTAACGTATTGTGTATTTCTACTTCGGGAAAAAAAAAAAAAAAAACTCCTCCAATGGGATTGCATTAAAACAATTCAGCAAAGGAGAAAAGACAGTGAAGGCAGTGATGGGAAGACAAATGATGCCAAACAGGAAGGTACAACAGTTTTTGAGGTAAATCACTATTTCACACAGTGCCAGGTTAGCACAAATACCCATGATCCCTTACTAAGTGAAAATCAATATTTAAGACAAACTGAATTTGCGCGAGCCATCTTTGAAATCAAAATTGTTTTGATGATCTGAGACCTTCAGCTGTATATTGTGAGTGATTCCCCAGGTATTCCTACCTGATCTGTTTGAGCTCTCCTGCGAGGATCTGCAGGTAGTACAGGGCTCGTCCCACAGCAAGCACCACTTGTGTGTGATTGCAGGCAGCTACACTGATGTTCTTGCCCTGCGGCTCCTTCCATTCACTAACCAAGGCCTTGCTGTCCTGGACCACCAAGCGCACAGAGCCTGATGTGATCTGGAGGGACACAGAGACCTTTTAGAAATAATAACTTGGCTGGAAAATTTTTTTAAGAGGAAATAAAGAGCAAGGCTTTTCTTGTGGAGCTTAAGAATGAAATCTTTAAAACAGAGAAAGGATTTTTAATAGAGTTGGACAGAGCAAAATAAAAAGCTTTCTGTTGCTTGTTGAAGGAGATACTGAAACAATGTTTTAACAGAATTACCTGTGTAGTAGATACACACTGAATGTTGAAAACAAGATAAAAGTGGAGCATAAACGCACTGTTGTCTTATTTAATAGGAACTATCAGAATTTACTGTCCTGCATTGCAAAATTAAGCACTTAAATCTGGCAGTTCATCAAAGATCGCTTTTATCAGACTGCTAATATTGTGTCTTTTTATATAAAATATATGATAAGGAAACGCTCATCTTTGTTTTTTTTACAAACACATTTATCATTTGTTTATTTTCCTCCAACTGCATCTGTAAAAGCTTGAGAATACAACGCCTGAGGCTAAAGCAAAACACACATTTATTATTCTTAACTTTAATGATTTAAAAAGAGCCATGCAGCAATGCAGAGACAAAAACAAAAGAAAAGGAGCTATAGAGACCTCATTATTAGACTGCAGCAGGTACAGAGAGAAGTGAAACTATAAATGGAGGTGTTGCGCTGTTTGAAAGGCCCGTAATACAGTTGTGTAATGAGATGTGAAAGTAGCATATATTTGATACAGGATGCTTAATAGAATCCTTGAAATTAGCTGCAAAAGATGGAGAACAAAATGGTTCAGGTTCTAAGGTTTGTTTTACTTTCCATGAAAAAAACATGAAAGAGCTTGTTTTAATTTCTATGAATGTTTAAGTCATCTTATTTTTTGTATTCATACGTTTTTTATATCCCGATGGTGTGATTTAGTACAGTTGCTAAATAAATTCGGAGTTTTATTTTAAGCAAAACTGGTGCGCTTATGAGGGTGTTTTAACACAATCTTGCTTTAAGCTACAAACTTTCATCTCCAGGCTCACATACTGAAAATAAAATGCTACACAAGCTATTTCTACATTGTACACTACTTCACTTTTTTTTTTTTATTAATTTATTTTTTACCATAACTTTTTTAATTGGTAGGATGCATTAAATATGGCTGATTTTGCAGATATAAGGTAACAAAACAATTTTGGGCAAGATTTGCCCTGGAGAACATTGAAAAGAACATGTTGGGCAATCTCCAACAATGTAATTAAGTGCCTTGCCAAAGAAATAACCTTTGATTTATTTTATTTGGAATTTTTTCATGTAGCATATAAAAATTAGCATTTTAATGTGATATGCACAATCTAAGTAGCATATAATTAAAGTGGAACCATGATGAATGGTGGAATTGTATTCAGTTCCCCTAGAGTCAGTACTTTGTAGACTTAATTTTCTTCCCATTCTTTGAAAAACAACCTCAGATAGACTGAGATGGACAGCTGTTATGAAAAGCAATTTACGAACTCGATAGTTCTGTATTTAGTTCTGGACATTGACAAGGCCATTCTAACTTACAACTATTCTCTTATTTACACCAGTGATGGCCAACTTCAGTCCTCAATAGATGGGGTCCTTTATGTTTTGGATATGTTCCCGTTACCCAACACAGTAGAATCAATGGCTGATGTACTTCCTTTGTATTTTATCAAGTTCTGCAAAGGCTTCATAATGAACCATTAATTTCACTCCAGTGTGTGAAACCAGGGGTGAATCTAAATCACCCGATTTGCACCATTCCTTTGTGACTCTGGCTTTGTGTTTGCTGTCCAGGTGTAGAAAGAGCAGTCAGGCCACGGATATTTTTCAACAACTTATTGCTTAATGTCCATGAATATGCTTTCATGATGCTGTTTGTTCTCTTATGTTTTCCAATAGACCTTTACAGAACAGCTGTTTTCATACCAACACTAATTAGACAACTTATGAAGGGAAATAGTTGCTCCCCATTTGTTGAGGCTGAACATTATATTCAGCCTCAACATAAAGAGGCTGAACACAAATAAATTAAAATATTTGTTAATTTTAATTTGTGAGTACAGCTTCATACCACTTATAATGCTTAACTTCACAATTATGAGGTATTTATAGAGATGATTTGTTGCATTTGTTGCATTTATGACCAGTTCCGCTGTTAGTTCCATATTAACTTGTCTGAGCTCTGATTTGTTCCCTTTGAGGTTTTCTTGACACTCAGCATTGTTTAAAAGCTGCGCCTTTAAATTCTGGGTCTTATAGAACATGCTGAGGAAGAAGGAACATTCAGCCTGCTTGAACCTGTTTACCAGAATAAGCTGCACACCGTTTTTACAGCGAGGTTAATTAAAACACCAAAGCTGGTGCAGGATGATGGACCAAAATAATGAGTTGCACCGATGCTAAAAGGCTGCGAAGGCCTGCAGCGTCAGACATGCACATCATGCATTATAAACAATGCTTTCATGTTACATAAAATCGTTTTATTTATAGTTCATACAAAAGTACTGCTGTGCACACCGATTTTTTATGTCCTTATATATTTAAAAAGACAAATTTCTGCATCTTGTTGCGGTTGATTCATATATTGCTGTAAACAAACTACTACACAAGTTTTTTGTTATTGTGAACATGACAGCTGAAGGAAAAAGTATTTCTCATTCTGAAACTTTAAAGATGAATTTAAATGAAAATAAACTTCCATCAAATTAGTTTATATTAGCCCTGAGGGACAGAGGGGTGAAACAACTTTTAAAATCTGAATAATATAAATAACTACTTCCATTGTGAGGTAGTAGAAATCTTAACATTTTCCAGTATTAGACCATGAGTAGAGTTGTCACAAGAGCCTACATATTTATTTGTTAGAATGGCCTGCAGGAATGATCTTCATTAAAAATAAAAATACAGGTTTAAAGTTGTATTTAAATGAGGCACAATATTCATTATAGGCCATTATAAAACGCATGAAATCTTTTTGCTGCCCTTATACTTTGGACTATCAAAAAAAGTCACTGAAAAATCTGATTCAGCATAGTGTTCAAAAAAATAATGAAACATCATAATTAAAGATACATATTTAGAAATTAATTCTGGATTTTTGAGACAATTAAGTCAATTTTAAGTTGGAATGAGTAAAGATTGTAAAAAGATCAACAAACCTCCTCTGTTTTTCAGATTTAAATATTTTTAGATAGTCAAAAATCGACTTTAATAGACAAACAACAAGAACCAGATATGTCATTCCTTGTTGACATATCACTTTGTGATTCTAATCTTAAAGTCACATACTGGCTGGAGAAACTGAGTGGAAAATGGTTTTGGAATTGGATTTTAAATAAACTGCAGTAATAATCCACAGATCTTCAATAGTTAAAGCCTTGTAGGAACAATGACCACAGAGAGGCTTTCCTTGAGGCTTAATATTGATGGGATCAGCAATCCTAATGGTTGTTGTAATTTATATCTGAGAACATAGAGATCCAAAGTCCTTTGGCACAACTTCACCAACATTTACTGCATGGAGAGAGACAGAAACCTGGTGATGCAACACCTGAGGTACTAAGAAATTCAGTTATTACCATTGGAGTTTGAGCTTCTGCCTTTAAAAAGAGCACTGATCCATTAATGAAGTTGTTATTTCAGTTTTTTTAAATATCCCATAAACTGTAAAATATTCCAACCTTAAGCTCAAATCTCTTAAAGATGCTTTAATGAATCTCCACAAAAACACTGAAATCAGAAGGTCCTGCTTCATGTTTAACCCCCTAAGTTTGACTTTATGTATTTGAATGCAAACAATGTAGAACATTAATATTCAGGGTGGGTTACAAACCTGAATGAGTTGTTTGTGTGCAACATTTCCACAGTAAAATGTCTGCTGGTTGTCTACAAAACCTGGCAGCTCGGTTTCTTCAACTTCCTCCCCGCTCAGCATCAACACTCTGGAAGGGGAAGAGGGAAAAAAAGTAACAACATACTAGATTTCTGCAATCAGACTTTATGCCATAAATATCCAGCAGGTTACACAGTAGACTCTCACCTCGTCTGACCCACGAAAGACAGTACCAACATATCATCTGTCTCTCGGCCTGCCTCAGAGCGAAGTGGCCACAAACCTGGAGGGGAAGGATTCAAGGATAAAATGTAATTGCAGCACCATTCTGTTGCAGCACCATTCTGCAGTGATCGAACTCAATCTTTAACTATTCTATCTGTTGAATGCAAACATTTTTGAAGATGAATCGGCTGCAGATTCTTCTCAGAGAGCAAATCGATAGGCAAGTAAATAATTGCCCCTCCTGGCAAAACAAGGGGGCAGGCCAGCAGCTGGGACGTTTGGGGCAGCCGGTGTCAATAAACAGCTGAAGCCTAACAAGTGCAGGCAGACCTTTTAGTGGCCTGTGTGTCTTGTTTAGGCATCAGACAAATCCTTAGAGAGGAACCTAATTTCGCGGGATTAAAAAGGTCGTTAAAACCCGACGGCATTTCTCCACTTGACAGTTTCCCCACAGCGGACGCCGGAGAGTTCTTCGGTTCACTAAATGGAAACAAATGTCGCCAAAACTCGACACTGGCAACTTTCCTGGCGCTTTGAAAGCAACATGCCAAGACCTATGACATGCTTGCCATCTGCTCGGTCTCGGGTGCCAAGTTTAGATGAGCAAACAGCTGGCACCTTGGCTGCTGGGGCAAACAGATGTGCAGGTTAAAGTACCTCTACTGGTGAGTCAGTGTAGGATTAAGGGCTTGATAAAGTCAGGACTTAAGAAGGAGCTGCTGTATGAGACAGAGGATTCAACAAAGAGGAGATACAAACCTTTGATTCCCGGCAGGTCAATGCTGGCATGCTCGTGAATCCCAATGCCGTTGCGGATGATCCGCAGAGAACCCTCCTTGAACGCTCCAGAGCATGTCACCAGCTGGAAACAATAGAGAGAGATAAAGTCACAGAATAACACCAGCTTGAGTTCTTAAATTCTAATGAAATTTGCGTACTTTTTATGACAAAAGTGAAGATTGCAGACTTTAATAACCGATAATTAACTTAAAATGTGATTGCTTGGTGACATTAGAAAGAAAGGCAAATTATTGGATCAAATCACAAGCAATTAACTTCAGCTTTAGTTAAAGTGAAAAATATTTCGCAAGCTGAAAGTCATTATTCTTTTTACAGAAGATCTTAGAATTTGAAAGTAATGATCTGTTTTTAATCAACAATAGGTCATTTTATGTGATTAGGTGCAGCTTACATTATATAAAGTAGTGAAAGATTTTAAGTGTTTATTGATGCTATGACTTCAGCTAACAAAAATGTCACAATTTAGTTTCTAAGAAAATGTAAATTTTACATTAGACCAGTAAAAAACATTTTTAATGGATAAACATGGTCATGTTATGACCCCATAATGTCAAAAATGCCTTTCTTGGGCTGCTGGTCAGATGTCCAAATTCCTCTTTTTGCATTTAATATGGAAATCAAGGCCTGAGTGTTAGAGGAAGGATAGAGAAACACATACTCCAAGTTTTGGATCGTGTTTGAGGTCCAATGTGAGGCTTCTGATAATTTAGGGATCCATGTCATCTGTTGGTGTTAGTTGACTGTGATTTGTCACATCTAACGTCTACCAGGAAGATTCAACCTTCCCTCTGATGAAAAGCTTTATGTAGTAGGAGTTGGCACTTGCCCATGCTGACAAAAGTGTCAGAGAAACATCTTCCATCAAATTAGTGTTATACTTGGTTGTGAATTCATCATCATTGTCTTTTTCTTGGGTTTATTGGCAGTTGACATACAACCTGGTGTGTATTACCTACTCCAACTGGTGAGGGGTAAGAGTCAGAGTGGTAATATAGTTCAGGTATACTTATATGATTAAGATTATGTCAGTTTCTACAACAAAGGGGGTAATTATTTATGTTTGCATACTTTACTTCAATTTTAGCACAGAACTCCATATTGAGCACAGGTATTATAGTGTTTTATTTTCAGATATTTTACTGCTCAGAAATGTTTATTATGTTTATTAAAGTAATTTGTACCACCACACTGTTTAGATGTGCAGGAAAACTTTAAGAGCTAAATAATATGAATTGGTAATCCAATGAAATAAGCCCTTTGTGTAAGCCATGATTGTTAAAATACCACAGAGAATCGACATAATATGAGTTTATAAAAAAAAAAAAAAAAATTCCCTTCTCACCCACCGCGGGTGGTTCTTATCCTCTGAGCTCGGGTCCTCTACCAGAGGCCTGGGAGCTTGAGGGTCCTGCGCAGTATCTTGGCTGTGCCAAGGACTGCACATTTCTGGACTGAGATGTCTGATGTTGTTCCTGGGATCTGTTGTAGCCACTGCTCCAGTTTGGGGGTGACTGCCCCGAGGGCCCGATGACCACAGGCACCACTGTGGTCTTCACCTTCCAGGCCCTCTCCAGTTCCTCCCTGAGGCCCTGGTATTTCTCCAGTTTCTCGTGCTCCTTTTTCCTGATGTTGCAATCGCTTGGTATTGCTACATCTACCACAACGACTTTCCTCTGTTGTTTATCCACTATGACAATGTCTGGTTGGTTCGCCATTACCATTCTGTCTGTCTGGATCTGGAAGTCCCACAGGATCTTAGCTCTGGCATTCTCCACCACCTTTGGGGGTGTTTCCCACTTTGTTCTCGGGGTTTCCAGTCCATATTCTGCACAGATGTTTCTGTACACTATGCCTGCCACTTGGTTATGTCGTTCCATGTATGCTTTCCCTGCCAGTATCTTGCACCCTGCTGTTATGTGCTGGACTGTCTCAGGGGCCTCCTTACACAACCTACACCTTGGGTCTTGTCTGGTGTGGTAGATCTGGGCCTCTATTGCTCTGGTGTTTAGGGCCTGTTCCTGGGCGGCCATGATGAGGGCCTCTGTGCTGTCCTTGAGCCCAGCTTTTTCCAGCCATTGGTAGGATTTACTGATATCAGCCACTTCGGTTATTTGCTGGTGGTACATCCCATGTAGGGGCTTGTCCTCCCATGATGGTATCTCTGGCACTTCAACCTCCGTTCCCTGTTGTCTGAGACATTCACTGAGCACATTGTCTGTTGAGGCTTTGTCCCTGATGTATTTATGGATCTTAGTTGTTTCGTCCTGGACAGTGGTTCTCACACTCACTAGTCCTCTGCCTCCTTCCTTGCGGCTCGTGTACAGTCTCAGGGTGCTGGATTTGGGATGGAACCCTCCATGCATTGTTAGTAGCTTTCTAGTCTTAATATCTGTGGCTTTTATCTCCTCCTTTGGCCAGCTAATTATTCCAGCAGGGTATCTGATTACTGGCAGGGCATAGCTGTTTATCGCACGGATTTTGTTCTTGCCATTGAGCTGGCTTCTCAGGACTTGCCTTATTCGTTGGAGGTATTTAGCTGTGGCTCCTTTCCTTGTGGCCTCATCGAGGGTTGCCATTTGCTTGTGGTATACCTAGGTACTTGTAACTGTCCTCTATGTCTGCTATTGTTCCTTCTGGGAGTGAGACCCCTTCTGTGCGGATCACCTTCCCCCCTCTTTGTAATCAGCCGACCACACTTCTCTAGTCCGAATGACATCCCAATGTCTGTGCTGTAGATCCTGGTGGTGTGGATCAGTGAGTCGATGTCTCGCTCACTCTTGGCATACAGCTTGATGTCATCCATGTAGAGAAGGTGACTGATGTTGGCCCCATTTTTGAGTCGGTATCCGTAGCCAGTCTTGTTGATAATTTGGCTGAGGGGGTTCAGGCCTATGCAGAACAGTAGCGGGGACAGAGCATCTCCTTGGTATATGCCACATTTGATGGACACTTGTGCAAGTGGTTTGCAGTTGGCTTCAAGGGTGGTTTTCCACAGCCTCATTGAGTTTGCAATGAAGGCTCTCAGAGTCCTGTTGATGTTATACATCTCTAAGCATTCAATGATCCAAGTATGCGGCATTGAGTCATAGGCTTTCTTGTAATCAATCCAAGCCATGCACAGGTTGGTGTGTCGGGTTTTGCAGTCTCGGGCAACTGTGCGGTCTACGACGAGTTGGTGTTTGGCTCCTCTGCTATTTACACCGATACCTTTCTGTGCCATGCTCATGTGCTTATCCATGTGTTTGCTTATCTTGGCCGCTATGATGCCTGACATGAGCTTCCAGGTTGTGGAGAGGCAGGTTATTGGTCGGTAGTTGGGTGGGACTGGACCCTTTGATGGATCCTTCTGGATTAGGATTGTCCGCCCTTCAGTTAACCATTCAGGGTGAGTCCCACTTTGTAGCAGCTGGTTCATTTGACCTGCCAGTCGCTCATGGAGGGCAGTGAGTTTCTTTAGCCAGTAGGCATGGATCATGTCAGGCCCTGGTGCTGTCCAGTTTTTCATACCTGAGACTCTTTCTTGGACATCTGTCACAGTGATGGTTACCGGGGCTTGCTCAGGGAGGTTGCTATGGTCCTCTCGTAGAGAGATCAACCACTGTGCATTGCTGTTGTGGGGACGCCTCCCTTTCCCATATGCCTTTCCAGTATTGTTCAGTCTCCAGCCTTGGTGGGTCTGCTCTGTTGTTATTACCCTGCCATTGAGAGTACACCTTAGCTGGTTGAGTGGAGAAGAGCCGGTTAATCCTTCTGGATTCATTCTCCCTTGTGTATCTCTTTAGGCGGCTGGCCAAGGCTTGGAGCCTCTGTTTGGCAGTTTCGAGTGCTTCAGGTATGGGCATCTGCCTGTACTTTCTGGGTACTTGTCTTTTCATTGTACCCTTGTGGAGCTCTGATAGTTGGCTCACTTCCCTCCTTGTTACCTTGATTTTAGCCTCTAACCGTCTTTTCCATGGTGGGTATTGGGTCTCATGGTTGCTCTTATAGCCAAGTATCTCAAGGATCACTGATGCTGAGTTGTAGATCAGCTCATTGGTTTCTGTTATGGTATTGGTAGGGATCGTTCTCAATGCTGCATTCACATTCTCAATGAGACTTTCTGATGGTACTTCACTCAGCCGTTGTAATTGGCGCCGGGGAGGCCTGGTTGTCATTCGGGTCATGATTCTCTCTCTCAGGTCAGCAGCTGTCTCGTTCAGCTCTGATTCGCTCACTGGGGCCGTGTATCCCCTCACTGGGTGGGGACTTGTAGTTAAGTCCCCACAGTTCTGACATCCAGGTTCCTCCCTTTTGCCGTAGCATTTGTGTTGTATCTCGTCAATCTCAAGTTGTGATAGCAGTTGCCGTTTGCGGATGTTGGAACACTGAGCTACTAGTTGTTTAGCACTTAGTGTTGACTGGGGATGTCGAAGTAACCATTCCTTCCCCAGTCTTTGCATGTAACCTCTCTGACTAGGGTTACTTGAGTAGTAGCATTCCAACAGATCCACATTTTCATCTCTCGCCCATTTCCGTCTTGTTCCAGTAGCCCATTTGTCATCAAGGTGCTCTGGTTCCCCAACACCTGACGCAGACCTTGTTTGGCCGGGCGACGTCTGAGCCCGGCATGTTATGCAACTTAGTATCTCTCATGGTATGAGGTAGGCAGTAGCTTGAAGGGTCTTGCCTAAGGACCCAGACTGGATTCGAACCCCGCCCTCTCGGGTGATATACTGATGCCTTATCTATTGAGCTATCCAGTCAGCTGGATATATATATATATATATATATATATATATATATATATATATATATATATCCCTCCACCTCAGGCTGCCACCTTATCGTGGTGGAGGGGTTTGAGTGCCCCAATGATCCTAAGAGCTATGCTGTCGGGGGCTTCATGCCCCTGGTAGGGTCACCCAAGGCAGACAGGTCTTAGGGGAGGGACCAGACAAAGCGCAGCCCGAAGACCCCTATGAATACCACAAACTTTGGACTTAGTGTTCCCTCGCCCGGACGCGGGTCACCGGGGCCCCACTCTGGAGCCAGGCCTGGAGGTGGGGGCACGTTGGCGAGCGCCTGGTGGCCGGGCTTTTACCCATGGAGCCCGGCCGGGCTCAGCCCGAAGAGGAAACATGGGTCCCTCTTCCAATGGGCTCACCACCTATGGGAAGGGCCACAGGGGTCGGGTGCATTGTGTGATGGGTGGTGGCCGAGGCAGGGGGTCCTGGCGGTCCGATCCTCGGTTGCAGAAACTGGCTCTTGGGATGTGGAATGTCACCTCTCTGGTGGGGAAGGAGCCGAAGCTGGTGTGTGAGGCTGAGAGGTTCCGGCTAGAAATAGTCGGTCTCACCTCGACGCATGGCTCTGGTTCTGGAACCAGTCTCCTTGAGAGGGGCTGGACGTACTTCCACTCTGGAGTTGCCCAAGGTGAGAGGCGTTGAGCAGGGGTGGGCATACTTGTTGCTCCCCATCTCGGCGCCTGTACACGGTTCACCCCGGTGAACGAGAGGGTAGCCTCCCTCCGCCTACGGGTGGGGGGACGGGTTCTGACTGTTGTTTGTGCTTACGGGCCAAATGACAGTTCAGCTTACCCACCCTTTTTGGAGTCCCTAGAGGGGGTACTGGAGAGTGCCCCTCCTGGGGACTCCCTCCTTTTGCTGGGGGGACTTCAACGCTCACGTGGGCAATGACAGTGAGACCTGGAGGGGCGTGGTTGGGAGGAATGCTCCCTCTGATCTGAACTCGAGTGGTGTTCTGTTGCTGGACTTCTGTGCTCGTCACGGATTGTCCATAACGAACACCATGTTCAGAGCATAAGGGTGTCCATATGTGCACTTGGCACCAGGACACCCTAGGCCGCAGTTCGATGATCGATTTTGTCATTGTTTCGTCGGATCTGCGGCCGTATGTCTTGGACACTCGGGTGAAGAGAGGTGCGGAGTTGTCCTCTGACCACTACCTGGTGGTGAGTTGGCTCCGGTGGTGGGGGAGGATGCCGGTCAGACCTGGCAGGCCCAAACGTGTTGTGAGGGTCTGCTGGGAACGTCTGGCGGAGTCCCCTGTGAGACGGAGCTTTAACTCCCATCTCCGGCAGAGCTTCAAACACGTCCCGGGGGAGGCGTGGGACACTGAGTCTGAGTGGACCATGTTCCGTGCCTCCATTGTCGAGGCAGCTCATCGGAGCTGTGGTCGCAAGGTTGTCGGTGCCTGTCGTGGTGGCAACCCTCGAACCCGTTGGTGGACACCTTCGGTGAGGGATGCTGTCAGGCTGAAGAAGGAGTCCTATCGGGCCTTTTTGGCCTGTGGGACTCCGGAAGCAGCTGATGGGTACCGGCGGGCGAAGCGGCGTGCAGCTCAGGTGGTTGCTGAGGCAAAAAACTCGGGCGTGGGAGGGAGTTCGGAGAGACCATGGAGAAAGACTTCCGTATGGCTTCGAGGCGATTCTGGTCCACCATCCGAGGCGTCTCAGGAGGGGGAAGCAGTGTAGCACCAACACTGTTTACAGTGGGGGGTGGTGTGCTGCTGACCTCGACTCGGGGGCGTTGTGGGTCGGTGGGCGGAGTACTTCGAGACCTCCTCAATCCCACCAACATGCCTTCCATTGAGGAAGCTGAGCCTGAGGACTTTGGGTTGGGCTCTCCAATCTCTGGGGGACGAGGTGGCCGAGGTAGTTTAAAAAGCTCCTCGGTGGCCGGGCCCGGGGGTGGATGAGATTCGCCCGGAGTATCTCAAGGCTCTGGATGTTGTAGGGTTGTGTTGGCTAACGCGACTCTGCAGTATCGCATGGACATCGGGGCAGTTCCCCTGGATTGGCAGACTGGGGTGGTGGTCCCCCTGTTTAAAGGGGGATCGGAGAGTGTGCTCCAACTATAGAGGGATCACACTCTTAAGCCTCCTGGCAAGGTCTATTCGGGGTACTGGAGAGGAGGGTCCGTCGGATAGTCGAACCTCGGATTTTGGAAGAGCGGTGTGGTTTTTCGTCCTGGTCGTGGAACACTGGACCAGCTCTACACCCTCAGCAGGGTCCTGGAGGGTGCATGGGAGTTCGCCCAACCAATCTACATGTGCTTTGTGGACTTGGAGAAGGCGTTCGACCCGTGTCCCTCGGGGTGCCCTGTGGGGGGTTCTCGGGAGTATGGGGGTACCGGGCCCTTTGATACTGGGCTGTCAGGTCCCTGTATGACCGGTGTCAGAGTCTGGTCCGCATTGCCGGCAATAAGTCGGGCTCGTTCCCAGTGAGGGTTGGACTCCGCCAGGGCTGCCCTTTGTCACTGATTCTGTTCATTACTTTTATGGACAGAATTTCTAAGCGCAACCAAGGTGTTGAGGGGATCCGTTTTGGTGACCTTAGGATTGCATCTCTGCTTTTTGCAGATGATGTGGTCCTATTGGCTTCATCGGGACGTGATCTGCAGCTCTCGCTGGAGCGGTTCGCAGCCCGAGTGTGAGCGGCCGGGATGAGGATCAGTGCCTCCAAGTCTGAGACCATGGTCCTGAGCCGGAAAAGGGTAGAGTGCCTTCTCCGGGTCGAGGAGATGTCCTGCCCCAAGTGGAGGAGTTCAAGTATCTCGGGATCTTGTTCACGAATGAGGGAAGAAGGGGAGCGTGAGATCGACAGGCGGATTGGTGCAGCGTCCGCCGTGAAAGCGGGCGCTGTACCGGTCCGTCGTGGTGAAGAGAGCTGAGTCAAAAAGCGAAGCTCTCAATTTACCGGTCGATCTACGTTCCTACCCTCATCTATGGTCATGAACTTTGGGTAATGACCGAAAGAACGAGATCGCAGAATACAAGCGGCGAAATGAGTTTTCTCCGTAGGGGTGGCTGGGCTCTCCCTTAGAGATAGGGTGAGAAGCTCGGTCATCCCGGGAAGGGACTCAAAATAGAGACGCTGCTCCTACACACCGAGAGGAGCCAGTTGAGGTGGCCCGGGCATCTGGCTAGGATGCCTCCTGGGCGCCTCCCGGGTGAGGGGTTTCGCGCACGTCCCACCGGGAGAGACCCCGGGAAGACCCAGGACACGATGGAGGGACTACGTCTCTCAGCTGGCTTGGGAACGCCTCGGGATTCCCCCCGGAGGAGCTGGAGGAAGTGGCTGGGGGAGAGGGAAGTCTGGGCCTCCCTTCTAAAGCTGCTACCCCCGCGACCCGACCCCGGATAAGCGGCAGAAGATAGATAGATGGATGGATGGATATATATATATATATATATATATATATATATATATATATTTTTTTTTTTTTATAAATTACTTTTATGAGGAGATTCTATATAATTGACAAAATCTTCAAAACTTTACACTGAAACAAATTAAAATGCAACATGTCACTCCAGGTGCATGTCCTGGTAGAAGAGCCGTCACCTATCTGCATTTCAGCAGCTCTGTGCTGAATTAGTTCACTGCAAAGCTTCTGAGACCGTCATTAAGAAACATGACAGCATTATGATCCAACACCACAGAGGTTAATAAATCTGCTTTTCTGTGCAGCCTGACTGCAGTGCACCTGAATGTTATTTATTCATCTAGTCATGGTACACTAACAAGATTAACACCAGGCTCACATAATCTCACCCTGTACCACCTGCCACCCAACAGTTTCATCTTGATGCAAACAGTCATGATGGATCTGGCAAACCCCCCAAACATGTTCTCAAATGCCCTGACATAGTCAAATTCACTCTCAGGCGATGCCCAGGGCTCTGATAATCTTCTCAATTTGTTATTTAGCAAAACCCACATATTAAGCTGCACATCTGTGCCCATAATATTCTGCTGGGACTATATGTTGAGCTGCTATGCTTTTTTTTTTTTCTAAGAGAGGTCAAACTGCATTTTGTCTGGGAAATTGTGACTCAGTTCTCTGGGTCTCTTTTTTTCTCCCCATTAACAGTCTTGGAATGCGTGTGCATCAATTAACTGGGTAAAATGCTCAATGGATTTGCAGCAAATGGCAAATTAAAACAATTGGGATTAGATTTAGTTCTGGACCTCTACAGAATAAAATGAGACAGACAGTGTGTATGGATGAAAGCGGTATGTGGCTGATGGCGCGCTTGTCTCTGCCCAGAGACTGCTGCCTTTGGAAGCGGATCTAGTGCCCTGAAGCCTGGAGTCGAACCCTGCCAATAAAACCTTCTGCACAGCATCTCTGTTTCCCTTTTCCCTTTATTCCACTGCTTCTCCAAGGCTACATAAAGTAAGACAAATGATCAAATAAGAAACCTGTTTTTGCAAAATTATGAAATCTTGATGGAAATATATTACGGTCACGCCAAAGGCTCACACAATCCTTTAGTTTGTGGTTGCATATAAAGAATGGACGGGATTTTTAAAGTAGCAAAAAACATGCAGACAAAAAAAAAAAAGTATATGTACCTGCATTTTAAATGTGACATTAAAATTCAATCCCGGTTATCCTGGCTTATTTTCACAAAACACAGTTTGACATTTACTCAAGGTAAACCAAAATGAGGAATGGTCAGATGACTAATATGAGGTCTTTAAAGTTACAGAGAGTATTGGAAATACCGAAGAAAAAGACCTAAACAACAATCTGCCTTTTGTAAATTGAACATGAAGAGCAATTGAGGTTTGTGTACTCGGGAAGCGTTTTAACACTGAAAATAACCGCAATCCAAGGAAATAATAGCTGACCCAGCTTGGATGCCACAACACTAGATGAATATTAATGCAGTGCACCAAAGTCACTGGCAAGATACAAGACCCTGAAGGAGATGAGAACAAGGGTAGTTACAAAGTCTTGACTTTAAGATGAAAGAAACACAGACAGAACAAACAGAAAGAAGAGCTGAACATTTACCTGGCCCTGACCCTGCCTCTCCAGATCCACCACACACATGTCCACAATGGGCCCCAGATTGGTGAACGTCTCCATTACTGTGACGTAGGAGCCCTGCTCGTTGCTGTCCACGTTAAGCTGCAGGCAACAAACAGTTCTCTTTACAAACAGCAACAGAGGATAAATGGTGTCATTTTTTACTAAGCTGGGAACACTGGAAGTCTGAAAATAAAATATCGTAAACTTCAAATGAAAGACTAAAGGTGTAAATGTTTAAACCAGGCATAAAATCCCAAAATATACAAAATATATATTTTAAAGTTTTCAAGGACTGATCTGGGATCTAAGGGTTGGGGGATTTGGTCTGGGCCAACTTGTGGGTAGGCGAGATTAAAGCTGTGAATTGTGGGTTAGTGTTCAGACTTTATGCAGCTTTATCTGTGCTGCTTTTCTCCAGTTTAAGCGCATTAAACTTCAATAAACATTTAAACCAGACAAATTGAAATTTATTGAAATCTATAGTGTCTTATGCATTTGTTTATATTTTTGTGGCATGCAATGAATGCAGAATTTGGATAAGAAAATAACTTAAACAAAAAATTGCTTCTGATTTTGGTAGGAAATTTGCTTCATTAGCAGCCTTAACCCGAATGTTTCAATAAACAGCGATGCATGAAGGGATGGATGATGGATGAAAACCAGACTTTGTTTTCTTGCTGCTTACCTTCACAAGCTGGGAGTCTCCTAATCTGGATCCAACAAACACCACACCATTGTCCAGGTAGGTCAAACACTCAGCTATAGAGGTCTGCCAGCAAAGACATACATACAATTCTATGTCAAGCCAAAACTATAGTACTCATAAATTATGCTTTCCACAATTTCGTTGTCAAAAGGAAAAAAATAAATAAATTAAAAAATTACTTCACATTCAATTCAGTAATACTTTATTTATCCCAAAGGAAACTAAATGTTGTCCTGACTCCCAACATCCAAGTATCTTTCAGACATTCTGGAAGGACATTCTTCTTGCCTAAAGAAGTCATTCTTTAGGCAAGAAGGACTTCCAACAGTTGTCAGTCTCGGAATGAATTTGGACAAGCCTCTGAATTAAGACTGTTGTTGTACGCTGTTAGTCCTGACATCCTAACAGCTCAATATTTCACAGTAACTTTTAGTGAATGACACCATCATTAAAAGACATACAGTTGTTAGCAGCACTGCTCATCCGCCTCATTTGCTTTCAGTGCTCCTCTTTAAATTTCTCTCTGGTTGTATGATTAGAAAGTTGGGCAGAACGAGACATTGGAGTTAGGAATATGATCAGTGAAAAAAATGGATGAAAACCAGTTTTAACTTCATGCGTTATAAATAAGAATACAACTGAAGCATCCTAATTTTAAGTTTATAAGAAGTGGGCTTATAAAAAAAAAAGGAAAATGTTTATAGAAAAGAACTGCTCTCCAACTAGCACACAGAAAGGTAAGTTCAGTTAATATCTATAAAAAAGTGTCCGCTGTAATTAGAATATGAATTTAAGTGCAAGTTAACTGTTTACCTATTGTAGAATTAGAAAAACAATTAGGATTTTCATTGTCTGGCATGAGAAAAAAAAAGAAAAAAAAAAAACAACTGTTTTTGCAGTTTGTTTGGCAAACTCATTTGCTGAGCATAAAAAATGCATGATCTCATTGATGCAAAAATATCTAAAGACTTTTCTGTTCGACATTCCAATCAAAAGCTGCTCATGTCTGCCCAAACTAGCTTACAGTTCTACATTTTTTTTTGTAACAGCAATCCATCTCTTGCCGAACACTCAGTCTGCTTGATTGCTTCTGTATCACTCCGATCAAGAAACGAGGGTTTTTGCCTCTCCAAACTCACAGGAAGGTCGTTGCAAGAAGAGTGCTACACATTCATTAAAAGCTGTATATTTCGAACTTGAGATGAGCTTTGGAGACAATATTAAAATAGCCATTGTCTAAAACCTCCCTTAAATGATAATTGACAGTTTGGCAAAAGACACACGAAGCAGGCTTCATTTTTTTTCCTCATCTTCAATAGAAATGCGGCATACCCATTAGCTGCTCATACGGCTAATACCATTAAAGAGTCAATCGTAACAAAAACCCGGTAGATAAATAGTTGGAATAAAACCCAGAAGCAAATGGGAGAAATGCCAGAGGACAGTCAGGTGGATAAACAGAGTGAAGACAAACTGAGATAAGGAGGCAGGGTGGAGAAGATAAATGAGCACCTCTCCCAGCAGCTCCACATGCAGGTCCTTCAGAGCCACAGTGCCGTCCATTAGCTCCTCCTTCTCCAGGAGCAGCATGAACAGACGACCCTCCATGTCTCCCAGCAGGTAGCGCGACCCATTGGGGTCCACCCGGTTGTGGCAGACAATGGTACTTTGCTACAAGAAAAAGAACAGAATTCAAATAAATATTTTTAAAAAAATGAAGGGTTCATAGTCGTTTTAAGGAAAATGAATGAATTCACATCAAGTTGACCTGTAAAGGGCAGAAATTTTATATAAAAAAAGAACATAAAAGATTGCTTGAGGGTTCATCTTGTAAGCCACATTTATAGGCAGTACTGTAAAAATGCATAAAAAGCTTCAAGTTATTTTGTTGTAGTAGGATAATTTTAGAATGCCAAATTTAGAAAAATGTGATCCTTAACTTGAGTTCATTTGTAGGGCTGACCATGGATTTCAAATCAAGTTTATTTGTAAAGCACATTTCAGCAACAGTACAATACATTAACCAACTATTCATGCAACAAACACAACATTTTGTGAAACACCATCATCAAAATAATATATATCAAATATAATGATCAATTTTTAAGCTATTATAAATTAAAAGTAACTCTAAGCAGGTGAATTTTTAGCCTTGTGTTAAAAGATTGAACTTTGGAGGAACCCACCAGTGATTTCTGTTTTAAGTAAGGATAGAAACATGCCAACAGCTGTCACAAGTAATAGTGGTCTGAGGACTAATATTTACCCTTTCACATCCAACACTGAGGATAGCAAGGGTTAATTATTTTCCATGCTCACTGTTACCAAACCAAGCAGCAAGGAGGAACATCCTCAGGTCATCATGTCTCCTTAATAATCGCGAGATGGCATCAACACAGAAAAACTAATCATCTTATTACAAAACATTCTGACACAAAAGAGCATTTTGAGTCATGCTCCCTGAAACAGAAATTATTTTCATATATGGGTGATGACAATAACTATAGTTACAAATGTGTCTTAGGTTTAATAATTGGATGGTTAAAATTTCCCAAATGCTCTTTACTCTGTAAATTATTGTGAAATCCCATGTGTTTTTTTTTTTTTTTTTGCTCTGGGTCAGTATAATTAGTTTTGATACATATCAGGAATAGCAACATAAGCTCACAACATTATTATTGTAATCAGCATTATTATCATGGTTACAGGTAGTTTTGGTGCAGATGGGTCTTTAGATACCAAATCTGTTTTCTCAACAGTCACACCGCACAGAGAGCACAGAGGAGGAATTTTAAGTAGTTTTTACCTCAACCAGCTTTGGGATTGTTTGGAACTAGTGTCGAAACTGACAGGGAGAAAACATCGAGAGTGGTTTGCTTGTGTTTCAGCGGGACATGACTGCACACAGATACTAAAGACTCTCTGATGCATCTCTGCCAGCCTTTCAGACAGCACTTCAGATGCTCTTTCTTTAGTGCTGCTACAGCAAAGGACTACTCCATGAGGTCATTCCTGCCCAACGTACTACAATGTAACAACAGTCTCCTTTTTTTAAATGAAAGTATTTCTATTTTAGAAATACTTCTTTCTTTTGTGATAATCCAAATTTCCTTTGGAAATCACCAAAGTACTTTGCAGTTAAACTGTTTTTTTTTTTGTTTTTTTTTCATAAATACTAGCTATAGCAGATTCTATACTTTAGTTTTAAAAATAGTTCTAAATTCAAACTGGAGTACAAGAAAGAAAGCAACCAGTCTGGAACTGCACAGCTGTAAAGAAAATGAAGAAACAGTAACACTGCAAACCACATACAGAATTTGAATACAAATGTACTCAATTGCAGAACTTTCTCTACTGATCTGTTAGTTTTACCATATTTACCAATATTCCTAAAAACTCTGCAGAGGATTTGGTCATCTGATTCAATGTTGAATCCCTTTCTAAGGGAGAAACAATTTTTCCATTGTGGTCATCCTCTCACTATCTTTAAAACTACAACATTTGGCTTGTTAACAACAGCATGAGATATTTTAAAGACCACAAAGTACCATTAGTGCCCTCTGCAGGACAAGGTATGCAATACTACTGCACATAAAGAGAGGTGCATTTCTACCAATGAGAATTTTACCACAGTTAATTAATTTCAAGTCGTACTTATGCTCATACTGTGCGTGCATTACACTACATATTTTAGTATTATTTTGTATTATTCTTTAAGATCATGGGATCAAGCAAATAAAAATCCAACATTTAGTTTAAATATTACATGAGGCTAATAAAAGGTTTTTTTTTTTTTTTTTTAAATGATGTCCATGTATTGTACAAAATATACACTCAGTATTTGGTCAGGGCACATTTTGTATGAATTACATCCTCAATGCAGAAGGTATGGATGTGATCAGTCTGCAGCACTGCTGAGGTGTTAAGGAATGGTTGCTTTAACATCAAACTTCACCTTGAAAGCGTGTTAGCAGGGGGCCAGCATGAAGTGCTCTAAAATGTCCAGGTAGATGGATTTCCTCACTTTCTTGTCAACTTGACAGAACACAGTGGACCAACACCAGACATGGCCAAATTTAAATTTCCCTTACATAAACAATAATAACGGGAGATTGCCCCACTTTTCAGAAGAGAATATTGCTGTTGTCACTCTCTGCTGTACAAGCCGAGACAATTTCTCCTTTACTTGCATGTAGAATTGTTAATGTATTATTTTGAAATGTACCATTTTGACATGAGCGCCAGAGGTTTTCAAACCTCTGATGCTCATCTTGGCTGCATGCATCATATAAATTTTGGCAGACATTCCTTCTCTGTTTTCATCTTGGTGCTCCAGGACAACATTTTATAATTACCTGGCAAGAAGTGTAGTTTCAGTCAACTCCAATGATTACAATAAATAAAACATTCACACCTTTTCAACATTTAAAGATAGACTGACAAGTCAAATTTACCCCTCACCCTCCTGCAACACACCTGCAAAATGAAGCTCTGTCAACACATATGTAGCAGCTGGAAAATCCCAGCAGCTGCAGGAAGTTTTTAAAGATAGAAAATACCAGCAGGAAGCCAATTTGACATAACGAAAAAACAGATGGATCAAATGAGTCTGAAGAATCAGTCCTGCCCCCTTTTGTTCTTGCTGAAACCTTCCTAAACAAAAGTTTAAATACCAGATAAAAAAAAAAAAGAAACACTAAAAATAGGTGCTTTGTGTGTTTAAATTATATTTCTTGGCACATTTTGATAGAATAAACAGACAGATCCCTGAAATAATTCCTGTAAGCTGCTGAGACAAGAAGCCATTTTTTCTCAAAATGTCAAATGTGAGAATCACAGAAAGTCTGGCACTGCATGAATGAGCCTTCAAAGAGGCACAAATGCCCTCTACTCCTAAGTCAGACTGATAAGTTACTAAGCAGCAGAGCCAAAGGCCTCGACACAAAGACACAGGAGGATAACAGCTGCGTAACTCCAAATTAGAGGCTTCTACATCAGAAGAATTTAAATGTTCTTTCCAAAATTTATGAAACCCTGGCACTCCAGCACACAAAGAGAACAGCCTCTAATTATAGAAGCAAGCGGCTGCTGAAGAGCTCCTCTGGGCATTGAGAATGTGTTCCGAGTGCTACAGACTGCAAGTTAATCTTAAGAACACTAAAACCAGTGCAGGAAGTGGAAGTTATCTGTAAGAAACTGCCTCTGGATCGAATTTAACACCAATTACCATATTCTTAATGAGTAAACATATTCACTACAGGCAAAGACACAAGAATATGTCCAAATAATACACAAACACATCAGATAATTCTGATAGATATACAGTTTCCCACAACAAGCTATGAATATATGAATCTGTTATATAAAGACAATACAACAGATTTCAGACATGTTTTTGCCTTGGATGTAATATCAACCCTATTTTTGTTAATAAAGTGTTGCCAAGGTTTCAGTCAGCATCACTTATTATGCCTTAGAGGAATTTGACTTTCAGATTAAAAGATAGACGGACAAAATAACACAAGATTTTATTTAGTTCTTCCTCCAGTCTGCAGTAAGAAAACACAACACCGCTTCCAGTACTGTGAAACTCTTATTTTTTTATTCAATTTCTGTCATAAAATGTCATCTAGAGTCATTATTTGTTTGGTAATTTAGAGCAGAATAAAGTTTGATATAAAACATTTAGCAGTTTTATAATGAACACTTTGATGAAAATAGAACATTTTGATGCTTTTTACCTTGATCGTTGGCGGAGCAATGGCCAGGTATTTGTCCCCATTGTGGTAGGTGATTGACTCTTGTCCTATGATTATAGCGCCACCAAATGGCTCCGGCACTAAAACACAAGCACAAACGGTAAAATAATTATTGCTAAATTCCAGCATTTGTGCAGAATTTTTAATAAAAAATTTAGAACGTTTCCAAATGCAGATGTTCTGGGGTTTTCTTTAGTCAATTTGCAGCCCATTTATGATTACATTTAGAACACACACACCTAGGAATTAAACATGCAAACTCCAAATGTCATAAAACCCCCCAAGAATTTTAAATAAAGAAGGAAATAAATGAGACTGGAAGTAACGTGTCTTACTTTACTTAAGCATCTACAAACTCATTAACACTCTTGGTTATCAAGGCAGTTTCAACCAAATGAAAAATTAGAAACACATAAATGACAATAGTCTGAGGTGCTCATAATCCAATTTGGTTTCCTTCTAAAAGGACTACAAGGCACAAAATAAATAAATGTGCTGCACAATCTTTGATCATAAATTACGCATCAAAACATGACCATTATCTGATTTATTTTAACTTCACAAAAGTGCATTAAAGTGCAGATTGTTGATTCATCTATTTATAAGTAAAATGTTTTTTTTCACTGTGATTAGGATGCTCGATCAGGTTTTTTGCCGCCGATTCTGATCATCCATGACTGCCGATCTGGATTGGTATGGAACTGGCAACTTCCATAGTTTCTCATGAAACCAACTCATTGACAAAATTTCAGACAAATAAAAATTTAAACAAATGAAAAGGAAGCTATGCTCACATTTAACCACTTATGGCTCCTTTTCCTCATTTCATTTGGATAGAATTTTTGTTTTCATGATTTAAGCTTGAAGATAATGAAACATGAAATCAAGCCAACTGATATTCATTTACCTGGAATAACCATGGATGCTTCAGCCTCGACATTCTCCTGTTTCCAGGGCCCCTTGTTGAACTCCTTTTCTCTCAGAGAAACTTCATAGGTCTTTACATGACGTCCTTGAGGGTCCTAAGAGAAACAGGAATGATTAGTCTAAAGTAGGACACAAAATGTTCTTGCCACTGAACTAATGATTAAAGCAGTCAATATTGTCCAGTAATGTTTAAGCACATGGAAAAGTTGTTTGAGTTCTAGTTTCAAAATGAAGGAAGGAGGTTTGAGATTGGGGACAAAGTCTGGAAATCCAAATATTTTGACATACTCCTTTTTCTGTTTCTATCCTAATCCAGGCATGAAAAAGACTTAAACAAAATGTTCATATTTTTTTCCAGACTGTGTAGGAAGCCTGAGCTACTGCTTGGAGCTGCAGCCTTTAAAAGATTGCACCGCTTAGAACAGCACTATATATAGTAAGCACAGTTAGGTTTCTGGAGGTTGATGCCTTGTTTTTTTGTTTTTTTCTTTTTACACGTGAAGATGTGTCGTGTTAAACTATTACTATCTTTTCGCACTTGAAATATCATTACCTAAATCAGTTATGACTGTTACACTAATTCCAGGAGTACAAAACATAGTAACATTTCTAATCAGCTGACATAAACTAAGAATAGCAAAAATGACAAGAATTCTTAAGTCTATTGTGACTATGGTGATAATTTTTGATACAATTTCAAATTGTGTTTGCTTGCAAGACACCTCAGCAACATGAAGTGTTGGTACGTTCATGTACTGTCTGATACCAAAACAAACCACTGTGACTCCTCCAGGCCAGACATTTCAGGCGCTTGCAGCAAACCCATCCACTTCCTGGTCATGCTGTCCAATGTGTCCTGTTGCTGTTTTGTCGTGCTGTCAGATGCTTTGGCAACCGACAACCACTTATGATAAACAAATACCCGTACATATTGTGTAACCTATCCTAAGCTGAAGAGTCTTTTTCTTTTTAAGTTGAACCTCACAGTACCTGGTAGATGAAGCAGACGGTTGGAGCCTGGCAGCCATACAGGAAGTGAACATCGATGACCTGCAGCTCCTCCAGCCGGATGTTGAAAGCCTTTAGCTCTCGGTTGTCCCGGTCCAATGGGATCACCTTGAACAATCCGTCGTACAGCCTCAGACCGATCATGCGGCATTCTGGGTCAACAATCCCAATAATCCCTGTTTCTGATGGACGTCCAATGCGATCCTGAAGAACAGATGTGGGAATGTTTGAGGTTGGGCATAAATATTTAAAATTTTCCTACTGCTACTAGAAGTAAGAAAGTTTGTGAACTTTCCCCAATGTAAACACTTCACAATAAAAAAAAAAAAAAAAAACACCAGAGTACTTTTAAGGCTTTACCCACCTGGACGTTACCATGGGCACGGGTGATTATGTCAATACTCTCCCCGTTCTGTTTGTATTCCAGGATACATGCGTTGTACTTGGATGTGAGAATGAACAGCAGGTCTTTGCTCTCACCCTGGAAAAAAAGCAAAAAATATTTAGCATTTCATTAACATGGTTTGGTACAATATAAACGCAGAACAAGATAACATGACCTGTTGCAGAAATTCTGAAGATAGACAAATGGAAAAACTAACTTACAAATTACTTTTAAAAGCCTTTGAACTTGCTTTCCTTTGTCTTTTTAATAAATACATCAACGTAACCAAGAAAAGATCATTTTAAATGAATTATGCATTTATGTAATTCCTACCTTTGGACGGAAGAGCTCCATGACAGCAATTTTGCCATACATGCCAACTTCCTTGACAGGTCTAAGTCCCTCAGCTGTGACCACATAGATCTCCAAACGTGTGTTTTTAGCGATGAGCAAATTAAGGTCCTCAGCAGAGGTGAAATGACCTGCAAAAAAAATTGCAACATTTACAAGACGGATATAAAATTTTGTTTAGCAGAGAAAAGCGTTAAAAAGGTTTTGACACAGTTATGTCAAAAACTGATGACCCCTCTTTCACAGTTCTAGTTGAGAATTTTAGCTATATTTTTTTTAAATGAATGAATTTATTATAAATGAAAACAACCAAAAATAAGGCTATGCAATTTTAGAAAAATATATAATTGCAATACTTTTGCCTACCAATATCTATTATTATGACATCCATTTTCTCCTTAACTAAAATGTACCTACAAAGTTTTATGAGCTTCAATTTCACAGCCACTAGAAATAGTGGTTGTGAAATTGATTTGATCTACAAATATTTGTAGATATTTGGCCATCGGTTTTTGACACGTAATATTTGTAGATATTTTATCTACAAATATAGATCAATTGTGGGCATTGAGAGCAGCAAGAGCCAATCCGAAAAGCTTGATATATCCCTAGTGTGCAGTATTTGATTTGCATTCAAGACATTTGAAACAATATGACTACTGAGTAGATATATTGAGCAGGTCTATCAAGACTGCATATAAATTTAACATCAAAATTCACACTGAGGAATAAATGTCTCAGCAGAACATTTTAATTTCTACCTGAGTGAAGCTGCAAGAAGCAGCTGGTAGGGCTTTGTCTAAACTATGAAAATATAATTTAGAAGCAATTTTACATAATGAACATACTGTAAAAGTGAAAGTAGTCCAGAGTACTTCATTCAGAGAGAATGAAGTACTCTGTGAATGAAGGAGAGATCAGAACCCAAAGACCTTCTGGCAGATATATTTTTTCTTAGTACTATGAAGTCCAAAATACCACTCAGACATTAAAATACAGATTGAAAATGTGTAGTTTTACCCTGGGCTTCCATCTGACTTGCCAGATAGTATTTACTTCCTAACAAAAGAAGTGTATAATTTTATAATGTAAATATAGATTGTTTTTCTTGCTCTAGTACACAAATTTCTCATGACTTTGTTAATAATCTCTCCTAGAGTAACTGCGTAAACCGAGTCATTAGCTAACGTTCAGTTGAATGTAAAAGAACCCATGCCAAGTTCTAAAAAATAAATCGCAAAATGTGAGATTATGTTTGATAGAACGTAATTTTGAGCATTGTTTCGACTTTGTTATATCCTATTTTAAGCCAAATGAGATCTCCAAATATTACCAGAGTTATGTTTAGAAGATTGGAGCGGCTATGTGCAATTTAATTAGATGCTGGATAAGTCGCTTTTTATTTGCTGTTATATAAAAATAACTAGCCAAAAACAATAACCACAATTTAATTGATCGAATTTGCGTTGCAGAAATAATTACAGATAGCCGTGCCGTACACTGCATATAAAGCACTCCGTCTAACATTACAGGTAAACATTTGAGCTAAAAGCCAGCAGCTAAGTGCTACAACAGGCCTGTGTGGAGCGCTATGGCTGCAGCGCGGGAGCTCAATTTGCCCGCAGGTTGCCAACGTCCCAGTCCTGCTCGGATCAGTCATATTTACCTGTGATGCAGGCGTTCACTGCCGTGGGCTTCTGAGCTGTTACCACGTAGTTATAAGACATCTTGACAGCAACGGAGAACAAACACCGTAGAAGTGTTTAAATCTCACACGAGTGACAAAATCATTGATAATAAAACTTCCGGAAACAGTTGGGGAAGTCGTTTAGGTTAACGACGTGCACTAATCCAGAGTCGGAGCGCCCCCTAAGTACTGGAGGGTGTTTTTACAGGGTACGTTTGAGATATTGGCGCACTTGTCACTCAAAATCCCAAAATGCTTAGGTTTGTCTTACTCTACACAGAGATTATTTAATACATGTCAATGTTTCTTATAATTTCTAGGACGCCGTGTAACGAAAACTTGTTATGCTCGTTTTGTTTGTTTGTTTATTTTGGTGTTGTTTTGAATTATACAATAAATCACTGCAATTTACTAAGACACTTAAAGTCAAATAATTGTATGCAAATGCTCAAAGTATTTTATTCATTTGAGGGAAATATACTGCTCAAAAAAATAAAGGGAACACTCAAACAACACAATATAACTCCAAGTACATCAAACTTCTGTGAAATCAAACTGTCCACTTAGGAAGCACCACTGATTGACAATCAACAATAATTTTGTTGTCAGCACATTCAACTTTGTACAGGACAAAGTATTCAATGAGAATATTTCATTCATTCAGATCTAGGATGTGTTATTTGAGTGTTCCCTTTATTTTTTTGAGCAGTGTATATGCGGCAATGCTTTTTGCATTTAGTCAAATTGAGAAACAGTGACACCTGCTGTCACGTTTACTTAATTACAAAATTTAAGATGGCAAAACTCCTTGTAGCTTTTCGTAAAAGTAGTAAACGTAGATTTACTAATACTTTTTCTCTAAATTGAAAAAAAATACAACATTCCCTTTTTGTCTTTCTATTTGAGGAAGAAATACCATTGCCCCGAGATGATCAGTAAAATTATTTGCTGTTAACGACTTTGTAAACTGTTGTAGTCCACTTTCATACTTTGTGATTTTCACCTTACGATATCGTAGTGTGATAACCGAGGCTCTTTGAACCCACCATTGGCTGAATCACTGTTGCCATGGACACGTTTTCTTAGGCCTGCGTTAGAACTTAACTGAAAGCGCTAGCTTGTTAACTTTATCTCCGTTAAAAATGTCAACAGTATGCACATCTGAAGAGACGATCAAAACAAATGTGTCGATACAGATAACTGCAAAATGCGGACGTAACATAGTAAGTTCGTTGAACGTTGATTAAACCGGAGTTTAATCAACTATCTGTCCGTACGTTTTGTCCGACTGCCTCAACGGCAGGAATATTACTAAATGCTATATTATATGTTGGTTTCGTTTTCAGCAAGGGAAGAAGGGGGACAATTTTCTGAGTTTCCTGCAGGTTTCGATTGAAGATATGAACCTGGGGGAGTCAGGAAAGAAACAGGCCAACCCTGTGAAACACACTATTGATTACGACTTTACCTGCAGCTTTAACCCACCAAATGACGCCCAGTCTTTCAGTGACATTCTTCAAAAGCCAGTCACATGTAAGCTTAATGTATCAAATATAACAGCTAATGTCATCATCAGTCGTGTTTAATTCGTTTTATGTTAAATCACAAGTGCAATAATTTTGGATTTTGTGATCAGTTACACTAGTGGAGATCCTGCATGAGGGGAAAAAAGGTGACCTGAAAACAGCAGTACTGGGCCAAGCTGTGGTGGACTTCTTTCCACTACTGCAAGGTACAGTTTTTCCTCTAAGAAATTACACATTTTTCTGCTCTGGTATGTCAAAAGAGTAAAGAGTAAGTCTTCCTTTGAACCAGATGTAGGTGGAATAAACAGAAACTGATTTTGAAGAATGAGGAGGGACGACTTCCAAGGATTTAATGACTGTCTGTTGTCCTTCAGGTCAGTGCAGTTTTTTAAGTACAGTTCCAATCAATCCATCGGCCAATCCTGGGATTAAAGAATCTCGGCCGGGAATCACCCGTAAGGTTAGTTACTCACTCAACACATATACTGTAAATGATGAACACAGAAACTTTGGACTTGTGGGCAGTTTAATCACATTGGATCGTGTTTTGATTTAAGATGTCAGCAGATAATTAAATATGCATTAGATCACTAAGACATTCAATCTTTACGTTGTCTCACATTTATTTAAGCAAAAATACAAATTGTTTATTCAATGGATTTTTAAAATTCTTTTTATATGTATAGTACATTATGACTTGAGTAGTATCATATGTTTTCAGTATTTGACAAAGTGTTGTTAAATATTTTGTTTAGGGTGGACTTCAAATCTCAGAATATAAATTCAATCATATTTTACTTTCTAAATATGTCTATAAATTCTAAACAGTGGTTTGCTGCATCATTTTAACCCATTTAGCAACCAACCCTGGATGTTTATGTCAGCGTGTTGGAACCACTGCTCACAGAAGCCGAATTATCAACTTCTATCATCATGAAGGTAACTTTGGAAACAGCATATTCACTGCCTGACACATGGACGCTGCCGACTGGCTCAGGTCTCAGCCCCTTTTCATACTTAGCTGCCCTGGAGGTTCCTCTAACTGCAGAAGTGAGTTCTACTTTTGTATCCTAATATTCCATTAAAAATGTAGAGAATGACAAGTCTATATGTTTCTGTGATAATAAATTTTAAAATATGGGACTATTTCCCTCTCTCTGTGTCTTAGCATGATCAAGTACTAATGTTTTCTGAAGGCCATCTGAAGCCAGGGGGGCAGAGGGAGGGCAAAGGCCGTCGGAAAAGGAGGCCCCTTCAGAATTTATTGGTACCAGGGAATCAGTTTTTACCTGGGTCATTTTGCCAACCAGAGCCCATCGATCATGAGGATGGAGAGCTTAATGATTTCGAGGTAACAACAAGCACAAGTTCGACGTGAGACCAAAGATATTGACTTGAAATAACATTCCTTTACTTGAATTTTCATTTAATAGTACCTTTAAACAATTGTAGAAACAAGCTTAGTAAGCTCAGAGTAAGGTTTGAATACACAAAGAAATTTGAAGACCTGAATGTTCTTGCAGGACCTGCTATTTCGTGATGAAGCAGAGATTACAAAGAACAGAGTGAGCTGGGACACAGAGATTCGATGCTTCCTGGATGCCAGTGGCGCTTCCAGGTCAGCTGGACATTCAACTTTTGTTTTTACAAAGTCAAAGTCAGTAATGAGACATTTTAACCCTTAATTGATATAAAATTCTAATACATTTGTTCTTAAGAACAAAAGAGATAATCTCCCCAAAACTAAAGTAAACTTAGGTTTTTCACAAAATTCAGTTTCTAGAAAACAGTGAGTTTTGCTCCATGATTCCAATGGAGAAAAAAATAGTGCTACATTGTGAACAAATTAAGAAATTAATGTCTTATATTCTGAAACAAGCCCACTGGAATATCCTTCTTTAGGTTGAGATACATTTTTAAAAATTTGAGATAAATTTTAAAATGTTGACATTTTAAAAAATTAGTCTCAAACTACTGAAAATTGTATTTTGATTATATTTGTAGATTGAAAGAAAAAATCACAGAGAGCCGACTGTGGCCAATGGAATTAATGAGGACTTCGGTTCCACTATCAAGGGTAATAAAAAACATTTTTCATTTGCTGTTGATATTTTAGTACTGCTAAAAAGATAACTGGGGAAAACAAAGTGGCAGCAGTTCAGTTAATCATACTACCGCTGAACTGCAGATGAATGTTTTAATTGTCTCTGTTTGTAGTTAGGTGATGAGAACCCGGAGATCCCCTTCCATGGTTTGGTATTTGTTGACATGGGGCGGTTGTTGTTCCCTGGAGTCTCTCGCATCAGAGGAGCATACACTGTTCATCCTTTCTATGAGAGCGAGCTTCTGAACAAGGTCTCAAAAACACTGTCAAAAACACAGATATTTACATTTATTTCTGATTTCTTCTTTTACTTCTTGTTAAAATGAACTTAGTATTGATTTTAAACTTATAGGCCAAGCGGAAAACCAGTGTGTTAAAGGAGCAGGCTAAAGTAGCAACTGTCCTGGCCAAATCTCGAGCAAGCTTAGCAGTAGCAACTCCCAAAAAAGGAACAAAGAGCTATGACACAGGCAGCAAGGGAGCCAAGGACCAGTCTAAAAAGGTCAGGAATGTGCTGATTTTCAAGGATGAGTTATCACTGCAAAGTTAAATTTACATTTGCAATGAGAAATGTTTTCTTGTACATGTAACAGTGTGATGTTTTTCAATATGGCAGCAGAGTGTCCTTCCATCCAAGGCTGCCATACCTGATGAAACTCCTGAAAGCGCGTCTGAATCTGAGACAAAAGTCAATGTGGAAGGAAATGTAAGTTTCTGATAAAGCCAGTTTGGTTCTCTAGTAGCACTCTAGTAGCAAAAACATGATGTTATTAAGTGTTCTGTGCTACACACTTTGATTTTAGTTGCAATGTAGACTAGCAGAGACCCATTCGAACTTTTGCTTTGTGGATTTTTACTTTAGTCTTTTACCTTTGTTGTCATTGACAGATGTACTTGGAAGCCAGAACATATGTTATTATTGAGATGTCCTTGAATAGACCACTGCTACCAAAACCATCCCCTGAGGAATTGGCTCGAAGGTAATATGCATTAACATAGTTAGGTACTGCAATTAATCCCCATGTCAGTAAGCTCATCTCTTGCGAAAAGTTTACAGCTTAACACACATTAAATAAAAAAAATTTAAAAACTTCTAAGTTTAAGAAGATTTTCATTTTCTTGAGACTGTCACAGTTATTGTGTTATAATGTGGGTCACTTTTATATTTTATTTCTGCAAAAGAAAAAAAACTACATTTATTTGATGATTCAGAATTTGCTATTATTATTTACTTTCTTAATTTTGTTTTGTCAAAAAAGCTAGCTTCTATGTTTTCTCAAAATATAGAAGCACACAAGTAGACACACAAGTTGACTGGACAACCATCTTTTATGTATTCAAAAATGGAAGTAATAAAAGATGTGCCATATTTCAAAAAACATAATAATGACTTCAATTCATTTGAACAAATGAACCCAAGAATTTAATAAAAACTCATTCACCACATGGAGACAATAAAAAAATCACTGTAATATTTGTTTCTGTTCACTTTCCCTAATCTCTGTCAGTTTTTTCACACTTATGCAGAGATCATAATTACTCAGACAGCTGCTGTAACTGTGTATTTGCACATGAGAAATAATTTTTACCTGTCATGGCTCATCCAGTTACCATGGAAATAAAGATTCAATGAATGTGTAATGCAGAAAGAAGTCCAAGTGGTATTACTGAAAGACTATGCTTTAGTTCTACAGTCAAAACATTAAAAAAAAACATCCATCATGACTCCTCTGAGGATCATTAGCGTAATCTAATGAGTTCTTCTCTGAGTTAACATAATCATTCAGGCCTTAAACATCTGGTAAGATGTCAGTTTACTTCCTTATCTGTTTTTCTTTTTGTTCCTTTCTGAATGTGAACTTAAAATAAGTGTTTCCAAATCCTGCAGGGTGAAGGCACTGATCCCCCCTAAACCCAAACGTCCACCTGGTCCTAGCAGAGCAGAAAAGGTGAGAAACTCAGATGCATTTCAATAAAAATATGTCTAATATGCCTAAAAATATGCCTCTTGCAGTCAGGAAAGGTTTCTCACTCACAGATATCTTGTCTCTGATATCTGTGTAGGCTGTGCTGGACTTCCACACCCAAGTAGAAAATGCAGTGGCTGCTGTCTCTGCACAGTTTGCCGAATTATTTGGAGCAAATAGCAAGTTGCAGGAAAGCCTTAGCAAAGAGCAAATTTTGGCTGAGGTGATGGGAGGTCTTAATGTCTCTGGAAGATACTTCACCTTCAAGGAGCAGATCAAGGTTAGAGGTTTAAAATGATTTCTTTGGCTGAATCTATGATATTTGTATTAATAAAATGTTTTGTTTTGTTCTTTTTGTGAAGGGATCTTAATTCGTTAAATTCAATAAATATATTTGTGTGTTTATGGCTTATAGCAAGCAGTGGTAAAGATTGTACGTGACAAAATGCAGCGGTCCAAACCTCTCACTGATCCTCAAGAGATTAAAGAATTTGTCAGCAAGCTCTATGTCTACCTAGTGGATGAAATGCATGTGGCTCTCAACAAGGTATTACCATCGCTATCATTTAAGGACATTGTTTGGATTTTTTAATGATCTTCATCTTCACCTCGTCTGCAGATTTATTCCAGTAATGTGGCAGAAGACTGCACTGATGAAATGAAGTTGGAATCTAGTCAGCTGAGACATTTTGCTAAAGAGGCACAACTTATAGGCAATTATCAACAGGCGGCTCAGTACTACCAAGAGGTACAAAAACAGGAAAAAATGGATCTAAGATCTTAAACACAGCAGTGAAGGAAGCTGATGAATCTGATTTGTAGACTAACTGGTATCTGTGGGGTTTTTTTACCGGCAGTTAGTGGTGAGGCACCCCGATGAACCTTTGTACAAGTTTGAGTGGGGAAGTCTGTACATGTTGATTGGGGACTACATGAAAGCAAAAGAGTGTTACCATGATGCTGTATCCATCCAGCAAACACACCAGCCCAGGTTAGAAGTGCTTCATTTATGCTGCAGATTTTGAATTTATCTAAGCAAAATTGTGTTTTAATTAGTTAGGTTTGTGTAGTTAGTAATATATATAAATGTTTCTCTCTTTGATGATCAAGTTTTAAAAAACTACAGTTGGTAGAATAGTTTGTTTCTGTTTTTGCTTATTTGTCCAGCCTGATGATGTGTGGGGTTGTGACCGCGATGTTTGAACGTTACAATGAAGCTCTGACCTTCTTGGAGCGAGCCACCAGCCTAGAACAACCCAGTGTGGAGGCCTGGACACTGATGGGTCAGTTCACAATCAGGATTCCTCACCAATGTGGGGACCATTGATGCTCATATTTTCCACAATGGGGTGAAGTCTAGTGATCTACAACAATATTTAAATGAACTGTACTCTGTGTCTGCTATTTTCTTAAATGCATTTGCTTAGATCTATATACTGATATATACTGATACCTGAAAGGTAGAGGTTTTTATTTGTTTTTGTGATAAATTCCTAAAGATTTGAACTTTCCAATGGAACCATTGCTTATTGATTGAGATAAATGTATTGTCTTTAAGTTAGTGCACTGTAGGGTTAAAGTAAAAACAAGTGGCAGACCTTTGTATCACTGTTATATGTTATGAAGGATCTACATACATCAGGTTGTTTGCAAAAATATTGGACATTTTAATACAAATGTTGCAGTTTTTATGTTCAGTGTGAGATTATACTACTGAAATAAAACATTTAGATATATAGACTGTTGAGGGTACTCTACAACAATTATGTTTTGAAATTAAGCAATTCTTAAACAGAAGATGCATGCAATTTCTATATGACAATGTTTACAAGTTTGAGTGGGGAAGTCTGTACATGTTGATTGGGAACTACATGAAAGCAAAAGAGTGTTACCATGATGCAACATTGATCTGTTGTTTAGTCAGATTTATTTGATCTGACGAAACAACAGATCAAATAAAATACACTGAGGCACAGTCCAGAAAGTAGAAAGGTCTAGTGCAAATATCATTCTTAAAAAATGTATATCCATCTTTACTTTACCTCTAACAAATCATAATTAAAAGCAGGTGTAATGTACACAATGTACATATTGTACATATTGTACATATTGTAATTTTGCATTTATGTTGGGATCTGCCTTCTAGGTTTGATCCATTTAAGTCTAAACGAAACCTTACTGCCTGAAAGAGCATTTCTAGAGGCCAAAAAGATTCTTGGGGAAGAGGAAGCAAACAAGGCAAATGTAGATGACAAGACTAAACCAAGCGAGGACAACACTGAGGAAGTGAAGGCCCAGCAGGATGAACAGGAGACAGATAATCCTGCACCACCTCCAACAGCTGAGCACGGTGAGTTGTAACATTAGAGTAGGCGTCGAGGCGCAAGGTAAAATATAAGCCGCACATGACAGCAGATTTAAGACTGATGATGTTTTTCTGACAGACCCTGAATTCCCAGACCATGACATGGATGAAAGCGGAGAGTCGTCTTGTCATAGTGACAGAATGTGGAAAATGCCAACTAAATTCACCTCTTCCATTTTCACAAAAACAGTGAAGTTCTTGCTGCAGAACAATGCCCTACAGGTATTCAACCCTGTTTGATTTAGCAGTGTATGATCCCACACTTTGAGGGTCCAATTGTTTAAATACTGTCAAATCATTTGCCCTTTCTAAGTCATATCAGTAAAACAGTGTGTGTTGTGATAAAACATAATGGAAAGTCAAAAAAATAGTTTGATATAATATTCTATTGCAAACACTGTATCATTCAATACATAAACATTTGGATACTCAAATTCTGAGCTGTAAAAATCAACAAGATGAAATAAATAGTTTTAGAACTAACTGTGCTCTTTTGGTAGATGGCAGAATGCACTTTGTCCCAAGAGGTGCTGAGTTCTAAAGGAGGTTACACTGTTGCCTATTATTATAGCCAAGCCCAGTTACAGCTGCTCAAAGGTGACTACAGCAGTGCTATTGACAACCTGAAAGAAGCATTGTTTTACAAAAGTCAGGTACTTCCGCATTTCCTTTTTATCGATTTAAGACAAAAAGACCTCTACCATGTGTTTTCCATGTAATTTCTGTAATAGTCTATTTTAGTGACTCCTTCTCTTTTATTTTAGATTTAACATAAATCTTAAGAAATAAAGCGCACATCATTATGTTTTATATGATGCTGCTTACTCCTGAATTGTCCAAGATGTACCACAATTCTTCAAAAGTCCCTTTTAACCATTTCCTTTTTAAAGTGGAACATGTTTAGAAATGTGTGAACTCAATAAAAGGTGAAATATCACCCTTTGATGCATAAAGTGTTTCTTCTCCAGTTATAAAATTCAATTGTACTGCTTTGTTGTTCTCAGCAAAAACCTTTAAACCTCTAAAATTGTAAGATTGGATCGGCTACAAGATATGTTTGGGTAATATCATGGCCCTTTTAAAGCAATAAAATAATTCTCCTTCAACAAATCACTGCAGGTCTGCAGTTATTTTTGTGGAAATGTTGTACATTTAGATGTACCCTTAAGCCTCCATTTCTCGAATAGAAAGGTGTTAATCAGTGTTTCCATAAATATAATAGTAGTGTAATCTAGACCTTTCTAACTTTGATTTCTTAAGATTTCAATTTAAAGTTAAACTAACATCAATCAGAAAAACTGACAAGCATGTATTTTTAAGTTGGAAAATTGGATCTTAGCTATGGATTCTTCCTTCTTATTTAACAGCAAATGGGATTTGTAGGGTTCTAGATTGTCTTCTGATGAGAAAACGACCACATTTTATTCATTATTTTATGCCATAATCTAGCACAAATATTTTCAAGCTAATCTTAAAATAATTGTTCTTGGTATGATCAGAACCCAGATGCCTGGGCCTTGAAAGGTCATTGCCACTACCTGCAAGGCGCATTAACTGAAGCCCGGGAGAGTTATGAGTGGAGCATGGTCTTTCCAGAACCACCTTCAGGCACTCACATCGTTCTCCTTCGCCTGGGAGCTATCTATATTCTTGAGGAAAAGGTTAGATGTCGGTAATTGCATTTTCTTATAAGTGAGATATAAGATTACATTTCTCTCTACAACACTAAAATGAAAAAGTTTTGCATATTTTTTTAAACATGTTTAAAAAAATATTTATTTTTTTGTCACTAACTCTATGTTTATGATATTTATTCTTCAGTTTACACAAGCCAAAGAAGTCTTCCTGCAAGCATGTGAGCAGTCCCCATCGTGCCTGACGTGGTTGGGCATCGCCAAAGCCTGCTTCAGGGTAAAAGTTCACATTGATAATAATAAAAAAAGTGCCTTTAGTTAAAATTTCTTAAGCTTTTAAATTAGTTTCATAAAGATTTTCTATATTGAACAAGTTTAAAATGATATATTACGAAGTGTTAGATTCTGTTTAGAAGAGCTGGTGACAGTGGAGATAAACACCCAATATAGGAATATTTTGTTTTTGTTCTGTCAAACAGACATACACTATTATTTCTAGGAAAGGAAGAGTCTTGTTGACATTGAAAAAAATCAAGTCTTTGATTGTTTTTGTGTAGTTGGGGGAGCTGTGTGTTGCTGAGGAAGCTTTAGCGGTGGCCACTCTTTTGAACTCGGCAAATGCAGAGGTGTGGGCTTACCTGTCTTTAATCAGCTTTAAGGTGAGTGATTACTATGCCTTAAACCCACAATCAATTTCAGTTCTGGTCCTACCTCTGTGGGGGGTTTGCAGGACAGGCTATACCAGAATGTATTTGGACTCATTTTATTTTATTTTTTTTGTACTTAGCAAAAACATTTTCTTACACTAACATGTAAGACGTATTGCAGCAGCGCATTGTTGGCATCTATTTCTGGAGAAATTTTACTTAATATTGATGAGGAAAAACAAAACACGCAAATAGACACAAACAGTGTGTATTTGCATGAAATAGACACTGAAGTTAAAGTCAGAAATGACTCAAAATAGTGGCTGGAGACGGACTTTAAAACAGTTAAATTAGTTCATTTAAAAAATCTTAGTTTAATTCTAAAGGACAAAAAAAATACAGTACATATGTTCTCTATTCCACCATTATAGTTTGAATTGAAAATAAACAGTTTTTACCCTAATCCTCACTGTCTACAGCTGCATTAATCATATACTTTTACTTTTTTCTCAGTCTGGGCGACTAGAAGAGGGGGATGAATATTATAAAAATGCAATCAGTGTAAGTGAGTTTTTTCATGGAGATCTTCTGTTAATGCTTTTAATGACTTACAATTAGCTATTTCAGTATGTTAATGAATAGATTTGCTGACACACACTAACACACCACACAACCTTGTGAACAACTAAGAAATTTCCCTTTGAGGATCAATAAAGTACATCCTATGCTAATCTATTTACTTATGAACATTATGTCAGGTGTTTCTGATGTTCAGATAATTTTTCCAGACTTCTTCAGTTATCTTTCCAATTTTTAGTTTGTATTTATTTACACAGAAACTGTTTTCCTTCATAGCATAGTTACCCAGAACATTTACATAGTATTTTTTGTAGCACATATAAAAAAATAGTGTTTCAAATTCTTTTTGTTTGTTTTTTTTTTATTCACAGTTCGACTTGCAGGACTCATCTCTGATTGAAGAGATTAGTGAGGCGAAGCATCAGACTCGGATGAGTAAACTGGCATTATGCTTCAATGCAAGTTCTCAAGCAGAGGTTGAAACAGTTTAACCAAACACATTTTATGAAGACAGCACTGCATTAGACATATATTTCAGATAAAATTTTATTGCATTTTTATTGCGTCTTGAAATAAAAACAAATGAACGTGTCAAAAAGGGGGCTGATCAAGCCATAAAAATTCAACTCAGAACAGCACAAATAGTCTTAAATACATATAAAACTATTTAATTTTTTTCAAAATTAAAAAAAGTTTAGTTTCAGAAAGTAACATGTAGCACTGTGTAATGAAATGTATTTTGCAACAATCAGTCACCTGGTTTGTACATCTGAGATTCTGTAATTCTGCAAAGATGTATAAAAGAAATGTGAAAATTACAATGCAATATATGATTATACATGGTCATAAACATTAGAATAGCATTTAAAGTTAAGTTGTGATGTGTTCTGACACAAAGCTATTGTGTAAATAACATATACTCAATATGGTGAGTTTTACAAAATAATTCTACACTGTTTAGACAGTCATTTTACAATTTCAATACATACCTGAAATACCTTAAAATTTGGCACAATTCTCCAGAGAAAGGAAATGTCAAATGGATTATATTTTTGGACTGTCATGTTGAACATTTTCTCATGTTTCAATAAATACATTTCAGGCTTTCATTTGTGTTCTCTTCCAGTTTGTGAATTAGTTATTTACTAAATTCTAAAAGGATGCCAAATAAATTTTTTTCTCAACCTAAAAACAAGGTGAATTAAAACAGCCAGATTTAAAAATTTTTCACCATCATTCATGGGTAATTTCTTTACAGTGCCACTCGAGCCATGGCTTTTGGTATCACTCTGTACATTCCTGATCACTGCCTGGACCGAACAAACACTTCTCTCAGCCATGGTGAATCCTCATAGAGACGAGGGTCCCCCAGATACTCTGCGGTTCGCTTGTAGAAGTAGTAGTACAACACAGAAGCTACACAGATGGAAAACAAACAAGGTTAAGAAGGTAGTATACTTACTATAAATCTTCTCCAAACACGTCGAGGATGCAATTTGAGCACTTTTTTGTAATCATCAGAGGCATAATTCTATATTAAATCTTTGATTGGAATTGTTAATTTTACTAGACACCCAGAGACAAGGATAGAGTCAAAAACAAGAATGCTTTAACATATCCAAAACCATCCATGCTTTCTTATTTGTATGAGGTAAATGGTATTTTAAAAAGGTGGATAAATTATTCTATTAATGTTTAAGGACAGTGCCTTGTATCATATTAAAATTGTTCATAGTTATTATTTCATATGTATTTTTGGAGCTCTGAAATAAACCAGCACAAAGTCCCAATCTTATTGCCGTAAGTCTTTCTATATAATCACAAGTGGAAGACTTTTGAATGTCTCTACCAACTTTATAAAAACCAAAGATTTGTCACATTTTCCTTTGCAAAATATAACAAATACAATATCAATCAATCAAATTTTATTTGTATAGCACATTTCAGCAGCAAGGCATTTCAATGTGCTTTACATCATAACAAACACAAAAACACAAAGTCATCAAGTGGGGGGTTCTTACCTTTGCATCCACAAGGATTTACAGGTTTCACTCCTACTGTGTTATAAGAACTAAATACCTATTGGTATTTTTATTCCCACTCACGCTCACAAACACGCAGTTTACAATGGTGTTAACAGCCTTTCAAGGGGCTTCTGACATGAGGCTCCAATAGGGACTGAATACATAATAATTCTGTATGCCAGTATATTTCTGAAGGTGAATTGCCATGAAATTCCTACAATGTCAGAAATAATAGCTCCAGTCCAAGGATGCAAAGAAATCAAGCTATAGTTGTTCATAAGTGTAATTTAAAAAATACATAGGAAAACATTGATCATGAAATTTATTTGATACTTCAGTCAAAAGCTTTTGTTTCTGCCAGAAAAAATAGCTCATGCATGAAGAAACTAGTCACACATATTGCTCTGTGATTTAGATCCATTCTTCCTAGATTCAATTCTTTCCATTTGGGATTGAACAAGATTATATTGTCTTGTATTAAATGTACATGACTGTTTTTTACGCCTTCTTTCCTTCTTATGTTCAATAATTTTGCTCTTTATAATACTACCTTATTACTCTGTGGTTTGATTTCTTTGCATGTGAGTGTCTGAGTTAATACCACCATCTGGAGAGAATTTTATGTCTTTGACATCTTCAGAATTTTATCTAAAGTTGTGTTTTTACCATAGCACAACATAAGATAAGTTTAATTCTTATTTTGCGAGCTGTAATTAGTAATTTTTTCTTCCAGTTGGTTGTGATTTTGCTCAGGAATTTCAGAGTAAAATAAGCTGAATAAATAAATTATGAAATTACATATATTTAACCTTTGCTCACATCTTCACAATTTTACACTTGCATTTGTCTGTCAAAGCAAGTACAAGACACTTTGAAGACCCTGGGTTGCAAAATCAAAACATTTGAAAATGTTCAAGCAGAACAAATACTTTTGCAAGTTCACTATAATTTCAATTTGACGTTAGACTAATACAAACCAATTGTTTGGATAATTTTTAAGATGTAGAATTTAAATTATCTTACCAGATCTTTGAAACACAAACAGCACCTGAAGACCGTCTGTCCAGATAAATCGGTTTGTGTTTAGCCAGCGCAGATTCTGAAATCAATGTGTAAGAAAACATAATTAACACCATTCCTTTAGTTAACCTGCAATACATGTAAAGCCATGCTGCTCTTGTATTAGTCATAACAGATAAAAAAAAATTGATGAAAGCTAAAACAATCAACTGTTCTTTTCCCAAAATCAAAAATTTGTTTTTTACTCTTTATGTTTTTTGTTTGTCCTAAGTCATCTTTTATACAGGATCTCTTCAGAAGTTTTTGTTGATCAAACAAAAAGAAAACATGTATCAAACTTGTATTTGTTTTTCTGTTGTTGTATACATTTGTTCCTTTTTTTTACCATAAGCCAGGAATGGAGTATGATACTGAAGATCAGGTAGAGAGCAGAGAGCATTATCAGGGCTCTAAATCGCTCCAGCAGCATGGCAACCAGGCCAACCTGGAACACGTAGGTGTTGAATAACATCAGCAGAATGATGATCAGGTTAAATAAGATGCAAATGTCCTGCATGCTGTGGGAAGGAAATATATTTATGTAACTGGCAGCCATAAGAACAACAAGGACAAAGATCTCATTCTCGTATCAATATAAGGGGCTGTTTTACTCTTACTGCTACCCTGCTGAAACCTTAAAAAAGTTTGACTCACATGAAAAGCACCAACTGGACTGTGGGTTCGGTCCTTAGCAGTTCACTGAAGGAGTTGACAAACAGGTCAAAACAGAGCAAACTGAGCTGAATCAACAACACCAGGGAGTAGTTGCTGGCATGGAGCATCTCCGACCCGTAGGCTGGGTGCCCAGGTGGATTGTGGTTCCACTGTGGATCCAAGGCTGCAGCACTCCCTCAATCCCACCACAGGGAAACATCAACCTGGATGCGGCAGGTTTGACAGTTTGGATGCCTCAGTGAGGCATTTAAATGGTCCTGCTCTCCCAAATGCAGATCAAGTCCATTTGATATAACATTACTGCTTCATTCCATGTTGTTTGGTTGAATTCAGTTTACTTTGGAAAAACAGAAGCACTCTCAAACAGGAAGGCAAGTTTTGGTTTGGAGATGAGCTGCCAACCATTCAGAGATGTCAACATGTTACATTTGACTGCAACAAATCCCACAGATGCAGCTGTGCAGTTCAATCTGCAGACTTGCATATCAGAACTGGTGAGACATCATTGTCTCGAGGGAAAAAGGGCAGATGTCCTGTTGAAGGAAACAACAGATTAATTCAATTAAAGCACTCACACCTTTAAACTGCTGTAACTTACAAAAAACATTTAGAATATTTTACAATTTGCATGCTTTAAAAGAATGAGGAAAGAAAGCTAGACTTAAGAGGAATCTGTACATATAATAAACATGTAATAAATGCAATTTATTACATAAATTGTAATAAATTTATGTGAGCTATTTAATCTTAAATGAAAAGATTAAATAGCTGAAGTCTCCTCAGAAGGCCAGGGAGCAGCAACACCCGTGTTCACGTCCTCAATAACGACACCCCTTTCTGAAATCTCAAGATCACTTTCTGTATCATTTTTTGAGGCGAATTCCTCACTGAACATTTAATTTAATGTTTACGACATTAAATTAAATAAAACACAATTATTGACAGCATTTAGAGCATCCAAACCAAGAACTAGGTGGAAATTAATTCAGTTTTTAAATATAAAGTTAATTATCTCCATAGACTAATTTTCTGTTGAAATTAAAATTACTTTTTAATTGTCAAAAAACAGCTTTATCTTTATTTATTCCAGGACATAAAAAAAACCCAAAGGTGTTCTTTTTTTGTAGATTAAAGAGAAATCTAATCTTGTCTTCACTAATATTTCTGTTTCTCAGTGTTATTTTTGTGGTCCTTGCTTCCTCTCATGAAGCTATCAATATGGAGCTGTTACAGTGACACCTGCTGGATCCTCTCACGGTCCCAGTATTTATAGCATGGCAGGTGTGAGGAAGATTAGGGGTACTTCCAAACACTCGGCCATGGAGGAGAAGGCGACTTACTCTTGAAAGCTGGCCTACTCAGATTTTAGGTTAGTGGTATTAGTGCCTTCTTTGCACATGAAACAGCACACTAACCACATCCAGGCAAAGAAAGGCATCTACATTTTTGACGGATTATAGCAGCACATCAGAAATTTTTAAAGAAGAAAATGTTGTCTTACACCTCTTCTTATATACACCTTTGAATGAAAAATATTGTAGCTGCCCTTACGTGAATTACTCACCTCAGAAGAATAGCAATGTAACCAAGCAAGCAACTATTGCTAGTATGCTCTCAGCCTGCAGTTTTTAGTACTGTTCTACTACATCTCCTTATTTCAAATCTCTTTGATGCCTTCAATATATAGAACATGTAATATCCTACCATCTAAAAAATTACATACAAACTTATGCCAAAACAAAATACACACCTGAAGTGGAGGGTTAATCTCAGTTGCTGAAGTTCTCTGTGTCTCTCTGAGGGACGCATGTGGCCATAAACATAGTGTGGCGCAGACTGACAGCTTGTGTCCTTGGAGGAGCTTTTATCCTTTCACCTCTCTAATAAACACGCAAGAGATTTGTGTCATCATGCGCTTCAGGACAGTCTTTCTATACAGACCCATGTACCAGCAGATGATGTTAAATTTCTGTTTTTATGGTTTTGTCCATTTAAAAAAAATTTGATTTGTTTTAGTACTCAATCAGGCCATGGGGAAATGTGTGGCAAGTAGCTATGTAAAATCTCAAGCCTGATTAGATTTCCTACCTGTGCTGTTTGTGTTTCATTTCTTTTATAGCTTAAATGTTTCCATAAACTACTGAATTGCTTCTTTATTTTTATGTATATGCATTATATTGACTTGCTTCGTAAACCGAACTGATATTTTACAACCTACACTATACTATGAAGGATACAGTTCATGTAAATAAAGCCGTTTTCTAGGTCATTCTGTCACATTTCCCTTCAAGATTACGGTAAGGATTCCAGTCATGTTTTACAGAATCTGTTGTCATCTAGTGGTAAGCCTGTACTATTACACACAAGAAGCACAAATGGTTACATCCAAATAACTTTGCACTTTCCTTTCCCAATTGTTTTGTTCTTCAGTAAAAGCATCCATGCATAATTCAGATACAGATATTCATTTGCCAGATTGGCTGCTACATCGATGAAATGTAGAGGTAATGTGATTGCTACAAAGTAACCACACATTCTGGAACCATTGAATGGCCCATGTGAAAAATGACTGCCCGGAGATGAATTCTGGCTATAATCAGAATTTTTACTTTTTGAAAACCTTTCAATTTTTTTTTCTTTTCTTTTCTTCTTATTTTATTTATTTCTTTATTTATTTATTTATTTATTTATTTATTTATTTAAAATATATAGTCGAGTAGTCCGAATTCTGAGATTAAAAAGTCTGAATCCCCAGCCGTGAGAAAGACTTTTCTGCCACGCCTAATTCTTCTATTCTATTCTTCCCCTCAGGACATGAAAACCAAGAAACAAGGTGGCATAGGGAGGAGTCTCCTCAAGCTGCTCCAGCCTGTTTTTCTCAGCCTAGCACAGATTTTTTTTCTTCCTAGTCTCTTCTCAGCGTAGCTTCTTTCAGCTAAACGTGGAATGAACATAAGCCACGTTTAGTAATATATTGATCATATATTTCATCTCGTTGTAGTGATAGAAGACAGCAGAAATAGCAGGTGAGTGAAAACAGGAAGTAGTATGTGGTCAACGTTAGCCCAGACTGCGGTTTAGTTAGTAAACACTACAGACGGAGCTGCTATCGACCTTGGTTTAGTTATAGACATAATATGGGTTTGGTTGATGAAACGTTCCGCAATTGAATACAAAAACTGCCTTCATTAGTTTAAAACTGACTGTTTAAAGTGGGCGGCGTTGCTTAAAAACAAACCATTTTCCCTGCGAGTTATATGAGCCCATTCAGCGTTAGCGCTAGCTCGCACAAAGCTTGGCATAACAGTCCAGAAAACTGTTTTTGTTTTCTGGAATATAGTCATGTAACCAGCATTTTGGTGGAGACACTTGACATACCGGGATTTATCCAAACTGTAAAATGTTAATTGTAAGCCCAGACCCTTCAAGAAACTTCAGGAAAGTTGTACTTTGTGTTCCATTCCAGTGGTTTTCCAGGTTTGCATGAGTCATTGGAGCCATTTTTAAACTTACTGCTATTTGATCTGTGATTTCATTTATGCCTAATGTTTCCATTTATGGTTTATTTGGATTTTGGAAGAATATGCCATGCTTGATATATCAATGTTTAACATATAACCTTTGTAAAAAAGGATCACTTTTAGTCGAAAAACCAATACACATCATTATTGATCCGACCGACACTCTCATACTTAAAAATGACTAACATCAGCCAATATGTTATCGGCTGAATATTATACTTCGGTTGCAATGCATGCAAATTATGCTACTAACATATTGGCCCTCAGTGCACTACTCTTCATGTATGTTTTTAGAAGAAAACTCGAAAATCCTGATTATTTTAAATTAAATGTTGGATGTTATTTCCTTGTGTGACTTTTCTTTTCAAATAAACTATATTTTATAATTTTTGATTTGATATAATTCACTAAGTAATTACAGTCTCTCAACTGGAAATTATATGTGATGATATTCTAAATAATGACTTAATTTCTGATATATGGTCCCAATCATACTTTCAGTTTTGTTTTTCTTTCTTTTAAGATATAAATAAGTGGTTCAAACTCATATTTAGATTGTATATGTAACTATAGCAAATCACAGTTGAAGCTGAAAACTAACAAATAATCTCAGTGTCAGATTATTACGGCATTAATTCTCTAAAAGTGACAGTGGAGGTGAAATAACTGGATTGAAAGGACTGCTAAATTTATCATGTGTCTTGTCTAATTATTTTCACGAAGGATAGCTTCTCTTGTGCAAGTGTACAATGGATGATTAGTCTGGCATTGTTTAAGACACTGTAAATCTTCAAATAAATCCTAAGAGCTGAAATTATGGTGCTGTTGCAGCTCTGTCAACAGACAGGCAGCACTGACTTTAACAGAGATATTTCTTGCCTAATGCTTATCTGAGTAATGAAGAAAATGCCTAATTAGATCCACAAGCCATCCAGATTCTTTTGAAAGAAAAGCTCACAGGCATTCAAAGAAATGTCTTTATTCAGCAGTTTTCGTGTTGTGCACTGGAAAGAAAAGACAGCGTTGGCAGTTACGTCTTGTTTGAATTTAATTAACAGGAGCACACTAAAAGGCCCCACTGTAACAGATGGAGAGTGGCCACACTCCGTCACTCTGTCATATGCGTGGTCACATAGAAACAGACTGTATTGTAAATATGGGGGTGGGGAAAGGAGACGAGAGAGTCAGGATGAGACAATGAGGTGGAGAAGTAGGAACTACGAGTTTGGGCTTGACTGGGAAATTATCCAAGAAAACTGTGGGTTTAAAAAAGCTAGGTGTAGAGAGCAGTTACCAGAAACAGAGCTTTAGTCATTGCAAAGTGTATTACTCATTACTCACTCTTCAAACCTTAGCCTGTAGGGCAACTGTGATAAGATGGCTCTATAGTTAGAATATTGTTAATGTGTTTTTAAAATGGATACAATCAGATTGGTTATATTTCAAAACTTTCCATTCATTTATTTCTTTAACTTCTCTATGGCTGAAGGTAGTGCTGGAGAAGAAAACTTCTCCAGCACTACTTCTTTTCTCAATTTGTTGAGAAATAGAAAACATCAATAACAATGATTAAAAATAGGTTTTAAAATTCAGTAAGGCACATAATGCGTGTAGTCCAGCAAGCAGCACATGAGATCACCATTATTTTTACAAAATGAAGAAGATATTAGAAATTATGAAAAAAGATTAAAGAGGCTATTTATAGTAGTTTTTGAGCATGTTTGCCTTTTTAAACATCAAATTACTAGTATCGAAAGTGCCATTGGTAATCTATATAGTCCTGCAATTCTTAGGAAATTTAGATTTTAACAATTTTTTAAACTCTTGAAATAGCATCTTAGAGATTAAATTGTTAATTTAAGAACATAAAAGTTAGTGAAGTTGTACAACATTAGCAGAAAACAATGTTTTGTTTTGGTTTTTTTGTTAATTTTTGTCCCTATAAGAGTAGATGTCCAACACCTGAGAAGTGGGAGATTATTCATTAATTCCAGCCTGTTCCAACCTTTAGCTCTTACTCACTTTTCAGTCATGGAGATGTCTGCATTCAGATGTAATAACTCAACTCACTGACTCTGCCCACACGTCTAAAGTAATTCTGACTTCTCCATAGTTGAATTTAACAATATAGCAATTCTTTTAGTAAAAGTTGTTCTCAGTGACTGTGAATTTAGTTTTTCTTGGAATTGTATACTACCTGTTGAAGTAACTGTGCAAATAACTCCAGCTTATGGGTTAATTTAAAAATAAATCAAATTTAGCCTTTTTATCAATATCATTGTCAAATATGCCCATAGATTGGCACGGACTTGATAAGTCTGGGTGCTTTTTTGTTTTAATTTAATTTCTATTGTGTATTAAAAACAAATTACAAGTTGGCATCACGGTTTGATTATGGGTGTCTGTCTACTGTTTCTTCCCAGCATGGGGGCTTATGAGGAGAAGAAGGAAGCATGTGGAACTGTCTGCCTGAAGTACCTCCTGTTTACTTTCAATTTTCTCTTTTGGGTAAGTTTCCATTGGGGTACGCTGAGTTGTCACAGATGATATGACAGTAATGTCTCTGCAAATATGCACTGTTGGTAAAAATACATTTGACTTAAACAATTTTAGCTGAGCTACTACAGATTGCTGGATTTGGAATGCAAAAGAAATTAGATAATCAAAATAGTGATTGTTTAAAACCTAAAGTTATCTTGTTTAATCTCACTGCTAATAGTATAGACATCTAACAGATTTTTAACTGTTTTTGTTTCAACTTCAGATAGCCTGATCAGATTGATCTGGATTGTAGAAAAAATTATTTTAATGTCAACAAGCATATTTTCTTTTTTAAAACTTTGCCATTTAAACAACTTCTGACATTTACCAATTGGGAAGACAACATAGCAGAATTCACATTTGTTTCCACAATGTGGTTTAAATATAGAGATGCAATCAACATAATGAAAAGATCTTCCTGATTGTAGCTTAGTAGCTTGAATTAACACTTTCCACTCTGTGCATACATGATAATGAATCAATTATCTCTATTGAAAATAATGGCGTAAATTACGTGCAGTTACACCAGCAAAGATGTCATAATATTTTTTCACTAAATAAAAACTGAACACTCATGTCTTCATTTGTATTCATAAAACATATGACCTTAAAATTCAGGTAGGTGTCTTTCGATCTTTTTACATTTGTCAAGAACTGATTTCATATTTTGAGATTTCATGTAAAGTGTTTGTGAAATTACTACATTTTGCATGTTTAAATTGAAGAAAAACAGAAATAGAAAAAGGTTGAACAACTATTTATCAACTACCCCTAAAATTAAAGTCTTAAACATTATAGCTTTAGAGTTTCTATGAACATTACCCTAAAATTGGCTGAAAAATGTGAAAAGTTAAGTCTGAAACTGTGAAGTGTGCACATTATGTGGCACATGTGCATTAAGACACTGAACAGAAAATATAGACTTGTTTAATTCAGTTACTAGTCGTAAGTGATATTACTCATTGTGGGTGCCTGTGAGTTTCTAGCATGTTTTCATAAGTGGACAAATTCTCTTATCCAACATGAAATTCAGATGTTCCTCTTACTACCACTGGGTGTCACCAATTTGTGAGCTTCAAATATTTGTGGATATGGTCTAACTAATAATCCAATTGTTTGGTTTTTAACTCAGTTTTTTAACTCTGTTAAAATAATTCTCAAAAAAAGACTAACTTTAACTTTAACTCTATTAAAAACAGGGCACCCCTTTTCTACCTTGTTATTATGATTCTCTTTAATTCTAACGGATTAAGGCACATCTTATTCATGTTTCTGTTACATTGCTCAGCTTTTTCAGTTCTTACATATGATTGTTTTTTTCCAGCCATCATGTAATTAGTGAGTCAGTGTTAATTGCGTTAGATTGATGTGACTCTTTATTCTCTCTTCTTAATTGTAACAAGTATATGCTGTTAGGATCTCCCTATTTTAATTTGTATTTGATTACTTTGTCTTGTTTCAGGCTCAGAAACATTTAGGCCAGATCATTGCTTTTAAAAGTTGTGAATACTTACTAGAACACAGTTGGTCTTTTTTTGAGAATCGTTTTCTCCATGCAAATGTTTTGTCCGTTGTTTCTGGGAAGGAACAAACATTGCCCTTTCAGATTTTTGTCCAATTCGGTTAAACCTTTTCCATTCTTTCAAATTCAGAGCAGAATTTTTATGAAAATAACCACAGAAACATTTTTCTTACCTGAGCATCAGTGTGAAAGTTTTACTGCTACCTTCAACTCAAAATTTAAAAGGCACTAAAGCAAAACTTATGAAATTATCCTAAATTGACTCATATGCAGTATATGTTTTAGTCCAACTCTGAGAAGTTGTTATTAACGAATAGAGAACTTAAGGATACCAAACAGTCCACTTACTTCATTTTAAGCACCTAACAGAATGAAGCACAGGTAAATGAAAAACCCTGGCTACTTTGCACTTTCTGTTAACGAAACATGACTGCCGCACATATCCATCAGTTTGTTCCAGTCTGTTATTTCAGTCACGAAAATAAAACCAGAGTTCTTTTTTATAGTTATTCTTTAGATTAACACATCTTTTTGTCCTTTAGATTCTGATTTAGACAATGTGGAAATTGAAGTAAACTTTTTCTCTCTTTAGAAAAAGTTGCCTCTCAATTATTGCAATTTTTATTGCTTTCTGGATCAGAGCGTGACTTGTTTTGCTTTTAAGCTCTGTCCACTGAAAGACGCTTGAATCCATCCTGTGCCTTTTTCTCCCAGCTGGCAGGAGGAGTTGTGATGGCAGTGGGTGTTTGGACCTTGGTGGAAAAGAGCGACTACATAAGCCTCCTCCCCTCCAAGACCTACGCTGCCTCCGCCTACATACTGGTCCTAGCTGGAGCCATTGTCATGGTAACAGGCGTGCTGGGCTGCTGTGCCACTTTCAAGGAGCAGAGGAAACTGCTGGGAGTGGTAAGAGATCACACCAAGGTAGAAAGATATTGGAAGCTGCACGCAACTTCAGTACTGTGAAAATATCACAATGTGTGAAATAGAAGTTGCTTCTGGTGTACAGCGTCAACAAAATGAAATCAGAAAATACAAATGTGTTTTTTATGCCGCTAAGCACAACTGTGGAAGCTGAGTTTGTAATAATGTGGAGTGATTTCTTGGCATGTGAAAATATTTTCCCTTACTGTCAGTAAGCCAAAAAGTATTAAGCTAATATTAAAACCACAGTTCTATTTTTCCAGTACTTGCATGTTATGAGATCCCAGCTAATATATTTTTCTTCAGACAAAACAGACATTTGGACTTGGAACACAGACACAGCACAGAGTCTTCCAATAAAACCACCTCCCAACACTCCCAAAACAGTTTTGCCATACAGACATGTAACTCTTGTGACTTTGTTCAGAGGGTGAAATGGGCGGACAATGTGGCTAGAAACAATGCCTTGCAACAAGAAGGGTTCCATGCTGCTTCTGCATAGAATTTGCATTTTGATAGAGAGCTCATCCATGTACGGTTTCCTTCCTACAATCAAAACACGTGACGTTTAATTAGGTTCTCCGTATTCCCCTTAGGAATGAGTAGGTGCGTGCCTTGTTGTTTGTACTTCATCTCTCTCCATTGCACTGGGATGGAAGATTTTTACTTTTGAAATGTGATCAGTTTGAAATTCTTCCTAATAAACATGACCACATTTGGCCATATTTGACTTGCAGTCTGACTTGTGACCATTCAGTTGTAAGCACAAAAATTCCATCTTTCTCACAATGTGATGGAACTTCTCTGACCTCTCAGAAGAGGTCTACTCTAGTCTAGTGCCATCCTTATCATTGTAGGTTGGAGACTTTCACCGCTGCGCTCTGGCAACAACCGCAGATTCCCCCCACTTATCTTCCCTTTGATGTTGACCATCCAGCGTTGTCTTTGTTTTCTCCTCAACCTCACCTGTCTATTTTGTACGAGAGGATGTGGGCCTTAGACCAAAGCAGTGCAGCTTCCACCTATTGACAGTTGCCACAAAATCCTGCTTAGCTAGAATTGTAAGCCAAAAAAAAGTTTGTAGAAAAGATTTAAATAGAGCAAGTATTGGAGTGTCTCTGCTTTTTGAAGGTAGGCAGTTTCAGAGCTCCTTGTCCACCACAGGAAAGACTTAGTCACCTCTGGTTTTTAATCTGGATCTGAAGGTATCTGAGAGTAATTGACCAGTGGATCTAAGAGCCATTGGTCTCTTCGTGAGAGGGAAGAAGATCAGATAAGCAGTGTGGTGCCAAGCTGTTAAGACTTGGAGGTTAACAGTAAAATATCCAACTGAATTCTGTAATAAATAGGAAACCAGTGCAAGGGTAATGTAAATGCACCTTTTGCTTTCAGACAGGAGGCAAGCTGCTGCACTGTGTACAGACTGCAGATGCATTAGTGATGCCAGAGAAGCACAAACATACAAGGGGCTGCAGTGATTCAAGCGAGATGTAAGAAATTCATGTGTTACCTCTTCAGAAGGGGTCTAGCCCTTCATTAAATTTTGTTTAAATAAACAAAATTAATTATTCACTATGATAAATCATACAATTTTAATTTGGTGTGAGTAGCTAGTCAATTCATAGTTACATTTTAATTTTCTTTCCTCATTTATTCCTACAAACTTCTCAGCGCTTTTGTGGAATTGTAATAAATTACTTAAAACTTAATATACTAGTCTTAATTTCAATCTCTGTATAGCCCCCTAAATTAGATTTTCAACTCAGGATTTTTTGCATGTGACTTCTTCTTTTCCAGTGTGATTTCAATGCTTGATACATTCTAAAGAGTTGAGATTACAGCGATGAATCAGCATGAACGAATATACTTGTCAGCAAGGAGAGATGCTATCTGGATTGTTAATAGAGGTTGAACATAAGGACAGGAAGGAGGGGTAGAGTGGAAAGGTAATTGTTTTTTTCTGTAGGAATGTGGGGGTTCTCACCTGTTTCTTGCTGAGAGCACACATGCACTGATTGGCACCTCTGTTGTGTAACCTGAAGGTCATAAGAGCTGATGTCTTCAAAACGGTTCCCTCCACAGCTTCATTGCTGTATTTTGCTGCTTTAAGGCCTAAATAGACCAGCAGCTGTTTCCTTTGATTAAAGGACTTTTAGTGAGGATATGGATGATGTTCCCGCTCCATAGAGGTCAGGAGAACAAAGATCGAAAGAGCAAACTGCCAAGTGCCTGCTGAGTTTCTCCAAACACTCACCTTCATTGTATTTATATTTTAGAGAACCAGAACAGGGAGAATAACAACACAGTATTTGGTGTGTCTTTATTTAAATTCTTAAGTGTAAGAATTTAAATGGAGTTTAATTCTTAGTGGCTAGATTCAGCAGTGGAAGAGTAAATTCATTCAGTTTCTCTTATTTATTATTCTTGTTTACACTAAATGACATTTTTGCAGAATTGAAGACGTCAGCTTTGACTGTGCTAGTTTTTCACCTTTCTATTTTTTTAAGGAATAATTATTTTAAGCTTAGTTTGTCAAATTTTTCTCTACTAAATCTAACAAGCAAAAAATGTATTCTGTTCTGTTTTACAATCTTTTTCTCAACATCCATGTCTTCATTCTTCTTTACCATCATTCCTTATCTAAATGTATTTGTTGTCTCCTTTTGCTTTTTATTGAATGTTTTTATCTTAAGCACCAGGCTGGGTGCAGAAGCAAAGGTTAAAGGGATTGCTGCTTTGGACTTCATTTTGGTCAGAGTTGCTGTTCAGAAACCCGATGAGCCTTTTGAGACTAATATGTTCACTGGTCATGAACCACAAATGAAAGTCTTTATTGAGTCAGCCAGGGTCTTTGAACAATTGCCTAACCTTAGATGCGTCATGCCCTGATTAACTCTTGGGTATATTGTATTATAAAAATGCATAGGATTAAGTACACTAGGTCTAAGAAACCTTATCAGGATAGCAGATATTGTGTGAGCTGAAGCAGAGTCTTGGTTTGAAATCTGTGAACACATTCTGCTTGTGCCTGTGCTCCTTGATGCATAGTGAAGAGACGAGATGAAAGTCATAAATCACAGAGAAGGAATGAAGTTGTCAGGTGGGAGATGACCAGAGATGGAGTTCAAGGTATTGTTTTGTATGTTTGTGACTTTAGTCAGGTCCAAAAAGAGGCAATTTGTGAAATAAAGTGTTCTCTTTAAATCTTAAAGAAGTTGTTAGTGTTTCTTCATATAAAATGTTTTATTTATGAAATTCAGATTCCAAAAAAACCACAGCTGCCATTGACTATTTGTATCCTCTGGGAAATCTGTGTGATCATAATGGATGAATAATTTACAATATCTTCTTAATCTTGACATATTTTCAGACTTTAGACATTTTAGACCCCACAATAAAATCTCATCCATAATTATATTTGTAAAATGTAATTATTGACCCACTTGTACCTAGTATAAATATGTAGTACCAAAAATGATCATATTTCACATCTGCTCTGATTTATAGCTCTGTAATCTTCAAACTTTTAGGCAAAATACTTTATTGATGTTTCACAAAAGGTAGAAAGTTTCAACTAAATTAATTTACATTTTATTAAAAAGTTAATTGAAATTTACAGACACAAAATAAACAATTGAGAAACCAAGAAAAGGGATTTTTTTTAAATACACAAATCTTGTGTTATATCATATTATGGTATTTACATAACTTGACAGATATCCAGCAGACATCCATTGACACCCTGTGCATATAGTGTAAGCTATTATTAAATATGGTACCTGTTCAGGGAGTTGTATTCAAGCATATTTAATGGAACATTGAGTGGAAGGAAAAAAGTGTGGCAGTGGCAGATAAAGGTGCACAGCAACCAGCATAACTACAGCCTCTTTTCTATCAGCAGAGCCTAAATAGTCAAATTCAACATTGATATATTTGCTGTCTACAAAGAAAATATTTTTTTCAGACATACAGCTGTCACACAATGCAGTGCTGTGGGAATCAAAGCTTCAACAGGATTTTTACACTGCACAGGAGTTACACTGTGCCCTGATGTATACAGGGAGAAGAACGGTGGCTCAGATGTAAAGTGACAGTCTGTGAGAGAAAATGGGCCTGAAATCATGAGAGGCCCTTTTAAGTCTCTGCACTCAGTCATTCAGTCTCTACAGGCAACTACAGGTTGAATATCACACCCTGCATATCTACTCCAGTCTGGAAGACAGAGTATTTTTTTTAGGAAACATATAGACACATTACCTTACTTTGCTGTGTACTTACACTTTAATTATAGTAGTAAAAAAAATCCATCTTACTACTAAAAATTAGAAACTATATGGGAAAACTCCTAATATTAAAATAACCAGACACAAAATATGTATTTTTAAGCGTATAAGTAAGTGAATATATAAATAAAATATTAAAGGAATAAAAAGATGTTCTTGGAATTTAAAATGTTACAATTATTTGTTATTTTCACATTTTATGATATATTATTAAGATAAACTAACTCTTGGTGAAACGTTAGAGTAACTTCACACTAACACTCAAAAATCCTGTGGTAAAGGCCTAGTTTTTCTGGTAGTGTCCCAATCAACCGTTTTCAAAATTATTACATTCAAAATACATTCACGTTTGTATTTTGTTGAACTTCTAAACATTTCCCTTCTTGAGCTTTCATAGAGCTGTTCAAAGATTTAATCTGGCTGAGCCATCAAAGTTGGAGACTAAGTCCACCACGAAGCTGAATTTCTCTCTGTGATCGAGGCGGACAAAGGGAAATTCAGGCCAAGCTCTTGGTCAGATAATATCGCTTCTTGTCTCCTATTCTAAAGAGGGATAGGCTGCTTTTTCTTTTGGCAAGAAATGACAAAGCCTCACTCTCCCTCCTTTTTCCACAGTTCATGAATCAGATGTTGATAATAAACTGAACAACAAACCTTTCTGAATAAGCAGAGATTATAACTGTGATAAATTGAAGGTTTGAAGGTCTATTATCTATTACTTTGTGTCAAACTGCTGAAAATTCAAATTATCTGAAAAGGAAGGGTATTGTTTTTATAATTTGATTTTTATTGTATGTCATCAGGCTTCATTTGTAGCACAGTTCTACATGTAATATGTACAACATATTTTCATGTTGTTTTTTTACTTGTATGCCCACTGAATTTGCATCATTGGTTCATTTTAACACCTCACAATTTTGCCTTGCATCCCTTTAATTGCAACATTCCCAAGCAAAAGCTTTCCCTCTAGAAACGCATACACAAATGGCAACAAATTAGAAATAGGTATTGGTTAATATGTGCCCATTTTACTTTAGGATTACCTCATATTAACACTGATGTGTGCAGTAACTATATAACTTTTGTATGCAGTCTTAAATGCAGAGTAATGCTATATTGCTGTTCCTTATACCTTTCCTTAGCAGCTGAGTTTAGGAGGTATAGAAAGAGACACTTGAGTCCACGCTTCTCTTGTGTGCAATGTGGGTTTGAAGGAGGTGAAACACACATTGCAGACAATAGACTGTTCAGTATATTCTTTAATAGGTTCAGTTTTCAGTCTGACAGTTCACACAATCACACACAGTTCACCAAGCACTGGCTAGAGTTCAGTGAACTGTTAGAAAAACACTCTGTGTTCTCTAATAGTCATGAGTCAGTTATGCAAAGATTTTACAATGTTACAATTAAAAAACTAAAACTGCAATAACCTTTTATAAAACTGCTCTTTGGGTTTCAAGTAATTTTATTTTGTTGAATCCCTCCATTGTGGTCTGCTTGATGAAGATTGGAGCAGAGACATTGGCTGAATTCTCTGCAAAATTGTTTTAATTGCTAATGTTACAGAATCAGCACGGTTTTGGAAACTTTTCTCTGTTTCCTTGTGTTGTTTCTGCCAGGATATATTGGCAGAAAGCGTGCCTATTTCATTTTCCACATGTTTGTTCTGGCATTTTCATCTACATAACATGAAATAACAAATCTAGGTATCCTATTCTCTGTTTGGAATACCTATTTTCAGTATATCTGCTAATATTAATAAATAGTATTAGTGCAGATTTGGGATACTTTGTTGGTTGTTAAAATGTTGTACCGTTGGCCAATGTCTAACAGTAGTATTTCTAACTCTAGACGAAAAGAATGCCACCAAACTTCTTTGTTACCACAGTTTTGCTACTTTTGTAGCAGTGCTGCAGCTTAAGTAGGGATAACGCAATGGTTTTGTAAAAGAAAAACTATTTGAGATAAATCAAGGGAAGCAGGATTAGACACAGCCACTGAGCTGTCACATGTAATTTATTAGTAAGTTGTCTCTTCATCTCATTACTGTCCAATAACTGTGTTCCTTCTCTGTTCTTTCTGTACTCAGTACTTCGTGCTGCTTCTATGTATCTTTCTGTTGGAGATCCTGGCTGGTGTCCTGGCCTACATCTATTACCAGCAGGTAAGCCATATTTATCAAATAGAATGAATAGAAAATCAGCTACTTGCATTCTGAAAATTGGTGTGCAAAAATCACTAGATATTCAGATGAATATCTCAATACAGTACAATTTTGAATCAAACCTTATTAAATCTACATTGCAGCTGTAATTAGATGTGACTGTACTAAACAAAAAGTGATCATCTGGCTTCAGATGAATTTAAGGTGTGTAGCAGTACAAAGCGTGCTACTATAAAATCAATAGAGCATACTGGCAGTGTTTTGTGGCTCCTAATCCAAGCACGCAGTCAAAAGCCTTGTAACAGAACATAGACAACTGTTTCTTTTCCCACATGGCTTGTGCTCTGCTGTAATCCTAAATGCAACAAAACCAGCATGATAAATGAGATTGCTGGAAGGAAACATGGGACAGCCCATTAAAAATATGAATATCTGACTGCCCATATTACTTGTGGTACATTTAGTGCAAACGGAATGAAAAACGCCTCCAGTAGTACACACATCAAGGCTGAATTCTTTGTCAGCACTTTGAGACCCTTTGTTGAGTTTGAATTTTCTCACTTATACTAGAGCAGGTTTAGGCTTTGTTTCCACACCTGAATGTATAAATATTTGGTTTATCTCATTTTAGCTCATTTAAAATCCAAGCTGAACCTCACAGCCATCTCAGAGTATTATCTTCCCTTCACTCTTAACATCAGCAAATAAGATGTGTTTTATCCTCTGTTAGCAAAGTTGACTTCATGTTACTCTTTCTCTTGAGCTAAAGTTGGATTGCTTTTTGCTCAGGAACTGGAGAGTCTTGAAGTGTACTGCAATCAGTGTAACTACTTCAATTATTAAAAATATCCAGTTTATCAGCAGCTTACAAACATTATTGGTTCATGTCTTTCCCTTATTCTGGATTGAAACAATATTTGTGGTTTTAGGAGCTAATCTCTCTCAGATAGCTCACAGCCAGTTTTCCCACTACATGACCCAGTTTCCTTTATTTCATACATATAGAAACGTATATGTTCATTGAGTTGTTCAGGAGTGACATAGAAACGGCATGCTTTGTGCAGTTGTATCTACAGTCATTTCTTTAGGGACCATTGCTAATGTCTTTCTACCTTGGCATTGTGCTGATAAAAACCTGAGTGCTCATGCTGTGTTGTATTTCTCTCAGAAGAGGTTTTGACATCACAACTGAGGCAATGCTCTACCAGTCAGCAGTCTTCTTGTTAAATAAACATGTTTCCACCACAGCTTACTGCCGTTGATGCAAGAAACGGCCATATTGAAACTCAAAGTTGGAGTTGCAAATTTTAACTGGTCATAGTCAGAATCTCTCCCACTTTCTGAGTGGGCAGAACAACGTGGAGGGGAATTCCTATTATTTTTCCAACTACCAAGTTTTAGTTTCCGAGTTCCAACTACAAATGACACGCACCATTAGAAAAGCAAAGTGTTAAGACATGTGCTTTATTGTAGGAACTCGCCTGTGTTTGATTAGCTATACCTGTCTTGTTCTTTCCCTCTTAAAGTTTCAGAATGAGGGAATCTCCTTATTTATTTGCTAAATATGCCATAGAAAACATTTAAGCTTAAAAAATCTGGGGAGCTGCAGCTGTTTGGTAGCATTAGCAATGCTGAGAATGCTGTGCCATACTGTCTCTAGATGTTTCCACTTTACTCTGTTTCCCAAACTGTCAACAGGTATTATGGAAATCTTAACACCCTCATTTCACTTTCCATCCTCTCCTTTTTTGTCATCAGCTCTCTGTCTATTGTCTCTCTGTCTCCATCTTCCATTCATCTTTTCATCATTCATTCCCTTGATATCCCCTTCATGCTTTGATTTCCAGTGGTTCCCCAGCTGGCTTGTTGCCATAGAAACTGAGCCCCACAGACCTCCCGCTCCTCCAGTGAGCATTTTTCTGCCACTGCTTAAAAGAATAGAGAGAAATACAGACTTTATTTTCCTTTTTACTGGCTTTACTTACTGACTGCAGAACTGCCATCTGTGGCATGTATTGATACAATAGAGGTTTTATCCCCAGTGTTATTTGTGTGCTATATTTAGTAAACTTGGCTGTCGCAGCTAATTCATCACTTATGTTCATGCTTTGTGCTCAGACGCCTATTGTAATTGTACTGGGTAGCTACAGCATTTATATGTGGCTGTCTGTTTGGATTAACAGCTGAATGATGAACTAAAGCAGAACCTGAAGGCCACTATGACCAACAAGTACAGACAGAGCGATGAAAACAACCACATCACCAAGGCTGTTGACAAGCTGCAGCAAGAGGTAAGTAAATGGATGAATGCACCAGATGGCCATTTCTACAAATATTACAGCATGTTGCCATAATTTTTTGGCAAAACCTGAAAATCTATAAAACTATGAATATGATAGTTTTTGGTTAGGTTTGTCTGTGTCTGTGATGTTCTAGATTACTAAAACTTTGGTTAGGTTTGTCTGTGTCTGTGATGTTCTAGATTACTAAAACTTTACAGGAATAAAAATCATTTTTTTTTTTTCAATTGACACCCAAGAACAGCTAAGTGCCTTGCAAAATAATGCTTTTGCAAGACAAAATTTGCTTGTTTTTTATTTGTGAGAAAGTCCGAAAAGTGTGGCATGCATTCTTACACTGCTCCCTCTAACCAATACTTCTTGCAATTATCAGTTGTATTTACAGCTGCAAGTCTTTTGCCCAATGTGTCTATAAGATTTTCACATCTAGACACAGAATTTATTAGTCTGTTCTTCACAAAATTTGCTCAGATGGAGAAGTTGTTGGGGTCATTGGCACAGGATAACTTCAGATTGACTGTTAATCTGAAAAAATTAATCTGAAATTATGCAATGCTAATAACATATTTTACTGGATGATAAATTGTCCGAAGTAATATCTTTGTTAATGAGACTATTTTCAAGTAATCTTGAATCTTGATAATGACATTTATCAAGTTTGTCTTCTCAAAGGCTTCACTTGACACCAGAAGATATTTTAAATATCCAAAATAAAAATGCAACAACCAAAAAAATTTATAAAACCAATCTATCCTTTGTATTTTATACATGTTTGCTGTTTGTCTTACATGCAATGGCTTATGCTCGTCCCTCTTCCACAAAGGCAGGATTTTTTCATTTTTTGACAAAAAGTTCCTTTTTTTCGTTTTCCTTGATTGTGACAGTTTTCTATGTTTTGGTTTGATTACATTTCCTAATTGAAAATGCATATCTTCCTTCTTTTCCATCAGTTCAAGTGTTGTGGGAGCAACAACTCAACTGACTGGGTGGAGAGCGAGTGGATCCGCAGCGCAGATTCAAAGGGCAGGAAGGTCCCTGACAGCTGCTGTAAGACTGAAATTGACTTATGCGGTCGAAGGGATCACCCCTCCAACATCTACAAGGTGGAGGTGAGAACATGTTGCGCGCTGAGGGCTAATCAGCTGTATTTTTGTCCTGAAATTTCAGCATAGACAGTATATGGTGCAGAACTGTACTGCATACATAGCATTTGTTTGAAGTGAGACTTCAACAATACTCCCACGTGTACTGATGTAACCTGAAGCCACTGTTTGTTTTTTCATTTAGGGCGGTTGCATCAGCAAACTGGAGAAATTCATCCTGGAACATCTGAAGATTATTGGAGCTGTCGGCATTGGGATTGCTTGTGTACAGGTGAGTGTGTATATATTTACTTCAATTTAAGGAGGTATTCAGTAAACATAATAATCTATGTTACCGTCTTTCCCTCTGGTCTGCAGATTATTGGAATGGTGTTTACATGCTGCCTATACCGAAGTCTGAAGGCAGAGCCATACTAATAAAGTGTGGGTGAAGGAGGCAGCCTTATAAGCCATGTACTATACTCTAATAGCTCGTAGGTTCTTTCTTTATTTTTTACACTGGAGATTTAAAAAAGAAAATGCAAGGGATCTAATTGCCCATCAGAGAATCTTATTTTAGGAAATAAAGGGTGGAAAAACACTACGAACCTTTTTTATGCAATTAGAGAAGAGTCTTGGAAAGGAGCCAATGGGAATTTTAACACAGTTTGTTTAAATTAGATAGGAATAGCCTCCTAGAGACTTAGACAATGTTGTTTTCTGCCACACTGATTCCCATAAAGAACTTTTAATACACATGGGATGGCTGGTATGCGGGAGACTGGCGTAAAGATCAGTAGAGTAAAACTGGTACTTTGTAGAAAGTGTTAATCCTGAATCTCAACAGCTTCTTTATACCAGCATCATGGGCTATAATAAGCTCAAATCTTTAAATCTGACAACATTTTGTGTCAGCAGTAATGAAAAAATTCTGCATTTCAGATTAGAGTGGCCTTTTAAATATTTAACATCATTGCAGACCATTTCAGGATTTTACATTTTGCTTTTACTCCCTGAAGTGTCTTTATAATAAAAATATGCTTTAATCAACTTTATTGCATGTTGTTAGAGCGCTGCTGGACTGGTTGGTGTCCCTCACAGCTCATGTGCTGTTGGACTGTTCGAATGTTTAAAAGCTAAGTTAAAATAAATTATGATATGATGCATGCAAGAATAACATTGCTTGTAATAAAGGACCTACTGTTTTTTTATTTTTGACTCTTTATATAACTATGCCAAAGTTATAAACTACAAAATTAAACCAACTGTATCATGTCAGTGGTACTGATGTTTCCTTTTTGATTGTACTTCTTAAATTAATGTTTTGCTTACTTTTTTTTTACAGCTTGCCAGCATTTTGTATTTAACACACCTGTAGGAAATGATTTCCACACATCTGGTAGTGATCATTTAATGTGTGCCTTAAGCAAAGCACTGAATTAGCCTACTGTATTTCTGTTTCGATTGTATGATGTTCTTTCAATAAACACTGATCCATGCTATTATTTGTTTTTGAGTGTGTGCTTTCCCAATCAAATCTGTGCTGCTTAAAACTTAAAAGAGTAGAGCCACCTGTGGGCAACAAGCTTTAAGAAACATGCAGATGTATAATGGGATGGTTTAGAGCAAACCAAGTGAAAACTCTCGATCTATGGTGTCTGAATACAAATGGAAATATTTTGACAACCGTATATCCTCTCCCATCTATTAAAGTTATGTCATTTTTTTATGTTTATTAAAATTATGTTGTAACAGTATGAAATGATATGGATAAACTGTTGAAAAAAATTAAGCTCTGCCTTCTCCCAGGGCAAACAACAAAAATAAGGGTCTTAGCCTGGCAATCATGCACATGTATGCGGCACTTACACATATAATCATCCATCCATCCATCCATTTTCTGTCACCCTTCTCCCTAACGGGGTCGGGAGTTGCTGGTGCCTATCTCCAGCTGCGTTCCGGGCGAGAGGCGGGGTACACCCTGGACAGGTCGCCAGTCTGTCGCAGGGCAACACAAAGACAGACAGGACAAACAACCACACACACACACACTCACACCTAGGGAGAATTTGGGAAGGCCAATTAACCTGACAGTCATGTTTTTGGACTGTGGGAGGAAGCCGGAGAACCCAGAGAGAACCCACGCACGCACAGGGAGAACATGCAAACTCCGTGCAGAAAGACCCCGGGCCGGGAATCGAACCCAGGACCTTCTTGCTGCAAGGCAACAGCGCTACCCACTGCGCCACTGTGCAGCCCCACATATAATCAGACAGTCCTTACTCTGATTGATGCATTTCTGCAGATGGCAATAGCATTGGGAGGAAGAAGGGGAGCTTGAATTTCTTTCAGATAATCTGTTTCATACCATCACAACATAGTAACACACAAATATGTATTTTTTTTTATAAAAGTGACATACCCCAGCTTTAAGTGCGACTTTGTTAGTTTGCAACAATTTTATTGAATTATAAGGTTATATTGAATTTTAAGGTTGTCACGTAGTAGCTCTTCAGAGTTAATTTGATTTAGTTTAACAGAACATAATCTCTCACAACACAGTTTACAGACCACATAGAACCAAAAATTACATTATTTGCACACAATAAAACAACCACGTGGCCATAACCAGTGGACCTTACACAATTGGCACCAGCTTACAGGTGCATTAGTGTATTAACTAAGAGGCAATTCCCTAATGTTACAGCTCTGTGTTGTTCTGATGGTGATGTGGGATGTGAGCCACATTCCCAACAGCTGCTCAGGAAGTGTATAATGGACTCTGATGAGAGTTCCTCTGTTGTCGGGTACAAGGCCAACTTGTGTTGAGTCGGGGTGACTGTGCATCAGTGTCATTATAGCGAACCAGCTGCATTTACTGAGTGCAAACACAGTGGGGCAGCACTCTCCAGGCTTTCACTGCCACAAACAGCACATTGATTAAAAGAGACAGTTAGTGTGTGTGAAAAACACCCAGAGGTTGTTGTGGATTACTGCCTTCCTTGCTCAATTACTCGGCTCTGTATCCTAAAAAGCACAGCAAAAATTTAGGATGTGTTGAGGAAAATGGAAAAATCTTAAATAGATTATCTGGTTTGCAGTCAAAAACAACAACCATAATGAATTATACTTGCATTTTAAACCTTGTATTTAAGCTTAAGTCTGTATCTGAGAAGTAAAGAGAGAAATTCAGATTGTCAGCTCATTGCTCAGTACTCCTAATTTCCTCTGAAATGGCGAACAATCTAAATACAGATGTTTTCCAGTTAGTGTGCCTGACAGTGTTACCATATTTCCCCCCTGTGTACCAGCAACACGTGTTGAATAAAACCCACAGGAATCAGTGGTCACACTACCCTTGAAGGTGCTCTTACAGGGCTCTTTGTGAAAGCTGAGTCATCCTGGGCAGATTGAGCAAATAATTTTTTTTTCCTGCTGTCTTTCATGAGGGAGATTCTTTCAGCTTTTACAGTTTTCATCCAGTGTAAGTAGCTGAACACGTGGCGGTTTGTACAGGGAACTTTTCCAATGCTCAGACATCTGTGGAATGCAAGTCGTCCGTCTTGCTCCAGACACAGTCATTGCTTTTCCTTGTTCCCTGAATCTGACTGAAGATACAAGGCAGAAATGATGACGACCCTTTCACCAAACAGCATGTCCTGAACAAATGCGTCCTACAAAAGGAAAGATATAATACATCTTCCTCTGGTTCTGCAGGAGAGCAGACGTCCTCGCCCGTTAGGCTTCCATACAGTGACAGCCTGCATACAGACTTGCACAAGGGGTATGCTAATAATCGCAGTGCATGACATTTTCAAAAATATCTCTTCCACTTCTCTCTGAGCAGCTGTCCATTCAGTGCATGTCACCTGCTGCTTCTTGGTTGTGTTGAGTAGAAAGGGATGCTATTTTCAGGCCTCACACACCCTTTACCTTCCACCTTTTACCTGAGCGGTGATGTGAGGAGCAAGCTGGGATCTGTAATGCAGTTTGCTTGCAGCTGGTGACAAGAGGATGAACATGCAGGCATTCGTTTCCAGGGTTACCCAGGAGCTGTGGACCCCAATGGTATATAGACTGTCTAATCTCATGTTGCACTAAAAGCTTTATAATTTTCTGCTTACAAGGGGCTGGGGGATTTATCCACTGGGGTAACAAATTAATATTCTTTTCTATTTTACTTAGTTTCACTATACTTTGAATATGTTAAACTATAACTGCCATATTTACTAACCCTCTGAAGACCAATGGGCCTTATGGGGGCCAAGCCTGGTCCACTCCCTAGCCCTTGTTTAGGGCTAGGAGTTGGATGGAAATCCATACTGTGTGTGTTTAGGTAACAAATGGAAACTTGGGTCTGTAGATGGCAGTAGCACTCTGGAACAATATATCTCAATACAAAAAGGAAAAAAGTGTTTTTTTTTTTCAAAAGCTGCCAACTGCAATTGAAATTAATGGGAAATTGAGGAGTAAAGTACACAATAAGATGGAAAAGTAGAAGGACGTATTCACTGCTTGGTACACTTGTGTACAAGTGAGACTCTAAAGCCAGATATTGTTTCTCAATATTTTTTTCAAAATATGGATGCTTTCATATAAAAAAAGTCAAAAAGATTCATAGAGGTTAACAAAAAATGCATCAGCTTCTAATTTATTTGTATCATGACTTTAAGTTCGCCGCAATATGAACTCCAAAAAACATCTTGCTTGCTTGATTATTTTTCATCACTTTGACTCAGTTAGTACACGTGTTATAAAGTGCTGACTCAAGTTATTTAGAGTGAGAGAACGGAGGGGGGTGATTATGTAAGTCATTTACATTTCCTCCAATTTGGGAGTGATTGCCTCAGCGAAGTGAACGGCTGAGCCTCGGCAGCTTTCAAGCACCCTTCGGACTGAAACCAGGGAGCTGCGGGGAATAAAGCCTCATGCTGAGCTGCCTCTCAGCTTCGAGAAGTTGTCAGTGGTGCATCTGTTGCAACTAGGGAGAACACGGATGGGGTAAAAGCTGCTGTCTGCTGACAGGAGGCTTGAACGTGGCTTTCATCCCCCTGCATGCTGATACCGAACTGTACACACCGCATTCATCATGCCCTCTGTCACTCACTTGCTCACTCAAGCTCAGTTCAGCTCTCCATGTTGAAGCGTGGCGTTTCAACATCTGGCCTCTCCAGCTTAGATTTCTTCTGGGTCACACCCTCATCAGGCAGTGGAGATTCTGAGTCTTGATGTCTTGGACCTCCTAACTGCATTTTCATCTCACTTTGGAGTGGTTACTGAAAAATAAAACAAATCAGTGCTCATGAGTTGTTTTATGGCATTTGTCTCGACACGAGGCCAATGTTTAACTAACTTTTTAATAAAGTTTGTGCTGTACTGCCTCATATTTCTGGAGTTGTAACGTTCCTCCACTATTACTGTCAGAGTTTGCAGCTGAACAGTTTTGGAAGCACCGTTCTTGGAAAATTGGTTGGATGTGTGCCCAGTCGGATAGCAGGAGGACTGCATCTGCAGATCTGGAATGAGGAGAGTGTGAAGTCACTGCTGATATAAATCCACAATAAAAATAGTGCCTGACATTATCCGAGCACATTACCTGAAGAACACGGAGCGCATTTTCATTTTTAAAATACTTTTAGGCAGCCAACTTTGAGGTTCAACAGTGTCGAGCTATCGGTTGGTTACTGTGAATAGCAATACTCACACCTTATGAGTGTTGTGGTATTCCTTACGTTTCTTACACTTATGAAAGTTTATGTATTTTTTCACCTTACAATCACAAATCTTCATTTATTTTAGGCGGGTTTTATGTTCTAAACAAGAAAAAGTAGTAAATAAATTATCTACGTTTTTTTTTTTTTTTAAGTTAATAATCTGCATTATGCTTTGAGGGTTCTTTTCTTCCACACCGACAAGAACTCTGATTAGATTTGACGAGAAGATGAAAAGACCTGAATAAAGGGCAATCTGGGCGAAAATGTCCTAATGCGGAAATAGAAGACGCAGGAAAGTTCTGATCCCCCTGGAGACACTGTAGCGTTTTTATTTGAGTTTTGAGCACCAGTGCTTCTGTGGAGTAGACGTACAATGTGCAGCTCAAGGGAGTGTGACAGAGATTATTTTTATACGTCCATCGATCACTTTTGGTCACTGGATTGATGGACTGATTTTACTTAAGTGGGACAGTACATACTAATGAATGCACAATATTGTCGCAAATGTACTGGATTTAGCAAAAATAATGTTCATATTGTAGCCATGTTATCATGAAGGAGATGAACTGTCCAATAAACTACATAAAGTTTACAGGATGTCAGCAATACTTCGCTTTTAATCGCTACATAAATCCTTCCACTGAGATAAACCCGGTATGCATAATGGTCTGCAACAGTTTCTCTTTCTGGTTGACCTTTCATTACTGAGCTGCAGATTCAATATTTGATCCAAAAGCCCCTCTGGGGGGCATTGCTCCGCAATATTGGCCCAGTTATACAGTCGGTGTTCTGTGACAGTTCCTTTGCTGAAAACAAGTTTTTTCTGTTTTTTTATGTTTTCGTTTTTAGGTCATAAACACATTATGCCATGTGTTTATGACATAGCATAAACACATATTTATGCTATTTATATTATTTCAATTATTTGACTAAAAAGTGAAACTTTATATGACCAAAATTACAGATAAACAGTTGTCTGGATTGTATGTAATCCAGACAGTTCAAACTATTGTAAAGTATTTTACAAATTGAAGAGAACTCTGGAACAATTTTGAACAATCTTATTTTCTTGGTTGGTGAAGCTGAATATAATTTCCTATTTTCATTTTTAAAATTAAGTTTAAGCTAGAAGTAAATGAACATCTTACATTGTAAGGCGAAAGTAATAATACCTATTTATCCTTTTCAAGCCACACCAAAAATTAAAATAATACTAGGTCTCAGCTTCAAATTCTCAAGCAAATATTTGAAAAGTGCAGCTGCCTGATTGAATATTTTGTGGAACTGCCTCGCTGTGACTACAGATGTAGGTCTTTTATGGTTTGCCTCTTCTAGCTTTGCAAATCTGGTGACCATCTTGGTAAAATTTCTTAATTAAGTTTAGCGCTAGCGCCTAACTTATCTTAATTTACGCAATTGCATTGCAGCTTTGACTGTACGTTTAGGGTCATCGTTAAACTACTGTGAGGTAAACCTCCCACTCCGTTGCTGATCTTCTGTATTTCGCTACATCCGTCTACCCTTGAATGTTTTTCTAGCATGACGCTGACACTGATAGTTTTAGTGGTAGAATTGGTGTGTTTTCCACTACATGATTTAGTGTTTTGTAAGTACCAAAAATATGTTACATTTTAATTTCATCAATTCATCTTTTACATGCTGTGTCTCCTACATGAAATGTGGAGTTCACAGCTCATAGTTATCTGATCAACAGATTTTCCCAACCGAACTGTGGATCTCCTTAGCTGCTCCAGAGTTTATGTACAAAATGGCTATTAATAATAATTTTGCTTAACATTAATTGATAATTAAAACAGTTGTTGCAGCATCACAGACTTTGAAAAGTAAATTTTTCTTCCCCAGATGGCAGTTTCCTTCAAAAATAAGATTTTAACAAGACAGCACTAAGCTACATTCTGTTGTCAGAAGAAAGTTAAATTACCTTTAAAAAGTTATTTGACGTAAAATGGATATAAACAGACTAAATTTTGAAAATAAAGAGTTCCATGACTTTCGTGATCAAGCAGTTGTACTTCCTGACACTTTCCTGGTTGTGGTGAGAAAAAGTGTTCTCTTTGGCCACTGATGTCAGAGCTACAGGCAGGAAAGGTCAGCAAAGAAACAACGTTTGTTTTGCATCGGGATGCAACATCAGTTCTGCTGGTGAAACCGAAGCAGAGGAGGCAGATGATGGTAGAACTCATGGTCATTATGGACAACACCTTCCACCATCGTAATGAAACCCTGAGAGAGTTTGGCAGCTTCTGCAATGACAGGCTGCTCCTCTTGTGGTGCGTGATGAAACACAATTGCAATCTTCACTCAGCAAAGCTGCCAATTTATAATTCAATCATGCATCTCAGCTCTTCAACTCTCTGCTTTATTCTGTTTCACTGTGTGTGTTTGGGTGTCAAATGTGTTCCTCACAATGTGTTCTAGAGACGGATAGTTCAAGAAGTTTTGGTATTTTAAGATTGAAGCAAGATTACCTGATTGTACTGGAATAATCTGAAAATATGATTATTTTTTATTATTTACAGTAATGAAACCATAGTTTCATTACCTTTACTACAAGCAACTTTCAAATACTTTGCATTCTGTATTTTAAAATACTAACTGGTGTTTTTTTTTCTATTTTGCACAAAGTAAATTATTTAAAATTTAAAACCAGAATGTACATAGAATTTGGTTATCTGGCATATTTTTATTAAAGGAATGGCATGTAATGTAGTAGTTTATGAATAACTGCTATGTTTGATGAAGTCATAAAATGTGCATCTGCGACAATTTCTTTTTAGGACTAAATACATTTGGGATCAGACACAGCAAGCTTAGCAAATTTACCTTTGTTTTTTGTAAGACACCCCTATGATCATTTTATAGATGTGTTTTTGTTATCTTGTGCTATACATGGTAAACAAAAAATAATGGTAGAATTAAAAAAAATTGATAAAAAATTTCAGGGCTCTCTTCAAAGTTTAAATAAAAACGTCTCCAGACCATCAAGCTTGTTTTAGAAATAGACTTATTTATTGTCTTCCTTTCAGAGATAGTAACCTGTTATTTGTACACTTCTTAAAAGTATTTTTTCAAGAGGAAATTTACAACACCATACACCAAGATCATAATTTTAAAGTAATAAAGCCAAAAATGGAAGTAATTTAACCTTTAAAACTGCAATTTTGTGTTACCATTTATATTTTCTTGCTGCCCAGTGAGTCGTCACTGTGGAAGGACTTCATTTTCTCAGATTACAGTTGTATTCTCTGTACCATATTTTACTTCTATGTGATGAAATTCATTTTCTGTTGGTTGCTTTTTGCTACATTTTGTGCGGCAAATTGGAAAGTCTGTCGTTATTTTTATTAATTATATTTTGTGGCAAATGTGAACCATCCTGTGTGTGATGGATATGAGAGGATTTCCTGAATTTATATTCATCTTTGTCAGTTCACTGGGTTCATGATGCCTCCCATCTGATGGGCTCAGCAGGGTAATGGGGGTTTGTGGATGATGATGGATGTTTCATTCATACAACTGATGCTGGGCCTGCATGTTCTGGGGACATCCATAATGGTTCCCATAATAGCTAAACTGAACCATAGCTGTAAAAGATAATTGTGACACAGAATGAAATTTATATATTACACACAAACACATAATCTGCAGATATTTGGCAAGAAGTTAAAGCTTAAACCCAACTTTCTTTTCTTTCAAATAGACAAAGCAATTAGTTGCACAAAGGCTTAGGGACAACAAAGTTTATGTTTTATTTATTTGGAGAATTATTCAAGCTGTGATCCAAGCTGTCAAAAGAAATCAGCAAAAGAACAATGTAGCACTTACAAAAACATAAGCCAAAACGAATTCCATTTTTGAAAGTCATAATTTTGAAAGGTAAACAAATTATTAATGTTAGCAGTAGAAGTGGAATAGAAAAAAGATAAATTGAGATTTTACAGAGATCATCTTTCCTTAATTTGCTTGGTACATACATCTTCATTCATTGAACTTTGATTCTTATTTTTCAATAAATCACATTGAATAACTATGTTATTTTAAAATCCCCAGTAAGACAAAAGCAGACAGTGATAGAGTGCATATTTTAAATGGTTTCTGTTATAAACATTTTACAGAAAAATAAGTGGTGCCAGAGTACAACTATCACAGCAGGACAAATGATATTGTTTTATATCAGTTTGCATAGTTACATAATTAATCTATTAGCCTTGTTTTTATTGATGACAAGGCTTATTGAGATATAAGTGTAGCAATGGAGCTGAATGTTATCGGGATTAATTGTGTGTAATTGAATGTGTGGATTATGTTTTAATATGAGTAAAAAATGAATTTGAATCTCTAAAACTCTTCCTGTCTCTACATCCATTCACATTGGTTATTATACTGTAGTAAACTCACATTATGTTGCACTTTTTTGTGTGCCGTCACTTTTTTTTTCTTCCTCTTTTCACGCAATCCCAGGAGCTGTTGATAAGCTGTGCCTCCAATTTTGAGTGTGTGTCATCTGCAGGGAAAAAGAGATGGAGGAGGAGGAGGCGCGGGTGCCGAGGGGAAGAGTCTTGAAGTTGGCGCTGTTGTGGTGGTGGTGGGGGCGGTGTTGAGAGTAGCTGGGGCATAAAAAGTCCACTACTATTTGTCACCGTCCATTTCAACGCCTGGCTGTCAGTGGCGGCCGCCTGGATGCGGCAGTGAAGGCCTCTGGGAGCATCTCACTGTACGCATCTGCCAGGCAGGAACGTGAATGCCTGTTGCTCGCTTTGCATGTGAATGCCTGCTGGAAAGTGGAAGTGGGATTGGGGAGCAAGAAAACATTATTTATCCACAGTCACTGTACCTGTTTCACTGCCAAAGTAGGGACCTGAACCATAAACCAAGTGACCCCAATAATCCACTGTAAGTTTTTTTTCTTATTTGGGGTTATGTAATACATACTTCAACTAATTGTAATTAGTTGAACCAAGGAAGGTTTACTGAAAAAGCTTTATGAGCTTCGTTACTCTGTACAAGTAGAGACTGGCATAACAGCAGCTTATTAAAGCCTTCAGCTGTATCTGTCTCCAACTTGACCTACACTTATGTGCACATAATTTTGCCAAAAGTCTCTAATGGAACTGCAAAACGCTTACACAACTGCAAATATAAATAAATAAATAAAACCCAGCACAGCATAGTATCACAGAGCATTTTTCATGTGAAGGAACATGGGTCTAATTAATGTGAGACAGCATGTAAGAATGGACATGAACAGCAGCATGTCGTTTCCACAAATCCACACGCAGAACAAACACTGGTCATCCCGGAGGCCTGTGCTTTCCCACATGATTCATCTCTCTTGACACTCAGGTCATCAGCTCAACATCATAATGAATGAATGAATGAACTCTCCAGCAGGCCAAAGTAAACGGAGCTCACAAGATGAGCTAAGGATGTCATTGTCAAGTTGTCTCTTGCATTAAGGTTATATAACTGAAGGAGTGGAAAAGTGCATGTATGCGTGTAGCTTTGGATATCTATATTTCTATATATATAGATATGGATATATATGTGTGTGGGTGTGAGTTCATCTTGTTTTATTCACAATTGCATTCTGACTTTGCTGTGCTGTGTATTACAGAGTAGTTGAATGACTTCAAAGAGTTTCTATTCCAAAGGTCATTATGAAATATTTTCACTCTTTTTTGTGATGTACCAGAAAATACAACATTCTCTTTTATTCTGAATTTCTACTGGTTCCTTTGTTTTTTGATGGCCAAACAGCACACTGTACTGAAGTATTATTTTGGGAAATAATAAGAGCTGCACAGTAGCCTAGAATGCAATCCTGAACACAATATCAACGTGTGCAGCAGCCATGGGCCAGGATTAGATTCTTATTGTATAAACTTGAGTAAAAAAGAAAAATACACTATCACCTTGTTGACACAATTTTAAATAAGAATGTATAACATAATCTATTTTTGTTTACAACTGAAACGCAAATGTATTCCTCCTGCTGTTAAAAAGTGAAGAAAGTTTGAAGGAAAGCTAAGTAACTTACTTCAGATTGACCAGCAGTCTGCAGCAACAGGTGGAGGTGGGGTAGGGCTGCCTTACACTATTCTCCATGTAGCTGGAAAAAAAACTGCAGTATTCCAGCATCATCTCTGACATCTTATTAACTGGAAATCGATCAACATATTTGAATATGTCAAATAGACAGAATCAAATATGTAGAGAATAGATATTCTCTACATTGAATGTTTACACTTGATTTATTTTGGTGACTGAGATGGTAACGCTTACTGTAACGCTGGGGACATTATATCTTCAGCATCTTGCGTATAACGAAAAAAAAAAAAAGAGAAGAGTAAAGGCAATGTGGACTTTCAGAACCAATATGTCCACAACAGTATTTCACAATAATCTAAAATATCTATAATAAGGTATTATAGACAAATAGTTTATTCATTCATTGACAATGGGGATGTTCCCAGTGTATAAGCAAGGACACACATTAAAACAATTACAGAAAACCTAAAGTAAAAACTATAAAATTGTTAATAAAAAAAAAAATGCATATCCTAAAATAGATAATTGTATTAAAAGTGAAATGTACATAATGTGAACTTGTTTAAAATAACCTTTTTATTACGCAAAAGACCAGACACGAATAACAATTGCAAAGATATAAACTGTCCTGGCCATTAACTGTGGTCGCATAAAAATAAAATATTCTCTGAAATGTAATACTGTTTGGGTTTGTTCTCATTTTCATTGGTTTTATTGGGTTCATTGGGTTTGTTGGGAGCAGAGCTGGTTATACATTCAAATAGCTGATGGGTTTTAAGATCTACACTGGTCTCATTTATCCACCGAAGTAATGTTGGCAAGCTAAATTTCATGATTGAGTTTGATAAACGATATTTTATGATGTTGTGATCACAGCAGTTTAACTTAATGGCAACAACAATTTTCACAACAATCACTGTGAAATAAAGCCTGATCGTACTTCATTCATTTTTTTCTGCACATAATTATCTCTTTAAATTTAATCATCTGTTTGCAATTTAGCTTAGATAAACAATGGTTCTGTCAATCCTCACCCTTTGTAAAGTTTGCTCAAAGTCAAAACAACATGTCTGCAGCCATTTTTAATGCTTCTAAGGTACAAAATGCAGTGGAATAAACTAAAAATAACTACATCAAGATGTAGTGGAGGCATACACTTTGGAAAAGTGTGTGAAAACTTTGAATGTTTCTCTGGTTTAGTATTTTATGGGTATTTTTTTTTATAAATGTCTGAAGACAATTCTTCAAGTCAAGAGGCTTTTGTCCCTTATGTATTAATACATAGAGATTTATTTAATACTTGAAACCATTTGACAGGTCAGTTCTTTTTTTTTACTAATTCCTCATGTTGCTCAGATATTTTTAAGTTGACTAATGAGTTCCTGAAACTTGCAACAAATGTCTTTAGCTTTGTGTGTACCATAAATGAAGATGCATGTGACTGAGTGAAGCCAGTCGAGGATAGATTTTCACTCTGATGCGCACATGAACTATTGTTTTCTGCCACTGTCACTCTCCTAGTGGATGGGGGATTTATGGCTTTTAGCTATGGCTAAACCTGGCAGCAGTGAGAGACAACTGTGAGTGAAAGTAATTTTGAGGGGAGAAATATAACAAGTGCATGTGTATGAGAGTGAGTGAGTGTTTATATCTGGATCATGTGCCAGACTTACTGTTTGAAAGCTCAGAGGGAAAACATGTGATCACAGATTCCTCTCGCTTAGTTTTATTTCATTCTGAGGCTCTGAAATTGGCCCTAGGCTTGGAGATGGAGGCTCCCTTAAAATAACAATGACTCTTTTGTGGCAGCTTGTTGTGTTTTGGACTCAACCAGGCAAGAGAAATTAAGTCTTTTAGAAAGGGCCAAAGGAAAGTACCTGTGTTTCTGTCACATTTCAAAATTATTATTCTAGCTCTCATATTCATTTTCTACTGTGATTACATAAAATCCTTTTTAAATTCATTCCTGGTACTGAAGTGCTTCTCATTTAGTTTTAATGGAGGTTATGAACCAATACTCAGACTCTGTCTTTATTACACTTTGATGAAATTAAACTTCTGACAGGATTTTTTTTACAGGCTGAAGCTGTTAAAGCTTTGTGTCAGATACACAGTTGGACATAAATCTGAGATCCCCTCAATGTGTTTATTTCATTTTTAGCAAGCACTTTGGTGTAATTTTCTAACACACAGCAGTTTTACTTGATCAGACTTAATTACATTAATAAATCACTGCACGTAGTATATCACAAGCGTGTCATATTAACCAAAAAACACACAGGTTGTAGAAAGGCACATCGACAGTAATCAGTAGTTTGAAAGATTCAGTATCTACTATTATTTCAAAATTAATAGCTGCATGGTAAAAAAAGTAAAAAAAAAAAAAAACTGAAATAAAATAAAGAGTATGTCCCAGATCAGACATTGTTGCCCCTCATATATAGATTCAAGTTATTTAAGATTAGGCATTTTCTGGATTCAAGTTCAAGTTCAACACGGTGTTTAAGTTTATAAAGTCAATGCTGTGAATATGTTTGAAACCTCAGTAGCTTGTCTCACTTAACTCACTCACTTAAGATGTTCCAGATGTGGTATTATCCATTTTTCTTGACAACACATATTTTGTCCTACTTTCTACAGAACAGATTTTGAATGCTGCTCCAAAACAACACTAACAATTAAAAAAAAAGCCATTACATGACCTAACAACAAATCACTTATAGTGACAAGAAATTGCTTCTTTTTTGACAAACTTTAAATTTTTCAGATAACCACATTATTGTTAGACAAAGATAACAACACAAAGAAAACCCAGTTGACCAACTTTGTCCTGGTGTGCCATTTTTACACATCCATGAGTTTGATCCTTGGATTTTTGCCCTATCTCATGAGGAAAAAAGACTTTCCAGGAGAAGGCACTGGTCCAAATCACTCAGTCAACAGTGGAGTGGCCTCACGTGACGAAGCCATTTGTGTGTGTGTGTAAAGGGCCTCAGGGAAGTTTGCAGCAGCATGTTTGTCATACATTTGACAACCACGAATATCTCATTATTATAATTTATCAGCCCTTAAACTAGAATGAGCTGTTCAGATCCCCTAGGTTAAACATAGCGTGCATCACTTAAATATGGAGGAGTGTCTGGTTATCTTCAAAACATTTTCAACAGTCATCTTAAGTGAGGCTGATGCGAGTATTTGTAATTTGCTGTTCTCGTGGTCTGGATTCAAACGTGTGAAAAGAGTAAAGGTAGATTTTAATTTATTTTTAAAGTGTTTTCTTTTTCAGTTTAGTAATTACTCATTTAAGGTTAATAATTATGGTGATTGTTGCTTACAAATAGGGATGAATCCTTTACAAATAGACATGAATGTAATATAAGTAAGTTTTTACAAGTCATGCAACAACATAGCAGAAAACTCATGAGTTCCAATCATCCTGAAAACACACAAAATATATCAAACAAAATCATAGATCATTCTGAGGCCAAACACACAGTAATAATAAAACACCTTAGCACCAGTCCTTCAGTCTGCTCTAGTTATTAAAGTAGTATAATTTGAAAGAAATGAATTTGAGCAACCATCTAATATCTATTTAATTCTCTTCTGAGAGCTCAGATTTAGGTTACACAGCGATTCATCACAGAATCACTCTTTCAAAAACAAAACATGCAAAATGTGAAGACAGAAAGTCTTCTTTCATCTCCGTCTCTTTTTCTGCTTCTCAGTCTGTCTCTCTCAGTCATTTCCATTCTGTTTGCAGCTCAACACCCTCACCCTTTGTCCGTACAACTCTGTGCCGTCATCCTATCCTCTTCGACAGGGAGGGTCTCGCCAGACGCTCATTTGGAAATGGGTTGGAGTTGCATCAGTGACTCAATTGAGATGCATCTGAAGATGTTAATCTTGCTCTGGGCTGCTAAAGTTGTTGGTAATGTGGCTGCAGCTTCAATCAGAATGGATGCTGTTGTCTGTTTTGCTCCAGCTTGCTCATTAGCGTCAACATGACGTGACAGTAAGGACAATCTGCGGTGCTATTTTCTACATGCTCCTGCTTCCTGTTGTGCTGCACTGCCAGACAAGTATTTATATTCAAAGTAGCTTTGACAGCTGAACTTTTCCAAACAGAAATGTGTTAAAGCTCATGACCTGCAGATTTTGACACATGGTGGCATGCATTGGAAATCTTTAGATGAATGCGTTTTAAAAAAGTGTTTAAACTCTAATGCCTCTATGTTACATGAACTGAAGGTACTAATGTGCAGTCATAGTTGCCAGGACCGATACACTCCCACGGCAGTTTTATTAGGCCGAGTGCCAAGCAATGATGTAACCAGGAGTTGACCCCACTAACATTCAGTGTCAGGAAGGAAAGCCTACACATAAACTCGGTGAGCTACATGGATTTCACTGTACAAACACATCAACGCTGCACACGTCAAGATGTAATGACGTTGGCTTTTAAACAATAAAAGCAATAAAGAAACCAGCTCATTGAAATGAAATAGCAGAAGTTTATAGGATTTAATGTTAAACAATTTTCAGAAGTTGGTCTAATAAATGCCTGATCATTTTAGATTGAGTTTTTATAAATGAGAAAAATCAAAACTAAATCACAACTAAACAAACAAGGCTTTTAACATGTCTGATCTGCATTTTTGGCAGAATTTATCTAAAACTTTATTGAATGATCAGAATTGGATAAAACAAAGAGAGGCTTCAGAAAATTAATGCCAACAAAAGACTTATTTTTTCCTTAACATTTTCGCTATAGTTTTTACTAACTACAGTCCAGGTCATAACTAGGTTAGATTCATAAAACATAATTTTCTTCTAATTGATTCAAATAAAACTTGTTATTTACACTTTAGAGTCACACCAAGCATAAATTATTTGCTGGACCACAGTCACCCTCATATAGCTAAAATTCTTGAAAACGTAACACTTCTCTTCCTCCTTCCTCTGTAGCAAACTCTGCTGGCTGTCTTTCTATTTCAGGGGTTGGAACAGCATCTCAAAGGCAACATTAACGCTACTTTACAGTGTGATTGACCGTTATTATCCTGCTGTGATCAAATTAATCTGAATGGGCCTGAAACAATGAATGATGATATAACAATCTGGGTGCCAGCCACTTGTCTTTGTAAAAAGGAAATCAATTTGTATTTGGCCAGAACAAACGCCTGCACAGAGAATCCAATATGGTGTGACAGAGCTTTTTGAAGGTAACTGGCCATTGGCTTTGGAGAAACTGTAGTTGTATCATTTTAAAGAAATATTTCCAATTTCCAGTCAGAGGTTCAGTAAAGCATATAGTTCTATAACATTTTCAAAGTACTTAAGGTTTCTAGATGAACTTGCCACCGCTTTATGCAGAATTAAGGATCCTCAGGATCTTTTATCTTTTTATGTATTTCTTGATTGTCACAGAGATGTCGAGATCAGCTTTGATATTCCCATTTACAATTTGTATAGGGTTTTCACAAACGTACAAGCTGCACTACAGAATCACATTACAGATGAGCATATCTTTGCATTTCACAGATAAAATTGAAAGGTCGGTTTAATTGGAAACTTTTGGAAAAAACGACTGATTCGCTAAGTCAATATCGTAAATGGCCATAAACAGTTTTAGAGTGTCACTTGCAAGAGACTGATATGCATTTTGTGTCTTCTGGTACCATCAACAGTTGTACAGACATAACTCAGCATATTTCAAGAAAATTTTTGCAACCTTTAGAATATTAGGTGTTTGTGTTATTTTTATTTTTTATTTTTTTATTTGTTCATAAGCCTTGTTAATTTTCCTGTGTTCATTATGGCTAGAATTGCACTGTCAGATAAGTTTTCCTTCTTTTTTTGTATTTATATTTTTAGTTTATTCTCACATTCTTTTCCCTTTTCATTCAGATGTATTGTCTGAGATTATTGTCTTGCCTTTCCCTTTTGGTTTCAAGGTCCTTTCAGTTTTTGTTCTGCTCCCTCAATGTTAATTAATCTTCCTCCCTCAGTTCCCCTGCTTTCTCCCAGCCACAGCTGTACCACATTTCTCCTGATTGCCTCATCTGGTTCTTTGTCATTGCCTACCTTTGCTTTAATATAAAAGTTCACTGCTGTCCATTATTCAATTGTAAATTCTTCATATGTTACACGGTCTGTTTCTCTTATCCTGGTTCCCTTTCTGACAGCTCTGTAAGTGTTGTGTTTTCATTATTAAAAATTCTCCACCTTTTTCCTTCTGCCTACTTTTGGGTTTGACTACATAACAATGCTGTTTTGGCTGACATGCTGCAATGCATTGAAAATGCACTCTGCATTTCTAAGTTACAGAGATTTATGTCTTGAATCTTATCCATTTGAATTTTTCTTGTTTTTTACCAGATTGCACTGTTTTAGATTAATACCCCCCACTAAGGTGTTAAATGTACCTTAACAAGTTGCTGAGAATCTACAAGCTTTTGAAGTCCTCAACAATCTAGTAAATGGATATTTTGCAGCCCTTGGTGACATAATTGGTACATCTCAGTTAAACTGGTCAATTTTCTTGTATTGAGCTGTCACATAAAATGTCTAGAAATTGAAGAAAAAACTTGAGGTTGAGGCTATGAGTGTGCCATCTTCAAAATTAATGTTGGCCTTTATCAATTCTAAGCAAGTTTTAAAACCCAGCTGTCCAAATTCTAATAATCTAAACCAAATGGTCAGCCTGAGATAAAAGGGAAATTGGTTAATGGAGAAAAAAGGACCACCAAGCTCAATCTTATGAACTACAATGTGTCTGAACATCAGGTTAACATTACCATTTAAACTGCAAACTATGAACAGATCATCCGCTCCAAAGTCTGCACACATAAACTCAACTGGAAGTCAAATACCATGAAACTAAGCATTACAGCTCCATGAAGCTGTAATGATAAATTTGCCTGGCCTGTGTAATTTTAATCCTATGGGAATTATAGAAAATCATTCAACACTGTGCACTCAATTCTTAATGCTAGAATTCAGTTATCAAGAAAAAAACACATTTCAAAAATGGAATACTATAGTTAATATATTATTGCTCTAGCACAGGTGTCAAACTTCAGTCCTCAAGGGCCAGTGTCCTGCAGTTTTTAGATGTGCCACAGGTACAAAACACTGGAATGAAATGGCTTAATTACCACCTCGTGTAGATAAGTTCTTCAGAGCCCTGCTAATGACTTAATTATTCTATTCAGGTGTGGTGCAGCAGAGGCACACCTAAACGTTGCAGGACACCGGCCCTTGAGGACTGGAGTTTGACACCCCTGCATGGCTTGCAATATTCTAATTGTAAGAGGGAACAGTGTGTCCTACAGATATTTATCAGTTCTATACTTTAATTATAAAATCCTTGACATGAAAGACATGTAATGTCTCCTGCAAACTGGCTCTTCTGAACAAAAGACATTAAAAGGAGGTGTTGTGGCAAGCCAGATGCTCACCATATCTTTAGGAAATGCACCAGATAAATAGACCAAGTTCATTGTTTCAAGGAATCCCACCATTTTCAGACATCACTGTTCCCCTTTGACAGCTAACACAGCAACACTTGCTACAAGGTTTTTGATGACAGCAGGGGGAAAGGGCAGGACAAGAGCGATTCATTGCAGGCTTGTGTTAAAAAGGTTCTTCATATCAGAATAGATAATGGAATAGAGGACAGTAGTATAGAATAATATCTTTCTGTCTGTTAAATGTGTGCCTAACCTTTTAAAAAAATATGTGCTTCAAAAAATGCCATAACTTCACTGAATGTTTGTCTTATGGAATGTTTTTCAGCATTTATTCTTGAATGATGTGGAAAAAATAACTGATGAAAAATTGAATTCAACTTTTAATGCTGTCTTTTTTAAAAATGTTGGCTACGAAGTGCAAAACATTGGTAAATACTATAACTGAGTAAAATGTCAGGGTTTTAATGCTGTTCTTTTTGTAAAAATGTTGGCTACCGAAGTGCAAAAACATTGGTAAATACTATAACTGCATAAAATGTCGGGGTTTTACCAGTGTGTTTCATCAAGTCAGGTGATGAAACACACTGGAGAATTGTAAAGGAAATACACCCACTGTGTGTTTTTATACATGTGGAAAATGTATGTCAGACAGAGGCCAGACTGGTGTGAATGTGATGCATTACAAGTTAAATATTGTTTCAAGTTGATTTAAGTAACATTTTCATACATTTTGTTAAAATATAGTTTGAGCCTTAAGAGGGATTACTTATTATTATCTATAATAATTTAGTTTCAACACATATAATACATTTATATTTAATTCTGGGAAAATCTACTTTATGCTTTAGGAGTTCTGGATTTGAAAAGTGTGTGTCGTAGATTTATTTTGAAGTTTTGTAAATCAAAACCATTCAAATTTGCATCAAATGAATTTCTGTCCCTTTCTAGCCTGTCTTGATGATGTAGTATGATGCAAAGTAATAATAATAAACATGAGGAGTTTCTCACCTAATATCTTATGTAATTGCTAGTACATTTGTTTCTTGGCAGATGCTTCAGTTTCTGCTGCAACAACAAATGCAGAGTCTGTTTTGGCCCTCAAAATTGTTGTGCATGTCTGTAAACTAACAGTGCTGAGGCTGCCAAATATCCCCAGTGAATGATACAAGACGTGCGGCTGAGTGTCAGCAAGGTGTTTGGATGAGCTTCTTCCACTGAAGTCGTTTGGTTACATCACCATCAGGTGAATGAGTGCCTGAACTGTGAAGTTGGTGTTGAGACATTGACAGCCATTCAGCCAGACAGCTGGAGGTGTCCATGTGACTTCACTGTAAGGAATTGTTCATCTCACCGTTACCACTTTCTGACATGATGCTTATCCTAAGCCAGTACTAGTACTGGTTCAGAGCTGGCTTGTTTATCAACAGCCAGAGAGTTCCAGTTGTATTTTTGTAAGTTCCTCAGAACCAAGGAAATCTTTTGCCTCAGAAGTAAAATGTTTTTACAAAAAGAAATTGAGATGTTTTCATTGTATGTAGGAAGGCTTGAATATGGATAGGAACTCTTTTGCATGTTACGGTGTTATATTTCTTGTGAAATTTTAATGTCCCAGAAGAAATGTTAGTGCTAATGGCAGAGAAAGAACTCACAGTTACAGGAAAACTGTTTATGCAATTTCATTAGTAGCCATGCTAACTATCGTGTGCATTCACAACAGTTGCCATTGTGGGGAAGAAGCTGTAGTGTAGCAGAGAGTGAGGTTTACACAACGTAATTGGCAGTGTTAAAACTCTCCTTCTGGTTCTGATTAGTTGTTTCTAAGCACAGTATTTTTCTGCAGATTGCATTAGGACCACAGGGAGGAGGCAGAGTAGCTCAATTTTTTTTGTTTCAACAAGATGAAAAAAACATTTTTTTATAAAAATTACATACAGCAGCTTTAAGGTATCAATAACATTTTATCTATAAATATCAAAATGAATTGAAATCGGTATACAAAATTGTAACATACTGTGGTTTTTGTTTCACTTTTTATAGTTTTACTTATAAAAATGTTTAAACTGGAGAGAAATACCATCAAACTCACATTTGTGAGTTTGCTCTATTTCAACAGTTCTTGTCAGCGATCCCAGGGCTGGACAGCAAGCCAGGCAGCATCATATTGAGCAGAGGAGGCAGGTCCATTCATCACTGGCTTATGTGGTTCCCACAGCAAATAATAAATTGGCAGTTGACAGATGTGGGTCGCTTTCCCAGCCAGGATGATAATCAGCAGCTATGCCAGAATCAGTCTGCTTATGAAAGGTCCAATAGGTGCTAAAAAAAAATATCATTTGGAATAAGTACAATACATTATAGTAAATTTAAGGTATTTTCATCTTAAACATTTTAGACATTAGGAAAACAATGAAAAAGTGAATAATCTGCAGTTAAATTATTATGAATATTCATCTACCACATCTCTTATAATGAGAAGTTAAAATATCTAACATATAGATGAACCAGAAAACAAAAATAAAGGAATATCAGTCCACAGCAGAATCTGTCACTTTTAGAGATTTAGCCTGGGCAGAGCAGATTGGCTTAGATCTGTCCCAAGGATCACATTGTTACCAGGCATGTTTGGAGACTTGATCAATAAGCTGGCATCTGGCAGTTTTTAACAAGTTCACCCATCCCACAGGGGGAGGCAGTCACCACCCAGGACTGCTACATCCTTATGAAACTTACATCCTTATGAATATGAGAACCCAAAGCATGCTCTGCAGAAACAAAGAGAGGTCACTCTATTTGTTGTCACTTTTTAAGTAACACATTGTTTTATTCACAAAATCACACACAAACCAAAATAAAGTGACCAAATTTACAAAAGTGAATGCATTCAACAGTTCAGCGTTCTGTAGGAGAATGAAATCCTTACTGGAACCTCCAATATAGGGTGGATTATTAAAATATTTAACAAAGACTAAGTCCTCTGTGCACATTTACTTTTGTTTTACACCTATTTGATGTGCTATGTTGCTTTAGTTTGTATTATTTGGTAAAACTGAAAACAATGTGTCAGAAGGACTAAACAGTCATACCTATGTAGGTTTTAGGACATTTAGCTTCATAATGGTCTTGAATAAATTTTATGGCAGATTCTTGTATTTGCTCATGTCTGTTTGGTATATGTTATTCATCCTCTGTTTAACTATGCTTTAGTTCTCCTGTGGCATGATTTAGCATTTACATGGTGTCTGCTGTTTCTGGCCATTCTCTTGCAGTGTCTCAGTTGTTCTCTCCCCATCCATTCAGCTGCAGCTCATTCACTTAATTAGACTCACTTTTCATTGTTCCACTAATCACTCTTCCCTATATGAATGCTCTCTCTTTCATTCATTTCTTACCAGATGCTGCTGTTGGGTCCAGCCATGGTGCCATCTTCCTTGGGAAGCATTTTTTTTGACTGGTGTTGTGGATTCTGTTGCCGTCGTTGATGTTTCTGTGAGTCTTGAACTTTCTTAAAGTAGTACTTCTCTCCAAGAAGCTAATTTTCTTCTTTTTGTTTGGTACTTATTGATAATAATAATAAAAAACAGCCTCAGGCTATGGCAGACATACACACACACACACACACAAAAAAAACTCTTGAAGGACCGGAAAATTAAATTTAAATTATTTGTAATCTCCATTGGTTCAATAATTTTGACGAAGTTGAATAGAGTTAGCCTAACGGTGCTAAAAATAAAATCAAGCTATGCTAAGCTAAATTGGCTAATTGTGTGACTAAAAAAATTTCCCTGTGCTCTAAGACATTGTAACAAAAATCTAATGAAAAAAAAAAAATCATTATTAATTTATTCCATTGCTCTCCTACAGTTAAACATTATTTTCACAAGCAACATGATGATTATTGCATATGATTAAATAAATAAAATACATTTGATTAAGGTTCTAAGTTTGCAATGTTTCTGGACATGGTTTTAATTTAGTGATGGACTTAAAAAAAAAAAAAAATCCAGCTCTGTGTGGGAAAATCATGCAGCTTTGTATCCACTTTGAAAACGAGCTCAAAGCCTATTAGCGACATTTAATTTTCCCCATTGACAAGTTTAGGTATTTGTTGACAGTGACTAATTCATCTATTGAGTGTGAGCTAAAGGACGTAGCACACAATGTGAACTCAGATTATCCCTCATTTCTACAAGATGAAAATTGTCTTGTCACATAAAACAAGACAACAAATATGCCCCAAATACTCTTGCTGAACCATGTGATTGAAAAATGTTGTCAAGCCTTAGGGAATTCATCTCCAGGGGAGTTGTACTGTATTAAAACCGTTTTGAAGAAAGTTCAGAAGGGAGCAAAGATAAACTCCTTGATCTACAAATCAAGCAAAAGGCTCACAATCAAAAGATATAATGTTCCTGTTTCATCTTTAGCACATCCTCAGTGAACTCTATTATGTAAGATGTCGTGAGCAGCTTTATCGCTGAATTTTGTATTAAAAGTGGTGGAGTAGGTTGTTGAGGGACTGACATGAATAGGAGACATTATGCTGAATCAACTCTTTAGCTTGTGTTAGCCTCAAAAATAAATCTGTCATGAAGTATGGCTTGATGATCCATCCCTTTTCTGAAACCCTTCACATGTTTATGCATGGTTTACATTAAACAGACAAATTTATTTAAAACTTGCCTCTTATACACTTTTGTAGTTCTTTACAATTTTCCTATTCAGAAAATGAATCTATTAGTGAGACAGAGAAGATCCAGTTAGATGTTTTCATAAACTCATCGGCAGCAATGTCACTTAAATTTTAGGTTGTTATGCATTTTAGCTGCTCTATTTTTTCTTAAGTGGAATAAACATACATGATCACTGAATTGTGAGAATAAAAATTGGATTCATAAGTCTTTTGCAGATTTTCTCCAATCCCCACAGGATAAAAGTTATTCAAAAATAACATTTGTTTAATTGTGCCAAAGAAAGTTCCAAAGAAATAACACATAATCTCTTCCATCATTCTCATTAACTCTTGTTATGATCAAAAGCTTGTTCTTGTTCATTCCTAAAATCAATTGTGACGTGTATGTGGTACTACTCTCCATCTGGAACACGTCTGTGTGGAAATAAAAAGTAACCATATTTGTTTTGAAGTAAAGCTGATGCATTCAATTTTAAGTTTATATTCTACCTAACCTTGGTTTAGTGCTTGTTGGTTTAAAATACCAATTTCCTTGAGTTTGAATGTGCTATAGTTTAATAGAGCAAATACTTATTGGTCATTTCTAAGCTGAATGTTGAAGGAAATCCTCTTTAAAATATCAGCACCTGATTTATTTAATGTGTGTTTGTGCTCCTGTTCATATTATGGCTTTCTATTAGTGTATAAATGTAACTGCTGCAGTGGTACACTAAGTTGGCGATGATAAGTCAGTGTCATTGTATGTCCTCTGAGTGCCAGTCCTGTCTGCTTTTCCAACAGATCTGCTTTAACTTTGTTCTTCATGCGGTTATAGAATTAAAAGACATCAACAGCAAAGATGGTAATATGGAAAGAAATCAAAAATTCAAAAATTCATCCCAGCCTTTTCATAGAAAAGGCTGGGATCTTTGGCACTTTTATTAAGAGTTAGTCATTCACAAAACATTAATTAAACCTCTAAAACTAATCTCAGTTCAATGAAATTACACATTTTGAAATTTTTTTCCCATGAAAATAATCTCTTCATGCCTTAAAGTGGCTTAAATCTAACACTACCCTCTTACCTCCTTCAGTATGCAGAGATCAATAAATATGCAAATGAACTCGGCTTCATTCATCTGCTGCTTGCCTGCAGCCCTGCCATACTATCCCTCTCCTTACTGTATCTAAGGAAGCTCAGCCACACTAATCATTCCAAAATACACTTCAAAGTGTATTTTCAAGTTGAAGAAGAAAATTTGAGAAGCAACAGAAGCAACACAGAGGAGCATGAAACCAAATAATTAGAAACAGAATATACACAAACAGCTTCACTACACTATTAGAAAAATATAAACTTTCAGTATTTTGTTTTTATTACTTTGCTTTACTTTGCAGCTATTTTAGCTTCAAACAACCCCCACAATTTTAAAATTTTACACAACCTTTGATTGTTTTTTGTGAATAGCAACTGATTTTTTACAAACAACTCACAAATCTGATCAATTTTCAACTTCCCAACGCACTGAGCTAAACAAAAGACATGTTAAATCTATTGCTGATGGATATGTTTAATTATGTATAAAACTTTAAAAGGTTGAAAGTGTTGGATAATCACAGCTTTGACTTGAGCATGGCTGCTCCACCAAATTTCAAGGCCTATTAAGGACCTGCATTATATTCTGATACCTTAAGACTCACAACTGCAGGTCTCAGTTTAACCACAAGTACAAGGTGTGTTTTCTGTGTGTCACTCTAGGAGGGTTCAATGTTCTGGATTTGCACTTTAAACCTAAATAATCTCTTCAAATTGCAAATCAGCTTGTTTATTTGATTTGAACACTTGTCCTTTCAGCATTTTGTGGAGCTGCCTTTAAGGCTATAATTTACACAAGAGTGTCTGTGCAATCACTTTGTCATTACATGAGTTGAGAAAATATACAATTTATTGTAATGGGTAAGATTTTGAAGCAGATAGTTTTTCAGTGCCAACTTTTAGGCTTTACCCTTTTCTAAGTTGGTACATTAGCAAAAGAAGAAATTTCTATGTTTTGAGTACAAATAAAATGAATCAGCACTCCTTAAGATCATCACTGCTCTTACTTTGCTTCAAAGATGCATAGATTAGTCCTGGTGTTTGTTTATGAAAAGATATAAAACAATATATCAAATATTTAATGTAAAAAAGCTGAAACAAGTGCCTTCAACCAGAAGTACTCATTGACTCATTAGATCATTTGTGCCTAGAGCAAAAACAGACAATATTCTGCAAAGTAAATCTGGAGATTTGGACCAGCACAGCACCACTAAATCCTGCCAGTCTGCCGCTTCACATGATCAATAGCCATGAACAGAAGGGAACTAGAGACTTGCTTTGCTAAACTTTCGAAACGTGCCAACTCATTTTGGTTGGCTCTTCCCGTGTAGTTTTAATCTTATTGGCCTTAGCTCCAATTTATTCATATGTGTTATAAATAAACTATCAGCTCAGAAACTCAGATTACTGAATGTGAAAAGAACTCAAACACATTTTGAATGATGCAGTCCTTGTTGAAATTCAGATGAAAAGGCATGCATTGTTTTTAATTTATAGTCTGGTGGCAGTGATTATCTGTATTGTCATTGTTTTCCAGGAACTTCATCAATGTTGATTCCTTGTTTTGGATGTCAAATATCTCCTGAAATTGATCTGACAGAAGATCATTAGAGAGTTTTATTTAATGGACAGATTCAGGTGACTCAGTTTGAGTATGCTTCCAACTACCTTTCTTATAGCAGGAAGCTTCTTCTGTTGTCATATTATATATGAAAATGTTCTAATGAACAATTTAACTACATAAACTGAAACTGTAGAAGTTATCTCATGTGGGATGGCCTAAGAAAGAGTTGCAGTGTACAGGATTTGCCCATCACTTTTCATTAATCTAACTGGCCAAGTCAACCCTCTGTTCCCAGCCTCACAATCACTATCATATGTAACTGATGGGTGCATTAATAAAAAAAACCCTGAAACATCATTAATTTGTTGCAGTAACAATGGAAAAAAATTAAATGCTTTTACAGAAGGCAATCCATTGAACATTATCTATTGCACAAGATTATTTTATATAATCATAATAATAAGTAACCTTAACTCCAATTTTTGCCTTTATTACAACTCTGACTGCAAACAGTTAGTCATGCTGTTTGCAGTCTGTTGCATGACTGTTGTCGTCATGCAACAGTCAGAAGCCTCTGACTGTTCCTTGACGATCTCAAGTTTCTGTAAATGTTTTCATTTTATGAAGAATTCAAGTTCTGAGGCTGCTGCTGCGTCATTTCCCAGTACAACACATCCAAAACACTAAAATCTGTCATCTTGACAGATTTCTGACAATATAAAGAACCAGGAGGATCAAGGCCTTAGCAGAGCTCCTAAAGCAGGTAGGCCATATAGCAGTCAGTGAGGACCTACTGTACATAATAGTTTTACTCAAAGCTTTCAATAATTTAAGACTGGTGGTCATGACCACCAGTCTTTTTGTTGGAGTGACTTTCTTTTTGTAGCAAGTGAGATCCCACTGAGTCACTGGGAAGAAGGTACCAGCTTGCTTAAAGCTGAAAATAAACAATCAGATCCGAACGTCGTTTACTTTGGTTTTTATATTCAAATAACAGTAGGTACTGTTTTTGTTGCCCTCTAATTATAGCAACAATATTACATTTTCTCATCAAAAAAATTTCTTCAGTATTCTCTTTACTTATTTTAATGTGGTGTCACATTGCTGTGCTAAAAGTGATATGGAAATATGATTTGAGATTTTGGGTCGCGGTTCCACCATCAGCTCCTCAAAGCTCTCTCTCAAAACAAAAGAGAGGGGCTGCATATATGCATTTAAATTGCTTCATCTAGTCCTTGATCATATTTTTATCAACTTTTGGCTGGAGCTGACTGAGCTGTGCTCAGCCATTGAAGTGTGAAGGTTCTCAGAGTACACATTTAAAGTGACAGCCAGATTGTTTTTTATTTTTACTAAACGGCTACTCGTCTCAATGCTGCCAACTTTAAGAAAGCATTTATGTTGAAATTATTCCCTACAAACTTTTAGAAAATACTGCATCTAATATTGGTTTTAAATAACTGCTATTGCCTTATAAGCTGAGATTCTTTTCTGGGGACAGTTTAACAAAACACAGTCTGTAGAATATATTGATTTTATGTTTTGACATGAAGATTTGTTGACAGGCCTGTGACACCTGACATTTGTACTTATGGGACTTGATTCAGTTTGTTTTAGGTTTCAGAGACAGTTGATCAATTTATTTTTTACTTTTTGGTTAATTTTAAATGTTTTTAAATGTCTTTTGTTTTCTGTAAGTTCATATATTCTGTCTCTCCTTATCTCGCCTGAAAGCATTTATCTTTAATTCTTTATTAGCCATCTAGTAGCTGGTTTTAACTCTTTATTAATATTTCATTGGTATGAATATTTTTTCAGCCATAATTATATCTAAGCTTCATTTATTTATCTTTTTGTTCCATGCAATCTGCAGCGTGGACAGATTGCATGGAACAAAAAGATAAATATATATATATTTATATAATCAGCTTTCATAACTTCTTATTGATGAATCTGAACAAAATACCCTGTGATATTTGCAAAATATTCACACTTGATATCTGAAAGATGAGAACTGAAGTGTCTAAGTGGCTCTGTGATAATCGTTATGATTGCAGGAAATAAGCAGTATTCTACACAACTTAGTATCTGCATGCTTGTTTGACTATTAAATATCACTTTCTTTTTAAACTTGTAAATCTGAATTAAACCTCGTCTTTTATTCATCTGTTCCTCAGATTTTCAAATCCGGGATGACGTTTTTAGTGAACATTGTACTCTGCTCTGTTTTTGTTGCTCCAGCAATTACTAATTTAAATGTAACTAATGTTGTGAAATGGAATAATTAAAACAAAAGGCCATCTGGGGGTCAATCAAAAACACCATCTGTGGATGCCAAAGATTATGACTTTTATACCCAAACATCTGGTGAAAAATGACTTTGGTAGACGATTTTAACAACACATCATTAGACCTTAATTAGTAAAGTTGACTTTGGGGATCTGGGGATTTTCTATCCACCTGGCTGGGCTTGTCAACCCTTGTCTGCGTCATTTCAACTCAAAACAAAAAGTTAGAAAAGCTTTCTGTCACTGTACAAAAGTTAAAATGTCACATTAAGGTAGTAAATGCTCATATTATTGAAATGACATTTGTAACAAGTATGTGATTAATTGCAAGTGGTCTTTGATCAGTTAAGCTCCTGATTATGAGAATTGACTGACACTGGATGTATTTTGTTGTGTTTTTTTTTTTCTTGAGGAAAAGGGAATTTTAAAAAACTAGTTTTCTGGTCCCATATGTGAGAGTAAGTTGTTAATAATGGTAACAAATCTTTGTTTACTACGTTATCAATAGGCAGTCCTTCAGTTAAATTGTTTTCAGGCCCCCAAAGAAATGCAGGGACCAGCTCTGTGCAATGTGCAGTGATTGGATCCTCCTCAATCAGTTATCAATGTATTTACACCCATAAAAAGCCCCATTGACTTGAGATAAGATTATGTAGCATATATGTTAGAGTCCAGACTGAAAGAGATCAAGATCAATGTGAAGTTCATATAAACTGGTATAAAGTGACAGAAATTTTTAAAGTCTTCTCTTTTTTTTTTCCTTTTTGTGTCCAAATTAAACTCTTGTGTTCTAGATTTAAGTCAGAGTTTTTGTGGTAGTTCTTGAGCCTGATATTTAAAGGAAATTGGGAGAAAATCTGCTTGAGGCTGTTGATTGGAGAATGTCAAGTGATCCCAAACATAGTGGCCGACCCAGTGAATATTGAGTCATTGTTAGTTTCGGATCTGATCTTTCTTGTTTTTAGATGATTAGCGGCACACCGCCTTGCAAAATTATGAACAGTTTGAACTTTTCAAACTTTTCTTGCGACTAAAACCTGGCAGGTGTTATTTTTAGAGGAAAAATTCAATAATTTAGTAAGACACTGTACCCACGAGCTCCAAAATGCCGCATTCTTCAGCCCTGTGACCTTCAGGCCCTTTTTTGTAGCCAGTAGGTACTTATTCCATTTGTAAATCCACAAAATTAGTATTCCTGTGGTAGGAAAACAATAATTAAAGTGAGTTTTCTTTGCAAAGTGAAGAAGAGGATGTTTTTCCTGCTTTGCTTGTGTTGCATCATCAAAAGTAGCAGTGGTGACTGTTCTTCCCACCTAGCAGCGTTCATGAGCCCCACTACTATCGCACTGTCTCCTCATGTTGAACAAAATGGACTGAGGAGTATCTAAAGGCTTATCACTTGCATTGTGTTGCCCTGGATTCTGCTTGCCTGTGTTATGTCCATCCCTCTCTCTCCTGATCCACATTTGGCATGGCTGGATGGTCATTTTGCCAGGGGAGAATAGGAAGAGATTGTGTGCAGCCCTTCAGTGTGCTCTCCCCTCATGTCTCTTGATGTGTCTGTGGAGCAGAGAGGCAGCTAAGTAGCAAACTATAAAGAGGTGACTGTGTCCTGTTGATTAGGTGAATAGAAATTCACTGCAGTGTTTGCTGTGGTGTTTACTTCCCTCTGCAAACACAAAAGTCAGGTTGGAAGTGTAAATGAAAAGTCATTGTCTCCATTTGTTTTGTTTTTTTGAGATGATATGAAGATTTAGTGCTGTGATGGTGAAACTCTATTTCACTATTCAAACTGAATGAGAATCGTCCTTCTAAAGTAAAAGAGTGTGGCCTATTCTCCACTAACACACTATTTGATGAGTATCTCTTACCATTATGCTTCAGTGCGTCTGAGCGTTTCTTGCCTCCAGACGCAGTGAAGAGAAAAGAACACATCCTGCAGAACTGACAGAGTTTATTCTTTTTACTGTCAGAGCTATTTGGAAAACCACTGTTCTTTGGTGACAATAAAGGGGGGTTGTCAGGCAGAAGCCCTTCAAGTTGTGAAGTGAGCTCTGATTGCAGGTAAAACCACAACAGACTGAAATCTTTTCTGTCTTTTTTTTTTCTTGCGTGCTTCTGCTGGTTGGTAAAGAGAAGCAGATTAAAAACCATTTCTGTAATATTACCTTCACAGCATGCCGTTTGTCAGCTTAGTGGGGCTCTCTGTCAAGCCCTGCCATCACTGGTGCTGCACGTTTTGCAGGTTTGCAGCAAAAATTTCATTAGCAGAGGAAAGCCAAAATGAAATAAACGCCTTTTTCTGCCTCATCAGTGAGATTCAAACTGAGCATGAGTTGCGTAAGTGCTGCTAAATTTATCAATGCTCATTTTATGCAAAGCCTGAGCTCCCAGGCGCAGACTGTGTGATGTTCAGTATAGAGAGAGGGAATGGGTTTTGTTTTCCCGCAAGACATTTGATTTCTTTTTTTGTGTCTGGAAAACAAGACGTTTTTTAAGAAAAGGTCATGATAATTTTAGCCACATTTTCTTGAAGGGGGATGGGACGTGACTCGTTTCACTCAAATGCACAAAGAAAATCAAAGCAACGTCGGTTGGTAAAACATGAGATTACAGTCAAAAGTCAATGACAGTTGTATCCCACTGTTTCTCCACTTATCCTCCACTGCGTGAGAAGTAATGGATATTTGAAGAGGAGAATTAATGTTTTTCAGTTGTGCCCTGAAAGAAAAAGTGTATGTGCTTGGTTCATTCACAGTGAAGTCTTAAAGTTGTCAGCTTGTAAAAGAAGCTTCCTCATCTCACACAGGATCTCTGTAGACAAACAGGCGGCTTTCCTGCCTTTTGATGCACCATCTTCCACCTCTCTGAAACACACACATAAGTGCACACACATTTATCTCCTAACACCCCTGACAACCTTCCCTGACAATGTTCACTCCTTAAACCCAACACTTAATCCCTGTCTTTTTCTAATTCCATGCTTTAATCCTCATCATGACCTAAACTTAATCCTAATTCTGCCACTTGGCAGGTATGTTACTTTTCTACTTTCACATTTTAAAACTTCTTCAGTTTTGTTGTTCTTATCGCTTACATCCACTAACTGATAGCCTCTTGCCTTAAGTGATAACTAAAAAATTGATGGCCTTGTACCCTGGGTGCCTTTGGATATCTTGGATATGAAAAAAAAAAAAAATCTAAGCAAATTAGTCCAAAAAGTAAATTATGGGTATAAACATAGCATGGTGTCATGTGGGGATAAAACGTGTGCTCTTGGTTTCTAAAGGAAACAGAGCAGAGCAAATAAAATTTGAGCTAAAGGAACAGGATACAAAGTTCAGCGGAAGATATATGTGAAATTCCAAGAGACATTAAATCTAGCTGCAGAAACCTAGATTTGAAAGAAAACACATTTAGAAAGCAGTTTTTCATTGTCATAGTTTCTGTTTATAAATTGTCGAGAGAAATTCCACACAACTGACTGGCTGCTTAAAAGGTACATGAAGCAGAACTTGCTTTCTCACTAAAACTTTTTTCTTGCATCATCAGTGCTCACTCAGGTGATTTCTCCTTAAATAAGAAAACACAATGCACGTGTTACTGTACGCAGGAGCAGGTGTTGCACACTGCTTCCATGCAACGCTTGCAGTTTTTGCATTGTCTGTGTTTGGTCAATGGTGACTTTAAATAATGAAAAAGAAAACTTACTCAATTCTGTAACACAGCAAAAGACTGCAGAGCTGTAAATGCTGTGCATCAGGTCACCAGGACCGTTTACATTGGATATGCTTGTTCAAATGAGACAAAAGAGATGTTATTTATTTGGATAACCTATCTACTACTTTCTGAATACTTTACAGGTGACACAAACCTCTAAATGATTATGTGCTGCAGTCTGAAAAGATGCATCTGCTGTTTTCTCTACCTTTGGGTTCCTGTTGTTTTTACTACTTGTCATTCCTGACCTGGCTGCAGCATCGTGCCCATTGCAGATGGCAGGCCTTCTTGCACATTCACTGAACCAAACAGAAGTGTTCTGAGCCAAGACAAGTCAGACTTTCTCAGTGTTTTTAAAATTACGCATTTCCCTTTAAATTCACCATGATTGCCATAAGTATTTTATTTTATTTTTTTTGCTAATGCAACATTTCAATGTGAATCGCACTACTTTGTGTAGATGGATACTTCATAGTCTTAGAACATCAAACTGAATGTCCTCAGCAATAATTCAATGACTCGTCTTGTGTTTATGGAACCTGCCTTGAATCGCCACACAACAGTTGAATTTTTGATACGAGCTGCCTTTGTACTACCTGGGCTCGGCTGAGCTGCGTTTTGGATCCGATTCGCAGTATCGTGGATCATTAAACATTTGTGACACAATCAGCATTTGCATGTATAAAATGGAGGAAAGGAGCCTGTGCAGAGAGGAGCTGGATTCTGATCAAACCTTTATGTTAGCAAGGAGGTGTTTTTCTTTTTTTTGATCCAGACTACACTGCCTGTTACCATGACGACAAACTGAAATTTGACTTCATGCATTTCACCTAAGTGCTCTTTTTCATCACTGAAAACATTCTCTTTACTCCCTGCAAAGTAACTCCAGATATGCCTCAGTTCTCCTTACTTTTTATACAGCTTCAGTTTGACAATAAGCTCCTCTGATTGAATCAGCCTGAAATGGCATGAGTTTATTTGCTATTCACAGATAGGGTGGAGTGACATGGTGTTTAATGGTGACCCAGTCTGGGAAAACCACACAGAAGTGCCACGCAGAAGACGGATGAGTGAGGGCAAAAAGGACATCTGTTCAGGGTCGTCTGCCACATGAGGCAAGAAAATACACATTTTTAGCCTCTGAACAAAAAAAAAAAGTTCTATCCTCCACCTTATGCGGAGGACAGTACGTACGAAGAGTGCAGAGGGAAACTTAGTGTTCGAAAAGAAAGCTTCTGAATACATCAAATCTGGATCAGTTTGATCACTTAGTGCTCAATTGTAAATTGTAAAAAGTTACATGTTTCCCAAAACTGAGGCCTTGATAGAACAGCTGATTTTACACTAAATGCATTGATAAACTACTGATTAGTTGCACTGGATCTTTTAGGAAATTGTTTTTAATCTGCTCCTTTATTCATAAAAAGATTTTCAAAACTATGTATAATTTTTCTTCCACTTCTAAACCTTACTCTTGTTTGTAGCACATGCTTTAAAAGACACTCTACAATTTTCAGTCTAAATTATCTAGCCTGATAGTTTTTTTTTTTTTTTTTTTTGGGGTTGGAACTTGCATTAAAAACTGTTTTCATACTTTTCTTTTATGGCATGCACAACTGCTTAATCTAATCAACTCCAAAATCACCAATGTCATGGAGCACATTGGTGGAAGTTAAATTGATACAAACTGTAAATGTTTTGAAGTAAATTTGTTTATCCATTGTTCTAGTGTCTCATGTCTTTCTGCTTTTCCCTTTTTGAGCATAATGTTAGCATTTGGAGATCTTTCCATACATTTATTAGTCTTGTGAACTCATTTGTTGTCGATTTCTACTTTTTTTTTTTTTATACACATGTGAATCCTGCATCACAGCAGAAGCCATATTTTTTTAACCAGAAAACACATCGTTCTACGTGTCAATTATTATAGAAGGAAATTGAAAGACATATGCTGAGGGAGTACATTCAAGGTCAGCACTGCTGGGTCTGTGCAAAAGCTGGTAAATGGTCCCCATAGGGGTCACTGCCTTGGATCATGCTGACTTTTGCCTGGCAAAAGGCCTACTCACATCCTGGGAATGTAAAAAAGCAGTTTGCTCAGAGCAGCAGGAACAATTATTGCTGACAACTTTTCCATCAGCTGTCCCATGACAGCACTGTTTGTAAAAGAAGCAGCCAGGTACCCTTTAGGGGTTTGAGGGATTGAATTTCAGGGTCCTGAAGTACACACTGCTGTGGCATTGGGTTTCCATCCAGACAGTAACGGTGTGTGCCAAATTCTTTGGCATGACTAAATGGAAGCAGCCACGGACCATGTGACAAGATATTGTTCTCTGGTAGGTGTTGTCTTACACCTCTGAGGAGTGGGGTCTTTTCCTGGAAGATGTAAACGGATGCTTTAACTAGTCTGAAGTCCAGACAGCTCTGCAACAGCATCATCTTCACAATTAGTAACCAAAGATTATGAAATTTATGAGCTATTGTAAAAAAAAAAATGTTTATTAAACAATGTATCTTAGTATGTTTGTCAAGACCTATTTAAATGAAAGAGCTCTTGCATTTAAAGGCTCATTCAGATTTAAGTTTTTTTTCCCCCGAAAGAAGCCAAACTTTTCAAGGGCTTACAAAGTTTTTGACAGTGACTTGGATACAGTTCACTCTAAATCAGTTAACTTTATAGTGCCAATTATAAAAAAGATTTCAGACAACTGCATTGAGTTATTTACCTTGCAGTAATCCTTTGTTCTGCGCAAGCATATGTCAACAGTAGAGAGAAATGACTGTTTTAAAGGAAGGAACCTCCAGCAGAAGCATGCCAAGCATTAAATGAATATGAGAAGGAACTGACTCAGGAATAACAGGACAGATAAGAGGTGCTTTTAACTGTATAAACACTGAGCGAGGAGTACTTTTAATCACAAAGAGTTCACCAAATCAGTGCAAGCAATAACTGTCAATGCACCTGACCAGGAGAAACGCTGTTAAAAACAGAAGTACTGATCAAGTGGTACTTTTAATGAGACATTAAACAAAGAGAGGACATTGGTTAATGATATCAATAGCTCTGTAAATGAAGCCATCCATAAAAAAGTTCACTACTTAAATGAGTAGCACTGAGCATGCAGTGTTTTCTAGAGAAAGAAAAACAAAGTATACAAAGTTAATGGCAGCAAATAAACAACAAAGTGGGGAAATGCAGTCAGTGTGTCCCACAGCAATCTAACCCTTAAACAATGTAACTATAGAGTAAGCTCAGCATAATATAAACCCAATGTGGTTCTTAAACTGTGGTACACGATCCACTCAGGCTACTTGGGCTACCTTCGACAGCCCTTTTGGAATCAGCTGTTTGCAAGGTGAATCAAAGGCTAAGTAGCTACTATGTAGATTCATAAATATGCAGCCATGCTTTATGCAATCCAGCAGAAATTTGTTCACAAATCCAGGTTGTTATTTAGTTATGTATGGTAAAGTTTTATTCAGATGTAAAATCTTTATTACTGCAGCTATTTCTATTTTAAGCCTTTGATGGCCAGACTGTATTTTGAGGTCATGGGTTTTTACTTGGAACTCTGTCTCATTGTTTGTTTGCAAGTTTCTAATTTGGATGTGCAATGTTTCCCTTCTTATTAGATGTGGCAAAACACAACAAACTGAAAAAACCCCCCCAAAAAACAATCTGACATTTTGAGGTAGAACTACAATACATCTAGATGCTATGTACATAGAAAACTTCTATCTAGTGGGTTGTTACTTATTTAAAGAGTTGCTAAGCCGCTAATCAAAGTCACTGACTAAATGTTGTATAAAAACGTTGAAGGACTTCTGGCACATGGACAAAAGCTAGGATATGGCTCAACAGGAGAATAACAACCAAAAGAGCTACTTCCCACTCTGCTTTTATAAACTCTGGGATAGTCCAGAGTAACTTTACACAGTAAAGTTTCAGACCAAGAGTTTAAGACCTGGGGAACAATGAACTCTTTAAGCTGAAACTATTATTTAGACTTTTATTTGACAAAATAACATCATAAGCTCTATTCCAGATGCAACAGACAATAAAAAGAAGCATAAAATGAGGAAATACAAGCCTTTAATACAATCTATAAAGTCTTTTTACAGAAATTATCTGTGCTGGATGTTCATGTGCACGTAGTTTACTTTTAAAAGTAGGCCATTTGAGAGTGAAATAGTTTGCATCACTGCCTCTTTTACTGGCAGAACAATGCAGCCATCTGAATGAGTTAGTGGCAGACATTAACTCGTGTTTCTGGTTGCTTTGAGAATGAGCGACAGTAGTACACGGCGCTCCTGTGAATAATCAGTGAGATGTGTTGTTTGGTAGAGAGTGCTGTAAAGGTTGAGTTTCTAAATATATCTTTTAGATTGCTCTTCTTTTTTTCAAACCATGTCAACTCAAAAGATGGACCTTTCAACAAACTCCTGATAAAGGCTTGTTAAACTTTAAAATATGTGGTATCTGTTTCTGCATCACCTGAGAATTTTTGAAAGTAAAACATTGTGCATCCCAACAGGACTTTGTGTTGTGAAGCGAGGAGGCAGAGTACAAACTCTGCCAACTTCATCCATCAGCAGCTTGACAAATGACCTGGTGTTTGTCCAAGAGTCAAGTAATTGCACCACAACGGGCTCACTTAAAATATTTAAACGTTGTTGAACATGAACAGCTCGGGCATCGAGTTTAAAAAGCAGCCGTCATTAAAAGCTTGTGTGGATGAAAGGTTCTGTCACTGTGATATTCACTCCCCTCCCCCGCTGACGGAGCTGAGGAAAAGAAACTTTCAAAAATATGTCCAAACACTTCAGCCGACTACAAATGAGATGAGAAAGCAGAGAGAGAGTGAGATGTGCCATGTTTTCTCAGATCCGTTTAGATCTGCTTTCAAACCAGAAAAGCAGTGACAGAATAGTTTTGGATCAGTAGGGATGGATAAAAGAGGGAGTGAATTATTTAAAAAAACAAATATTTTGCTTTCGAATTTACCCAGATGTCTTGTACAACAACGTCCATCTGGCATTCGAAGCAAAGCAGAAGAAACTGCTTGAAAAGTCATTTAGAGAATTCAGTGAGTTATGATTTGAATCGGATTTGGGCCTCATTCCTCCATAAACAAACTTATGAAGGACCAGCTTCAAATCATGGGTGTGATAGTGTGCCAACCAAGGTGCAGGCTTGTGGATAAAGTACTTTCCCCCCCTGCTGCGTTTTCACAATTTAACTCCAGGAACCTTTTTTTTTTTTTTTTCAATAACCAGGATTTTTTTGGGGGGCTTTTTTCAGTTTTTGCTTTTTCATACTCTAAAATGTTTCAGATCACCAGGTATGTTTTAATGTAAGACAAAGATTAACTGAAAAGCTAAATGTATATTTTTGTAGGATTATATTCAAATATGGCCCTGTGTAAAACCTGAGATCAAATTTATAAGCCAGACCTGATTACAGAGACTCAAATAATCTCTTACTACGACAGACTGGCGACCTGTCCAGGGTGAACCCCGCCTCTCGCCCGGAACGCAGCTGGAGATGGGCACCAGCAACTCCCGACCCCGTTAGGGAGAAGGGTGACGGAAAATGGATGGATGGAAGTAATCTCTTAAATAAACTTATCAGATGATATAAAAAATGTTTTCTGAAATGCAGCTGCCTGAATTTAAGAATGTAAGAATGTAAATCACATTCTTACATAAATGTGATTTCCAGCTGCTGTAAGAAAGAAAAAACATATGAGTGCTTTGACTTTGCTATATTTTCCCATGTTTAAGAAGCAGCTGATCATCTCAGTCCAACTAGTTGGTGCTTTATGCAGAGTTTCAGCCTCACACGTGTTGAAATGATTACTAGTTGAATCAATCATGAAATATATGAGATGGAGCTTCTCCATGCATTAAACATGCTGATGCGAGTTCATTTTCATATGTGCAGACAGATCATCTGTATCATCTAGGACTAAGTAATGCCATTCACATGTTTGTGAACCATTAAAGTGCAAGTGAACATGTTACAACTTGATTTTTTTTTCAGATGCATAGAGGCAAGGTTGAAATATTTGACAAAGCCAGTGACTTTTTATGCTACTAAATGTACTTAGACTCTATAGAGTGATTGGGGTATTGAAAAAAGAACACTAGAACCTTACTGTCACTGGATAGCACACCATCATCTGATAAATCCCCTAATTTGTTGCAGTGGCTTTTTATAAAGCAATTTCTTAAATTAATTGCCATTACTCTGAATCCCATGTACCCTGCGAACACCTTAAGATAAAAAATGAGCAGGAGAATCACTCTGGAGGACAAATGTCTGTGTTCCCATCCCGGATTTGTTGCCCCTGTGATCTGATCTCAAATATGAATATGGCAACAAATGAGTACAGCAGATGAATAGAAAGTTGGATAAATAAATCAGTTCTTTTTCCCACCCCGCTCGATATTGGCTAATCAAGATATTTTATTTTGATGGATTACTTGTCGACATTTTGGTAGTCAGCAAATTGTTCACAAAACCATTCTGGGAATGGTTTTTATCAGACTACCATGAATAAAATATTTTAGTTGCATAGACTAGGTAATTTCTCTGGGTTTCATCAGCATCAGTGGCATTTTGATGTTCCGACTAAATCAGTTTCGAACAGCAAACACCACGAATTGAAATGTTTCCAAAAAGACATCTTAAAACTGTTTTATTTTCTGAATTTTTATTGAATATATTAGATTTTTCTTTAATCAACGTTGCACATATTCCATTTTCAATCACATCTCATATTGCTGTCTACAAAATATTATGAATGTAGAAAATCCAGAAGTTGGAAGGTTTACCCCACCAAAAATAACAAAATGAAACAAAATGAAGGAAACAGAACAGGAGAATTAAGGTCAGAAGTGACGAGCTCCAGAGATGCAGAGAAAGGGAAGAAGAGGAGCACCCTCGTTGGAAAAGAATACAAACATACCTTGGGTTAGAATGCATATTTCTCAAAACAAAGCATCATGCAGAATAAAAGCAAGGCTGGGCAAAACGCACATGAATAATTCTCAACACCTGAACTGTAGAAGTATTTTACAAGTTCATTAATACTCATTTTGTTGTTTTTCTGTTGCTGACTGATGATATTTTTTGAGTGATGCCGACAAATGAACAGTTTGATTATTAGGCGCACACACAAGTGAAGTAGGAACATTGAAAGTAAATGCACCCCCCGCCTTTACTGTCCCACAAACTGATATAATTTCCATCACAGAACATCTACAGCAATCTCTTAAAGAACTGTTTACTTCTGGGCATTCAAAACGACCATGAGAATCATTGTCAATGATGATAGATATGCTGAATTTCAATCATAATGTACATATGATTGTACCCTTGGCTGACCAAACTGCACGACTTTGCATAGAAAGGTGATGATTATTGGTTTGCTTGTCCCACTTTTTTTTCTTTTTGGATTAAAAAGTAAAAATATACATTGTTCATTTGCGTTTACTATGTGTGCAACTTTCTATCATTTACACACCAACCCTCCTTCATTAAGCTTTCAGTCTGTAAATGAGAAAACATGCTAATAGACAAAATGCAATTAAATGAAGGCAACATCTGCTACAGCTTCAACAGCACATGTGCACAAATCTAATTTTACAGCTAGAGAAAGAACCTGAATGAATGTAAATTAAATCATAGAAATTATTTTTTTTGTTTTGCTTCTTTTTTGGGGGGTAAAATTTATAGTGAGAATAAAGTATTTTGACTCCTTGAACTTTTTCACAGTTGTCAAGTGGAAGGAAACAGATCTGTGGTTTTCCATTTTTTTTTCAGTTATTTTTGTTTTTTACTAATAAAATCTGAAAAGATCTCAGTTGATAGAAGTTAATTGATTCCAAAAGCATGCCAGATTTGGAAACAAATAACTTCCTATTGACACAACTTATAAGTTCACCATTTTTCATCATCTTGTCATTGGGAAGCTTTTCTATAGCAGGAACAGGGAAGCTGGTAAGAGTTGATGTGAGACACAAATACAGGCCAGTCCCAGAAAAAAACATTTAAAGGTTGCAGAAGACTTAGATGGAGGTTCACTTGCTAACAAGATGACTCTAAACATTTAGCCAGAGCTAAATGGGCAAGATCCAAGTATATTCATGTGTTACCATTTCCCAGTCAAACTCCAGACCTACAAAATTTAGGAAAAGACTTGAAAATTGATGTACACAGACATTTTCTATTCAATTCCACTGAATTTTGGTTACAGAGTACCCAGAAAGTATTTACGGCAGCACTTCACTTTTTCCACGTTTTGTTTCAGCTTTCTTCCAAATTGTAATAAATGTATCTCTTTCTTCAAAATTTTACACACAAGTGGAAAAAAGCTTTGGAGGTTTTTGCAAATGTTAGAAATAGAAAAAAAATAAAAAATTACATAAGCAATCAGTGTTTCTGTCATTTTTGGGAGCAATGATAAAAACTCAGCACAACAGCCTTTAGTCAATTTGGCTCTTTCTTATTTTCAGCTCTTCTAAAGCTCCATCAGGTTGAATGAAATTCAGTCATTTTCAGAGAACTCCAGAGATGTTTAACGGTCACCTCTATATCTAAAGCCCTTCACACAATCTTTCAGTGCCTCAAGACAATCTCAGTCTACAGACAATTCCTTTGATTTAATATTTTATGTTTGACCTCTGACCTGCAGTGTCAACTATGGGACCTTATATAGATAGGTGTGCACCTTTCTAAATCAAGTACAATCAACCACAGGTGGACTCCATTTAGGCTGTAAAAATATTATAAGGCACTGAATTCTTACATAAATGTGATTTCTTGTTTTTCTACTTTTACAAAATTAGCAACAATCTCAAAACTTCTTTTCCACATTATAATAGTGGGATATTTGTGTATATAATTTTAAGAAAAGAGGTCATTGTAATGCAATATGGAGTAAGGCTGCAACATAACAAAAAAAGTGAAAAAAGTGAAGCAGAGTGAATGCTTTCCAGATGTACCGTTAAAAAAAAAAAGTTTGATTGTAATGTACTGAAAAAGTTCAAGAATTAAGAATACTTTTAAAAGGCATTTGAACAGACTGCAGTGTAATTGCAACCTGTTTTTAGTTTATTAGTGCTTCGAGGTATTACTTGTGCCGTCGCTCAAGATATTTCAAATTTTGAAAAGATTTGTGAATTTGATCACCTTAACTGCTTAAGTCAATGTACTCCAGTTGGTTTTTATTTGACCCACAATTAGAGAAACCAAGTTCACAGCCAAAACAAAAACACAATTTTCTCAGTCAGCAAGTTGATATTTTTTGCTTTTCTTAGACTAATGGCTTAGTAACTCTAGGTGCGGTTTGCGTTGTTTTATTCCTGTCCACAGGGAGAAACTCACATGATTCACCATTTCTTGTGAAAGGGAAATCTCAAAGCTTGACATAGGGAGGCCAGTGTAATTAATTTATTTCACATTAGCTTCAGTACACACACTGCCGCTAAGCAGACTCAAAGGGCCGAGGAAAGGTGCTGTGATAAGATATGCTTCTGTTTCCATACCTGCTTTTATTTTCAAACCACACATTAGTTCACAGTTTCAAAACTGTGCTCCTCATTTCCTAAAAATGTTGCACTCTGTGAAAAAAATCAACTGCTTTCTCCACAGAGCTTCAAACATGTCCCAGAAGGTTTTACTCGACTGATGCTTTAGCAGTAAGGTCCTTCATTAGCATGTATTTTTAGTAAACTAATAAATAGCATATCTATATGAATTCAGTTAGATTAAATGCATGCATCCAGCCTCTGGACAGTGTTTGCATTAGTGACTCTGCTCTGCAGGAGATAAATTGTTAAAAGCGATCTGAAAGGTTTCCGATCAAACAGTATTGTACTTCAGTACTTCATTACAAATTCAACTTGTGTCACCATTTTGCATTTCAGAAGACTTTCCAGGCAGGTGTGATTTTATTCTGATGTCAAGACATTTCTCTAAAGCTGTTACATTAGCTTTTGTACTGAGACTACTGCAGTACTTTCAGTTCATGCAGTTTGTCTGCTGTAGAAAATGTCAATAATAAGGCGTTGAGAGCAGGTTACAGAGCTGGCTGCTTAGGAAAAAACATATCCCATTGTGTCAGTTTATTTAAGACAAAATAAAACCTTATCACATTATATAGCACATATTTAAATTTCTGGCAAAAACATACAATTTTCATGATTTCCTTTGGATCATTTGGTATCATTTTTATTTTATTGACAGTTTGACTGTCACAATTAAATATTTAAATAACACTCTGGGATCCTATAAATGTTCTCAAGGAAAATATAAAACTTTATTCAACAGAAAAAACATTGTTAAACCAATCCTCAACAAGGTGTTTGTTGTATTTGTTGACTCATTAATTTAAATCTATTAAGTTAATATCTGATAGTATTTCTGATTTAAGATGTTTACGTCTCAGCCTTTACACCTTATTGGATTATTTGCTCAGTCACACCAATAATCATTAATTACGCTGATGATTTAGCAGTACTGGCATACAAAATCATATTCATCTTCAGCTCATGAGATGTCCTGGATAAATATCTCCTTTTAATTTAGCGTTTTTGATCCCTGCAGCCTAAAGTCACTATCAGCCCTTGGGATGCTCTGTCTCCTTTGCATGACTTAGCATGAATCCTCTCTTTGTTACAACTCTACCGCTTATTAAAGCAGGTGTAAGTGAGCCATGCATCAGCGCCACTGCAGCCCCACAGCCTGATAAATTATTTTAATTCACAGATAAAGGAAATCGGTTAGAGGCTATCCAGATTGTTTGTTCCACTTGACTGGAGGATCAATTCCCAGGCTGGTCATGTTCTTGTTGAATCTCCTAACCTGTGGGTATGTTACTCCTAGGCTTAACCTCCCTTGTGGCGATATCAAGCTGTAGCTGAATCATTTGTACCTTAAGATATGTTAAGTAGGTACCTCCCAGGCACAGTTTAGTGTTGGTGTGATATCACCGTTTAAGGTCTCTATGCACCGGAGAAGCAAATGTTCAGATTTCAATCCTCAGGTTATGTCCTGCTCCTCGACCGGAGCTGATGGGATTTAGGGAGCCAATACCGGTGTCAAACAGCTCATGCTGGAGGTGCATAATGTGAGAAAATCAGTTGAACAAAATCAATTCTGAACATATTTTTACACCCTGGTTATGTTGTCATTCAAAAAAATGAGAAATACATGAGTCGGGTTATTCTTTTTCTAATATGTCCTGTAGATGGGATGTGGTTGATCTTTTAATGAGGTGCATTGACTCAAATATCACCTTTTAGGAAATGGCTTGGTTGCATCACACCTCTAACAACCACCTGTTAAATATAAGGCTACTCTGATTGTGATTTTGTTCTACAAGTAAAAGATTATGTGCCTTTTAAAAATAATAATAATACTGTGTGCAATATTTCTCAGCCATATTAAAGTAGGTATGTTGCAGTGACGTGCGGTCAGGTCATCACGAAGAAATAATATATAATGATAAAATAATTTATATTGCTATTTTCATCCTGTAGTTTGTACTACAAAGTACCTATTTTTCACTTAGTTAACCGATTCTGATTATTTTTTCTTCAAAATCGCAAAATTTTCGCATTTTGTGTTCAAATGCTCGGAAGTGCAGCTGGTCAGGCAGCAGAGAGCTGAGCCTCACCTGGGATTGCGTGACCTCTCGCTAACTGCACTGCCTGCCATTCTATGAGCGCATGTCCTCCTGTCTGTACGTCGCCAATGAAATAGTTAAACATTTGATATATGAATTGATATTCCATAATTTAACTACTTTATGTAATGTACAGTGTTTTTTTTATTTATTTTTTTTTGGTCTCCAACGGTGTGTTTTCACACAGGAGGGATCATAAACGCCAAACATATTCGAGGTGAAGCATGCAGTTCTCTTGCCTCATGGCAGGGGGCGCTCATGATCCCAGACATTGTGACTCCACAATTGCAGAGTAAGAGACTCCTTTTGTCAGTTGCTATTGTAAGTTGTCTGCGTGTAGCTGCGCTGATGCAGAGTGAGAAACGCGTGGTTTTGAGTTGTACTTTCACGGTTTTTCTCTTTGCTGTGGAGCATAGCACGAAATTAATAATATAATGTCCAAGTTTGATTGAGTTAACGAAGTTATTCTACGGCGGCAGCGCGGCTATCATGACATGTAAAAGAATCGTCTTTTTCCCCTCCAGCGTTGTCCGCATGCGCGGAATTTCCTCATGTAAACAATAACATGCAGGGTGTCTATATTTGTAAATATGGGTAAGTCAGTGCCTCACCAGCTATGAACCAGACCGCACGTCACTGGTGTGTTGCTATCCGCAAGGCTGAAGTTGCGGTTTTTGCTCCACACTCCTGAATGGGGAATAAAATAGTGGCTAAATGCCCCCTCAAAGTCAGCTTCTCATTTGCTATTTGGAGCTGAAGTTCAGAGAATTCCCATTGGGAACGTAAATGTAAACATAAGTGATTTTTCAAAGATTACATTGATGGTAAAAAATATTGTCATAATTTTGATAAAGTTTTACTTGAGGAGGAATAAAACATTTCAAATAAATCAAATGCATCAGTTGGCAAATGTTTTTAAGTTCCCAAACATGAATAAAAATAATTTTATACATGGATATTCATAGTTAGACTGAACAAATTACACTTTCTATCCAAAACGGAAAATTGTTCTTATCTCAATCTCAAACATTTCCTACGATGTTTATATAAAACAATGCCTGTCTCGTGCCTTGTTTACAAACATATTTATCTTGAAATTTCAACTTTTAAAAAGTTAAAATTTTGAAATATCATTTTGGTTTTTTTGTTGCTGACTCAGATTAAACTGTTCGTTTTGTGTCATAATTAAGAACTTTTAAATTTGTTTAGCCAAAATACAGTTCAATCTGCAGTGACCATAATATACTAAGAGTATTACTCTGCATTACTCTTGTGATGATGTACCAATCGCTAATAATATTTTGACAGCCAAACATATTATCAGACACGCTAAATCCAGACATCAACAATGATAGAAGCAAACAGTGCCAACATCATAACCCTAATGTTTTAGGTCAGATATTTGACATAAAATGTTTTAGTTTTGTTCATGTTGCTCACCTTTTATTTACTATACCTGGACCAATGTTACATTTTTTATTTTTCAGGTGAGGAAAATTCTCAATATTATATAGTACAGTCTCTTTCTGTTTTTATGGTTTATTTTCTATAAACAAAACATGTTTTGTTTACAGAAACAAGAAGTAATCAAATTTCTCTTCATTGAATAAACCCTAAGGTCTTGGTAAAAAAAAAAAATCTTTTTATTAACAAAATGACAAAATAATTGTCTACGTCTTTTCGATATACGTCTTCTCCATAATGATTTCCTTTGTAAACTACCTAACATTTATTTTAAAACTATGTCTTGGTTACAAGGTTCTTGACACTAAGGAAATATTTGGAACATTCAGTAAACATTTTTTTCTTTTTTTCTGAGGGATACAATTTAAGAGGCAAGTATAAATACAACTTCTTAGAAAGAGCAGGAATGTGAACTTTGGATTTTCTTTAGGAAACACTAAGTTTAAGAAGTCTAAATTCAAGCTTTTAAGTGCCAGGGTAACTAACACTGTATGGGAAAGGAAAATATAAGGAAATAAAACACTTTCTTTATAAAAAATATAAAAAATAAATATGAGTTTTACTTGGTACTACTGGAAGGGCAGCTGACTTTTCTACTCATTTTGTTCACAGGCAACATTGCAGGTCTAAGAGGTGTAACTAAGTCCAATGGTTTTCAGATAAAGCTGCACAATGATCGGCAAACTCATGTTCTACTCTAGAAAATAAAACAAAATCTAAAATGCAAGAAAAAAAATCAACAGCATTGAAGAATGTTTGAGCAGCATTTGTAACAACATGAGGAATGTGATTTTATCATGTTTTCAACCAAACAGATTCTTGTGGCTGACGGTCATAACAGTCAAAGAAAGTAAAAAAAAAAAAAAAAAGTCTCAAATTACTGTACCTGCAACACATATTCGGACACACATATATAAACGTCTGATATTTACATTTTTTTTTAATCCCCCTCCTATTCGGAGTGCATCTATATCACAACGTTTTCAGAAGTCCACAACATACAATAAATTCAGGGTTTCACCTTTGGTTATGTAATTATCAAGGCTAGGTTTAAAAAAATATAGAACACATGTTCATGTTACTTTTGCATACAGTAAATTTAGAGTGAAACATATCAGCAAAGCAGCTGGTCAGCTCTAAATTTGAATCTTAGAAAAAAAAAAAGGAAAAAGAGTAAAGTATTTTATCTCATCAATAAACCGGAAGGTGAAAGCTCGCCAAGTTTTGTCTGCCATTTCACCCTGATAGAAAGTGAATGTGGCAGATATTTATGACAGGTGTTTATGTGACTGACATCTTTGCTTTTGTGTACGCGGATCTTGATGAAAGAAGATACTCTTCCAATGTATTTCAGTGTGCTGCACTCTCTCCCATAACTTTATACATTGTCTAAATGAGGATTTTTTTTTGTGTTATGAATATAAATCAAGATTTTTGTTGCCAGCAACTCAGGCCAGCCTTGTTCTGTTGACAATATGAAACAAGAAAAATAAATTTGTACTGTCTGCGTAAGAGCAAACAGCCAACATACTGTTTAAGAACCTATGATGCCTACAAAGCCGACCCAGCTAAAACGTAATGTCGACATTACAACCGAACATCTCTATCATATTAAAATATTCACTTCTGTTCCTTACAAGACACTTTTTCACATCAAAAGAAAACATCTTTAAATTTTATAAGTCTCTTAGTATCATCACTCCATACATTTATATATGTGTAATTAAGGCAATCATTTGGGGCCACGACTTACTCTTTTTCCAAGTCCAGTCTCAACCCTTTGAGGGTTTGTTTACTGACAGATTACAGCAGCTTTCGTCTCTGCTTCTCAGAATTTGTTCGAGGTCCCGTCCGGTTGTTGCTTTTTTCAGTGTCCACTAGTGCTTGAAGTTGACTGGTCACAATGTTTTGCTTGTTGTCTGCACTCTCCAGAGATGGGGGGGATATTCCCTCTCTCTGTAACTGCAGCGCTGCAACACAAAGAGAAACAGGAAATGGGGGAAATTCGTCATCATTCTTCAGAAAATGGCACCTTCAGAGTGGAGCAATTAGCCCAAACACAAGCTTTCACTTCCCTTCCAGTGGACGTGCACTTTGATACCAAGACAGATAAAGTTAAGTAAAGCAAGTTAATAGAAATACTTGTAATGCAATCCAGGATGAAATGTTAAACATCCTAGTCAGCCAGTCATGGTAAAAGGAACATCCTCTGTACTGTTTTATGTGTAGAAAAGTTTAAAGTTCTCCCAAGTTCTCAAATTGACCAATTCATGAAGTAGCAATTATGACGCTTTGGTTTAGCTTTTGCATCAAAGTGCTGAGCAGCAGGGCGTATCTTAGAAAACTTTTCAATAAATGTATTTATTTATTTTTTTTTACTTTTTTATGCATTCATGTAAACAATGTTACTGTAGTCTAAAAATAATAAGGATGGACTCTGGAATTGTCGAAAACATTTCTGAAACAAAAATGACCTAAAAATCCAACTTTCATCCAAACACTTTCAAAAGTGTTCAAAGAGGGTTTGGTTAAAGTCAAGTCAGATGCCAAAATACATTTACAACCCACTCGAGCAGTGTGCCATCTAATGTAATATCTTTAAGGTAATGAGCTGGATCTTGTGAAAACGTATATTGTATTTTTGACATTAAGAAATAAAATTAGATTGGGAAAGATAACTTTGAAAAGGATTGAACACAATTCAAAGAATTGGTCATGCCATTTTATAATTACATGTATCAGCTGCATAAAAGCAAACATTAGCTGAACCCAGGCCTTTTCCCAAAAAAAGTTTCATAAATAGAGAAGAAACTGGTCCTACAATTGAACATTTAGGATCAACTGTCTTCACCGCATAAGACGCAATGTTATAAAGAGAACCATATTTATACTTTACTACCCTATAATTTAAACAGGGTGGACTTTTTTTTTTTTTACAATGACTCCAAATTCCTGAAGGCATCTTGTATTTCTTGAACAGAGAACTTTTTTCGGTTTTAAATTTATTTTAGTGAAATGATGCAGAGAGAGTGCAGCATTTTGAATCAAAGTCTGCTGTTAGGATTACTTCTGGCACAGAAAAAAAAAACAAAGGTAGCTAAGATGGCAATAAAATCATGGCATCACAAATCTGAGATCCAGTTTACAGATAGATCAACGTAATTATTGAAACAGAAACATATGTCAACACGTGTAGAGCTACTTAAATGGTGTTACTGTGTGGATACAGAAGGTGTCTTATTACATCATTTAATATGAATATCATTACTAAGTAAATGTTAACCAAGTTACCCAATAATATTCTCTATTATTTCATTTTAATAGACAATGGTACAATTTTAGTAATCTTCTCTGCAGAAAAGGCTGTAGTCTTTTGTGTTGTTTCTCAAGAGAAGAATAGGTCACATTAAAGAAAATTTAATATACAGTATGATGTAAGATAAACAAATTAAAGCCACAATAAAACACTAAATACTGTTATTTTCACTCTATAATGTGTGCACTTTGATTTGTTTTGGCACAAATGGTATCAAACCATCCAAAGTTAACACTCTTCTTATTCTTTGTTGTCGTTGCTAAAAAATAGACCAGTAATAGATGCTCAGCCATTGAGGTAAATTTTCTTTTTTCATTTGAATTGTAATATTTTACCAACCAGTTAGTATATTATCACCATCATGTAGTAGAGTTACCAGCAAATTCTTACTATATTGAAAAAAGACTGTTTGTGGTCAAACTATTGGTCCACAAAAGAACCAAAAGTTCTACTGGTTCACAAAAGAAGAATTATTGGTTCACAAAAGACAAATTACTCTATCCAATATTCAATAAAAAATTAGAATAATGGAGATTTGTTAAAGGCAAATTGACAGCAACTTTTAAAAAAATGTAGGTAAAAATTCATTCAAAACAACAGCACCACTGCTACTTGGCCTGGAGCCTAGAATAACTTTCTGTTGCTGTTTCTTTTTAAATGGAGTTTCAACTCAAATTGCAATTCCTTCCTCATGAAGTGTTTATGTTCTTATGGTTACGCCCTCTGGGGTGAAACATTTTGCAGAGTAACTGTTCTGTGTCACAGCTATTTGTGCTTATTAAGATGCACACTATTAAAGACGAGTGTCCTCTTTTTAAACAGAGCAGCTGTTGTATAATTCTCTACCTCAATAATTTGAGGATTTCCACAGTCTCATAGGAATTGAAGACATTCTGTATGCAATCATAGCTGCAGCAGACGCAAGGCAATTTTAACAAACATACTGAGTGTTTTATCTTATTCTCTTATTAAGGCTTCAGAGCAAACCATGTGGTTATTTAGATTTGTTTACCTTTAGGAAAAAAAACTACACAACCAATGCCAAATAAACAAATTTAGCACCGAGTTTTACAGATTATTTAATGTGGCACATTGTGCTGTCATATTGGCTTGAACTATTTCACATCTTCTTTGGTTAGAGACGAACCTCAGTGGATTTACCAATTTTTTGGGGATTGACCAATGCAAAAAGTGCATCATCTAACAGCTGTGGTATGCAAAAAGTAATGGTATCCAGTCCCTCAGAGTTGAGGATTTGTAGCCATAACGCCAGCAGCAAGTCTTTTGTAGAATAGGACGCAGTAGATTAAACAATTTTTTTTTTTAAATGGTTCAATCTCAGTCAGATTGAAGCAGAGGATCTGTACTCATCTTTCAAGAGTTCCCCTAGCCTCTCAAATGAATTAAGAACATTTTAACTCATGAATGCGCTTTGAGAAACCATTTGATTGTACCTGTGCCCTCATCTAAGGTTTGTTCCTTAGTGATCCATCTGCCCAACAATTATGGCAAATTTATATTTCGCAGATGTAGAAAAGGATCCCCTCAATGTAATACTGTCACTACCAGTTTTTGCATGAATCAAACTACATACTGAAAGATTTCAAGCTTTCCCTCAACAGTGACTTTCGTCTTGGCACGCTTTCACAAAGGCTCAAGCAAAGGCTCAATTAATAGTTGTCCTGCTGACAGATTCTTCCATGTGACGCGAGCTTTGAATTCTTGCAACTCCTCAAAAGGCTTCCATGCTGGCCTGTCAGTCGAGATGCACAGCAATGTTTTTGTTGGTTTTCAGCATTTCAAGTTTGAGATGACAGGCTGAACAATTCTTTGTGAAACATTAATATGTTGTAAAGTGTCTGTTGTTTTTTTGCTTGAATATTTAGATGACTTGTCATGACAAGTGTTGCACTTCTTGCAAAGTTTTATGGAATTTACCAAATTGAAATAATTCTGCTAATTTTAACATAAAACAAAAATTAATTTCAGAAAGTGAGTTTGCTATGTTTAAATATCCAGTTTCAACTTTAAACTTTCCAAATTCAGACTTTTAATCAAACGCTACAGACTCTTTCAAACGGTGACGTTTTAATGTCAAGCACTTTGGATGAAACGAAGCACGTTCCAATTTATATTGTAATATAAATACAATATAAATATTGTATTTATATTATATTTATATTATATTTAGGAGACATCAGAATAAATTGTCATTGATATTTCTTCATGCCACACTTTTAAGATTCTTCTTTGTTACAAAAATGGAAAAAAATTCATGCTTTTCTTTTCAATTCAAAGGTTTTATTACATTATGCACATATTTCATGTAACATCCCAGTTAAACACAAGTTTGTGAATGCAAGAGGTATAAATGGCTGTGCATTCAGACATAATGAGAAAACAAGGTTCACATTTTAAAGTGGGAAATAAATTCCTGGACAGAAAAAGGAACAAAATGGCAGTCATAATTTACACAAAAAAAGAAAATCTTAAACAATATGTGCCTCTTCCTACAAAATGAAGACGTATAATGTCTGCCAGTATCACTGAGATTCACATTTAATATAAGGGTATTTTGTATGAAGACTATAAAATAGAAAATTTGTGGTTTTATTGGAAGATGGGATATTAGTAAATTTTATCTAATTTCATCTCAATGGGAGGGACTTTCATTAAGATGGAGCACTGGTTGGGAAAAGAAACGTACTGCAATTAGCTTTCAGGGAATGACTGATGGAAGACAAGCAGGACCTGTCAGCCCCATGCAGATTTTCACTTGTTACTGTATATTAACTAGAAGGAGCTAAGGAGCCTATTTTTATGAAAGATGTGACATAAAGACAAATGTAAAGGCTAAATTTATGAATGCAACCCATAAATTAGCAGATTAGAAGGGGGGGAAAAAAGAAAATGTGATGCAGACATGGTCTAAAGTTGACCATTTATACATGCAGTTCACAGCCGGAGATTTCCTGCTTGAATTGTTATCACTCTACTGAAAATACTCTCCTGATACACCTGGACAGAGTGCACAGGAGGGAAGAGAAAATGCATGGAATGTTAAATATGTGAAAACATTTTGAAGTCTGACAGTATTAAAACCACACAATAAGTCTCATTAAAGTGAAGGAGCAGAGTTGTTGTGTACACAAGTTAAGGAATAGTTTGAAATTAGAAAAGTATTTTTTTGATGAGATCTGATGATTTTTTCCTTTTACCATTTTGCAGCAGTTTTGGGTTTTTGTACCACACTTTTCAGACATAAAATGACACCGTCTGTCGCAGGGACCTTTTGAACCCACCATATTGTGCCTGCTAGCAGGACGTCTTTTACCCACTTTGACAACTGATGATTTAAAGTAACTCTCCATTCTCTGCCTATAATCCATTGTAAGATAATATGGCTAAAATACATTAAATAAATATTTGTCAGCCCAAAAAGGAATTATAAAAATCTAAAAAAATATATATTGAAGTTATGAATGAAATCAGTTTAAATGAATAAACAACTCAAGATAGTTTGGGAAGATTGGTGAGAATTGGCTTGTTCCCAGATATGACATGGAAATAATGAATGATTCTGTACTGCCTTTAAATTATTGTTTTGTTTTTTTTTCATTGAGTAGCATTTAGATTTAGCAGATATGACAACACCTCATATCTGCTGTCTGTTTTAATCAAAAGCACAGAGCTATTTCAAAGTTTGTTGAGTCTGAGCTTTATTTGATCATCATTATTACAAAATCTAAAGTATTTATCAAATCTGAAGTGAAAAGCATTTCTTAAAGACACAGCTGAGTTTCATGAAATCTCTGTTCTGTGCAAAAAAACACAAAAGAAGTGTTTAATAGTTTTCTTGGCAATAAGATAATCAGAATTAGATGATCATTATAGTATTAACTGAATGTAGTGTTAGACCTTTTGTTTACAGAATATCAAAGACAAATGATCGCGCTCACTTATTTTCCATGAGGATGGAATATTTAGAAACTAACACATTACCACAGAAGTCTTTATGAAACACATAGGGGATCATCACACTCGGAGCTATGGCATAATCGTCAAAGAAGCGTTCTACTGAGGAGCTGCTGAGTAAGCTCAGCTGAAATTCTGACATTTCTAATAAGGGCACTTCTGGCCTTATTAGAAATGTCTAATAAAGGTTTGAAAAATCTCTTCTTTTTCAAGCTCTGTGGCATAAAAACTACACACAGTGCCATGAAAAAGTATGTACCTAATTAGAAATTTGTTCTATCAGTGTTTTTTTGTTTTTTTTGTCTCAGTTGCTTGTTTCACACTAAGTGAAATTTTTATATGAAAATGGATACTTGGCATTTTGTACCAAGCAAGTACAAAATGCTGACTTTAAATGTTTTGTTTATTAGACATGGAAATCAAGTCAAACTAAGATAGTATATAAAATAAATGCCTAGCATAATTAAAGCTCTCTTACATTACTGATTTAATTCCACAGTGGAGGGTAATATGCATGATCTGTTTAAGTTAATGCCACAGAATTTTAATTTAAGTTCAGGTTTTGACTATACTATGAAAATTCAGTTTAGGCTTTTTTAAAGAGAAATTCATGCAAAAAAAATGTTTTTTAAAGATAGTACAAAGCTTTTTAGCAACAATTTTGTTTTATTTATATTATATATTATTTGCATTCCACAAAATTTTATTTTGCCCCCACCCAGAATATCAAAATACATCATGATGGTTAATAATAAATAATTTTTTATATAAATAGGATATATATCTCATATGTTTTCTCAAACCAAGACATAGAAGTGCACTGAATATGTTGTGTGTCCACCTGAATGGATTGTGCACCCTTCAACCGGTTCACTTCTGTGGCACAAAGAAGCCATGGCTCTTTTTTTATTGCCACATTATGACGCCATGTGCTTAAGGGGAAGCCGAGAGCACCACATTAGACCTGTTACAATCTACAAAACCCTCTCTCTGCCAAGAAGTCATCCCTATTCACAGTTCAGGGGCCCGGCAGCTGTTTTCCGTGGGACTGGATGTAAAATGATTATAGTGTTTGCAGAACGGAGCCAGTGGAGACTGCCAGAAAGAGATCCTGCAGGTACAACAATTATGTGGGGAGACTTTTATGGCCTCAGAGCATGAAATGATATTAACTAACAAAACTGCAGGCGGTTGATGGAATTATTAAAACCAAATGACTCAACAGCTACTTCACCTGATTTCTGAAAATCACTTTGCAGTTTAGGGACAAACAGGCTTTGATTGCTGGAATTTAAATTCAGCCATCTTCGAACCAATTACTATTTTATTTTATGTGCAGATTGAGTTCAGCTTCATTCAAACCTCAAACTCACTATTGATGTTTTCACTAATCCATTTAGCGCTGTTGTTCTGCCCATTGACAGCAGCACCCTTTTTTTTTTAACAATGATCAGAAGCTTCATTAAAGGTATTGACAACAAAAAGTAACAAGCTTGGATGCAGTTTACTGCATCATTACAGAAATCTTTTGTTCCAAAATACTTTAGATAAACTCCAAAGAAAGTGGAGTATGTGTATCAGCGGCAAAAAAAAGAAAAACAAATGATTTGCAAAGTAAAATAAACAGAATTTATTAAAATTACAGATTACTGGGAACTTTAATGAATCAATATTTCTTTAAAAACTTTTAAAAAACTCTCACATTTTAATCCATTAAAATTGGGTGCTTTATTTATGTGACTGTTTTCCAGGTCATTTTTCATTTCAGGTTGACCTGCTTAGGTCAAGTTGGACCCAAATTGTCAGACTTCCTTTACCTGCTTTAACAACCAATGATATTAAACACTTTTTCATAATTTGTTCACAGTGTACAGTAGGTGCCAACTGTCTTTCATTATTACATCTTGAAGCAGAGTTATTTTTGATCATGGTCAATTTTAATAAAAACAAAAAGAAAACTACTATAAAGCTAAAAACAATGTTAAAGAAAATCTTCAGTAAACTACATACAATTAAATTATATATGAAATCTTAGTCCTTATAATTTATCTTAATTGTTTTTTGTGGTGAAATTACAAAAAGAGTTTACACTTGTTTTTATTTAGAAATATCAGAGCAAAGAGGGATGAATAGTGCAACACTTTTTTTGTGGATCTTTTTTCACACAATGTATAATTTTGCACAGCAAGCATCCTTCCACCTCCCATTTGTTCTGCCACATAAAATTCTGCCATAAAATCAGCTACATTGAAGTTTATGGTCATGACATGACAAATTGTGTAAATTTAACTGGCATGAATACTTTTGCAAGTCACTGCATTATAAAAGAACCAATTACTGCAGAAGCCCTTTCTATGGGCTCACTTTTATATCTTGCTGACTTGCATGGTGCATCTGATTACAGCTGAAGGTGCTTCAGTTAGATACAGATCATTTAAAAATAAACAGACGTATGTGAAGGAAGATGACTAAATAAATACCTCATGTGAACAAGGAGAAGTGTTGGGAAAACAAAGCATGTAGTTATTGCTGACGATGCAATATATACTGCAAGTAGAATAACTGCAATTAAGAAATGTAAGCAAACAGCAAAAGTAAAGCACACTTTCTTTCGCAGTGGCATAACCTGATATCCGCATTCTTATTACTGGATATTTAAGCCTGCTTACAAGTTTGGTTTCCTTACATCTAAATCATCTTGATATTGTATGCACATATGCAAAGGCCTGATTTTTCACGTGCAAAATAATAAGATGAACAATATGCAATATGAATAATAAATGAAAGAAATGAAAGAATTAAAAGCAATGCATCAGTATCAAGCTATGAAAAGAGGACCTGCAGGCCCTTTTCCTCCCAGTCCTGTATATGGATAGCTTGCTTTCATACTGGGTCACAGTTTTGTGTGGACATGGTCAGGAGGGAAAAAGAGGAACAGATGGAGCAGTTGGCTGTTTTCTTTAACAGCCTTCACAAGCTTGAAGTGTACCCTCTGACATCTATAATTTCAAGCCCAAAAAAAACTAAATACTTTTTTTAAGAATTCACTCTCGTGTTCAAAGTTTTCATCCACAGTAGCCATTGTTGTGAAAAATCAAAGGTCTTCGAAAGATAAAACCAAAAGCTGCAAGGAAGAGTGAACAATACAAGGGCTTATAAAAAAATTAACTATTTTATTGATGCTGAAAAGGCAGCTGTTGAATTACAAATCTGCATTCTTCACTTCATTTCATTTGAATGCATAAAACTGGGCAATATTTTTTAGTCAAGATTCAATGTTCTTAATTTTAACACTTGCTGAAGAAAAGATAAGTTTTTGTTCTAATATTCGTTGAAAGCAATTGCTGGTTGTGTATTTAGAGAAAGCTTTATGCCTAGTTCCCTGCAAGGAAGTCCAGAGCTGAAGCTTTTCCACATGGACAAACAGATAATGTCTGTAGCACAGACCAGAACGTCTTTAAGAGGCATGAGGGCGAAAAGGACATTAGCAAAAAAAAAAACTATTATAGCTGAATCAAGTTGGGAAATGAGACATAGCAGCTTCTCATTACCTTGTGTGCAGATTACGTCTACAGGCTCTCGCTGCCCATGAGTTAGTCTGATCTTATATTTCATGGTGTTAATTGGTGCTTCCGTTGTAATATGGAAATCTCCAAAGACAATGTGAGTTTCTCCTTTCAGGTAAAAGTATTGAGCACATTTCTAGCCCTGCAACAAAGGAATTTAAAAAAGAACCAAAGAAGTGATACAAAATGCTTACAAAACTGTCAACTCAATCTTTTAATTTTTTATTAAACAGGTTTGCATTATTGTGACAGTTCCCATTTAAACTATCTCTCTGTTGGGAGTATTCTTTCAGGCAACAAAGTGTTTTAAGATCTCATTTGAATACTCTGGTCTGTGTCTAAAACACTTTAAAGTAAAACTATCAAAGGAGAAATGAGCACGTTACAAAAAAGCAACCATTTTACACTGGAAAAAGAAGTCAGTCCAATGCACAAGATGCCTTTGTTGTTTCAGATACATTGCTTAGCATTTCACATTCTATGTTATGTACCTCTTGTTTAAGAACAAAGTGTAAAATAAGAAAAGGTAAGGTGTGCAAAACCTGCATATTGGTTTTAAAAGGGTAAAACAAAGATGAGATCCAGAGAATGCAATTGGGTCAGATACAGTAGACATAGAATTAACATACCTTCCCATGGTGAACAACAACTGAGCTAATTCAAATTGGAAAACGTATGACAGGCAGATAAAACAACCTTTAACAGATTTAAGCATAGATTCTGAATCGTTTGAGTTGCATTTAAATTCCAAGTTCATTTGCCTCGTATGTTCCAGACAGAGTTTTACTGACAAATCTGATAAGTACCTTTACAAAATGTGACAACAATCTGGAACCTTTTGTTTTCAACATAACATATGTCAACATATTAAGAGAGATCAAAAGTCATCAAAGTTATGGTGCTGCGAAGTGCAGAAAATCTGAATCCAATGTTTCTGGATTGATTTTAACTCATGTTAAATAGAAATGAAATAAAATGTTAGTATAGAAGGGACTATTTAGGAAAAGTAAAGAAGTTATACTACAAATTTATAGATGTGAAAATCACTTTTGAAACATCTTGAAATGAACCCTGATAATTATTTACACACAGAAATTAATATTAACTGGAGAAACCAAAGGATAATATCTTCTCACCTCAAAATTATCCCAGCTTAGGGAAGATATTAGAGTTCCTGAATCTAAATTATGGATTTTTTTTCTTCTCATGGTCAACTTTCGCCTTGCATATGTAGAAATAATAATAGCATTCAGTCTGTGTACTTCCCAGATGTACTTGAGTTCATGCAGTGATTTCCATTACAGAAGAAAGCCTCTTTTTGATGCTGCAGCTTCCGAAGGCTCCAAGATCCCGAACTCAAAGCTTTATGGCATACATTTGAAAAAAGTTTTACTTTTTATATTTGTCCTTTCAACTTTCCTCTGTGTACTATTGTAGATGAAAGCTTTGCTGCCAAAAGACATGGAAGATGTAGAGAAAGCATTCAAAATAATTTGAAATACTAATGTAAGTGCTGTAAAAAAGTATATACCTCTTTACAGATTGCTTTTGTTTTTGACTAATTCTTACTGATGCTTTAATTTATAAAGAAAAATGCAAAATGGAGCCTAAAAAGTATTATTTTATTTTAGCTCTCCAAACTAAATTGACCTGATGTGGAAAAATAATAATTGATATCTTGTTAAATTATGAATTAATTGCATTTAATTGAATTAATTGCATTTAACTTAGCCAAGTTTAAAGTTATTAGAAGCAACCAGGCCTGATTCCTGCTAGTTTGCAGTATCACTATGGTACCTGTATGACAATATAAAATATAGTAAAATATTTCAAAACTCAACAAATCATGCCTCAATCTAAAAGAAATTCAACACCAAATGAGAAACAAACCCTGATGACACCATAAGCGACTATGATGAAACCACAATAACAGTCGTTAACCTCTAATAGATAAAACATGAAGCAGTGGTGAACCTTCCCAGGAGTTGGTGATCTAAAACATTGCTGCAGAAGTTGGTCAACAACACATTCATGGGGTCACAACAGAACCCAGAGAAACATCTAAAGAATCGCAGGCATCACTTCAGGTCAGTTTTCAAATTCAATTAAAGAGCTATTGAAAAGCATTTAAGTTGTACAAAGAGCAACATTTGTTTTGCTCTGAATCTAAATTTGAGGAACTAAATTGCAATTCATCTGGGACAGATTTTTGTATAGTACAGATGCACATATAACATGATGCCTGGCTTCCTGTTTGCTGACATTAATCCAAAGGCAGAGGGGATTTTCTGCCTCTTGCTGCTTCTTGCCTCACACCCCTGCAGGGCTCTTAGATCCACGCTCTTTCCTGCTCACACACACACACACACGCATGCATGCACGCAAACATTCACAGACGAGCACAATAGACTATAAATATTCTGGCAAGGAATGGCTACATGTGCATCACAACATACACTGGAGATGCAACAAACACTGTGTTTATATCAACTCTGCCACCAAGCTCTCTGTCAGCAATATTTTGTATTGAAGAAAAAAAAAAAAACGTTTCTCACATCTGCTTATCTGATGATGCTCATTTAGGCCAACTTGTCGATGAGCCCAGATGGGAGCAGTGCAGTCACCGTACTCATCCCATTTGACTGCTGCTGCTTTACCTGCCAAAGCTTCAGGTGCTGAGTTTTGTTTGTGCCGCCATCTGAGTGTGAGAAGCGTGCCGTTCGGAAAGCACATGTGCGACGCAACACGTCACATTACACCGTGACAGTCTGTCACAGTGAATTAAAGCTAGAACACAAATGGAGGCAGGCATCAGGGAAAAAATCGTTAATGCCACAATTCCTTCCGGTTCACCGCAAGCTAGACCTGTAGGTGACAGAAGTGGACTGACGAGAAGGAGAAAAACCGACTTTCATCTTTGTTGTTTTCATTCAACAAGTCAATTATGATCCAAGCATCGGTTGCATAACCAATGGACAATATTTGCAGCATGATATGACATGGCAGAAGCAGTTTAAAACTGGGTTACCATCAATTATTTTTATGTCGGCAGCAGAAAAAAAATCTATAAGTTTGGATTGTTGTTTTTTTTCTGTCAGTTTGACAAAATGAGACATCAGCTCTTATCTCATCTTGTAGCTCACAACTTACTGACAGAATAAAAGGGCTTACTGTCCAAAATGTCAGATTTAGCAACACATTTAGGAAAGAAGGCAATGAATGAATGAATCCAGAAAAAACACAACCAGTTAGATTCATTTGAACGTCTGGTGGGGTGTCTGTCACTCAGCCAACAGTTAGACATCCTTCAAATCCTGTAACTAGTGAGGTGGGTCTTCTCCGGAACTGCCTTGTTCTCTGCAGAGATCTTCACTTTTAGCTTGAAGGACCACTGAACCGAAGCACAGAACAACATCAACAGCTGGACACGTCACCTCTTATTAACTGTTCCAAGTTCAAGAGCAGGGGTGAACCTTTTCTGCAATGAAACAGAACTCAAGTACCTTGTCAAATGGCAGAATAACATACTCTCTATACATTTCCTTTGCTCTATTCCCCCTAATATTATATAAACCTGAAGTTATTGGATTATTCATGTGTGTTGTTAGAGAAATAACAATGCACATCACACTGAACATGTTATCACTGTGGTGGGAGCGGTATCATGCTGTGGAAAGCTGGTCAGAGTGGATGGAAAACTGGATGATGCTAAATACAGGGTTATTCTGGACAAAGAAATAGAGCATAATTGTAATCAAGAGAATATACATGAATGTCAGGGCAGAATTTTGAGTTTTGTAAAAAAAAGAAAACCCCACTGTGTTGTTTTAAAAGAATAGTTTCCCTAGCCACGTGTCATTTTTCCATCAACTTCATATTTGTGTTGATCTAATTCAAAGATCCCTAAATTAATGGGACCAAAATATAGAATTGTTTAAAAATATCAATACTTATGCAAAGTACCAGTTGTTAAGATTTACTGAATACTTTCTTAAAAGCTTCAAGTATGGTAGATATTATGGATGTACTGTTTTATCTTCCTCCACTAGTGTTTATTACATATATAGTCTTTAACTGTGGTTCTGGTAAATTAAGCACCGTTTTATATTTTGTGCAAACAAAAGGGAAGAGGAGCATAACACAGAACAAAAACTGTCATTATCTTTTCCTCTGTCAGTCAAAATGCACCACCTCCAAACCAGCCTCCTCCATCTCAGGCCCCCGCAGGCTTTTCTCACATATGTGCATTACAACAGTGACTTAATGAAACGCCTACAATCACTTATCAACAGCAGATGCAGATGCCTGCCAGTTGTGCTACCAAGCATAAAAATTACCATGTTGTTTCCCTTGATAATGGTAGCTGCCGGCAATATATCCCCCAATTTGCAAACTAAATTACAAACTAGATCTCATTTTGGCCCACTGTAATTGTGTTTTTGGATATTTTATTATAAACTTCAGAAATGGCTTCATCGTTTATCTTCTGCAACAACTTTAAAAATATCAACAAAAAAAGTGTTTAAGTATTTAACAGGCTGACAAACTTACTAATATCATGAATAATTTGCAGCATAATAATACTGCATCGCATGCCATACGTTTAATTTTTAATTAACTGTCCTATTTCTGCACAGACACCAACAAAACAGTGATTTGTTGTGATGCTCAGTGAAATGGTGCATATACAGGTGGTTTATCTTCTTTTTGCAGAGGAGGGTTGTTTTTATTTACAGTTATTACAGAATATGCATGCTTATACTATAAATGACTACTGTAATGCTTGAGGGATAAATAAAACAAAATACCAAGTGCAAGTCAGCATTTCTAGATTTATTTTTTAAATAATTTACTTCTCCACAGCTTGCTGATGTGGATTAATGCAACCTCTGCAGTTGTTTCTTTGATGATTGCAGTACATAAGAGCTTCCAAGTCAATTTTCATGAATATTAGTTGAGTCTAAGCACAACCATGTAAGAATGCTATGAAAGAGAAATGCAGATGGTTGTTTTCAAAACTGTGAATTGCACATTAATGTAAAAACTATTTTCTGCATGTTTTTGCTCTCTATACAGGAGGTAAATAAAAAATGCCTGCTGTCTTAAATACACTGCCTGGCCAAAATAAAAGTCGCCACCAAAAAATGGTCACACTCTCTAATATTTTGTTGGACCGCCTTTAGCTTTGATCACAGCCCGCATTCGCTGTGGCATTGTTTCAATAAGCTTCTGAAGTGTCACAAGATTCATTTCCATCCAGTGTTGCATTAATTTTTCACCAAGATCTTGTATTGATGATGGGAGAGTCTGACCACTGCGCAAAGCCTTCTCCAGCACATCCCAAAGATTCTCAATGGGGTTTTTAAGGTCTGGAATCTGTGGTGGCCAATCCATGTGTGAAAAAGATGTCTCATGCTCCCTGAACCACTCTTTCACAATTTGAGCCTGATGAATCCTGGCATTGTCATCTCCTATGCAGTAATTATCCAATTGGAGGCTTGTACCTATTTGCTTAGTTAAATCCAGGTGGCGATCGGAATATGCCCGATCCATTTGGGAAGAATCCATTGATGGAATAACTTGGTCATTAAGTATATTCAGGTAGTCAGCTGACCTCATTCTTTGGGCACACAATGTTGCTGAACCTAGACCTGACTAACTGCAGCAACCCCATATCATAATACTGCCCCCACAGGCTTGTACAGTAGGCACTAGGCATGATGGGTGCATCACTTCACCTGCCTCTCTTCTTACCCTGATGCGCCCATCACTCTGGAACAGGGTAAATCTGGACTCATCAGACCACATGACCCTCTTCCATTCCTCCAGAGTCCAATCTTTATGCTCCCTAGCAAACTGAACATGCCAATGATTTGACCCTTCTTGAACAGACTAACATCTTTTCCACGACCACAGGATGTGTCTTTTGCCATGGTTGTTTAAGAAATGAGGAGTTACTCATTGCATCAGCTGGGGTTAAATAACTTGTAGCCAGCTGAAAGATAATCGCCTATGCAGTAATTATCCAATTGGAGGCTTGTACCTATTTGCTTAGTTAAATCCAGGTGGCGACTTTTATTTTGGCCAGGCAGTGTATATACAGTATTATCTACTTTTCATTCCTTTCACTTTTGCCTTGAATTGCAGCTAAATTAATGCACAATGATAATAGTCCACTGTATTAGGGCTTATACTTTTTGTATATTTGAATATTTTTTTAAATAATATCTTTAGATATCTCATTTAGATAAATTATGCTATTTTGTTTGTCCACAATTTATGCATGCAATTTGATCTTTTTTTTTAAATGCTGTATGAACAAAAGTTTTTGTTTTCAACTTCAGTGAGACTTTGACCTTAATTTGTTTTAATTGGTTTTACTGTATTTATTTTATCATTTCATATTTTTCAGTTTTTTGAAGTGTATGTAAACTGCTACACTTTGTTTTAGTTGTGGTTGTTTCAAAGTGCTTTATTAATAGCGTTGGTATGGTAACATGTGAGTATGTGTTGATAAGGTCTGCTGACAATATCAACATTAATAGCCCATTTACTTGCACAGCACCCTTGACAATTGTTAGCATCACAGGTAGAAGTCTACTAATAATTGCATCTTTTATTGCAGTAACATTATTATATGACAGAATATTTTAGAGAAAGCCAATTCTTTAGCTCATTGGCAAAAATGTCCAATAAATGCATGTGCGTGGCTGTGGTAGCCATGCACATGCTACCCACAGCATGTCCATGTGTTTGCGGTGGGAGTGTCTTTTGGAGGGACAGTGAAAAAGCATGGCTCCAGGTTCATAGGTGTGAGGTTGATGGGGTGCCCATTCTTTGGCATTCTGCGGCCGTTGCCCTGGCATTGTGTTAGGGTCAAGGTCAAGTGCGTTTTGTGTTGGTGTAGCTGGTGGGTTGTGTTTGACTTTTCATCATGTTTGAATGACAGTTCTTTCTCAATCACCTTAAAGCAAAGGAGTGGGGAAAATACAAAATGATTCTAAGTTAAGGATCTTCTTTATGTACAAAATTAGGAAATAAGAAAAAAGACTGAATAAGACTCTGAGCTAAAACCTGCACAAAATGTCAGACAACCATCCATGGAAAATTTTTCATTTTGAGATTTACATAAACAAATGAAATGGACTAAGATTGCGGTATGTAACTTTTATTAAAAATATATCTTACATATTTGTTGGATCTGTCACTGTTGCGGCAGTATGCCATGAGACAGATAATCTGTGAAAAAATCAAGCTCCTCTACCTTCTCCCATTGCTCCCAATGGTATCTAGAAACAACCACTAAGAGCCAAGAAGGAGGTCTTTGTGTTGTCAATCACCCTTCCATGAGGCGCTACTCATCCTCCTCTTTCTACCACCTTTCTCTTTGTTATGCTGCAGCTAGCACAGCCTGTCATTAGACTAGTTAGTGTGGCCACTGGTGATGGTGAATGAAACCGGTAACATTCTCCACCATTAGCACATTTAGCAGTGATTACATGAAGATGATTGACAACACTAAGACCTTCCTCCTGGCTCTGGTTGGTTGTTTTTGAGTAGGAATCTTGTATTTCGTCAGATGGCAATAGTAGGTCTGGGAGGAGGTGGAAGAGACTATCTATCCCATAACCTAAAATTTGACAAATTTCATAACAAAAATATGATAAAACTTATACTGTATACTGCACCTTTATAGATGGAGAGCGAGTCTTGGTGCTTCTTTTAGAAGTTTCCTCCTAACTAAGAAAATATGTCATTGTTACATTTAATGTTAGATTAAACACCACCCAGGATAGTTAAAAAGGCATCCTTTGAAATTCTTCCCCAGACAACCTTAATGATTAATGAATTCTTTGTAGCACAGACCAGCACCAAATTAGATGTCTTACAGCAGTTGTTCAATGCATGCAGCCAAGCAATCACTTTGAAATCTCTATTTCATTTATCTGGTTTTTCAAATAGAGGAGGGTTTAGAGCTTTTTTGTAATTATTCAAGTCCAATTAGTTAATTCACCATGTGGAGCCGTTGTGTGTCTGGAAACAGATTAATAAGAAACTTATTTCCTTCTTTAAAAACTAATTACACTCAAGATGAAAGTTTCTTTTTATGGATTTGTTGATAAAATGTGCATTTTTTGTGGTCATTTTTTGTTGCATTGAAGGCAGAAGACATCAATGCTCTTCTTCCAGCACACAAGAAGCTGCCAACAACCTACTTGCATAAATTGCCATGGAACCTACATCAATCCAGTCCCAACCTTCTGAAAGTGTTTTCATTTCTAAATGATAAATTTATGATCATGACTACTTTAAAAGCTTAATTTAATTGAAAGCATGCACACATACTGTAACCTCTGAGCAACAAAAATGACCTCAGATACTATCTGTGCAGTTGGACAATCTGTAGTCGCTGTGTGTTAGTAAAAGACACAGTTTGATTAATCTTAGTCTAAGCCTTTCAACAATCACTTTCAATAAGCTTTTGATTAATTTCTACAACATCTTCTTCTGCCGGCATCCACATAAATTTTAAAGGACCATGGCAAAGCGAAGGTGGGCCACAAACTAGAGCTGTGTTTTTTCAAACATAATTGCTCATTAAACGCTTCATAGATTAAAATGTTTCCGCAGTAACCACTGTCTTCAAAGACCACAGGTTATCCTGCTGAGCTTAAATACCCTACAGATGAGTCTAATCAACAGGCTTTATGATCTCTAATAAGGGGAAGTCAGAATCTTCCAAACTGATGTAAAACATGTGAGAAACAGTTTGATTTGAGTCTCTCACCGTTATCTTTGCACATCTTCATAACAATGCAGTCTCTTGTCAAACGGCTAAATTAGTTTGTCCATCACGTCTCCCAGAGTGTGTCCTGTCTGGCCTAAACCTCGCTTTGAAAATCTTTATTTGCTTCCTTTCAAAAGAAACTCCTAATGAGCAATGTCACTCTGAAGTTTCAGCATAATTTAAAAGCACAGTAAGTTCCTTTTTCTGCTGCTTCATGCTGTTGGAAAACTTAAATGTAGCTACAAAAAATAGCCATATATTCAGAGAAAATATGATTGAAAAAATGAAAGTTCCTTCATAAATACTATTTTAAATTGAATTAAACCAAGAGAAGGAGATCAGTAATGAAGTAACACATTAAATATCTGACATTTGGCATGTGTGTATTTTTAATTTTGGCAGTACTGTATATAAATGATAAAATAAATTACAAAATGAAATGAGGATAACCAAAGACTTACATTAAAAACTCAGAAACAGAAAATAAGAAGATGACAAAATAAAAAGTCAAATTTTTATTTTATCATTATTTTTGGTAGCTTAAGGAATATTCTGAGCTTAAGGAACAGGGTGAGTAATCCCCAGGATTCTCACCCTAAAAACTGTGTTTAATTATGAGCACAGTAATTTAACTAATGCTTCATGCATGATTAATTAAATGATAAAGTAAATGCTATTATGAACTATTTAGAGCATTATTTATTTTAGTGAGGCATTGTTTTTTTTTACATAATTTTGGAAGTTTTCAATCTCTATAAGTTTGTGCTGATGTTGGTGTATTTGTCTTGGCATTAGTCAGGAAACATAAAATAAAATGCCTCATTCATTTTCATTATTTTCAGAATTGGGACTTAAGTGAAATGATTTATCCTTATTGGGGCATAGTTTGGTGTTGGCAGTTTCCTGTGTGATACTTGGATCTGTGTTAATGTTGCATTTAGCCACCCCATCCAATTAGACTGAGCACTGCTGCCAAAAGATATCAATCAAATTTATGCAAAGTATGGATGATTTAAACTCTACTCTACTTTATTTTCAACCTTTTGGTTTTTTCAGTATAAAAACTAATGTGAAAATAAGAGCTGTATGGAATGGTAGATGCAGGGCCATAATCAGACAAATTATTGTTATTAAAAAATTGTATAGTTGCCCAGAGTAATGAGCAAAGTGACTCACACCGTGGCCCTGTTTACCTGCCTGGGTTGACTCAACCCAACTCTACTCAACTCAACGGTCCACTTGGCAATTTGCAAGCATGAATAATGAAGCAGTGATGCACAGGAGGTCACAGTTCAGCATTATTCAATCTGTTGCAGGCTAACATGCACTCAGAAAGCTGTTATATCTTGCCAAGTTAACCCTGTAAGCAAAAAAATACACAAATGCACAACAGAAAGTGTCAATATGCAATAGCATTGTATCCTTTAGATTTTAAGGCACTATGATGTGGTTTTTGTTCAAATGTAAGTTCAAAATGTTTTCTCTCTGTCAAATACTTAATCTTTGCTACATGGGATAAATCTGTAGCCACTACAGCAAATTGCGGAAACAATATGAAATATTGTGTGCTTAAAATTCACAAAGCTTTATTTTAGGCTGATGCTACTATTGAAAACATCAGCCTGAGAAATCATTCCAGCATTCAGTTTGTAACGAGAGGAAAACAACAGCTTTGGCTTTCTATGGATTATTTCTAAGTACATTAACTCTCCTTCTTATACTCTTCGAGTCAGAGGGAGATTTAGATGAACCAAAAACTGACTTATCTAATCAAAGCTGTACATTAGAGACTAAATTATAACCTTCAAAATATGGATCAGTGAAGCTAATTGTATCGAGTCCTCAAATTTGATGCAACATAAATGAAAGAAATCAATTCCAAACCCTGTATTTCCATATTTAGAAACCTTTTAAAAAAATGGCTTTTTTTAGGAATATCTTAGGTTGGTACAAAGATTAGAAGTGTTGAGGGATGTCATTAAGAAAAGGAAAAACTTTTAAGTTCTCTTTACAAAATTATATTTTCTTTTACTGTACTTTTTTAATATTTACATTTATAATTAACCAATGACTCTTATTAACTTTGCAGCTACATCATTGAAATTACACGGTGGTATAAGCTTTCTCAAATTTTGCCACTTTACTTTTACAGTATGTAATTGAGATTGGCCGGCCGAGAGCACCGCAGTTTTGTTTCACAATTAAAGGGATGGAAAAGGAATGTATATTTATTCAGCCAATTCTATGCAGGTCAATATTTTGTGTAAATTAATGCTTTGGAGTTTCTAACATGTGCTACATTTTTGCTAATCAAAAGCATCCCGAAAGCATGATGCTGCCACAATCATGTTTAATAGAAATGGTGTCCAGTCCTGGTTCTTATTTTTTTACTTTGCAATTTTCATATCAGCCAAAAAATGTCAGTATTGCTCTCATCTATCTAGAACTCGTTTCTCCATGTTTGCTGTGTCCTCTACATGACGTAAACTGCTAAAATTACCTTTAAATGGCTCCGTTTTAATTATGGCTTTTATATTTTGATTTATCTCAAATGCCAGATTTGTGGATTACACAGAAGGATCAAAATGCAAAAGTAACAAAGCAACAAAAAAAAGGTTCAACACCAAAAGCCACATTGCAATAAAAACAGTGACAACACAGCTATGTAAGCCACAACACAACAGCAAAATGTCACAAAGCAACAACAAAAGCCAAAATGCAAGAAAAATCATTTAAACAATGGTATCAAGTTTATCATAACTTCTGTTGTGGTTTTATGTTGATGCCTTTGCACATTTTGGACTCTTCTGGGCCACTGTATTACTTGTATCTATTCACCTGCGTATCTGCTTTGTTCCTTAGTTTTATCATGTGGTTTGTTTAATAGTGCTCTTCAAAACCTTGGTGGCATTGGTAGTATTTACAATGAACCTAACTTACACAAAGGTAGACTCTAATTTAGCTTAAGGGAGATGAATACATATAGATTCCACACTTTTGAGATTTTTATCGTTTAGAAAAATGACAGCCGTTACAAATCACAATGTCGTTCATTAAAAAATTCATGCCAGGGTAGTTATTCTCCTTGTGATGACTTTTATTGACTGAAAATAAATATTATTCAGTTGGTTTATGATCAAATTTTACAGACTTAATTTTTACATGTTTTTTTCATTATTAGTAACCAGTTTCTGTACACAATCCAAAACCTTTTTATCAACTTCCTATAATTTCATTAAGTTGCAGAGCATAAATATTGGGAAAGTGCCTGGAATATGCTCTGCTTTACAAACTGAGGACACTCAATTATTTTTCCGTTTTCTCCAAGACACTCTTGTCAAAACTCAGTCATTCAGTGGCACCTTCACTTAATCCTTTCATGCTTCAATAAAAAAATATTTTTCTGAATGTGCACTGAAGACGTTGCTTCTTTTACAAACTGAGGAATCCATAGATCTTCACCTTTGTGCTTTTGAGCTTTTCTTTTCTTGTCACTGATCTCACTTTACAAATATATTACGATTTTCATACAGAGATTAACCTTATTTCGTAACTTACCCTTTTCTTTTACTACTTCTATTGCCCTCTGTAATTGATATGTTTCAAAAATCTCCATTTGTTCAGAGAAGCACAGCTTCATAAATCTGAGCACATCAGTATAAGAGATACACAACATATCCTTTCACATTGTCATTAAGTTCAGCTAAAATGTTGAATTATGCTCTCTTTTTTTAAACAAAAATACTGTGGAGTCAAACATAAATTCTGAGATATCCTTCCATCCATCCATGATTCATGCAAAGTAAAGTATTGACTGGCTTCCACATGAAAACAACTTGAGTTTGTTTGGTGGCTTTGTAAACTGATACACCAGCTGCTCCTCTGTTGTCTGAATAAATATCTGTTCAACTAATGTTTGCCTTCCTCAGTATTTTGGTCACAGAGGTATGTACTGGTTTCCATCTCAGAAGTTACCACATTGATTCTAAAAGTGACCTCTAAGAAACATTAAAAGACTTTGCCCATTGTTTGTGGAGTTTGGAAATTAAAGCAGGGTTTTTTTGTAGCTTTTATTGGGTTGTTATTGTGGAACAACAAACATATTGGATTTATGGATCAATAACACTGAAAAGATGAAGATTGGAGAAACAAAACTTCCATACACCAGGAGCAGAAACTGACCTTCAGCCAGGACTGAGTGACCTGTCACTTCAGCACTTCATGTGACTCCTTAGATGTTCCACATTGTCACTTCATAACTTTTGCCAAAAATCTTGCAATAACATCCAATGTCTCCAATATTTCAGTAAAGACAATAAGAAAGCCTAATTTCAGCAATTCTGTGACAGCAGGATTGTAGTAGTACAGCGAATTCTTTCTTCAGTCATTCAATGATCTGTTTTTTTTGTTTTTACATTTCACATAATATAGAAAGGATTCAGTTGACATTTTTATAATCCAGAAAGTGAATGTCCTCCATTGTTGTAAATGTTTGGCATTCATCTTAATTCCTTAAATGTGGATCCTGAATTTCACAATAAACTTAGAGCTGCAATCCTCCACACAACTCCCACCTCTACAGCAAAATGTATAAATGCATCATATATCACAGGGTTAATGTTCCTTAAGCTCGTACTACCATATTCAGATTCTCAGTCTACACTAATGAAGATGTACTTTTGGGATGCCAAATTCCTGGAGTGACCCTCTCTGTCAGGGTTTCCTAACCTTTGCACCTGAGTTGGAATCACTGTTTGTGTCATATACTGTCACCAAAAAACACCAAACTTTAAAGTCATGTAAATTAAGGATAAAACATTATTGAAGCATTCACAAAATACAGACTTCTTGCAGATAGTGTGATATGCCCTTAATGGTAAGGATATTAAAAGCTTACCTTACAGCAAATCCATTTATTTATGAATGATGAAGTTATATTAACAAGGAAAGCACCACATATAATGACTGCTATATTTTGTTATTCTGTCACAGCCCAGGAGCTTCAAAAATGGTGCGAACTGCAAGACACAACAAGCCCTGCATTTAAATAGACATGGTGTAACATTCAGAGTATAATGCATAATTCAGTCTCGCACTGTGGATTAAACTCCACTCCCCAGCTGTTACAGAGAGCCACTTAAAAACAGCGTGCAGCGCAACAGCCGGGACCATGAGCTGTTACTGATATCATGAGGCTCCTTTTTGACTGTTCAGCAGCTGAATTTCACTCCAGAAACTGCAGCAGATCGACTCCCACAAGAAAGGCTTTTTTTTATATATATATAAATGTAGGTCTTCGTGTTTTCCAGAGGTTTGTGTGGGGGAAAAAATCACTCAGCTATCCAAAACACGCAGTTTCCAAACTATGGGTGATACATGGAAAAAGACAGCAGGATTACATAAAGTGCAAATGTTCACACACAGATGTTTTTTTTGGTGTGTGGCACACTCACACAGATTCTTGAGTATAGGGTTTTCCATAGACAAATAGCCCCTATCAGAGATTCCAGCCCCCGTTGCCATGAGAATAATTACATTTAGACCAAACTCTAGTTTCTTAGTTATGACTTATGATGCCCTCTTCTCTATCCTGTGGGATTTTCTTTTTTCAGAATAATGTATGGCAATGCAGCCCTTGAATGTAAAACTACTTGATCATATTTGACAGGAAAATCCTGGCATGCACAGATAAAATTGGTTATTACAGTTGGAATAAAGTAAATAAAAATGATTTCTGGCAGGTTCATCTGCAAAATACTACTTTTAGCAACTGAACATTTTCTATGGTTGAATTTTTTGTATCTGGTTTGAAAGAGGGATAACTGTTTACAATTTTAATATGATAGCAATTTCATTCACTGATGCACACAGCCACAAAATTCTAATAAATTGCTCTGAGTGAGAAAAAAAGTCAAAGTATGTCAGCAATGAACAGTAAAAGGAAATCCGTCTTTTGAGATATGTACTGCTGAAAATCAAATAAAAGCAGCAGCAGATAGATAAACCACGTCAGATGTTAAAATTGAGTGCTCCTGCAAAGGAGAAAATGCTTTTTGGATGTCAAACACGATTCTGAGTTGATATATGTGAATGTGCAGATTGCTTTGAATTAGATTAATGCAATGACACTGTCTACCTAGACATAAGATTATTTGAATATTCCTTCCTTCAAGGATTGCCAACATCTTTGCAGAGTTACAGAATCCAAAAGAACCATTCATCTTGAGAATCATTTATTCAAAAGGGGCCTTAATGGACTGTTTTCATTGATTCACCATTGCCTAAATCAAAATGTACATCTAGCAGTGCAGAAGTTTAGGTTTATGGTATGAAGATTAAAGATACTTTCTGAAATCTACACTATAATAAAGTCTAGTCAAATGTAGCTCATTTGTATAGCACATTTCAGCAACAAGGCAGTTCAAAGTGATTTACATCATAAAAACATCAATCACTATGGAGTGAGCAATAAGCATTGCATTTTGTTAAATACCATCATCAAAATCATCAAGTAAATACACATCAAATATAGTGACCAATATCCTATGTACTGCTAATCAAAGGAAACTGCTTTCTGGAAGTTTGTTCCATTTTTGTGGTGCATAGAAATGGATTGCTGCTTGGTTTGGTTCTGGGGATGTAGAGTAGACTGCAACCAGAATACCTGATAAAGAACTTCTTTAGATTTTTCAGAAAGTGGTCAATGCTAGAAAAGAAAAGTCTCTGGCGCCACAATGTCTTAAACAAAACTGTGATTAATTTAATAAATCAGCATTAGTGATTTGTGGGATTGCTGTAGAGTGCTGTGAAAAAGTATAACAAGATATAACAAGAGTTTTCAGATTGCCAAAAAATGCATACATGAGAAAAGAGTCTGACAAAATTCTGAACACAGATTTCAACCAGACTCATACTACTGGCTGTCTTGGAGCTTTAAGAAGACAGGAAATATACCAAAAAAAAAGTAGCACTGATTCAAGAGTGCTTTCCATAATAGCAAAAAGTAAGACATTAATGGCAGTTTAATTTGGTTAGCCACTACTTAGTGGCTGACAATATGAAGTAAATTAAAAGATAAAAAATGAGCAGATCATAACCTTAATCAAATAAATAGTTCTGGGACTTTAATTCAAATATTCTGAAGAGATGATTTTACTACCAGATCAATATGATAACCACGAGTTATGCAGGAGAACAATTATGTGACGCACTCCAGCAGGTTCACCTCTGACTATTAAGCAAATAATAACTTTATAGTGACTTTGTGTTGCTGAGCTCATACTTCATTCATGCTCACAAACCAGTGTGCCTGAAATATTAAAATTAGCTGAATAACATGAAAATTTCAAATTTGAGCGAAAAAATTAACAAAAACCAATGTGATGCACATTCAAATGTGTTTCTACAACAGTGGCAGTGAACATCTTAAGATTCAAGGCTGGACATTTAAAAAAAAAAATCAAAAAATATTAAAGATTAGGAGTGTGATGGATGTATTCTGACAGAATCTAAACTGTAAGGTACGATCTGCACTGACAGCCCTAGGCTCTGCCTGCAAACCAGCTAATAATAAACCTCTTCTATAAGTGCACCCGCCAGAGTCAAATATAGCTGTTGAAGGACTTGGGCTGTCACTATAGGAGGAAAAAGGACATGAATGAATTAGATATAGGACATTTATGATGAAAGGTTTTTTATTAACTTTCTAGAAAACAACTTCTATTCATCCTAGGAAAAGATAGCCGAGTACAGTTACAATGCAGCATGGGATTAAGAGACTGGGAGGCATCAAGCAATCATGCTTCTGCCCCATTACTACAATCGTTTTGCCGATTTCTTCTCACATGTTCCCTGCTGGAGAACGCTTGATCCGTGGGGTGGATGCACATCTCAGCATGTAGGAAGCAGCACGAGGGAGAAGAGGAAGTCGAGGTGCAGCCTTTGAGACTTTGATAAAATGTTTGAGTGATTCTAGCTCCATTAACTTTATCTTGCCATCTGGTGTCAGAAACAGGAAAACAGCAGCCTTAGCAGCACTTTGGTTATGGTAAAATATAGAATGTGAACAGAGGGAGCATTAGAAAATAACATAGTGGAGAATTGCTAGTGCAAACCACAATTCCATTTTGATGTAGTGATATAATGAGAAGACAAGTTGTCGCGTAATTGATCATTTCTATCAATTTTTTATTGTTTTTCTAACTTTTTCAGCTGGAACTCAACACTACAATGATTTTTTTTTAGCAGGGCTTTTTAAATTGATTTCTCAATGAAAATCTGCTTTAGGAAAAACATTTCTGTTCAGTGTGCTGTCCATAGATTAAATGAAAATTCAAAAAGGTCCATGCTTGGATTGGGTAAAACCCATAGATAACCAGAAATAAGAAAATGTAAAACAAACCTAACAAAACCCAACCATAAAATACAAACTAAACCGAATGGGGTTCTGAGGACGGAGAGGGAAAAGCCTCCCGTCTGCTGCATGCGTGGCAGCTTTAAAGCAGCACAGCACTAATCAGGGCAAAACATAACACCTGCAGAAGGCCCATGTCCAGAACCCTGCAAGGTGAAAGGGTAGAGATTTTTAGATTTTTAACTGTTTTTGTGTAATATTACGCTAAAATCAGTCCAGAGTCATAAAAAGCAGCAATTCATTTTAATTCTTGCTCTTCCATAGGTCACTTACAAGAGAGATGATGTTGTAGGCCTGCATCATCTCTGACTAAAAAAAAGCTGATTTTTTTTTTTTCTTTAGCCCAATAATGAAGCTGATGGTGGCTATCCAAAAGTCTTGAGAATTTGGCAAGTGATCTACATTAATGAGTAATAAACTATTGCGAAATGCCATTAAATGGAGCAGAAGAGAGCAAGCATGAGTTTTTATATTTTAGTAAACAAGCCAAATTAAAGGCCATAAGGTCTAGCTTAAAGCTACCAAATGCTAGCTATAGCAAACAAAACTAAATCAATGCAGCTGTCAAAATGGCTGTTTAGTAATGAAAAAAAACAACAAATGTTATCCCTATCTATTTTTTATTTGCATTTGCTTCTGAATTCTCCATTTCCATTGCAGCAGATCGCTACCAGTGGAAATAACAAGCAGCACAAAGGTGGAGACTGTGAGACAAATACCATCTCTGGCACAGCAGGAAATGCTGTACCTATTTTTATCTGCAAACATGCAGTTTTTTCAGCTGGGACACATGGGAGGACTCCAATTAGCTCACAGGAAAACCCACAGAGGCAAACACTGAGATAACTAATAATACGTCTTCCCCCTCCTGCTGACACACTGTGCCACAAGGAAGACGAAACAACATGTCTCGAAAGGAAACAAATTCATACTTCCAGACATTTAAATGACAGTTTCAGTCACATATATATTATGCACATTAAGAACTACTTCAACAAATGCAATTGATTTTTTAAAATGTATACTTTCTAAAGATTAACATTTTTAGGAGTTTTTGGTGAAAGAGAAGAAAAATATTATTGCAGTTTTAATAATTAACGCTTTGCTATTGGACTCACTCAGTGACTCACTCAGTCTTTAACATTTATACATCCATTAAGCTTTTTCTCCATTCACACACTGACCGACTCATCCATTCATTCACAGACTCTCACCCATTACACAACGTCCCCTACTGACTGACCCACTTAAAGCCTTCATTCTCACCTATCTCTACATCTTTAAAACCTTGCTTTTTTGTTAAACATTCTTTGTTTTTTTGTGTCTTTGTTTATTTTTTACTATTTTTTACTGATACTTTGTGAGACACATTTAATATCTTTATCTACTTTTGTACTTATGAGTTTAGCAATGAGCTGTCAGTAAATGACAGCTTCATGTATTTTTTTTCCATTTTTTTCTCCAGGAATGAAGTTGTTTTTTAGAGGGTTGCAGGATGTAATTTTGCTTTTTATTAAGTCAACTCTTCTGAGACAACAATTTCTTACCTCTCACTTTTTTGTCTCGAATTTGCAAAGATTGTTTTTGAAACAAAAGGAGGACCTTTTAGTGTACTTTATTGTCAACTTTCTAGCATTAAAGAAGCATTGGTTGCATTGCCATGTCAGCATATCTGTGAAGCTTAGTTAAAACGTCTTTTAATGTTTAATTTAGGGCATTCCCATGTTGTTTATGTAGTCTTATTGAAGAGGATTTTATTAGCTAGCACTAACAAAAAGCTTCAGCGAAAAAGAATTTATAATGCAAAGATAATTTAAAAAGAAAACACATGGGAATTTGAAAATATGGGAATCCAAGAAAGGTCCATGCTTGGATTGGGTAAATATTCCCTCCCTCCCTTCCGACTTCCTTTAAAAGTCCATTTTGCCTTCTGATAAACATCCAGTGCTGGGTGATACTTCCTTTTAAATAATGTTTTTGTAGGCTCGGGGTGCAAGTAACACTGGGCACCTTCTGATTTAGTTCTAGTAAATCAAACTCATTTTCTCTAAAGGTTTGTTTGTCGCCCAATAATAGTTAACTGAACATAATTGAGGCTAACTTTCAAAGGTAATTATGCAGTAATCTTCCAGTGACATTTAAAAGAAAATATACAGGACAAAATTCAAGATAAGGGTTATTATAGAAAAAGAAAACTAGGTAAAAATCTTTATTTACAAGAAACTCTCCAAGAAAGGGGGAATTTTTATTTTGGTAGAATAAGATCTTGCAAAAAAATGAACAGGAACTACTTAAAGGACATTCAATAAGATGCAAAAAAATTCCCATGTTTCCTTACAAATTTGCCACAATTTTTGGCAACAAGGAGCAGCTTTTAAATATGTTCTTTACTGTTTCAAGTGGATCATAATGTCAACAAGTACTCTGCAATCTATTTGCCTAACCTTGCCCAAATCTAAAGTCAGCTAAAATTTGAAACAATTGAAAGTGTGACGAGCAAAGCTGGATTAAGAACCTAATTTATGTTTACAGCACAAAACTCAACGTTAGCTGCAGGAAAAAAGAAGCATCTTCCGGTCAGCAAGTTTGATTTTGAGACATAACAGGGGTGCCAATAATAGTGAAGTGCTCTGTGCATGGCAGAACTTTGTTCAGATATAACAATTCTTTATATTACTTATTTGATATTGCTTTTAGTAACAATTTGCTGTTTGTTCACTTAAATTTAAAGTTGTTTTAGAGTATGCCTTAATGTAGGCTGCATGTTTAAATAAATTATTGATTCAAGATTTCTTTTAATGTATTTTTTGTGTTTATATAATCTCAAAAATCACAAATGAATAACCATTGCTGTAAAAGATAAGAAAATATAAAAATAACGCCCTGTGGTTTAACAGTAGGAAATTACTAGAATTTTCCATTAGAGCTGTGCTATTCATTTAAATCTGCCAACTGCAGAACCTAATATCTCAACAAAGAGGCAGAAAACCATGCCTGCATGAAGCCAGGAGCTGGCTGGAGGCAGAGAGGATAAACTGTTAGTGGCAAGAGAAATAAAACAAAACTCCTAAAAGAGGACATTGTGGTTTCCCCGCATAACCCAATAGACGTCAGTTACAGCAAACCAAAATAGCAGCGCGGAGCCATTCCAAGAAAAATCCCTTGAACATAAAGACGGTTTTCAGCCTCAGAGGTATGAGCGTAGCCAAAACTGGAAGTAGCTGGCCAGCTGGCTGCTGGGAGAAGTATTTCCACATAATGTTATTAATAACATGCCACAGCTTTAGCAAAAATAAAAAAATATATATGTTCATGAGCATTTATTTTATTTTATTTTTTTCAAATTTATGTAAATTAATATTTACACATTTTTAATCTACAATTTTGGAATCACTGCATGATGTGTGGAAAATACTTTATTTTTATCTTATAGAAACAGAATGTGCAAATATTATTGATCTGTATTTCTCTGCCAAATAATGCACAAGTTTCAGGTGCAAAAGACGCAAAAAAAATAACCAGTTTCTATCGTAAAATTAACCATTAAAAGCAAAACTACTCAGCAACTGGAAAGACACATAGAGAGGAAACTGAAAGTCAGTGGGGGAGTGTTAGTGCTCGGTGTAAGGCTACGTGTGATCAAAGAGGGGAGCAGGGCGCCAAAGAGGGAGGCTCCGATGTGCCGCTGAGGGAAACTGTCAAGCAACCAGAAGAGAAGAGAACCGACGACCAGAAGCAGCTTAAGTCAGCCACTGAGCTGCTCTGTGAAGAGGCTCCTTCTTAATGTTGCTTTGACTTAAAAGTTTAGATGAAACCAGTTTTTTAATCCGATTCATGGTTACATCACCACAACAGCAAATGCACATTCTTTAAATTAAGTAGGCTTAAAATATAAATTTACTAACTCACGAGCTTGTTGTTTATTTTACTTTTTCGCTGACTTGTAAATTAAATTTAAAAACAGAATTCAAATGTCCCATTCTTTCTTTGAATTCTTACTAGAGTTTACCTTTTATTTAGAATCTTAAAAAACTTATTTTCTTGAACTCAACTAAATGTTTAAATGTACATTTTTAATTTTATAACAATTTGGAAAGGATTTTTTAAAAAATGTTATTGATTAATACAAGTTAGTGCATCAAAGCAAAGTGAAAGGAAAAGAATATAGGACTGCCAAAAATTCTTTGGAAAAGTGTGCTGTGTATTTGTATTTTGCCCCGTTTACTCTGATACCTACATAATGTCCTTAAAGAAATCAGCTATTTAAATACATCTGTTCTGTGAGGCTTTAAAGTGTATCACAAAATACTAGTGAACAAACAGCATAACAGACTCAAAGGAGCACATCAGACAAGAAAATGATAACATTGTAAAAAGCTTTAAAGAGAGCAAGGTCAAATAAAATATCCTGACTTGTGTGCATCTCACAGAGCATTGTTGAATCCCTAATCCAATGACAGAAAGAGTATGACACATCTGGATATTGAACATGACATAGCCATTCACTTTAAAATGACAGGCCAAGTTTGAAGATCAACATTCAGAGAGGCAGCCAAGAAAACTTTAGTTACTTTGCCAAAAATGAAGAGATGCAGAACTCAGTTGGAATACATTTTTCACAAGAAATATATTATTTATGAACCACATAAATGTGAAGAAAGAAAGCCAGAAGACATCCATTGTTCAGTTTGCCACAAACCATGTAGAGGACACAATACAAATGTGGAAAAGTGGGAAAAGAAAAACAAATTGTTGGCCCATCTCATATCAGCCCCCTACAGAAACGGTGGTGGTTACAACATGACTGTCAGGAGGTTCAAGAAATGTGAATACTTTTACAAAGTACTGTATATGCAGCAGAAGATGCATTATGAGGAGAAATTAGAGTGCTGTTTGGCTTAACAATGTCAGCCTGTAGCTGCTGGTCTGTTTAAGGCAATATTTTCACATTTTGGGAAATACGTTTCTTTGATTTCCTGTAGAGTGAGATACAAAGACTAATCCCACTCTCATGACTCAGCTGCCACCAGTGATTTCTGGATGGTTGCATAATGCCTGAAAACAGGCAAAACAGCTCACTTGACTCAGCCCAGAGGTAACAGGTAAATTACTCATAGGTGGTTTGATAAATCCCACACTAACACTAGGGTCTCCAAACAATTTGTCATTTTACTGCAGGTCATATATGTGCAGGCTGGTCGTCCAGTTAACCTACACACGCCAGTCCCTTTATTTCCCAGAAAATATTGTGAAAATGGTCCAGATTTGTAGTCAGTTAAAAAACAAAGGGATTCACAGATTTATCACAGTGGTTCATGGTTTTAAATCCTTAGAAATTGCTTATTAATCAATTTTAGACTAATTGATGTCTATTACTCATCTGTTTAATTCTTTTAGATTTGGACAAAATGCATTACTTTTTGAGATCTGTTTCCCCAATACCATGTTGTCATCCATATTATTTATTGATTGTGGAGGTTTGGCAGTATTCATCCCGACTTTATCCAATTATCAACTACAACTTTAAAAAAATATGTATTTCATTTCATTTGTTTCATTGGACACATTTGAGTACGGCCAAAAAAAACAGAAACAGAAGAAATCTGTATGGAGGCAAATAATTTCACAGCACTGTCCATGTGGTAAAATATATGAAGTCATTAGTAAAAACTAATAACTATTATACAAATAATGATAAAGATGGATAAAAGCTGAAAGAGCAATATATAGTTAGGATAAATTGTGTGAATATAAGTTTTCATAGGTTGACTTTAACAACCTTTAACAATTATTCATGTGAACAGTAATTAAGTCCCAGGAAGAACAAATGCAGCATGATGAAATCTGTGAGAAAGTGCACATACTGCGACTTACTTCACACTCACATTTCAAAGATTTAAGATGAAATTAATCTTTATAGGAAAACCAATACCTTAATATAAAAAAATGATGACCATACTGCGTTACTTGCTGCTGTGCTGGCTATTAAGGTGATGGCCTATTGTAAACAAAATATTGGTAAACTGCTCCTCCACACTTCCACAGGATAATGGGATAAAAACAGTCTTGTGATTCTTAATGCCCTGTTTTACCCTAGCTTTAACATTTGCCTTGGTTGAATCAGATAAGAGTGGACAACTTCAAGCACCGGTGTTCACAAAAATTTGACTTGCATAATCAGATCTCTGCTTCCACATTTTCCACTGAATTTCAAACCACACCAGCAGGTCAACTCATGTCACAAATATATTCAGACCCTTGAACTACTTCCTGATCTAGTAAGTACTGATGTCAATCTCTTCCAAATCTACTGGACACAATAAGAGAGATAACTAAAGTGAAACTTAAGTGATTTGTGACATCACAGAGGGCAATATCAGCGCAAAGACATGAACCCCTGAAAATATTTCTGATCACTGAATTTTGACAACACATTTTGAATAATTAAATTAAATTTTATTTGAGTCAAATTATAGAGGCACTTTACAATTAACAATGCTAGAAGTACAATCATTAGAAATATAAAAAGTGAATACTGACCTTAACCTGGTTTTAAAATTATTCTAACATAAACTTATAAAGATTATTTGACAACGCTTATTTGTTCAGCAACACTCATTGTCATACATATTTTGTACATGTTGGCTACTTCTTGATCCGTTTAAACAAATGCTTCTACACTGTAAAATTACAATTGCACAGAGCGGATGGAGTAATAAAGAAGAATGACATCTCCTCCCCCAAACACCACTGGGTCTTCCTATAGGACAGAACATATCAAAACAGTTTTGGCACAAATATTTCTCAAATTTGTCTATTAATAATTTGTGCAGTCAATAGCTTTTTAGTAAACTTTTAAATGATCAGTGTCTTCATTTTTCAGTTGTTTCTTTGCTGGTTTTCATTTTTCCCCTGTAATCATCTTTTTCTCTTTTATATCTGCATAACCTAAGTGAAAACATTTAGACTGAAAAATTAAAGGCAACTTAAAAAGTACAAACCAAGCACAAAATTATACCTTTTTGCAGGTTTTCACCCCTGCAGGCTCTCACAATAACTCTCATCTGATTGTCCTCACATTAGCTTGGATTGACACTATGGCATCATGGTACACGGTAACTCTTCCTCACATTTACAAATCAAACCATTTGCATGGATCAAGATGAAGTGTGTGCATGTGTGTGTCAGAGAAGGGGTATCTTGGTCTTCACTGACCATGAAAGTGACTCATTTTCATGTATGCGAGTTGAGTCTTCGTATGCCGATTGGATGTGTGCAGTGTTTGCACGCGTGTGCACACGCACACCATTGCATCAACCAGGCACGTGCACACCCAGCGAGATATACCCCAGGCCCTTCAGAGTGAGCATTAGTCACTCCACATAAAAGCATCTCATTGCTCCAAAGCAGGGGAGCCGAGAGAACAAGTGGGAGAGGAGGTCTGTAGAGGTTTGGCCATGGCAGCCATTTCCCAACATATAAAAACAACACTCGGTCAGAACAGAAACCCAGAGAGCTTTAAAGTTGGAGAGCAAGGCTCAAGTTTGCATAACAATGATCGATACAAGCAAAGACGCCCCCTGATCTAGTCTCAACTGGGATTTATGTTTTCTAAGAGCTAGACTCACCACAGGGGGAGATGCTCTGACTATAATTGATGCTGACTGCACACGTTGCACTTATATAACTAGATATTACTGATTAGCGTTTAACATTTATAGCTGACAGGCCGGTCAGAAGTAGTGAAAAAGTCATGAGGAAAAGAGGTGTTTATTCAGCTGCACTAAATAATTGAGTCTGATCTGCATTCAAGGCTTGATTGTTTGATTTGAAAATGCACCGCAAGTGGATAATACAGCATGCATCTAAAAACTCTGCAAGAAAATGCTCATATACTCCTCACTGATGGCCCAGTCAAATCATTCAAAAAATGCTTGGCTCAAGCACATAACAGATGGTTGTTATTGTGATCAAATTTTTCTGTTAATTTATTTCCTTGATTGAAAAAAACAAAAACAAAGCTTGAGAGAGTTTAGAGTTTGTGTGATTTTTATTCAAAATGTGACTCACAAGAGCTGTGAACTTGAAATCTCCAATTAATTTCACAGCATAAAAAAGAACAAAAAATATTAACTTTATCAGCCTTCCTAATGGCAACAGTTTCTGCTGAATGTTTACAAAGGGTAAAAAGTTAACAGTACCAAGGAGCAATGTGTTGAATGAACTAAAATAGATACACACGACCTGTTCAGGATGTACCCCACCTCTCACCCAGTAACCTCTGGAGACAAACACCAGCCAGTCCCTGCCCTCCTGTGACAGAATTATGTTTTGTGGGCATATTGTCATAATTCAATCCTGAATCTTTATGCCCCTGCACTTAAGTACTCAAAACACCATCTAGACCTTTGACAGTGGGTTATCGGCAGACTCATTAGAGACTTGAGTCTGAACTTCAGAAAAATAATTTGCGAACATCCCTACAGGATGCCCAACAGCTTAATTATCTTATTTTGTAAAGCGTAAAAGCAAGCAATCGTGGAGCTGCGTAACAGGTGGAAAATTTACGAAGAGCATGACTGATGTAAGTGACAATGCACGAAACACGAGTCAGTGACGGATGACACAATGTTTCCAAGAATTAGCTGAGTCATTGTGCGAGGGACCCTTCTTATGCCAAAGGATTATAGAAGCAGTAACTCGGCTGTGGTATGTTGCCCTGTAAAAATGCAGGTATAAGGATTAAAGACATCTTGCTTTGATGTCTCTGTCATCACTACTGGGATAAATTAATGTCCAGCATTAAATTAATGCTTCGAAGCATTAAATACTTCTAAGCATTTAATGCAACACGCTCATTTCATGAGACATAGCTTTTGTTACATCAGTCATTGGTGTTTAATAATAGGACAAGTTAATTACAATTTAATTGATGTATACATATAAAGGTATTTTACAATGCAATGTACTAGTGATGAATTTTGAAATATGCACGTGGCTCATCTCAGGCTTTAGTCATTTTGTGGTTACATCCTTGTGTGAGTTTTTGTAAACATCTAAGCACCTGTGGCCCCTCGACTGTCTGCAAGACCAGCAAAGCACTCGTCCTCTGCTCCCTCGCTCATCTTCACAGAGAGCAGGACAAAAAAGTTTTTCTGTGGTTGAGCAGCTTCTCCGTTTAATCAAAACTCAAGCTTGTTCATAGAAAGCGGCAGCAATGTGTGGTTTTAAGTTGCACTCTGGAAAATGAAGGGAAAAAGCTTCAACTTGATATGACAAATCTTTGAAATGCTTACCTTTCCCATCAAATCTATAATCCTCTGTTGCCCCAGATTGTCTGTGTGCAGTGGCGTTCCTAATCAACATTTAGACCAATCATACCTCTGTGTGTTCTGCAGGTAAACTGGCTGAGATCCCATCTATCATCCAACAGCAAACAGTGATTTATGTTAGGTGTTATATACTCTGGGCTTAATCTAGACATGTAAAATTAAACTACATTTGTTTCTTTTTATGAAGTTAGATAAACTGTAAGAGTCAGACAAAAAAATACTGAAAAAAGCAGCTGATTTCTCTGACTATTGAAATCCAATACAGCTCCATGTGTGATTAGCATGCATTCTGCACATCTAGAATAAAGTAATGCACTGAAGCCTGAGATGCCATTTGATTAAAGGGGCTAATTAAAAAGCAAAGGTGCAGAGGAGGGTGCAAAGAATCAGGTTTCTGTCTATCAATGGATAGATGCTACATACAAACCACAAGATGGTTTCAAATTACATCGGGGCTTTAATCCCAGGATGGCTTTATTAGCCTATGAGGATAACATGTTTGTGTAGAAGGGGGGTGGAAAAAGGATACTGGATGTATGTGGAATTTTATAGAAACGTAAAAATTATCTGTCAGGAAGCACATGGGTGAACACAAAACACTCATTGTTTGCAAGACTGATTTTATGTAATTGTTTTCATAATTTATGCAAAGCCACTCCGTTTTTTTAGTGTAGAATGATTATATAAGATGCATTAAAAGCAATAATTAATGCACACCTTTTTTTAATTTACGTATTTTAACAAGGGGCCGCTGAAAGCTCTAGAAAGTCTTTTAACTTTACAAAGTCAAGGTCTGTTAACTTCATGTTATTGTTATTGACCAGTACTCGGAACAATGAATCCAAGGAATTCAGGAAGGATCCAGGAACTAATTATAAATTTAAAAGTTGCTAAAGTGTTTGGAGCTATGTTTGGACACCTGCTAATTAAAAGACCAAATCAGTTTAAACATTCTATTCAGATGTGTCACCATTTTCTAAAGATGTAAAGTACTCCTTTCTGACGAAAAAAAACAACAAAAAAACCCCCCAGAAAGTTTGTTGCTGAGGTTGTTCAGTAACAATCAAAGAAGCATCAAATGCCCTCCGGAGAAAAAAAATCATAGTAACATGAAACCAAAATTGAGCTATTTTCATTTAATGGCAAGAAAAATATTTTATATTTAGTTTCACCAGGAGGCTTTTAAACCTCAGAGTTTGGTACCAAGCTCTGTGAAGGAAACATGAGGTTATTAAGCTGTTGCCAGTGGTACTGGTGGATTGCACAAAGAGGTTTGGAGTAAGAAGGAGCACTAACTCCAAATTCTTCAACTTCACCTCAAATTAGCAGCTTGATGATTGACCAATTTTTTTGCAACAATACAATGATTTCAGTCACAATTTAAAACTACTTTGATATATTAGGCTTCTGGAATAGCTTTCCCAAACACGCTACCTTAATCCTACTAAAAACAACTGAGGTTCTGCTTAAAGGCTGAGTCGATGCCAGCAAGCCATTCAAATTAAATAAAGAGATGTCAGCTATTCAGCCAGAAATATGCCAAAAGGTTGTAGATAACTGCAGAAATAGTGTACCCAATGTAGAAATTGGAAAGGGGCAATTATTCATGTTTTAGTAGAGATTTATGTTTTTATTTAGTTTATGCATTTGATGATTGATGGTGAATTACATAATGAGTTACTGAAAGATAGAAACTGAAGGTAATATACCAGAGCAAAAGGTCAGGATAGACTGCAGATGATAATCCATCAAAAAAAATAACAAGGAAAAGCATTTGCACATCATTGCACTATTGAGCAAAGGTTTCTGTCTATTAAAGGAGAATCTAAACTATGCAAGAATTTTGTTACTCATACTTTCACACAGCTTGTTTAATATTTTAGAATTGAGCAAGGGAAGACCTACGGACTGTGTTGTGCTTTGTTTCAGTCTTGCAGCTGGACCAGGACAAATATACCCATAAAGGGATGTAACTGCTGCTTCTGTTAGTTTAGCATCAGATTGTTCTGAACACTGAACTTATAGCAGTAGATTAGAGGCAGCTGAGCAGATTTTTTATTTTCCCTCTCGTAGTACAGTGAATAGTACGGTTATTTGGGCGGTCTTAGTTTTGTGCACATGCTTACTTTTATCTGGCAGCAGAAAATGCTCCAACAATAATCTGTTACACGTTATTTTGTTTCTCTTTTGAGAAACTGTTCACATCCTCTAGATCCAAATCATGATAGAGCTGCTGTTCTGAGCGGCTAAGTCATATTTGTCTTAGGGAGATGTTCAGCAGCTGGTGAGCTGACCCTACAGAGGCAGTGCCGATGCTGGACATGCTTCCTTATCTAGATAATAGATGCTTAACTTTATGTTTATTCTCACCAGCTTTGTTTCACTCAGTCTGTCAGCTTTCTCAGAACTGTAGATTCTGACATCTGCTGAAAGGAAATCTCAGTTACCTTCCTTCTTGCCCAGAAGCAAATGGATTAATCCTGCTCTTATTGAGCTTCTTCAATAAAATGTCTTTTTTTAGCACCGATTTAAGTGCTCCCACAACAAAAACAAGCTGAGCTTATTCGTTCTATTGTGTATTTTGGCAGTTCAGAAAGCTGTTAGGCCTGATTAATGCATTGGAAACCCAGACGAATGCTTAGACATTCCAACCTAATGAAATTCCTACTTTTATGATGTTGTTCTTGTTGCTTTGGTTACTTCCAAGGAAAATATTTTATCAGGTGGACGTCATAGCTCATACACGACTTGTAATTCACAGCAATTACCTAATTTTTTTCTATGAAATAGCAACCAATTTTTAAGATAAAGCAACCAGCATTGTTCCAGACTATGTGATAGTCCACTAAAGACAGAACTTTAATATACATCTATATCTATATATATAGATATAGACATATCTATATCTATATCGATATATATCTATACTGATATAGATATATATCGATATAGATATATATATGTGTGTACATATTTACATATTTATGTACTCTTGCCAGTTTTTTTTAACATGAAATCAGAAAGCCTTTTTCCATTTGTCCAAATAATATTATGGTCAAAAATAGTTCATGGAAACACAAGAATTAAAAAACAACAACAAAAAAGCCCATCAACAGACGAAAATCTTGTGGGTTTTGGTCGTTTGAAATTCCTGAATAAAAGTCATGTTTTTTTTATGTCTTCATGTTTTTATGTCTCCATGTTTTTGTGCTTCCATGTCTAGTTAAGTTTGGTTTTGATGTTGCTCAATGTTTTTTAATCATTGGGATTTTGATCTGCTTTGGTTGTCTGTCTTATATTTACAGGGTTCCTAGATGTTCAGTTTGTGAAAAATTCACACTTTTCCATATTAAAAAAATATCTCTCTAAGCCAATTTGTGCAATATAAATAGAAGAGTTCATTATAAATTTAGGAAAGCAGTCAGGCATTACAAATGAAACCTGAAAAACATGAAAATGGATTGGAAATTCTAACTTCAATCAGCTCTCTTTTGAAACTACTAACACTTTTTTAAATCTGTTCTTTAATTTTCACAAATAAATGTACTTTTAAGACAAAATTTGTAATAAGTGATATCTTAAATTAGACTGTGAAATAAAAACATGGTTGCAGTGATTAGAACCCCAGGTTAAATTCAGTGGATTTAATCTAGAATTGCACAGCAAGAAAATGTTCCTCTTTATTGTCAGTAACTTAAAAATACAAAAACTAAATGAAATTGACTATTCAGCAAATTTAATGCTTTTTTATTTTTTTCAGAGATTTCAATTTTCATAAGTTTGTTTTTCTAAATCTATCAACTGGAAAATTATCTTATCAAATTCCATGTTTTTCTAGGACTTTGTGGAAACCTTTATATCATTGTAATAACTGTGAAGAATTAATAGAAATCTTGTTTCCTGATATAATAGAAAGTCCAGTGGTATTAAATGTACCCTTTCCGTGTTTTAGCAACAGCTACACATTTTGCATGTGATGCCACCATCTGGTGACTATTTAGTCCTTCAAAACCAGGTATAACAAAAGAAGCTTGATGCAAAGTTCAAAAGTTTATTGCCATTTTAGTTCAGGCCAGAACCATGAAATTTCCAGGAGGGAAAGTCGTAAGAGCTTAATTGTCACTATGATCTTGAAAAAGAGATAATACCCACGTCTGCAATGTTTCATACAGCTGTGAACATTTGACAAATCAAATTCTGATTTTTACAGGTAAAAACAAAGATCTTTCAAAGTAGTCATAGTAATCTGTGATGTGTTGTTTTAGTGTCTGCAGTCCATTTGAACACTGATAGCCATTCATGTAATAAAATCCACAGTCAATTTGAGTCCCAGTGAAGAAAATATTGCTTAAGCTAATTTTGCTGGCTGTCAATTGATTCAGCACTAATTTCCACCAGCATAAGATTAATTACTTGTGTTTTTATTTGATCAATTTCTATGTTTAAAATGTAGCTTTATTTGTGGAACCTTGAACATCGAGAGGTTGGATATTTTGATTTACAGACTACTTCACTTTTCTGCCCCTCAAAATCAGGAGATATATTTGTGCTACCACTAAAGATCACTTGACTTTTTATTTGTAATATAATTTTAAGATCTAATCTTGTTACACTGGTTAACCTCTAGTGAACTGTGTTTTTAGGACAAAAGTGCTTTCCTTATTTCAGTAACATGTGCAAACAACAAAAGGAGTTATGTGTGTGGTTAACACTGCTAAAACCACATTATACATCCAGAAATCTCTCATTGCCAATTACTGTCACTATCCCACCACTTTCAGGCAGCTACACAAAGCTTGTTGGGCAATTTAGAGCTCTTCTACAGTTACCTTCAGAGATTTTGACAAATGTAAGGTAATTTTTGAACATCCGTCTTTTGTTTCTATCTGCCACACATGCAAAAAGACACAAGTGTGCAAACACAAGAGCATGAACACCATAACCATGACTCCCACTATTCCTTTGCTGTTTCGGTAGTGGTGATGCAGCCAGAATAGAAGGTTTGCATCAGAAACAATGAAGGGATGAGTAAGAATGACCAAAACGTTGTGGAAACAAAGCATGTTGAACTGCTTTGAGAAAGACATTGTAGCACTTTCTCAACATTACTGGTATGTGCAACTCTTGTAAAGATGTCCAAAGCTTTAAAATAAATGCATATTTTTTTCAGTAGCATGACTTCACACAAAAAAGAAACCCTCAACCTTTGATTTAAAATAACCTGGAAAAAATACATGCTAAGAAACAGACCATTGCTCTGGTTTGTTCAGACTCCAGTCCTCCAGTAAGTTTTCATGACTAAAGTTTATTGGTCTTAGAACTGAGATGACCATAGAAGGAGGTTGGCTTTGTGAGTGGTGAATCATTTCTGCTTTAATACTGTAATTTGTTTTGAATTATTACCCAAATCAAAGACTGAAGAACAATTTATTTTCAGTTTTCTGGCAAGTCCACTAGAATTTTATTTTAAATGTCTAATTGTTTAAAAAAGTTCTCAATGCAATTTATGCGAACAAAGCTCCCAGGCCTCTGGAATAGAAACAGGCCCACAACAGCAACTACACTTTATGAGTTGCTTTTTCACATTGTCATTCTTGGTTTCATGCACAGCCAACTATATTTCATAAAAATGTTTAGAATTAAATGTGTCATTTTGAAAGGGAATGAAATTAAACCAAGCTTAATTTCTATTTTCAGATTTTTGTTCTGTTCTTTTGCTTGCTTTTAATTTCAATTTATTTTCTTTTATATAACTTTGTTTATTATTTTATTTTCACGATGTTCACTTAACAATGTAAAGCACATAGTTTAAACCCCACAAAATTAGTTTGAAAAAGCCTTGTCTGATTAGCGCCGTTCTGCTGTTGATAATCTATGCACACATTGCATCAAAACATGCAAAAGAACTAATTTCCTTGCGGACTCTAAAAAATAAAAGTTGCAGTTGTTTAGTTACCACAAATGTAGCTTCAGCACTGATGAAAATCAAAGATTATCTAAAGGCCTTTTCAGACAGGTAACCATTCAGTTTCATGCCCACATTTAAAGGGTGCACTTACACTGACTGGTGTTTCCAGTATCGACTGCGGTCTGCCTTCAGAGGGCAGAAAAAATATTTTAAATCCTCACGAGAAAACTGTCGCACACATTTCCTCCTTCTAGTTAATTGGTAGGCAAATCAACACCTCTCTGAAGCGAGATCTTTTGTAGAGAAAGAATTGATTGCAGGACCATTGTGTTAGACTGCAGTAGTTTTAGCTATTGTTGAATTTCAATGCGCTTTTTTTCGTTCTTTATCTGACTCTACAGTGTCCCATCGACATGTCCCCTGAAGCTCGCCTGGTGTAATCTGGGATGGACTCCAGCATTCTGTGACCCTGAGCACGTCTACACTCATCCAGAAGATGGATGGCTGTCCTGGCTGCAGGTGGGAGTCATTTTCTCAACAGCTAAATGAGCTATCATTCAGCAGGGTCAGTCGTGACTTTGACCTTTCAGTTGTCAGCACAATTTGGTATCCTCTATGCAGATCAGGCTGTTTGAGTCTGAAGGAGTCACTAAAACACAGAATGCGCTGAGCCTAATTCAGTGACACAACTGTTGAAGCAGACAGGGCAAAGAAAACCTGAAGGTGAGTCTATTATTCACACCTGAAACCGTTTAGATACATTCAGGATATATCCTGAATGTAAGTTAAGAAGATACATTATGAAAAGAGGCCATCATTATGACGCTTCACAAAACAAATATACAGCTAAATTAGGGGATATTTAAAACTTGTAATGCTAAGCTGATTGAACTCTCGATTATTATGAAAACATCAAGCAAACATTCCTCTGCATGAGAAAATTACACGCCTAATTAAGAACATATCCATCTCAAAGATCTATATTAAACAAGCAATGCAGCCCTTCTACTTTTCTTTACGGTGTCTTTTATTCCTCTGATGTTCTCTATTACAGAGCAATAACCACCAGTTTCTGGTGTGTTTTGGGTATAATTTATAGCCCCACTTCAGTTGGGGAATATTTTGTCCCTACAAACTTCCATTTCCTACTCATACTTAAACCTTTCCATATTGATTCATTAATCTTCGAGATTATGTTTGTAAAAATACTCACAAAGATGCTGAAACTTCAAGTGCCACTCAATTTAATAGGATATATCCTGGAACTTTGCATTACACCTTATTTTTATTTACTTTTGTTTCAATTCTCATTCAGTTCCATTGACCCTTATAAAATATGAGATCAAAACCAAAATAGCTGAAAACCATCACTTACATATGAATGTTAAGTGAAGTAATAAAACCATATTTTCCATCGTATACTATCAGTAGAATGTTATTCAGCATAATTTTCTCTTTTTTCAGACTGAAGCTTGTTAGAAAAAGGAAAACTGATTAAATCGATACAATACAATAAATTACAAAACAGAAACCTTAGGGTGAAACCATATTAGAAGGTGAAATCTAATATGATCTTATTTCATTACTTAATGAAATAAGATCACTCTTATGGTGGAGCCGAGGAGGTGGTCATGCATTTCTGGACTGAATGTTTCACATGGCAAAACAAACGTATTTTGCAAGGTATACGACGCAACAAGTGTCACCAACACAACAAACTTGAAGCAACATCTGGTGACAAGCCATCCTGAAATCAGTTTGTAGGTAAGTATGCCTTAATTAACATATAACCTGAGGTTCTGTGTTTTACAAAGCTACATACTGAAAGACATTGCATTACTGTGATTGTTGGAGGAGCAGCTGGAAGCAAACAGCAGCTCCCCTGTCTTTTGAACTGCATGAAACTAAAATCGGCTTTATGTGCTTCAGCTGACAGCGGAGTTGTTGAAAACCATCTGGTTTTAAAAGCTTCACTGGAATTTAATACCAAGTAGTGTTATTGGGATCATTTTCTAATTACCTGATTTACATTTTAAAAAAACTGAAATATTTAAATAAATATAAAAGAAGCTGCTGAGCTGAAAAACATGAATCTGAAGTCCAAAAATTCAAAATGTGACAGTCCAGTGCCCAGGAGGTTGTTGATCGGCATATATTTACAAACAAATATTTCTTGCTGTTTATAAAGTGTTTTTTTTTCCACCAGCAAAAAAAAAAAAACACTTTCAAACAATGCCTAATTGTGGCATTATTTGAGGAATGTTTGTTACATTTTTGTTCAATTCATATCATTTAATCATTTCAAGTGTTTGTAAATTGAAATTGCTTAAATATTGGGCAGCAAATTAGTAATAGGAGAAGAAAAGGTAATGCTTCATATTTATATCTATTTCCAAACACCAAACCTAATCTTGTTTTATGTACACTTCTTTTTTAAAATAGAAACTTTTGTTTTTAAAAAAATGCTTGAAGTTAACTTAAAGCATTAGAATGTAGCCCTGTTATCACAAATTTTTTGTATATTTATTTGTTCAAGTTTGTGTACAACGTGCATTATTTAGAATTACTGTTTTTGGAACTCATCTGAAAAGCATATCTTAATCATTTTTTCATAGTATAATATTGAAAAAATAAAAAATAAATAAAATAAACTGACTTTAAAAAAAATAACAACTTCATTTTGCCCAAGGATAAATATTTCAAGAAATTATTTTTCTGAAAGGTGTGAGAGCATTGTGCTAAAATGTAGTAAAATTTTGTTTCCAAAACAAAAATGACGATGGGTTACTAAAATATTTGAACTAAAACTAAATTAAGAAGTACTTATATTGACAAATGTATAAAACTACAAATATATCAAATGAAAAATCCCTTTACAATATTATAATGAACTTTGGACTGTTTTGTTTTTTATTGAAGCACAGTAATGTGAAAAAAGGCTTACAACAGCCTGATCAGCGTTTGACTTGTAGTTGTATCATATAACATATATTTGTAATTAATAAAATCAAGCTCACATAACACAGAAACGTTTTAGGGCACTGCATAGTTACTGACTTCTCTATGACTTTGGTTACATGTGTTACAAAGGTGACCTCAAGACTTTGTTCTTCAGGATGAGATTCCTGGCAGAGAACTAGAAAGTATACATTAATCAATGGCCAGAACTTCTTACAGATGTACTGATAGAACCTAGAGTTGTGTGTTGATCAGATGTTTCGTGTAAAAATCTAATGCAGGTCGTATTTCTTCTACTTTCAATGAAAACATCTAAATCTGTCTGACCAGCTCAGAATTACAGATAAATTGTCTCTATTATCTGATTAGCAGAACTGCCATTTAACTTTCTGTTGCCCAGCCAGACTAATTTGGACTCTGCCCTATTGTTACATAACCTAGTCTGACATTATCTACAGCTGATTTATTTCATCTTCTTCTCTACATCCTTTGACAGGCTCGACATACCCTTTGGAGAAATACCCATAAGTACCTCAGATTTTCTTTTCACGTAGCCAAGCCATATGGTTGGTATCTGCACAACAAACAATCAGCCTGCACGTGACAGTAGGATTCACAGTGCCTCCGTGGCTGAAGATGATACAGGCTGTTTTCACAGTCAGCTCAGCAGCCACAAGCCTTAGAATATGCCTGACCCACACACACTTTGCTGAAAAATGTTTTGGATTGTGCCTCTTGCTGTAAGCCACATTATGTAAGTGCAGAGTGTGAGATGTCAGGAGCTGGCTGGGTGCCAGCATGGTGCTGTGGATGTTTGGATGTGGGTGTAGGTGTTAAAAATATCTTGTATGAATAGCTCCTCCGAGGATATAAGCTATGCAACAAATTATTATGCACCGGTGCTGTGATTGTGTTGTGAGATGCGCTGATGTAATGTGTGATGGCTGAATCAGTCTGCTAAATTAGAAGTTAAGTTGGAAATCAAGTGTTTATGTAAATATTCTGGTGCTGTATGAATAGCACTGGAGTATGTAATTTTTATAGCAAATTCACAGTAATGGATTTACCAAGAGGTTTGTTTCTGATAAGAAATGAAGTAACGATCTCTAAATGGGTAACAAAGCAATGTGAAAGGGGCATCAGTTTTGGAAGAATACTTTTTCTGTTTTTATTCACATTTGGAGGCATTTTTTGGGCTGCAGCAGTCAAATCAATTTCTTAATTGCTGACACTGATGTTTTGATCATTCATTTTCATAGATGGGCATGACATATTTGTGGTTAAATTTATCTCTGGCCACCTTCAGATTTTAATTCATATTTAAGTCCAAACTCTGGCTGTGCAACTTTAAAAAGTTCATTATTTGTGGTCAAAAGCAATTGATTGGATTTGATGTTTAAATAACTTTTTTGTTATAATTAGCAAATTAGAATTAGCATCTTACATCTTAGAAGTAAGCTCTTTCCTACAACACACTTAACTTTTACACATAGTCTATACGTTTTCATTAGGGGCGAAGTTGGGGCAATTCCATAGGCTTAATGACAGCCTTCTTTGTCCTTACCAGAAAATGTTTTCTTGTCTATTTAGTACTATTATCACACTGGAATCCAATTTTCTTCAGGTTTAAACAATCAGCACTTCCATACAGTGAAGCCTGGTGCTAGCGTCGGAGGGAAAGATTAATGTAGTAATGTATAGAGAAACCTGGCTGAAAACCTGCTCAAGAGCATCTTGACCTCAGACTGGGGCAACAGTTCATTTTTCAGAAAGAAAGTAACCCACAGCACTTGGTCAAGATCTCATAGGAATGGCTTCAGAAACACTCTGTGAATGTCCTGGAGTAAACTTCTCTAGTGAGATCTAAAAGGTGGTCGACAGATATCTTCCAACCTAATGAAGTTTGAGAAGTACTACAAAGAAGAATGGGGGAGCTGCCTATAGATAGGTGAGCTCAGCCAGAGGCATCATATTCAAGCAGACTTGAAGCTGTACTTGCAGCCAATCGTGGATGAACAAAGTATTGAGAAAAGACTGTGCTTACTTACGTAAACGAGATTTATTGGTCTTCTGTTTTAATAAATCTACAAATATCTCACAAACCTTTCCTCATATTTATGTGTGGACTTTTGAAGAAAAAGATTAATTAATACAATTTGTAATATAGCTGTAACATAAAATGTGAAAAAAGTGAAGCGCTGTGAACACTTTCCAGATGCAGTGTAAGACATTTGTAATTGTGCACCCAACTCTTGTCTTTATAATAAATAAAAGTAATTTACTCAAATTTAACATGACATCCACATGTGCTGATGATCAGTGAATGTAAATGTCTGGCCAGGACTGAGTTCATCCTGAGAATAAACTGCACTGAAGGCTGAAAACTTTCCACTTTGTCTAAGAGGCATATTCAGCTTTCAAACTAGCTGATGTCATGGAGTACTGCTCCTCTGTACACTCTTAACTGAGAGATTTAGAGTAAACAGAGTGAAATTTTCCTCTGGTTGTAAAGCCATCTTTCTTCTGCCAAATGCTGCTCAACACAAACACAACTGCAACCATTACACATCCAAAGCACACCTCTCCCTGGTCCAAAGCTTTAACCTTTTAGACATGGTTAGATTGAGTATGCAAGAAAGCTTTACTAAAACACTGAGATCATAAAAGTTAATTTATTGGACTTATTATGAGTGCTACACACCAGATCCTCATGTTACAGTTTCCTCCTACTACATCTGCTGTTTGGAGTGAAAATGCATGCAGGAAAAGAACTAGAAAGCTGAGACCTGACAAGTCTTATAAGTAAGCGTCTTATGTCTGAACTGTCTAGTAGGGAAAGGAAGAAGACTCTGGACTACTTCAGCACCATATCAAGAGTTATACAAAAATAATCCCATTCAATATCCTATTGAGTTTAATTAAAAGTAAAATAAAAAAGTGATTGTACAAAAGTGCAAAACTTTTTAGTTGGAAACTGTCCAAAAACATTTGGCACAAGTTCTGAGGAGGCTGACCTGATGTCAGGTCCAGGAATGAGATAATGGCAGCTGTTATTAATTGATCAAATATAATTAGATCCCTGCATGTTGTAAAAGAGAACCATTAACTAATAATGGCAGAAAAATGAGTCCAGGCTCTTCAGGATCTCTTTTAAACATAGTCTCATCTGTACCTTTGTAATCCAGTATTTGTCTTTCAGAATACAGATGAGATATATTAAACATTAAGGTGTTAAGCTATGCTCCTTAAAAACTAACTGCAGTTCTTTAGTTTAACATCAAAATGGAAAGTAGGAATCAGATTCTAACTTCAGTTTTTTTTAATCCATCTAGGACCACATTTTATACACTACTTATAAAGTGTAAGTAGTACACAGAGAGTAAGTGGGAGCTTACTTTCTGTGGATTGAACTGGCAATAAGCGTGTTTGATTCAAAACTAACAGATACATGTGCCTTCCCAGGACTGTGCCACCCTGGGCAATGAGCCACAATTGTGATTACCTACATCAAAAACCCAGTCACAATTCAGTAAAAGTTATCTTTACACAGAAATTGAACACTACATACCTTGGAAGACATCCACATCCTGATTATCTTCTGTGCTCAGAGATAATCAAAGTCCTCTTGAGCAAAAAAAAAAAAATAATACAGGTATATATATAAACATATATATACCGTTTTGTGCACTGAGTCCAGCAGAAAGGCGAGAAAATTGCTCATAATCTCTCCTTTTAAAGTTCCCATGTCAGTCTTTTACGCTGTAACTTTCCATATTCATCTTTGTAAAGGGATATTGTCATTTTGAGGTGCTTTTGAAATGAAAAAAAAAATGTTGCAGCCGAGGCTTTAAGAGTGTTCATAGAAAACCTGGGCTGGGTGACTTCTTCAGCCATTTTAAACAATGATGACACCTGTGCTTAGCTCTCACTGTGGGTCTTTTTTTATTATTGTTATTATTGGCCTCTTATGGAAAAGCTTATTTCAGCATAGCCCTGGTTTATTTAATGCCTACGTTATGACGTATCTCATCAATGTGTAGGTCATTTTTGTTTGAGTATTTTAAATGAACAAAGATGAAAGTATTCTTTCTTAGGCTTTTTATGTAAATAGAGCTCAGTTTTATATTTTTCTTTTCTGGCAGACTAAGTCAAATAGTTTCCCCTTTTCTCTACTCATACATTCTGTATCCAGGTGAGCAGAGGATGACTACATTGTTGCCATCTGAATGGCCTACAGTTACTGTCTCTAACCCAGCGCAAATTCTACGTTATAGTGCAAATAAATTTTAACTTTATTGCATAACAGCAAAAAACGACCGTCCCTACCTTTGTGATGTGACAGATGAAAGTCATAAAGTGCGAATGCATAGCCTGTTGTCTAATTCAGATTCCATGTCAGATTTGGAAGCCCACACTGGATAAACGGATATATCTGTGTCTATCAGGCAAATTTAGGCATGGATGCTATTAAGGTGCCAATTGGTGGCCTATGAATGTGAATGTGTGTGTGAGGGGTCTCTGAGGCGTGTGTAAAACCTATATAGGCCTATTGGGGGGGTTATGATTCAGCTGCTGTTGGCCAGAACGAGTCTTTTATCGAATGTGTATCTTGTTTAGAAAATAATAAAATAAAACTCTTAGTCACACGTCAGTCTGAATTGATTTCGAGTTAGTGCTGTTTTTTCTACTTATGTCTGTGCCATTTCCTTTACTGGGGCTTTTGTCCAACCCGCAGAGCGACTCCGTCACCCCCTCCTCCATCTCCATGTACTCCCCTTTGTCACCCAGCGAGGAGCCAGACGGCGAACCTTTGAACTTCCTAAGAAAGTCCGGGAAGTACGGGCAGCCCGGCGGCATGCTCTCCACCACGGGCGACTGGTCCTCGTTGTCCGTCTCCCGGTGATAAAAGTAGTTAAAGTTGGACACTATAACGGGCACCGGGAGCGCGATGGTCAACACGCCCGCGATCGCGCAAAGGGAGCCCACTATCTTCCCACCGACAGTGATTGGCTTCATGTCGCCGTAGCCCACCGTGGTCATGGTAACCACGGCCCACCAGAAAGCGTCGGGGATGCTCGTGAACTGCGAGGTGGGCTCGTCCGCCTCGGCGAAGTACACCGCGCTGGAGAACAGGATGACGCCTATTACCAGAAAAAAAATAAGGAGGGCCAGCTCCCGCATGCTGGCGCGCAAGGTATGCCCCAGGATCTGCAGCCCCTTGGAGTGTCTGGATAATTTGAAGATGCGGAACACCCTGACCAGGCGGATTATTCTTAGGATGGCGAAGCTCATCGCCTGCTGCCCGTTGCCCTGGTGCTGCGCCAGGTCCGTGCCGAGGGTTATGAAGTAAGGCAAAATGGACACGATATCTATGGAGTTCATTATGTTTTTAAAGAAAGCTGTCTTGCTTGGACTCGCAAAAAATCGAACTATAATCTCAAAGGAGAACCAGATGATGCAGACCGTCTCCACGATGAAAAACGGGTCATTGAAAGGTGTAAATCCGTGGTCAGGCTGAGAGGAGTTCTGGCGTGGCTGCAGATACTCTTTTTCATCCCTGAACTCGGGCAGCGTCTCCAGACAGAAAATGACAATAGAAATGACTATGACCAGGACAGACACCACCGCTATGCCCCTGGCAGGACTCGAACTCTCTGGATACTCAAAAAGGAGCCAAATCTGGCGCTTGAACTCGTCCTCCGGCAGAGGTTTCTCCTCCTCCTTCACAAACCCCTCATCCTCCCGAAACTTCAGTATCGCCTCCTCGCCGAGTTCATAAAACTTTACCTCCTCGGAAAAGATGTCAAACGGGACGTTGACAGGTCTTTTTAACCGCCCTCCTGACTGGTAATAGTAAAGAATGGCGTCAAAACTCGGCCGGTTCCTGTCGAAAAAGTATTCATTCCTCAGCGGGTCAAAGTACCTGATTCGCTTGTCGGGGTCTCCCAGGAGGGTGTCCGGGAACTGAGTGAGCGTCTTCAGCTGAGTTTCAAACTTCAGCCCCGATACGTTGATGACGACCCTCTCACAGCAGCCGCACTCGCTGTAAACGTTCTCGTATCCGGACTGGGGACGCCTGTCGGTGATAGACACGGTCTCCTCCTCATCATCCATGTTGCACAGAAAGCTCGACCTCTTGCTCCCTCGGCCGCCCTCCGCCGCCTCTCCCCCCTCTACCTCCTCCTCCTCTTCCTCCGCTCCCTCGGCCTCTTCTTCCTCTATCATGATGTCCTCCTCAGATCCGAGCAGCGCCAGCTCCGAGTGGCGCAAGTCCCCTCCGAGAGTACTCCGGTTGCGCCTCCACCGACCGACGCCGCGCTGCTTTTTCCGCTCTCTGAGAACTCTGTGCTGCTGTTGCTGCTCGGGCTCCTGCTGCGAGGAGGTGGAGGAGGAGGAGGGGCGCGAGGCGGCGCCGCTGTTGCTGATGTTAGCGGAGGAGGAGGCGGCGCGAGACTGATGTTGGCGGTTGTTAAGGAGATGAGCGCCCGAGGAGGTGGCGGAGGTGGGGCCCCCCGCGCCTCCCTCCGCACCGGAGCCACCGTCCGTTGCTGCAGCCGCGGCCGCCGCGGCCGCCTTATCTGGGCAGCCTGGCGCTCCCTCTCGCGCTCCCTCTCACGCGCGCGGGCTTGGGCATATCCATACGGCAGGTGACTGTTGCACCCGCCGTCCGCACCCACCATGGCAAACTCCATTTTTGTAAAGGTTCGATCCGCGAAGGCTACAGAACCCTCGTCAAGAGGGATGCAGACCAGAGGATAAAAGTTGCAGCTCTGTCGCGCAAACACAGAGAGACTGAGGCATCAATCGTTTAGAAAGTCAGATTAACAAACACACCTCAGTAAGGTCCATGTTGGCTGGAGTCCCCGTTGCTACTTACATGATAAAAAAAAACATTGATGAGCATATCTTGTTGCGCCCAGTATATATATTTTATGACATCATTACCAAAACCAAAAAACACCAGGGCCGGTGGCATAGCCTGTTACGCAGACGCTGTGTCAAACTTGCAGCGCCCTTTTTATGCTCAGCATGATAAATCACCGAGTCAACAAGCGACACCCAGTCTTTCTTCGGCTGCTCTGGTGCCCATCAGGTGGTTAATTTCTCAGCCCCAAAAAGCATCTTTTGATCCTCCGTTGTCGCCCGTGGTTGCCATTTTATGAGATGAGATTTTTTATGGGTCTTCGCTCTTATGTTTTGGAGCTCCGACGAATGTGAATGACTTTGTTCCTCCGATGCTCTCAGCAGCTGCGAGAAAAAAAAAGAGAAAACAAATTGGTCTATGCAAAAAAGGGGGATGCGTTTATGGTAACGTCAGTTGTTTTTGTAAATACATTGACCACGATGCTACTCATATTACGCGTCTTCACGGCTTTATTATTATTTATTATTATTATTATTATTATTATTATTATTATTATTATTATTATTATTATAACATTGCACACGAAATTATGTTATTAAAGTATCATTCTTTCATCCTTACTTACATTTAAAAGGGGGGGTCAAAAGAAATCGCCTCTGTCACCCCTACAAACAAATCTGGTGGAAGAGGAAGAGGCGGAGGAATGCTGGGTGAGGATGCAGCTCTCCTTTTGTGCTCAAATCCTCTTCTTGATTTTGGGGTGTAATATCACAAATCCCTCGTCGTATCCGGCGGGCAACCGTATCCACATCCACATCCAGCATATACATCCGTGCTCTGACGCACTCCGAGGAGGACACTTTTTTTTTGGCTGCGCCTCGACGCCGTGCCTCAATTCAACAGGATCTACTGGCACTTCAGCCCCCGTTGGTGCTGCATCGCTCGTGGTGTACCGGCAACACCAATCAAGACGAGAAAAAAAGAAAAAAGCAAAAGCAGGTGTGTCAGCAGCGAGTTGGCATCAACGACAGTTCCACTCGATAGCGGCGAATAGAAAGGAGGGTGGGTAAAAGTTTACATTGGCACAGGCGAGGGTAAATGACCCCATGGTTGAGTCTGAGCATCACACATCTGTCTGTCTGCCGCTGTAGCCCTACCTATACTCCTGTTTCCCTCCCATTGTGTGTGATGATAGAGAGTCTGAGTGAGAAAGTCGTTCATGTACCGCAGCGCATGCAGGCGGAGCTCGGTCCTCCCCCAGTGGATGCAGCCGGTCACTGCGCACCGTGCTGCAGTCTCACAGCCTGCTCTGTCCTTGATCAGGTCGCCACCGGTGTCTTCTCTGTAAAAACCTTATGCGTTACTTTGGGATCATCCCTACGAAATAAGATAATAGAGTACAACGCACACTCTTCAATAAAAATGCACCTTAATTTCCCAGGCATCAGTTAGATTTTTTGTCAATTTAGCGTGTGCATTTCTTTTTTCTTTCTTTCTTTTCTTTTTTTTTTTTTTTTTTTTACAGTATTTGATTTGATCCAGCACACATACATTCTTCCAAATTGGTCTTTAATTATTTAAGAAACCACTTTAAAATAACACAATAATAAAAAAAAAATCTAAATGTAAAATAATAAGTGTAAATAACGTATAAAAACAAATATAATAACCAAAGCAGTTATCAGTAAAACTGCAAACGCTTGTAAAATAATAACTGTGAAATTTGAAGGGTGAATCACGTGACTTGTGCTTTGCCACAAAGGGGTTCTGCATCAATGTTTGAAAAGTCTCATATACGTATTCAGTGTTTATGAAGGCAGGTTACTAAGTAACATATTTAGAAATGATTTGTAATATCTTAAGGTTTTTATTTTTATTTCCTTTATTTAATCAGGTAAACCCCATTGAGATCTGGATCTCACTTTCCAGGGACCTGGACAGAACTATGTCATACACAGCAACCTGGTTACAGATACGCAGCAACTTGGTTGCATTGCTTATTTATTAATTTTTTATTGAATTTAAACAAAGTATTTTATCTCTTTCCTGGGCTGTTTTGTCATTAAAATGTGTTAATATTCTTAAATTCACATTTGTTATGTATGTTGTATTTTCCTAATAATCTCAGTGAAGGTTATCTTCATGTTTTAAAGCTTTAAAACTCTTTGCACGCATTAACATTACTTCTGGGAGTAAACACTATTACTGCCCACTGTTTCTCCCTCCCTCTGCTGTATAATTAATAGAGCACTCTAATGGGAATATCACCTGTTTAGAAAGTGAAATTACTCAGTTGGTATTTGTGAAAATTCAAATCCTCCTTTATAATTTCATTAGTCATAATTGTCTTTTTTGTGCATGCAACTTAAAAATACTACATAATGTTGGTAATAATGTACTTGCCAGACAAACAATGGCAGTCAAAGAAAAGGTGCTAGAGGTTACAATCATTCCAAAAGAGAAAATAAAGTAGCATAAGTACAATAATATTCATGCAACCTAAGCTTTATTGCCCTTTGTCAAATTAAAATTACAAAGTTGGACTACATTATATTTGAGGTATCCAAGTAAAGGGACACAGAACAGTACAGCTGACCATGCTTTTCAATTTTTTTTTGTTTTGTTTTGGTTATTTAAAAAATATTGTTGAAAATTATGTCCTACATTGTGTTTGTCTTTCACATCAAAATTCACTGTACCACACTGAAGTCTGGTTGATACATTTCACCATGTGAAAATGTCCCAGGGGTAGAAATAGTTTTGCAGCACATATTTCAGCTTTAATTTTTAAAAAACAAGAAAATTGGCATATTTATGATGATGAAAACAGACAAAACTGGACATTTGTGTTGGCATGATCATAATTCCAACTACCCTGATCAAAACCCAACAACAAATAAAAGCCATGTTTGTCCCCTGGACAGAGGCAAGCTTTGAATTACAGTGCACTCTAGAAATATTTGAATTATTTGAGGAATGATGGTGCAGAGAAAGAACTGCTACTAATTCCCTTATCAGTTAGAGAAAAGCGACCTGAATTAAATGGATTTGTTTGATATATGCACCTGCTTGACGATTGTAACACAACTGTCAGTCTAACAAATTACTGCAGTTTGGTATTAATTAGTCAATTCTTGTTCCACTATTGAAAAGCAATTAAGGATTCAAATACTGATATATTGGTATAGTGAGTATCATTAATGTGGTCATATTTGGTCCAGAGCCAGATTAAAGCTTTGTTGAAAATAAAAATTAAGATATTCGCAGTTTAAATAAACAATATAATTGTTTAGAGATTTGCTAGTATAAAGTAGTATATTAGCAGGTAAAGTAACAAGAGTCCTTCTTAATGATTGCCCCCCTGATTGTCACAATAGATTTTTTGGACCCCATTGGGCTATGGAGTAAAGGTCTAATTCATTGCACATTTTAAGCCTACTACTTTGAATCTGATTGCTCAGATAATTAGCTTTTTTTTTTTTCCTCTGCAGGACCCCTGCAGGCCTGCTGCTGGAATACACAACAATCATTAGCCATAGCCAATTCACCTCTACCCATCTGATTCATTTGAATCAAAAACTCTAATTAGGACAGAACCGCCTGTTATTCTAGAAACAATATTCCTCTAAGGGATTCTAATCTTCTCCTGAGGGTATCTAGTAAATCTCTGGTTGTAATATTCCCGCAGGGGTATTTTTGGGTGCTTGCCTGTTCAGAAAGAAACCCAGTCTTTGCATCTTTTAGCTAAAAAGATATCTGAAACAAATTGTAAAATTTTATGCCAAGGCACAGCATACTTTGGTAATACTCAGTATCACTGACGATGCGAATATCACAGTGTCTCTAAGAAGCTCGTCTTTCACAAACTCACCTAATATATCAGAGGAGTTCTTTTCTTGTATGCACAACATGTAGGCAACCTTCCACCCACCTAACATTCATCATGCAACCTCACTTCTTGCACTTCATTGAGCATCCACCTCAGTCAGCACCAGGGGGAGTTGTGAGGCTAGTAATAGGGTGAGATGAAGTGGAGATGCGAGGTGTTTTATTATACAAGGGTTAAGATGCATTTTAAACAGAAGTCAGAGCTGCAACAGATCAAAGCTTGTATGCAGTGAACAAATCCAACTCAAAGAACCATGTTATAATATTGTGATTTTTAGCTTGCATTTATTTATTTAAGTAATATAGAAAATACCTTTTCACACACAAATCCCACATTTAAGAAACATTTTAAATGGTGTAGAATTAATTCCTTTTTTTCAATAAATTAGGAATTGTCCTAATTGTGACAGGGATTGATAAATACTGTATTATAAAAATGCAGGTGTATAATGTAATTGTAACTGCTGAGTAAAGGCTGACTGTGACAGTTTTCCCAATTTAGTTCATAGAAATATTTTAAAACAATATATTATTGTTAGTATTTCCAAAAAAAATCCCAGGGACAATGTTGGACTTTTATGGATGGTAAACACTAAAGAAATTGCTTTGAATGAAAGATAGATACTGATGGTTGAGTTATACTTAATAAATTAAAATATTATCGAAGGGGTAATTTATTTCTGTTACTTGGCTAAATTAAACACATCATATGGATTAATCACAGTCCAACTGATGTCTCCAAGCCTTTTTTTAAATGACGATGATTTCCTATTTACAGCTCATGAAAAGACCAATATTAGAATACATAAGAAACAATAAAAAAAAAAACATGTTCAATACAGAAAAGTGGGCATACAGAATTTTTTTAATACTTATTTAAAGACTTTACATTTAATTTGACAAACCAGTCTCATCAGAATGCCTAATGTATTTAATCTAGCAGTTTGAAAATTTAGGTTTGACCCAGATTCTGATCTTCTCTGAGAAGAAACTGTAAAAAGTGTATAATTCAGTCATGTCATTGTGACCTGAATAGTATGATTTTCTATCTTATTCCAGTGCATGACCATAGATAGCCTTATGCAATTTACAATCCCAAATTTTTTTACTTGAATCTAACAAACTTAGAAGCTGTGACTTCAGTCTAAAAGAAACTAAAGGAAGAACAATATGGGCTGAACACAAAAATATAAAATATGAAAAAAACTCTCTCATCTTCCCTAAATAATCTAATCAAATTTTATTTAGAAATGTTGCTGCATATAATAAATAGGTTGAACCTCTCTTAATTTCTTAATTAATTAAGAGAAGTTCAAGTAACTATAAAGAAATAATACATAATATTTTGGAAAAAGTATTCATACCCCTTCCACATCTTTACCTTTTTTTATGCAATAGAAGAAAAATCTCCTTTGAAATAAAAAAAAAAACAATTGTGGCCTGCATTCATCTTCTGTCTTCCTTAATCAGCACTCCACCAACTTTATTCATCTACATAGAGGACTTTTGGTAAAAGGAACAAAAAGTACCCATCACTCTGGTTGGGGAGTCTCTATAAGCATCAGTTTTTAAGCCTTGCCACAGACTTTGGACTGACTTTAGATCTGCACATTTACTGAACCATTTTACAACATGAATAATGTGTGTTTACCAAGAAGGTGACTTCTGAACACAATTGACTGAACGAGATTTTATCAAGGGCTATCAGAGTAAACGGGGTTAAATACAAAAGCATCCTATATCTTTCAATTTACCCCTACATGTTAATGTGATGCTTTTCTCCTCACCAAAAAATAATGTATAAATAACTTAATATTAAAAAAAAATGTTTCAGTGGGTATGTATATTTTTGCAAGGCATTGTATTCCTCAGAGGTTAATAGGGAGCTGTCACTTTGAATATTTCCTACAACTATGCCTCTCAGTTCACATGGAAACATGAATCCAAGTCACATAGCAAAATCCTTGACCTTAAACAAGTTGTAGAGGCGTTTGTTTATAGAGATTAGTGTGGGTGATCCTCGAGATGAAGGCTTCCGCTTCATCACAAAACTGGAGAGATTGTTTTTCTGTCTCTATTGGAGCAGATTCGGGGGGAATCTGCTCTAATAGAGCAAAGTTTCTGCAGAAAAACAATCTGGTTGTGACCAAGTGGGGTTGTGAATATTGTTAGTCCTGTCTGGACAGTGTTTACTGAGCTCACAAAAACCAAGACGACTCTGTTCCAAAGCGCTCAAGCATTAACCTGTGACTCGAATTCCTGAAGTCAGCAACTTGTTCAGCTTAGAGCTCTTTTATATCTCTTCATATACAGCTCACATGAGTTTTTTTACACCCAGAGGAGCTTTATTTCATCAGAGATACGAACCGGAAAATCTTTCTGAGCCCACAAACAGTCACCTCATCCATCACATATAAATTGATTCCTCATGGACAAGAATGTGACATTACAGAACAAACCATCTTCTTTTTGCTGTTGGAAAGAGAAAAACATCCTTACCAGGCCTGCATTGGTTTTTTGCGTGTTTTTGTTCTTGCTGCAGGTAGACTTGGCTATTTTTGGGACTACAATGTTGACATAAACTTGAATGTCTTTTCTGCCCTTTCAGAGTTCTGGGTCGAATATTTAAAAAAAGCTGTTCGTGTGATGAGTGTGTGATTGTACCATATGTGTGTTTGCAGACTTAATGAGGCATATTTTCAGTACAGATACAGACATAAAAAGAGAAATTACCAGCTGTTGTGTAAACCGCTTAGAAAATGGCAAATTAGGTGTCCTACTCTGAATACAAAATTAATCAACTATGGCTGGTGCTCATTAAAAACAGAATGTATACTAACAATGATACTTATCTGAGGTTTACTAGAGAAAGCAACACTTCAGAGGACCAGGGTGACATTTTAGTCCTTGTAGTCTTGTTAGACAGGTGTGGCAGTTCTGCAGGATGGTGAAGAAATAAACTCCCTTGTGGCTGCAAAGACAGACTGAGGCACTGCTGGATGAAGCGTGACGCCTTGCCAAAAAAGTGCTTTACTGTCACTGTGGACTGTCCACCTCAGGCTGCAGTTTTAAAACGAGTCAAAGCTAAAGTACAGACATCAAAATAGTATAATATAGGGTATTCTGATTCCTTGTGTCCAGGGCTGTATAAATAAGAAATATAGATTTACAGAAATTGTCCAAAAGGCTCACTAACGAAGACCAAACTGCAATAATGTAACTTAGAAGTTTATTGATGAGAATGGCAAACAGGATATGGTTCTTATTCAGACTCAAAATAAGACCATTTGCTGAAAGAACAACATACACAGAGCAGTAAATAAGCCAAAACTGTTTAAAAAAATATGTAGATTGAATTATTTATCTGCAACAGACTGGCGACCTGTCCAGGGTGTACCCCGCCTCTCGCCCGGAACGCAGCTGGAGATGGGCACCAGCAACTCCCGACCCCGTTAGGGAGAAGGGTGACGGAAAATGGATGGATGGATGGATGAATTATTTATTTTAATTTTTAAATCTATTTGTTATATTTTTTGAGAAATTGTTAAATGAAAAATTTGCAGAATGTGTCAGTTTTTTTATTTGATTAATTGGTTAATAATCAGAATAATCTATAGGTTAATCAATAATAAAAGTTGAAGAGTTCTATCCCTATTGGTGAGTAATCAGAGCTGTGGTTGATTTCCCAAAATCACATTAATTTATTTTCTTAAGCTAAATTTGACAACAAAAATGTACTTTTGCAGACCAAATAAAAATTTAAATTCATGCTCCAAGATAGAAACCATCAAGCTAGATAAGTCATCCAGTCTAAATAAGGGTGGACAAACTGTTGCACAGGTTACATGTTGTCTGTTTAGGGTACACAAAATGTGCATTAATCCTGAAAATGGACAAGACCTATGCCACAACAAGCAACAGATGTAGAGTACAGCATACTGCACATCAACATTTTCCATGGCAGTGTGGGGGCAGAGGACTTATAATGTTTCTGTGCTCCGTCCGAGTCAATCTAATCTAAACAACACTTCTGAAATTACAGACTTGTTCCCCCCCATGTGTGGGAGCAAAGGTCCTGTACCATATGGCATCCATGACATGTCAATGGGGAAAATGATGTGGATTTGAGATTAGCTATAGCAGGTAGAAGATGCATTAGGAGATAGACCGAGAAGGTTAGAAGGATTACGAGCAGCAATATTTAAGAAGACAGAGATGATTTCAAGTGGCAAACTGCTGCAGATCTATGAAGAGTGACGGAGAAGATATTTTCTTTTTATTTTCAAATAAGAGATTCACAGGTAAGCTGTCTGTTTAGAGAGGTTTAAATTGAATGAAATGTCTTTAAAAATGTGTTGCTAATGTGGTTAAATTATGCAATTCATTTTAGGAACCTTTATTTTCCAACAAGTGTACAACATTTTTGCTGGATAATCTGTAGAAAAAAAACGTTCCTGTAGAAAAAAAACGTTCATATTTGAACAAAAATGTTCAAATATACTCAGAAAGAGTCAAACAAGTAAGCTCTGTAATTTTTTTTATATTAATAAACACGACTTGGATACTTATGACGTAATCATCTCTTTTAAAGCCATTCATGTTTTTAATTTGTCACTAAATAACCTGAAAAATAAGTCAAAACAACAACAAAACAATCTTATTCACAGAGAAATGCCCTGAAAGTTTTCTAGAGGGTGGTTAGATAATTTTAGGGTTTCACACTAAAACAAAATGCTGGAACAGAAATTTAGTTTTATTATGCTTTTGTCAGAGCCAAAGCATTCCTGGATAATTGTATCACTTTTCCTCCAACTTACAATGTTTTCATTTTCTTTAAAATCTTTTTTTGTGTGTGTGGGGGTGTGTGTGTGTGTGTGTGTGTGTGTGTGTGTGTGTTTGCTTCACTTTTGTAGTAACGCAAAGTAGGAAACCTGTTAAATATCCAACAGGTAGATCCAGACAAACAGACCCCTATACTCACAAACTGAATACCTGTTAAAATTGCCAAACAATAATTTTAATCAAACTTTTAATGCCTTTCTGTGAAGGTAGGTTGTGAGACCACAAGTCTATAGACCCAGTCTGGTTCACTGAAAAATGACAAAAAGATCCAGACCACAGTACAGTCTCCTGCTTCTTCTGCTGAGATGGTTTTACAGTGCTGGCCAGTGGTGTTTATTTTTCCTTTTTTGGGCTTTGTGCTGATCAAATTGCTGTGTAAAAGTGGTTGAAAAACTTTTTTTAAAAGCGTTGAATATCTAATCTAAGACGTGAACTGCTCTTGCAGCAGGCATCTGTGCTACACCTGGAGGAGGATGCAGTTGGTTGTCCTGGTGGTGGTGCTCGCCCTGGGGAAGGGATGCTTCAGCTGCAACCTGAAAAACGTCAGCATCCTCATGGAGAGATGCGGTCGGGAGGTGTGCATCCACACCACAATCTGTGAAGGGCTGTGCTACTTCCAGGTGAGGAATGATTCAAACTGTCTGAGTTATTTATGATGACCAATTGTACGTAATCACTAACAAAACCATATCAAGACTTATTTGTCTTTGAAAGTGTGCTGAATTCAGCTCTGTCAGCTCCTGTTTTCATTGTGAAAATGTTTATTTGAAAACAAGCAATTACTGGTTTTATTAAATACGATGTAATAAAAATCTTCCACCAGTGTTTCCCACTGAATTGTGTTCATATATTCAAATCTTTAATCCGTTTTGGTAACAGGACCCTGTCTTTGAAAACCCTGAAGTGGCGCCTGTGCAAACGATCTGCAAAGGAGACTGGTCCTACAAGGTGCAAGACATAGAGGGGTGTTCGGGAAGCATCACTTACCCCGTGGCTACAAACTGCGACTGTTCCAGATGTAACACAGAAGACACAGAGTGCGACCGCTTTCATCGTGACATAGCCAACTGTTAAACTACTCTTTTGGTCAGGAAACGCATACTTATTATTGTACCTTTTGTCTGACACTGAAATAAAAAAAGATACTGCTCATATTTCTGTTTATTTTTTCTTTATGAAGACCAATTGTTTTAAAGTGCCTTAAAACAGAATGATTGGTCTGGTGCTTTATCATCATCAGAAGTAAGAGACTCAATGTCCGCATATCGGTTTCACCTTTACTCCCAAACAAGGTGACCAACCCTGAAAGTGCCGTAATTCTACTGGTCAGTTTTTCATTCTGGCAAAATGGTTCACAGAAGGGAAAATAAAAAAGGCTTGCCTCTTTTGACAGGTGGAAATGAAAATATACGGCCTGCAGTATTTCTAAAAGCTCCACTGGAGTCCCTGTTCCTCACTGGCTCTTCTCCAGGGGTGCCGCTAAATGCAGAAACAGCTTAGTAAGCCCTAAACATATATATCTGTAATGAATTTGGATCTTCCCTGGAATACAACACTGCTTTGGTAGATTTTTATGCTTAGCAGAAAAAGCTTCTTTTCAGGTCATGTAACTTAACGGTACAGCAAGTTATTACTGCTATAAAAAAAATTAAAAAATAATAATCATATTTCAGCAAGTGTGAGCAAATGGTCCTTTATATAATAAATGGAATGGTCTGGTAGACCACTGCATTTTTGAGGTAATTGATAGTAAGGCATTAGTGAGTTTCTGAAGTGTCAGCATTGAGTTCATTTCATTTACTTCGAAAAAATAAATGTTCTGTTCTGCTTGTGAAACGTCTTCCTAGTTCGTTGTGGCACATCACAAATACTTCTGAATTTTTAAACTTTTGATTAACTCTTCACTTCCAATAAGAGACTTTGGTAATATTTAAAGTTTGGTGGATGTGCTGAATATTGATATGAAACACAGCTGACCACACAGATTTTTCTTTTTAACCAAGTACACCCATTAACGTCTTCTAATTAGTGTGGCTGCATATTTAGTGCTTATTTCATGTTTGTTTTCCAAAAGGGTTTGGATCATCTGCTTTGATTGAATATGATGTGGAAGATTTCACTCATGTTGATTAGAATGAAATCTCCACCTGCAATTACACCTGCTCACTGTGAGTGAGTAGGTATAGTTTTCTAAGACACATGTCTTACAAAACTACACCTCCTCACTCAGCTCACAACACCTGCTCACTCACAGTTTGTGAGATACCTATGCTTTTGTAAGACAACTATGCTGTCTTACAAAAGCAGCCATTCTCCTTAAACCTTTTACAATTTGTCACATTGCAACCACAAACTTCAATACATTTTATTGGGGTTTGATGTTACTACACAAGGCACTGCATAGTGTTGCAGTGGACTGAAAATGATACATACTTTTAAGCTGATTGTACTAATAAAAATCAGGAAAATGTGTGAATTGAGACTCCACACATTTTTCCCCATTTAGCTGGATACCATACCCCATGCAGTTGCAGGGCGATGGTATCTGTCACAAGGCAACACTGAGACACACAAACAATTATGCACACACACACACACACCATAGGGAAATTTAGAGAGACCAGCTGACTAAACATAAATATTTTAATCTGAGAGAGGGAGCTGGATTACATGCAGAAAGACTAAATAAAATTTTGTACAACTCATCTCTAACAGAAGTCACATAATTAGTAGCACCTGAAAATGGAAAGAGTAGGGTAGGTTCACACCTGTGAACTAAGACATAGGGTTAAGACATTGAAATTCTTTCTTTGTAAAAACACAAAACAACAACAACAAATTTATTTAGCTTTTGCATGGAAGTGGACTTCAAGTCAGGACAAAATTGTTGGAAAGTTTGCAGTTTGTTGTGTGGAGTTGGAAAACACAATGTTGTGAGACTATAGGAAGAAAGCCTGAAGTAAAACACTGACCAAAGCTAAAGAGAAATTCAGCAGGTATAGATATTGACTGTTTCCCAGAAGGAATTGTGGTAGGGACTATTTTGCCCAGTGTTAGTGTAACAACATCAACAGTTTCTTCATCAATGTAAACAGCCTGAAGGCAGCAAAAATAAATGCAAAATAAATATAAAAAAAGAAGTCAGAGCGCAGACATTAGGAGAATGTAAAGCTCTATAATTTCTAAATATTTGTCCATCCAGCTACTATCCACTGCATCCAGCTTCAGTTAAACTGAGTGAACTGATCCAAAGCCCTGGAGGTTAACTTAGAAATCAATCTCTGTTTCTGTAATTAGGCAAAAAAATTAAATAAATCTTTCTTATAAATGAATGCCAAACTACTGTATAATGAGTTGTTGTTCTGCCAGAGGCACAACAGTAAACTTCAAGCCAATCTGACGTCCCAGTGAAGAGATAAGTAGCTGACAAACCTACAAGCATCAGCACTGGCGTCCAGATTAATCCCATGGTTTCTGCCAATTGCTGAAAGCACAAAAACAAAAGAATCAATGGTATTAGGAATGAAGTTTACATTTTCTCTGATTCTGTAGCGTTTCCAACATTTCTAATGCTGAAGATCCTGAATTATTTTTGATTTGATATAAAATCAAAAATTAAAATAAAATAATTGTTTTAAAAAAAAGCTGTGAATCAGTGATTGTTCTATTAGTTCATCATCTTAGTGAACACCCAGAAAGATCTTTTACCTGTTTACCCTGATGTTAGTGGTTTTCGTATCAGATTTTTATTGCATCTTCTCTCACATCTCCAGCTGAGAGCAACACAGCAGGCTGAGTTTTAGCTGACAAGCTGATGTGTACTCAAGTTGTTAGTGTCTTGTTATAGCCGATTTGTACTATGTCCAGCAGATCCTCAGAGGTTTATGCTATTATGTTTAAATAGATGTTTTATCAAGTTTTATACACGGGTCAGTCGCTGTGTCGTCTCTGCTAGAGGGGAGTAATTAACTCAGATTTGCAGTCAGGGTGTAATGAAGGCCCCCTAAAAGTTTCCACTTTTAACAACTTAGAACAGCTTCTTTTTTGTTGTTGTTGTTTACTATGTATTTTTTAAGAACATAGATGCTGTTAGTTCCCAGATCTCTAAATACAGAACAGATATATATGAGACAAAAACACTATAAGTATTCCTGTGAGGAATTTGTAAAGTATTCTCCTTTGCTCCTTTGATGTCAATTAGTGTGACTAAATTATGTTGACGTTTTACTCTGATCGACACCGTCATCTTTAGAAGATAGATCTTGGTTAGGATGTTCAGTAACAATCAACAATGCTACAAAATTTCACAAAGCAAACATCATGTGCCAAGGTAAAGAAGTCGGAGAACAAATGAGACATAAAGGCATATGCATATCAGTCGTCACTCCATGTCTGAGTGAAAAAAAAGACAGAAAAAGAGAGAGAAGCAGCTGACAGTCACAGGTTTTCAATTCTGGACTGAAAGCCAGTCAGAAATATCTGCGATATAAAAGAAACAAGTACTTGCCTTTTTTGACCTCATCAGCATAATTTTCACCCAGCTGGAAGAAATCTACCAAGAAAATTCTAAATTGTGCTCCTTATTTAATTAAAGTATGAGGTCATGATATTTGCTATATATTTTATCTGTTTCAAAATGCCATAACCCATGTAATACGTAAATATCTTACTTGAACTGTATCACACAAACTCAATCTGATATTTTTTTATGTAAAGGGTCACACATTACTGCAGTTCACTGACAGATTTATAGAGGTCAACAGATGTTATGACAACACATGCCATATTTAACAAGCTATTTGAATCCATGTGACATCCCTAAAGCAATGTTACCAAAGTGTGGAAGGACATAACCTGAAGGACCCCATCACATTCAGATTATGATTTAATGTCCTCTGTTCAGAAATATTTTTTTTTCATATTACTTAATAATATAAACATCAAACTGAATTTTTATATAAGCACTTGATATACCATCTAAATGTTCTGATAGGAGGCGGGAAGTTTACTCAGTATGGAGCAAAACTTCTGTTGCTGTGATGAATGACTTGTTTACATCGACTCGCCCTCAGCACTTATAAATATTAATAAGCTTAATTTATTTGTAGCCTCTGTATGATGAGCTATAAAATAGACTTGGTGCAGGTAATAAAAGGCAACAATGAATAGAACTGCAACACTGTTGTTATTTTATGGAAAGCTGACTGCACACATTCCCCACCCCAACTTCTATTTAATTTACAGGGTATTTAAAAAGAAATATTTCGACTTCAGATTTACTTCCAAGCTCAGTAGGACGGTAAATTTCAGAGCTGGTTATCCATTTTCTTTCAGAAATGTCATGAGGTGATGCCCCCCAGGGCTCCGTGACACTTCACCTGCAGCTGATGCTCAAGGGCAGCAGAATGTGTATAAATGAAAAATGATACTCGTAGAAGTGCTGCAGCTCTGAAACTGCTGTGTCATACTGGTCCCTTGCTGCCTTGGGTCAGTGAGAAGGGAAATGAAAAGGAATAATTGTTTTTATGTGTAAAAAACTTTGGTTCAAAATCAGCTTAAAGAAAAAATAAGCATATTGTGAATGTTCTGTTAAGCAAATTACTATGAACACAAGTTAGGAGACTAAAACAATATATGCGGTGTCTCTATAATGCAACATAGACATCACTGTAACTTTGAAGGAATTAAAGGGTTCCTTCACATTTTTATGTGAAAAAACAATCCAATCCAAACCAAATTTTTTATGGTTTTTAGTTCTTTTAAATAAAACTTTTAAAGTGTAAATACAAACTAAATAACAAAAATAAAAGTACTTTTTGAATTTCAATTTCCAAAAAAAGCTTTAAAAAATGTTTTCACTTCAGGCATTTAGCAAATAGAAATCATTTTGGAAATCCTGAAAGACCTAGAACAAGAGAAGTTTAGTGTGATTTGAGAAGAAATCATTTCAAGTAAATGCAGGGTAGATGGAGATGTGATCTCAAACAATAACAGTGAAAACATTGCAAAAAAAAAAACAAAGAAAATGTTTATTAATACATGCTGGCATAATTAGAAAAAACCTTTAAATAACAGCTATATTGTCTTTTTTATGCAAAGTATCACACTAAAAATGTTTCAACAAGCTGAAGTTCACTAGAAATAATGTTAGATCAATGATAGTTTTATTTATTTTTTTAAACAAAAAAAACAAAAAATGGCATCAGTGGTAGCTAAGTTGCATATTTGTTCCGAATGATTTCTCCACCTTCCACTTCCACCTGCTCGTAGAGCCACTTTCGGTCGCAGCGGCACTCCACACCACACTTTCTGGAGCAACACTCAGGGCAGGGGTAGAAGCAACCCATGCAGTCCACATCCAGGCAGTCGCACATGTCTTTGCCGTTGGCCAGCAGCCGGCCCTTGCTGTCATACACTCTGCTTTTGGCTGCGACGTTTTGCCTGCATGACGGAGAGTTAAAGGTTGATTTGATGTGATTTGTTCCCTCAGATGCAAAACTATCTGATTTCATTTTCTTGAAGCCTCTTCCTCCTACCCCTTTGGTGGTTTTCTATAATTACTTTCTCACTTGTTTTATATCGCACATTATGACTGTGTGAATTTATCACAACTAGATATAAACCATCCCTGCGTATATCTCCATTAACACGGCCATCGTCTAACACGGAGTGGCAATGTCGGCTGATATAAAGAAGTCAGTGAGGAGAGTAAAAACCTGGGGACAGTTTTGTCTTTCACTTCATTATGAAACAAGGATCAAATTCAGATTTCACTAATCTAATTAAATAAACCACGGCCAAAAGGAAAGTCCAAGCTTATAAAAAACTATTGCAGGAGTTTTTCATTAATCCATTTCTGCTGTACTGGAAAAGTGCCAGTCCTATATCAACTTGTCAATTACAGGAAAGAATACAAAATATTCAATAGCCTCCCAAATCTGTTCCAAGCAGCTATTCAGAGTTTCAATCAGCTAAATCAGGAAAAAAAGAGAAAAGTATGCAAAGGGGAATAATTTTCACATAAATCTAATGCTTAAGGCACATTTTGACAAAGTGATTTGGAATATTAACCTAATTTCCCAGAACCTTTCATTTAAACCCTGTCAGTGAGTTATTTGTGTTTCCACTGTCTGGTCCAAAACAGGTCCATTTATGTAAATGATGCCGGCTGACAGCGAGCAGCTGCTCCTCTTAAAGGAAGGGCTTTTCTGCTGTGAGCATCAGCAATCTTGGGGGACTGATTACCCCCAAGAGGTAATCTTGGGGGGTTTTTTTGGTAACTTTTTCTTTACAGCAAAGTTTGGTATGAGATTAAAACTGTGAATCACATAAATACAGCAATAATACCAGAATGTTTTATGACAATGATGGTGCACAAGCGATGCAAAACTACTCCAAACATAGTGGAAATGCGCAACTGGGATTTTGAAAAATCTGACAGTGGGTATATGTGGAGGAAATAGAAAAGCAGCTCCAATTGCAAACTTGGAAAAAGTTGTGATTTTCAGCAGAACAATTATCAACAGCAACAACACTTTATGACTTTTGCAGTCAGTCAAAATCTTTGAGAAATGTGTAATTGTAACAAACTTTATATGAATATTCTCCCACTCTTGAAGCAGAGCAAGAAATATGAGACGGATCACATCTCTAAATTCTAAAGCCGTGACTTTTATTTGTTTACTTTTTACACCAGTTACACTCTGACAAAGAAATAAAATTCCTTCTAGCTCAGAGGAAATTTGAAATAATCTACATATCCTCGCTAATTAAAGCCTACATGCTGTGCCAAGAGACCAGCACACACAAACACACAGCAGCAAAAGATTATGCAGAATGCATGACTCTCTCAAACCTAAAATAGGTTAAAGATGTACAACCTTGAAGGGTTATTCTAATATAGTAGATTTGGATCCATAAAAAGGAGCCTGACGACAGCATTAGTATAGATCTTTCATCTCAGCAGCTGTTAAGACTATAAAACCATCTCTGGTCATACAAACTCCATAAGTGTTTACATCCCTACTGGTATATGTACAATTTTAATAATGTCCAATAGAACTGTAGGAGTAGTTTCTAGCTCTCTGGATGTAGAAAAGCAGACCAGTTTTTGCTGTTCTGTTTTGGATTAGGTAATGCTTTTAGCTCTGGACTTGATCTAGAACTGGACCAGCTTCTGTTCCCTTAAAGTGCAAAGAAAAAAAAACTTAACAGCCTCACCTGTCAGACAGCTGTTTTCCTCCACGGCTTCCGCGTCCTCCCTGCAACATTTTACATTCTATGATATATCCTTTGGGTGATCTCAGTTCGAAATTTATGATTGACATAATTAAAACCACCTTGTTTGCAGTTATTAACCCTCTCAGACTCAAATTACTTGCAAAGACTAGCTAAGTAGCAGTTAGCTGTTGCAAATCTGCAACATCTGCCTGGAGAGGGTTAAAATCATTAAAGAGGAAAAGAACATTACCCTACAATTGAAACCAGATATTTACACACTCTGAAGAGACAGATAACTTCTTCCCTCTTTTAGGCCAACTGAGATTAACAAAAAAATTTTTCAGGTGAGTAAATATCAGAAAACTGATGGAGATTTTTTTATTTCTTTCGCCAAAATCAAAAGTTTACATAAACTAAGATTAAGATTATTATGGCCTAATACAATTTGATAAAGCCCATTTAATAATGCTACGGTTTTCTAAGGTTTTTGACAGGTTAGTTTACAAGACTTAGGTCCAACTGAGACACGCATGTAGACTTATTTTAAAGCAACAACTCACAAATGCTGGTGTGTGTGTTATTGGCAGAATATGTGTTGTTGAAGTCTGACTTAAGGCATTCAGCTTAAAAGATAATTTTATAAAATGCAAAGAAAATGTAAGCTAACTTCTAAATTTTAAGAAACTAACACATTCTAAAAAATCTCATTTTTCAAACATTCAGGAAATCAAAATAATTTTGGTAATTTTAACTGACTTAAAACAGGAAAGGTTTTGTCGTATTTAAAGTCAGACAGTTAGAATAGAAAGGCTATGTGCCTTTTTACGCAGCACATCTAAATATCCAATTACAAATGTATAAACCAGCACCAAAAGAAACTCACCCTCATTCCTCCTCTTTTTTCTCTGCGCATGACTGTCTCTCTCATTCTGTCTCTGTCTGCCGGCGTTCCCATCTGATTTGACACATTTGTTTCTTTTGGTATTACTCCTCTTTTACGGAGTTCAATCTGTAAAATGTGCAGAGTTATTTGTTCACTTTATGTGGAAAATGCCATTTTTCAGCACAAAAACAAGAGGCAACCTTCTCCCACCTTTGAAGTCTCCTGTCCTGGGGTGAATATGGTTGGCACTGCGTCCTCCCTCAGGAACTGCTTTCCGTTGTAGTCCCTGAAGCAGTCGGTCCTGAAGTGCTCAGAACAGAGGCAAGTGTTGGGGGTCGGGATGAAGTTTTTCATCCCCAGGCTCTGGACCCATTTGGTGGCAAGTTGAGGTTTGCTCAGAGGAAATCTGACAAACAGAGAAGAGGGGACATGGAAAGATTTCAACTATTTCACAAACTGATAAGTTTTGTGGCAGACATGTCTCACTTTGACACAGCTGATCTACACTGTCACCACACTGAATGGGGTTCATTTGATGATATTAAATTTGACTGTATATCATTATAACAGCATGCGATAGAGTTATGTATGTCTAGATATGACTCTGACTATATTGTATGATAATACTATGTCGAACAGGGTTTTCCAAGTCCAGAATTAGAGAGCCAATACCCTGCAGGTTCTAGATGGATCCCCTCTCCAACACAACAAAAATCAATCAATCATTGTTATTCAGAGGCATTCATTAGATTCAACTGATCTTGCTTAAACTATATAATACTGGCCAAAAGTTATGGATGGAGTAATTAAATGTGTTCTTAGAAATTGATTAGATGGAATCCACCTCATGTTTTTAATATTGCTATGCCTGAAAAGTCAACGATTCCCACTTATATGTATGTTTACAAAATCTATAAAGAAAAGTTAGCGCGATAAATTATATTACACGGAAAACAAAAGACTGTTTCAACCACGTGATAAATTTAATTACTATTACTATATCCTGATTATTTTAAAAAGCAACTTACTGTTGAGAATGGCATTGGATTTGTCTGTCACAAATATAGTGTATATAACTAGATCGACTGGATCCTCCTTAAAAAAGAATCTTCGTTCAAAGCTGCACTTTATAAAAGCATTTAAGACGGAAATACAGTTTGTTTTGGACTACAATCGCAATTAAAGCTGACGTAAAATAGTTTTCTGCAGCACTAAACAAAATACCGTCCAGTTTGTTGTTGTAAGTGTTACACCTACCTGTAAAATCTGATCTCCGACCCCTTAACAAACTTATTATTGCACCCCGGTGCAGCGCAAATTACGGGCATGATGGGTTTTTTAAAGAAACTATGCAGGAATGCAGAAATACACTAAAAACGTGCACAACATAAACAAGAATTGTAGAATTGTTGTCTTCCGTTTTCCTTCTTTTATTATCACATTTCCTGTTTGGTCTTGAAGTCGTTTGCCCTCTAGTGGCCGTTTGTTTAATTACTCCCAATTTTTCCATCTACTTCAGTTTATGAACTTGTAATTAATTCCCATTAAGGCTGATTACAGTATATGTTTGAATTTAAACTGATTTATGTCACCTCACAGCAGTTCAGTAAGATCAATAGAAAGACTCTGACATTTCCCTGGACTTTCTTTTTCTTGAATCTCATCCAGTCCTGGGTAAATTTACTAGAGTCTTGTTTCAGTGTCAGATAAGGCTAGATGTATTGATCTGAATATCAATATTGTTAATACCAGACCACATGCATCAGATAACTACTGCTGGGAAGAGGTCAATACTTTTGGTTTCACTTTTTCTCCCATACGCAGCAAATTATTCAAATTTGCTTGCAGGGTATGCGTATGAAATAAATGCCAAATATCAAGATCTTACAATTTCAATTTGAGAGCAGGGTTTTATGTCTTTACAATATTTGCAAATATTAATATGGGTGAACATAAAGTTTGTGTGTATCTATAGGTGCTATAGCCAACACTGAATAAGTTGGTACAGTCCTGCATACATTTTTTTTTATTTCTTGTTAATAGCCTCTTGCTGTATTTGAATGGACTAATATATACACATCATGTTTAAATAGTCCCACTCAGTTCCATGTTTCTTTTGATCTGAGTATGGTATTTTGTTTTTAATAAATGTACAGGATCATTTTTCCAATGTTGTAAATTTGACCCATCTGTTCAGTCTAATTTTGTTTGTTTTTTTTGTTTTTTCTGTTGTTCCCCCCTGTTTTTTTAACATTTGTACTTTATGCATTCTTCCATTTACCATAGTGGAACAGTCAAAGTTTTTCTATTCTATTCTATTCTATTCTATACATAATAACAGAATGTCAAGCGTCTGATTTTTGTATCTCCCTGCAAGTCAAAACACAGGGCAGCAAACACCCCTGTACTCAGGGGCGTCTTAGTCACATGATGTACTGCGCTGGCTAACGAGCTAACGCGTTAGCTTGGCTTGTCAAAGCCGTAGTCCGAAATCACGTACAGGACTGAATCTCCTAATCTGTTGAACAGACAACTCGTCACAGAGACGTGAACCTCTCGGAAGGTAAAGAGTTAGTTGTTTTATGTCTTTCCTGAGTTTGTTAGTGGGGCTTTGGGACTGAAATTAGCCCCGGTTGCTAAGTTCAACTTGTTTTTGTCGTTATGTTCATGATGTTGGCCTTGCTGTGTGGGTTGACCATTAAGCTAATCTCCCATAAACAACCACATCCCTGTTATTCTAAGTGTTTTAGGTAAATTTTCAAAATCTTGACAAGGTTTGACGTAAAGCAGCAATAATCCTCTTTATGCTAGCTTCACAAAATAAGTTGTGTGTCAAGAGTCCACAACTAACTTAGCTAATGTTAGCAGCGAATGTGTGGTAAGAAAAATTAAACAAGCTCCAGCTCTGTCAGCATAAAACTCCAGACATACGAGTTATCTGGTTATAGTCAGTTGACATGAAATTATACAGCACTACTTCAGTTTGACAAAAGCCAACTGTGTTATAAAGCATTTCTCTTGTGCTCATTATGGTCGTTTCAGTTCTGTATGAACATGGTTGGGGTTAAAAAGAAAGTGCCTAAATGTTAGTGTACTACCCACATATTCAGACATGTGAAAGTTTGGAGTTTCTTGGTGTGGAAAAAAAACACTCCTAAAGAGGAAACAGCGTTTCAGAGTCGATAACTTGGGTGGCAGGTATTACAATGTTTTTTCTCTGAAATTAAAATGGTTAAATAATAAATGAGATGTTATGAAGAGGTGCAAATGCTCTTTGACCATTAAGACACCATAGCCATAGTTCCACTGATCTTTTATGTCTGGCATGTAAGGATGTCTTCCTTTGTAATGACTAATGAAAATGCCCATCAAACCAAGGATAGTTTTGATGCAGAGAAACAGAAGATCTACACCAGATTGCATTCTTACCATTAGTATTATATGACAAAAATAACTACTTTACAAGAGACAGCAATATATAACTTTTAAATTAAATTATACTGGATCTTGTAAAATATATCGCAGTATTGTGTTGTATGAACTGGGAAGCACCTCTGTAGTATTTTAAGGAATTTGTTCAGATCTGATCATGTCTGCAAGTTATAGTTGTGTCAGAAGTTTAGAAATAAATGTTATCCCTGAGACAAATTCAGGGGGCGAATCATGGTTGTGGTTTTAGAATATGTAGAGAAATGCACCCTGACCATAGAGGTGGTGCTTCAGATATTTGTGCCCTTTAAGTTACATATTTTTTGTTTCCGGTTTTATTGTTTGCAGTAATTTGAGAGAAAGAATGATGTCAAAGGATGATATTTTCACAAGTATATACATGAGGGTAAATAGCGTTTGAATATTAATATTAGACTATTTTAAAAGAAGGAAGTTTTTACGATTGGAATTTTTGTGTTTTTTATCAAATATTTTTGAAAAACCATGTATTTTGAAAAAGTGCTTCCAAACAGCTACTGTAAGACTGTCGGCTGATGACAAACAATGTTTAAAAGTTGTAACAGTTGCTTTAAATAATGGTATTATGTTATGCCAGTACATTGTGCCCTAACTTGCTCAAATATTAATGACTTAGATAGTTTTTTGATTCAGTAAGAGAAATTACAACTAGGTTTCAAACCTACCAATTACTATTATTTGAAACTTTGCTTTTCTTATCTCGATATGTCCTTTTTCTCGATAACCATCCAGATAATGTCTGATTCACCTGTTCGTTAATACATTATTACTTCCATCTTTTTATCATGTCCACCACTATGGTGACCTAACATAATTCTCTGCTCAGCCCCACCCAGTGTTAATCTTGCCAATAGGTCAGAAGAAGTAAAAACATCAGGGTGGATCTGCAAGCAGTAAATGAATCACTTCTTCTTCTACCAGGGTGTGTTTGAGAACCCCAATTTTGTGTGGCGCCAGTAATTCCTGAAAATCAGCAGCAAATTCATTTCCCACCAGATTGTTGCTGAACATGGGAATCCCATTTTGCTTTTCGAGTGAGAGTTGGTACACTTTGAGGAAGCCACATTTCCCTCCAAGTTTTGCTGACTGTTCCTTTATATCAGTGCCCTGTGTATTTTCTCTGGGGCTATTTATGATAAGTTTGCTGACAAGAAATTTTCAGAAGACAAATTTTACAAATGACTTTGAGTGTCATTAGGTTAAAATCAAAATCTTTATTATCTAATCTCTACGTTTTCTTCTCAAGCAAAGTATTGAGGTCATTTGGATAAAAGAAGTGGAATATGCTTTTTGTTGCTTACCCATTTTAAGATTAAAGTAAATATAAACAGGGGGGATTAAAATGGTGAGAAAAAAGATGAAATAGTAAAAAGTGACATCAAAATAATACTGTGGCAAGGACTTAAGAAAAATATAAAAAAAAAAAAAAAAATTCAGCTTGCAAACATCCTGTGGACACATACTCTCAAAACACACCAATCCTGCTCTGAAAGAACACAGCAGTGTCAACATACCACCATTTGTGACTTCACAAAAAGATTTGAAATTCTTTTCTCACCATTTCAAATTTATTCTTGAAATGAAATTTAAACCATATTCTCCGGATTTCATTTTTATCCTGTATCTGATAAGAAAAATAAGCTCCACCAAAAGAAGATAACATGTTTTCCCATTTCTGGTGATCCTAATACTCTGTTTCATTTCCATTTTGGTTTTGAAAATGAATACAATCAGTCACCTAAATTGTGACGGTGACAACTTTGATATTTGGCTGTAATAACTGGTGGAACTGTTTGTTGTAGGGCAGGTTTAGTGGAGTATGGAAAGATAAGAACTTGTGGATTTCAAAGTAGATGCTATTCCACAATTTTAGTTTGATTTGCAATCAGTAATTAATGTTTAAATTGGCTAAATCAGACTTTCTTTATGTAAATGAATGTAGGGTGCAATGAGGTTGGCCAAGAAGACATTGTTGATATTTGTTGGTGATTTTATTTCCAGCCATCTGTGGCAAAATGGAACATGGGCAAAGGTGAGTGACCGATAAGATGTTGGGGACATTGGACTTTACCAGTCAGATCAGGGTGTGGATAACAAGAGACATTATGCAATGCAGAGATGGTTTACTACTGCTGAAAGTAAAATTCAGTCAATAAACCATATCTCTAATTATTACACCTGCTGCCTTTTGAACAGATAAGACCTCACTTTATCTACTTTCAATTGAATAAAATCAAAGTTTATACATATGATTTTACATGTTGCTCGCTTTCTTTTATTAAGAAAAAACTAATATTTGGGGAAAAAGGTTAGCACAACTGGTAAAGTCTATGTAAATACAATGAGCTGCTTCAGGAGAAAATGACCAAAGCACCTCAGTGCATTTTAATATTCAAGAGTCAATGACCTACAGTAACCCCTGGTGTTCCCTTTTTCACCCTTTCTCCACCCTCCCGTTCTGTTTTCCCTCCTGTCTCCCATAGGGCATTGTAGAAAGCCACTTCTTTCCTACTCGCTCTCCTCCAGATATCAAGTCATTAAAACCTCGACACAATAAGTCAGTGGGATTTGGGCGTCCCATAAGGCGCCCAGGGACAGCTGGTCCTCCATCAGCGCAGAGGAATCGACAGACTCAAGCTGTGGACTGGCATGGGCGAGATGAATAGGCAGTAATTGGGACATCCACTTCAGAGGTAAGGTCAGTCTCACCTAACACATGCTCACTGTTGCAAATATATTTGAGCCTACTGATGCTCTTTAGCAGAGTTGTATTTTTTAGGTTGTTTTGGGTGTTTTGTTTAGTGAAAAAGTTTTTCTGTTTCAAGTTTAAAAGAGAAAATCTGCTTAGTGTACCAACACAACAAGAAGCAAACGTTTGGTCAGCATTTATAAATGCCAGTATTATAAAGTTCATATCTTCTTCCTTATAATAACAAGCATGTTTATTTGTTATATAATGAAAGCTTTTCTTTTTGGTCTGTGGAGGCTAGAGAAATGAATTACTCCCATCGTCAGCTCTGCAGCCTTTCCACTGATTCAGTTTTATTCATCACTTCTTCGTCAAAAGAACTGAACACATATATGGGATTAATTTAGTCCAAACTTCTACCATGTGAGACAAAAATAGCAGGTCAAAAGTAAAAAAAACTGAAATAAAAAAAAAAATAAATAAAAAAAAGTTTTTCTTTTTTTACCTGTTCAACAATAAATCAAGCATGTAATAATTCAACAAAACATGAGATTTTTTTTTTTTTTTACTTTGCTGCAGGAAAGAAAAGTGTAAATTATTGTTGAAGCAGATCTTGAAGATGTTTGCACATTTGATTTATTAAAAGAAAGGGGTTCAGTTTGCAAATTCTTTTGAGCTCAAATATAAAAAAAAATATTAGAAAAAGATTTAGTCTCTTACCAGCAATAAAAACAAGATTTGGATCTCACTCTTTTTTATAACACCTCTACATTCTGCCTGATTTCATAAATCATTTAAAAACTAATTTCTTTGCTCCAAAGTCTGCATTTGAATGAAAGTCACTGGGTAGATGTAATTTATTTTTATTGTGAAATTAAAGAGAATGAGAAAGCCTTGGTGTTTCACTCGACAGATTTAGATTTCAAATAAAAAGTCTCTAAATTTGTATCATTCTTGAATTTATGATTGTGGATGCAGACAATCTGTCTGTGTGCTGCAAATGGTCTCTGGACTACACTTTGCTCTTTAATTGGGAATGCACAATTTTTTAACAGCATATGGTCGATTAGGTTATGTTTGAGCTTTAGATTAAAGACTGATAATGAAGTTTCGTTTAGATCTTACCCGCTGATTCAAAAATACATTCTGCAGCTTTTTGAATATACATAGATACATTAATGTTTGTTAATTATTCCATGGAAGAAAAATGTATGGAGTTCTTAGTTGTGATAGATTTAATGAACTGAGGGAAACGCCATTGATATTTTTTAGTATTTGACCTGCTGATAAGCAATCAGCACTGATCAAGAAAAAATTGGCCACTTCTAATTTCTGCTAAAATTATTACTGCATCTATATTTCATATCCATGGTATAGATTCACTTGAACATTTTATCCATGTTCCTCTGTGTTGCCCCTGTAGCATTAAGGAGGTGAATATAATTTTTGAATCTGGCAAATGTTAGAAATCCAGATTATGAGGCTCACACTCTGACTCAGCTCGTGGTTTGGGTTATATATATATATATATATATATATATATATATATATATATATATATATATATATATATATATATACATACAGGGCTTAACCATACTGCATTCTATCAATAGCGGAAGCCGTTTGATCAAGCCACAGAAATGAAAGTCAATAACAATCAACTACCTCTTTTGTTGTAGCACTTTTGTTTAAAAATCAATTAAATCCAACACAGGTTTTCAAGACTTCACCTTTAGTTAGGCAGACATACTAAACAGGTTTTAAGATAGCCATACATGAATTTATCTTGGGTAGCATTTCTTCACCTATCAAAATTAACAATGTAATGCATTTTGTTTCAGGTTTTTCTGTTCTGCAGGCTGGTTAAGAATAGCTTTAGTTTATGCTGGTGTATGTGCTGAATCAGTTTCCTCAAATATACCCTCTACCCCCAGCAGCACATGACAGACTTTCATTTCTGCTTTTGCATCCAATTGTTTTTTCTTTTTACACACTTTGGTATTAGGAGTGTCCAACTACAATTAAATTCTTCTGGCATTTCAAGACTTTCTAAGAACCACACATTGCTGCTCAAGATGCCCAGTCATCTCATTCTCTGGACCACATCCTTGTTTTGAGTGAGAATACAATTTTTGTTTATTTACATCTCCCTGCAAATAAATATTTTTTTTTCCTTTTTTTTTTTTTTGTTGAAAATATAGTGGTACATCTCAAAAAATTAGACACAAAAAGTTCCAAGATTTTTTTGGCAATCCTATAATGGAATAGAATATAACATGCTTTATTTATCCCCAAAAGAAAATTGCTTATTTGTTGACAAGCTTTTCCAAAGTGTTAAATATTATCAAAAACAAGTAATATAAAAATAAGTAATATAACATTTATAAAAATATGTATACATAGGTGTTGGATAAATTCATTGCATATAATGACATATTTCAAGCCTTTTTTCTTTTAATTTTGATTATGCTAACAGAATACAAACCAAAAATTCACTGTCTCAGAAAATTTTAATATTGCTGAAGATCAACAAAATGTAATTCTAAACAGAAATGTGAAAATTCTGAGAAGTATGTTCAATGCAGTCAACAGTTCATCCAAAAGTGGCTCCTTTTGCACAAATCACTACTTCAGTGGAGTGTAGCATGCACTGAAGAACCGCTGTTTATCCCTGATGTTGGTGCACCTTTTAATACCACACATTTTCCTTCAACTCAACTTTCTTTGCACATACATGGATAGAGCACCCTGTAAACGCATAACTTTTTCAACGGTGATCTTTTGTGGCATTCCCTCCTTATGCAGGATACCAGTGACTGTCCAGTCAGCAGTCTTCTCCATGATTGTGCAGCCTACTGACCCAGACTGAGGCTCAGGAAACTCTTACAGATGTTTTGCTTAATTAGCTGACTAGGGTCAGTCATGAAACCATTATTTTCTAACATTCAACTTTTTCAAATATTCAAAATCTCTGAAATATTGAATTTTGAGTTTTTATTATTTGTAAAAATGGAGAAACACAAGAAATAAAGGCTTAAAATATTTCACTCTGAGAATTGACTCCATTTAATGAGATTCACGTTCTAAATTGACAAAAAACATTGAAGTTTTGCATGCTACCTGTAGATTGCAGCATATGTATCTGTTAGCCCCCTCCACTCTGTTACCTGCAATAAAATTAATTGTGTCCACCTACCTCAAGGAGTCACCAAATGAGTTCAGTAATTCTAAATTTGGTCCTCACCATTTTAGGGAAACATTGCCATTGCTGAAAATTGTGGTGGCTCTGATAAAATATGTGAGAGATTTGCAGGGCAACTAGACATTTTACCTCCTACAAAATAATTATTCTAAGCAGTCCATTAGAATTGCAAACTGTTACAATTGTGATTTGATAGATTTTGGGCAATTTATTAAGCCAGTTACCGAATCTAACACTCATGGTTTTGGAATGTAGGAGGAAGCCAGAGTAGCTTTTTGTTTTAAAATATTATTTGTAATTTTTCTTTTGGAAAATGTAACATGTTACTAAGCTTTTGGTCCTGTGAAACTTGTCAAAGAGATTTTGGTCTCAATGGGTCCTTATTTGAGTAATTAAATGAAAATAAAGGCTTTATACATTGTGGCTTTTGAACAAAATCTGCTGGAAGCTGCCAAAGGTTGAGAATCTAAACCTGCTGCCAGAGCTTCAGTGAAATTATAATGATTAATGCATGTCTGTGTGTTCATAGCTCAGACAAGCTCAGCTATTTCACATAGAATAATGGGTAAAAAACTTAGTCTATGAACAAACTTCTAGAAACATGTATTAAAAGACGTGATGTGAGAAGATGTGGAAATGGTGCCTACTATAAATCTGTGAAACAGGTTTCAGATATTCCTTTTTTTTTTTTAAAACTTTGAAAACCACTTCACAGTTACGCAGTGATACATCAGATTGTCAAAGCAAACATTGAAGTTTGTAGTTGTGACAAACCTTTGAAAGATGGTTATTTCAAGTGGTGGTTATTCTTCTGCAAGGCAAACTCTGCTTTTTTTACTCACACTGGTTATTTTTACTCCACAGGTACACGTTGATTTCGTAATGACAAGCTGCTGTGCAGAAGATGTCCACGCTGTCTGTGACTGATATCCCAGATGTTGGTCATGGTAAGAGGAAAAGATTATTTCATAAATCTGAGAGATTAGGCAGGATTATTTCTTCTTAAATATGCCAATGTCACTCTTCCAGTTAAAATAAATGTATTTATTCTCCCACATTAAAAAACAAGTTTAATTCTGCAAGATAAAAGTCATAGAATGCATAAGCTTCCAAGCTTCCTCTAAAAGAGTGACTGTTTTTCAATAGTGATAACCATAAATGTACTGGTGACTCTGTTAATTCCCTATCATACTGTTTACATTTCTCCGTTCTCTAAGAATTGTTTGTTTTGGACACCTGTTAAAACAGATAAGATAAGAAGAAGCCGAACAATGAATCTTTGAGTCCAGCGAGTTTGTTTCTCTTTTATCAGATGAGAGTAAGGTGTTTGACGGGGCCTCTGAGCTGCAGCTGGACTGCTTGGCTGAGGAGAGTGGTGGAAACACCACAATGAAGCCCGACGGCCTGCTGTCACTGACCGACCTCTCCCAGCCAGATGACTTCCCAGTCGCCTCCCACAATGGTCCGTCGCTTGCCGACATGAGCAGCACTCTGCCGGTGGAACCAAGTGACATCAAACTGGATCCATGTGCAGGTGATGCGTCTGGTAGCATAGGTAAGCAGAGCAATAAAAGTTTCCTTGTTTTTGTTTTGAGTTTGCTTTTAATGAACAAATTAAATGTAGAACCTTGCAGTCAGCTGTTTCTAAGGAACAATTGTGATAAGTGATCATGTTGTTTTCAGATAATCTTAAAGTAATCTAATGGTAAGGGCATAATAGTGCAAAAAATGAAAGATTAATAAGCTTCAAGTTCTAACAACACTGGAACTAAATATTTAAATGTCTAAAATAAATGTATAAAACAACTGAAACTACAAATAAAATTAATCATGAAGTCTATGTAAAAAACAAAAAAAACAAAAAACAAAAAAAAACAATTTCAAAGAAAGGGGTAACTGAAACCAATGCACCAGGCTAAAAAATTTTGCCATCCAGTTTTTGGTAGAAAAAGAGAAAACTAATAAATCATTCAAATGAAAATTATTGAGTTTGTTTTAATTTCTCTTGCGATTAATTGATTTATTGCTTTTTGTGCACATGTATTGTTTTGTATGACAAGTCAAGTGGAGTCCAGATTAGTTATTGCAGTGTTTATAATGCATCTGGAGTGATGTCCAGTTCTGCCTCAATTAGCTGATTTATTTATTTATTTATTTTTTGCTTTCAAACCTCTCATAATCCCAATCAAGGTTCTTAATTTTGCAAAATGGTTCTGGAACATTAGGCTTGCTTATTATGATCCGTCTTCTGCTGCTTGGTGTCCAGACTTCTCTGTGGATTGTTATTCACACATGCTCTACACAGCAGGAGGAGGCTCTGCAGGACATTCAGCAGGCCGGCCTGAGTTGAGCACGAAGGAGGCGAGACATGATGGTTGAACTATGTTGTAGCGAGTTCTCTCTTTTTGTTTTTAGCAATACGTGGGTGGTGGCACAGATTACCTTGTTGTAACTGCAATGTTCTTGGGAAAAGAAGGCTTGTCTTAAGATACATACATTATAAAGGAGATGGAAGTAAATAGAAAATAGTATTTTGTTTTTTCTTTGTTTTGTAAGAGTTTCACAAGGCAGAACTGAAGCGCCTTTTAAATTATCATAACTGTCCTGCTTTTCTTCTTGGGGATTTCCAGTCCACTAATTTTAGATCATGTCAGCGATACAAAAGTACGATAGATTCAGTATTTAATTAGATATACCGACTCAAAGGTTCTAAACATTTCTCCACTGGCAGAAGTCATCATTAAATCAATTTGGTGCTTTCTTATATCTCTTTTTATATTTTTGCTGGAGAGATCTAAGACTTGCAGAAGTGCAGAGTTATTATACAGACCTGAAACATTTAGAAAAGTATGTATTGTATAGAAAAGTATAAATTAGCATTTACCTTTTTTATGGATGAGTACATATGGGAAAAATTAAATGAAGTGTAGATAATGCTTGCTTTTCTAGACTTTTTTTTTTTTCGTTCTTTCAAGAACAAAACTCTCAAAATGCTTTCGAAATCAGTGGATTTTAAATCGACTTTTAAATGACACTTCATATTTGACTTGCTACATCACAACTTAATTTTTAAATGTTGTTCATTAAACTGACTGGAAGGCCGGTCATTTAACAACATATCAAATATGGACTGTTGTATAACGGGGCCTGTGGTTCCCAACTCAAGCCTGTTTAAAATACAAAACAAAGCCTAAAAACTATTTTTTTAATCGAGAGATGTTTCCTGATTTCACAAAACAGACCCTTAGCTTATAGTTCAGCTCACACTTTTATATACAATTCCTTATATATAGGTTTTAAAATAGAGTTTTTAGTGTGAAATCCAAAAAGCAGTGAAATATGCTCATAATACACTTTAAAGATATAAAGACACTTTTGCTAATGAAGCAATCAAAACTATATTTTTTGTACTCCAATTAAATATTTTGAGAATTTGAAACAGGAAAAGTATAAAATCTTTAAATTAAATTTCTTTTCAAATATGGAAACACAGAGAAAATCTTTAATATTGGCATGTCAACACACACGTATAACAAAAAAGATACAGTAAACACATTGTATGTGTTGTGCAAGAACACTTTTCAACAAGAACAGTTGAATTGGTTCTAACCAATTCAGTTCCAAGTACACCACCCAAACATTAAATTCACATGTTCATATTTATTCCTTAATTTTTTGATGAAACAAGGTTCTCAATAATGTGTACACACAATGAAGCTCCTTTTATTTACATGGTTCCTTGTGCAAAAGGAAAATTGAGTTTGAAATCTTGAAGACAACTTTCTAATTGGTAACTTGTGTTATACTTCAAAAGCAAAGTAAAATGTGACATAGTACAGTAAGTTGTGGTTTTACTCAGCAGCTTGTCTCTTTCAACCCCTCTCGATGGTTTCACTCCCAGCTGAAACTCAGTATAGTAAGTGTAGGAGGTTAGGGAATGAATTAACTTTTTATTTATGTTAAGTTTAAAGCAAAGGAAGTGGAAGCAGTTTGATTATGACTCCTCGCAAAGATTGTTGTGTGTGCTTAAACTGAACCACACATGCATTTAGGTGAACGTGTGTGCAGTGGTCTGTCTCTTGCCTTTTGAGAGGAAATATCTCGACTCAAACACTGTGATTATATAATCTTACTTTAGATCTAAGCGTATTGATTACAGAACACAGAGCTGCACCCATATAAAGTTATGATGCAAAAATGTTACTGCTGCAAGTGAAGACATTTGCAGCATTGCGGGTTATATAGACTTGTTGCATAATCTGTCAACTTCCCGATTACATCTGGATGATCACTGCAGCAGATGCTTTAGAAGATCTTTATGGCCTAACCAAACAGTTTGGTTAGGCCCTGACATTTCTGGCATTTTTTACTCCAATATCGATCCATTCACTGCAACGGAAAGATATCATCCACCATATTCAGTGCGCATATATTGGTCATAATATTTTCTCCCTGGTGCTGCTCCTCTGCACCAAATCCTTCAACTTTCTATCTATTAGAATGTGTTTCTGGAACAAACTTACTCCCCCCAAACTGCACTTACAGAATATCTATAATCTAGAAAATGATCTGCAAACTTATCTACAGAAATCTGTGATCACGTGGCATTCCTTAGCTGTCATACTTTAAAGCTTAGGGTTTAATATTTGTGAAAATATTTAATTTTCTACAAGCCTCCCTTCAGAAATCTAATGTTTTTTGGGATTCTTGTGTAGATGGGCAGCCGGTGAAGAGAAAAAAGGGTCCTGCTCCGAAGATGCTGGGCAATGAGGTGTGCAGCGTCTGCGGCGACAAGGCCTCTGGTTTCCACTACAATGTATTGAGCTGTGAGGGCTGCAAGGGATTCTTCCGCCGCAGTGTCATCAAAAGCGCCCAGTACTCCTGCAAGAACAACGGCCGCTGCGAAATGGACATGTACATGCGCCGCAAGTGCCAGCAGTGCCGCCTGCGCAAGTGTCGGGAGGCGGGCATGCTGGAGCAGTGTGAGTGTCTCCCCCCGAAATCAATTCGAGATTTTTATATCTACTGTAAATAAAATTGGGCCTTTGACTCTGAGATGGAGCTTTTGTGCAAACCAGCATCCTCTATGACCCACAGGTGTGCTTTCTGAGGAACAAATCCGATTAAAAAAGCTGAAAAAGCAGCAGGAGGAGGAAACTGCACGCACGTCCACAGTGGTCACACCGACCCCTCTGCAGGAAGCAGCTTCTCTCGACCCACAGCAGCAGGAGATGATCGAGAAGCTGGTGGCCATGCAGAAACAATGCAACAAGAGATCTTTCCTTGACCGACCAAAAGTTACGGTAATTGGACGACATGTAGCCCAACAAATGGTCTTCAAATGCTGTTGCTGTTTGTTTGGCATCGGTCTCACCAGACTGCTTGTGAATATTTTCAGCCTTGGCCCCAGAGTCAAGACTTACAAAACCGAGAAGTGCGACAGCAGCGGTTTGCCCACTTTACAGAGCTTGCAATAATGTCCGTTCAGGAGATTGTGGATTTTGCAAAGCAGCTTCCTGGCTTCCTGGAGTTGACAAGAGAAGACCAGATCGCTCTACTAAAAACCTCCACCATTGAGGTTTGTTTTGAGTTACCATCATTCAAAGCTGCTTTGACTCAACGATTCTGATGTTAAAATAATTCAAGCACATTTTTCAAGATTCAACATCCTTTTACCTATTTTTTTGTAAATGCATGTTGGAAGTAGTTGAGTTTGCGGCAAAAGCTTTGACTTTGCAGCATCAGTGTGTCACTCAGGTGTTTGACCTCCACAGATTATGCTGTTAGAGACGTCCCGGAGATACAATCCAGCCATTGAAAGCATTACTTTTCTGAAGGATTTCAGCTATAATAAGGATGATTTTGCCAAAGCAGGTACTCTTATCATTTAGTCAATGAAAGAAATCATATGATGTACTGTTCTTCTTAAAAATCTTGAAGCGTCTTCCTATTAAATCCAGTTTTTTTCTCTCTTTTTACCTATCTCCTTCTTTTCTCTCTTGTTCCATTTCCCCAGGGCTTCAGTTTGAGTTCATTAACCCCATATTTGAGTTTTCAAAAGGAATGAACGACCTGCACCTCGATGAGGCTGAATACGCTCTGCTCATTGCTATTAACATCTTTTCTGCAGGTCAGAATGAATAAACTGCAGTACTTGCTGTTCATAATCATTATATAGTGCACAGAGTGAGCCAAATGCTAACAAACACTCAAGGATGAAATGGTTCATTTAAGCTTGCAGACTGTGCATTTATAGGAATTAACAAAATTAAAAATTCTCCAGTGAGAGATTTGAGTTGCCTGTGTATTATTTGCTTTAATTTGTGTAGATCGGCCAAATGTGCAGGATCACGATCTGGTTGAGAGGCTGCAGCAGCCCTATGTGGACGCTCTGCGCTCTTACATCATGATAAAAAGACCAAATGTAAGTTCCCACCACATTATGTAATCTCTGCTCTTGTGACTGAGAATGTCACCACAACAGGCACATTAGGTCATAACTGAGGTCATATTATATGGTGAAGGGTTGAGTTTAGGAGCAGTTGCCTGCTTCAAAAGGTTATGTAGACTTTATATTAAATTTAAAATAAATTGTTACTTTAGGTATAATCAAAAAGGGCTTCAATTTGATGATTTGTTAAGAAAAATATTCCCCTAAATATGGAGGGTTTATCAATATCATCTCACAATGACTTCTCTACATTTAAGAAAGTGAGAACCTTAAGTAAAAAAAAAAAAAAATAGATAAAAAAAAAATTTGAAGTAACTGAAATGTTAATTATGCTCAATTGTGTAGTTGTTGTTGAATTTGTTTAAAAAAAAAAAAAGAAGAAATAAACCAAGCAGCCGAAAGTTACTCAAAAGTGTGTCTCATACAGAACACCAAACTCTGGAATCAGTTCATGGCACATTCACTGCCCATGAAGAAACTGTAAATTCATAAGGCTTGATTTTGCTACAAAGTTGTGAGTTGCCACTTCTAACTAAAATCCTAGTGCAGAAACCTAGAAGTCTTGTCGCATTCAGGCAGATGTTTTAATTTTTGGCCCAGTTGTGAACAGTATTGTTATTTTAATGTGAATGTGCCTGATTTCTGCCAGTGGAATATTTACATAAGTGAGCTGTGTAAAAACTAACAGCAGTGAATGGAAGCAATTGAAAGTCTCAATTTTCTACACACAATCAGTTCCTGTTTTGCTTGTGAAGGTTTAACTGCGGTACAAAAATGTAGCTGTCCAATTATTATTCCGAGGACAATGTATGTCCCTACCCCTACACTTAGGTTGTTTCACAGCATATCTTTTTACTCAAAAAGTTTCTTAAAATGCTACACATATACTTTATAGAAGTTAAAATACGAACTTAAAACAATCCCTTTTCTCCTTTATAAGACTCAGGCAGATCTTATAAAATGTGTTTAATAGAAAAATGCTTTGTTTGTATTAAACATTGTTAGTTCTGGTTCATGTCTTTAAAAGATCTCCTTTGCCAACAATGTGCTATTAATTGATAGTTTTTCAATGTTTTCTTCAGGATCACCTGATGTTCCCCCGTATGCTGATGAAACTGGTGAGCCTTCGCACATTGAGCAGTGTCCACTCGGAGCAGGTTTTTGCTCTCCGCCTCCAGGACAAAAAGCTTCCCCCGCTGCTGTCTGAAATCTGGGATGTCAATGAGTGACTGCGGTCCAGGTGTCTCACTCTGTGGCTTATGGACCCTGAGAGGGACATGGCTTCTGTGAAAAGACAGCCAACTCCTCTCTTCTCCTGTGGTCAGGGACTGGATATTGCCTTGAGATTTTTTGTTTTACCCTGAAGGGAGTAGAGTGCTCTAACCCTGTGCTCCCTAAAAGACTGTTAAGGAGCGTTGTGTGAAGTGGAGGAAACATTTCTTTTTTTTCCTTTATTGTAGATGCTCACATGATTGTGGTTAAGTTTTGGCGTTAAGGGTTTTGAGACACTTTTCTTTGAGTCAGTCTTTGCTGAAAGTTAAAGTCGGTCACTTTCGTGGTTCTGTACTTTTCTTCTACTAATTAAATTCGGGAAGCACTGAGCAGGTCTTGGCTGTTACTGTCTTAAAAATTACAATGTCTCATTAAGAGGAAAAGATTATTTCTGTAGCTGTGCAGAGGCAGAGATGCTTTTCTGCCTGTATTTTGTCCTTATTCTTGTATGGTAACAACTAGTTTGCATTTCCTTCAGAGTAAATTCAAAGGTCTTATGGTTGCACTCATTGTTCAGGTAAAGTAATGTGAAGCAGACCTCTGAGAAGTAGAGGCTTCTTTAATTTTAAGTATATTACTTTTTTTTTTTTTTTTTTCTCTCACTGCAAAAGGGACCTTTTTGGTCATTAATAAATGCCCATTAACATTTATGAAAGTTGGACATCACATATCTATAAGAATGTACAATCATTACATCTACGAGATCCTAAATTCATTCAAGAATGGTGTTAATAAAGTCAATCAATGTATTTAAATTACTGTATTCTCAAAGATTAGTAAGTGGATTAAGAAAGTGTCTTTAGTAGACTAGGCTCCAGTCTCATTTTAAAGAATTTCCAAATGGGAATCTGATTGTTATTCAATATTACCTGTATGACATTTAATTTTATTTGTGATTTATTTTTTCATGAAAGAAATGCCTTTTTTCATGAGAAATACCATGAAAAAAATAATGTTTTAAATTTCAGTTAAAATTGTGCAACTGTTTTTATTTAACGACACACTGAAAAAGAAAATGTAGTTAAAAACTAATTTATAATTACATTAAAAGGTCTATTACATAAGCATTCTTGTACTTGATACCTGTATCTATATTGAGAACCTTCAATAAAAAGGCACCAAAATTTAGCAAAGAGCAAAGACATTAGAATGCAAGTTGCATTGAACTTTATAATTACTGGGATCTGGTTCCGTTGGCTGTTCTCCATGAATTGCCTGTCAGTGTGAAGTTGAAATCTTGGATAATCAAAAACATAAGTGTGAAATTTGTGGAGATTATTTTTCAGCGTCCTCTTTAGACAGCATAAATGTGAATGATTGAATATTGTGGGAAAATTAGCTCTGGGCTATTTCCCGTCTTCAGATGTTTATAGTTGCGTTGCTAATTTAAAAGCCACTTGAAGAAAATCCCAAACCCACCATCTGTGAACTGATTTATATGGCATGCAAACAAAGCTAGACTGGATGAGGACAAGCATAAATGTAAAAACAAAGAGTCTGTTTGCCCGGGTATTTTTCTGACCACATGTTGCTTCAGACATTTTGCTTTTTTCCTCAAAATGTAACTGATATTTTTGTGATTTTTACAACATTTTAATTCTTTGAAAATTATATTTTCAGAAAGAGATCTATGGTTGAGAGTGCACACAATATTCTTTTGGTTTGAACATTTTGCTTTTGTGTTCCTTTGCAACAGAATTTGTGAGATTGTTTCTCAATGTTTGGGTTTGATACCGACAGCCAAACACTAATTTCTGTGTAAGGGATCCAGGGTGTCCCAATCAAATATCCAACCCACTTACTGAGGAGAAAAAGATGAAATTGAAACTATCATGGCTGGGTGTGCTGTAGTGTAATCAACTCAAAACAATTTTTGTGTGTGAGTACATGTTAATGCTCTAGCTATCAAAGTTAATTTTACTGTATATACTGCAATTTTAACATTTGATCTAATTCCTGTCTTCAAAGGGTGACTGTAAACATTGATATATAGAAATGCAAAACTATTTTAATACTTGTAACTTCTAAAGACAACCTGTTTTGTATGTACAGTATAAATTAAAGCTCTGCTGTAGTGTTAATGTGTTGGGTTCTTTATTTCTCAAGCTTTACATTTATAAAGTATAAGATATTTGCAGCACATCATCATTTTAACAGTTTGAAGCAAAACTAGCAATGGGGTGCTTCTGATGTTGCAGTACTGTTAGCCTTATGCCAGCAAAGTACTGCAACAGGTCCTGGATGAAGGGTAGGGACACTCCCAATAGGCTTCTTAGCTACTTTCACCATCCTTGGCAGGAGTCCTTATCTGCCAAATTGCAGCTGGATTAAGATGCTGTGATGCAGTACATCCACATATACTAATCCATACTGCTGCAGAATGTAGTGAGGATGCAAGTAGACAGTGGAACCTGTTTTGTTTCCCAGAAAAGCAATCTCTGCTGGTCCTGTTTCACAATCAACAGGAAATCAGGAAGGGGGCAAACATTTTCAGACCTCTGTCAGTATAAGGGCTATAAATAAGTATGAAAGTATTCCTGAGTATTTGCATTTCTAAACCTGTGCTGTGTGTCTGAGTTCCCTTTGAGGCCCACCACCAGCAGGGGGCTCTAAGCAGTCGCAAATATTGCATATAGGTTGGCCTGTACCTGTTATGACCTATTAGTATAATGTCAATACAAGGCATTTTTGCTGCATGTTTTTTTCTATGACTAAGCACTTGTGATATTAAACTTTTGGGAGTTCACAAATTCTTTAACTATGTGAATTTTACGCCCAGGCAACACTAAGCTTTGAAATTAGTCGCTCCATTTAGTTGAAAAACAACAAAATCAAATCAGAAAGCAACTGAGGGAACCATTATACAATGCGTTTTTTTTGTTTGTTTTGCAAGTTTAATGCTTCCTTTAAGTTGAGTTATGAGTATGCGGAACTTCGTGCAGACAGAAGATGATGAGAAGGAGGAGTAGGATGTTGTGAAGGCAGGTTGTAACTGACTGAACCACTCGCTCAACCAGGAGGGAGGCGGACACACGTATTTCCATCATTTACTACGCTGCCAACCAGTCAGTGACAAGCCCTCCCATTTATTGTTCGTGTCCGGCTTTTTAAATGACCAACCGTAACCTTGAGAAAACAGGACATAATTCACCCAACCACCGCTTCCTCTCCAGCCTCTGTGACTAAGAGAGGCATTCAAAATACAGGCCGTCGTCTTTGGCAGTTGGTTTCACAGCGAACGTTAGCGGCTAGGAGGCTAATGTGAGCAGGTAAGGATGTTCTACTGCTGCTTGCGAATTTAAACCCACATGGCGTGTTGGTTGCATATTTCCTGGCTAATAATTTTTTAATATGACCTCTTGACGTGGGAATTGGTAGTTAAATATTTAGAGGTTCAGCAGCAGCAGAGCTCCGGTTAGCATTGGCACAGCTAGTTAGCCTGCTAGCTAATCCATCAGTGGCGTAGGAGAGCACACAGGGAGCGCGGACAGGAGGTGAGAGGATGCTTATAAAGGACAAACAAAACATGGACTGCATGCTATAAATATAAAAATGATAATGCTGTCAGAGTTACACATCAGGTTGTCAAAAGGCGTTGGCATTGCCTTATTATATTTGTTAAAGCATTAATCTATGACATCCAATGTTCTTACACTTATCTCTTCAGTTAGTTTAGTATTCCCACTACAGCTTATAACTGGCTCGCAGTGGATGGATTTTCACTCCGTCATTGACACAGAGGAGAGTTTTTCGAACATATTGGTCACGAACGAGCATGTGGCAGACGCGATCAGGCAGTTAATTTAAAAGGATTGAATGGCTGTTGCAGTCGGGTAAACATAAACGTAGCCAGCTTTTTAACACCCGTGTTCAGAAACGTTGTCGCGTCACGTTTCTCTGTGTTTTCATTAACATTTTTTTTATGTATGATTAAATATGCTTTGTCGAGTTTAATGAAATGTAATGCGGAAAACGGGCTTTGAGGACAGCATGTTCACACAGACACGATGACTACAGGAAAGCATCAGTTTAGTACATTATGGAATGAATTATGATGCATAATTTTCTGTGCACTGGAGCCTCTAAACACGATCTTCCTCTCTGGTATAAAATAAATGACAATTTAGTGTGTATGAAGATGAAACATTTATACTAGCTTGTCTCACACTATTCGTCAGAACAGCTTGGCGTGTGCATGACCCCCACACAAGCTGTTACCTACGTAAGTCCATCTATCACTACTTTTTGAGTTCCCATGCAGCATTTTATTTTTATCGAGGTCTGGATACATTTTGAAAAAGAATGACATAATAGTACTTGCGTTTTCACTATCCATTTGCCCATCTATTATTCTAGCAGCCTTCAAGATGGAAATTTTTGTATCCATATGTAAAGACTGGCTGACAAACAAGTTCTATATTTGAAAGAGGATCAAAGGATGGACTAAGAACTCTGTAAATCTAATGGTGGAAAAGTTTTCAACTATCGAAATGTATTATTTTCACTTTTGATGCACCTATGACATATTTCTGGAGGTGTAACTAAGATTCCAAAGCAGGAGCACTTGGACGGAATATTTCACTTTTATTTTATGTCTTGATGTCCAAGAAACATTTAAACAATTAGTTATCTGATAACCATCTTCTCTGATACAGGAACAGATTTATTAAACATTAGTGTTGAATAGTAAAGGGCACTGCAGCCTGATGAATCACATTTTGACCCATAATGGATAATTCATATGCTAGATGTGATGTGAACTTGAAAATATTGAGCAGGATAAAATAAAGCAATGAAGTGGTGACTTTAATCCTCGGGATCAAAGGCAGCGGCTTTCAGTTCAAAGACACATCATGATATACACATTGAATATTTTTCTTTCATCAGATTGGAAAAAATTAAATATTTTTGTCATGACTTGAAAAACCTTAAACAACCTCACGGAAGTGAAAACCCAGTTTGTAGTTGAATTGTATGTACGGTACTTTTTATAGCTTAGTACCTATAGGTAGACCTAAGCTGTCACCTGCTGTCTTAGCGTTTTTCTACTCTACTTTTACAAAAAGGCTACAACTGTGTCCTAATGTTACAACATTTTACAAGTCTAAAGCTAGCAAAAATGTTTAAATACCTGTGGTGACAGATTTACGTTTAACAGAAAGTGTTACTGAATTGCTTATGTAAAAACATTTTCTTTTTTTGTTTTTAGAGGAATAACTAAAATCAAATTGTGCTGTTTTTACATTGTGCAATTTGATGATGCCTTACATCGATTAACAGTTGACTGAAGACAGTCTGAAGAACCCACATTTTTTGTCAAAGGGCTACTTCAGGATCTGGATGTGAAGTTTGCAATAAGATACTTAAGCACACAATTCTAGGTAATGTGTACATTTCGTTTAGCTAAAGAAAAAAAAGAGTAGATCAGTCCTCTAGTCGTGTCAATGTCAAGACTCCAAATGGTTGCTTGATGTTTTAAGTTTTAATTTTCACGCTCTAAACGATTCCAGAGCTGCTCAACTGAGCAATGTTTTGTCGTGATGACTGATACTTTTTGAAGTACACGTCGTCCTTCATGTGTTTTAGCTGCTTTGTTTAGCTAAAACTACTCCATCACTTTGCTTCAGCAGTTTGCTTTGACTGGAAAGAACTGCAACCCATTTTGAAAGGTCTGTGAATCAAATCCATCTCTCCTCTCTCTGCATAACCAACAACTGGTGCTGCAGTAATTCTGAAGAGATCCATGTGTTGTATTTAAAATGCATTATTCTGTTGCTTTTGAAGACTATTATTGCTTGCCTTGATTCTCATTTCCTTTACTGACAGACAAACTTATTCAGAACCATCAGTGAGGTGGCACTGACCTTCCATCCTCATCTAAAAATAAATCTGTGGTTCTGTTCTTTGCGCTGTGTGCCTACAGCTCTGCTGCTTCATAAAACAGCCATTTTGGCATTGTACCAGGAAGCCTTCATGTTGCCAGACCAGCATGTAGATTCATTGTCCTGATGCTTTTGCAAGATAAAGATGACTGGATAACAGCTTGTGCAGGCCCAGCCCTGCCTTGCACAACATTTCCTAATAGCAGACTTATTTCCTCCTACGGTTTGACACATGCTTTAGGAAAGGTGGATCTTGTTGCCATTTGTAAATTTAAAATATCACGAGTCCCTTTTTAAATAATGTAAAAATCTGCAAATTCTTTGAATTGCTCAAAAATATTTCAAGAGTTCACTTGTTCTAACATATGGTCCTGACAATCAACAACATTCATAATCCAGTTAGAAACTCTATAGTCTTCACTGTATTTGCATAATTATACAAAGTCTAATGACATCTGATAATAATCATTAGAGTTCTTAGTCCTCTTTCAAAACATGTCTGCCCATTTTTCGTGCTCGCTACAGAACACCAGATATCCAATGCTGAACTTAGCTACATAAGAAAATTCAAAGATTAGGATATGAGAAAATTCAAAGATTAGGACTTCAACAATAACAAATATTTTAATCTTTGAGTATATTCTGAGTCAGTCTTCCACAGATAGGTGTTACATTCTAGTGTGAATGGCCTCTCCACACCCAAGGAGAGCCATTAGTGATAATTGGAGTCATAATAGAAGTGAGGCAGCGTGTGTTAAAGTTTGCCCTAATGTTCTGATGTCCTCTTTGTACAACTGTGGCGAATACTGGTTCCTCTGGTTCCTGGTTAATGACAACTCTGGCGGGATGTGTGACTGTAGGGTCACTCTTCTGATTTATGTGCTGCTCATTTTGCTCCTGTTTATCTTGCTGTGGTGTGTCTGTTTTTATAAGACAAGCCCATGGGTTTTTCTACATTTATTCACATTTTCATATCCATTGTCTTATCAAACCAGATCCTTTATTTATATTGTATAAAACAATAGAAATGTTGAGTTTGTAGATTTGTGGTTAGAATCCCCAATACTTGGAAAATGAAATTCAAACTTAAAATAATTAATTACCCCTCAGTAGTTAAAAGAAATAGGTACAGAAATCTCAATTCATAACGAAGTTTTCCAATCCAAGCATTGTCAAAATTTTGCATTGAGGATCAAATATTTTCATATACTGTACTAGTTCTGCCTTAGCAAGTTACATATAAACCACATGTTTGTTGTTTCCATTGAAAAGTCAAGTTTATTTGTACAGCACATTTCAGTGCATTTTACAGTTAAAATGCTAAAAAGCATTTTAACTTTATTCATCACTAAAACAGTTTTGACTTCTATATCGACATCCATTCCAGGTTTAGCAGAACAGATACCTTTCAAGTCCCATCTCAGTCAAGATTCTTAGTGAGCTGAGGTGATTCCAAAAGACTAACAAGATTGGCAGCTCCTGATCAGGGGATCTTAACCTCGGTATTTGTGTTTGAAACCCATCATCAAAGTTTTATCCATTTAACTTTACAAATTTCCTCTCTGTTGTGATACTACCACTGAAGACATCAAACAGTTTCATCTCAGCAAATGTAGAAAGAAACTGCTGATACATTTATTATTATGGGACAGTAATGAATTTGAAGAACATTTCAGCATAAATTGAATACCTTGGATGTCTACCGTCCTACCTACCGCTCCGTCTTGGGTTAGTGTAAATAACCTGTTTTTCTCTGTTTCAATCAGAGAAAAACAGTAATTCCAGTAGATTTTCTGGCATATTTAAGGCCAGTTCATTGCTTGGTCTGTTAATAAATGGTATCATAATGTGTGCACAGGTAAATGGATAGCTCCTTGACCTTATCAGTGCAGAGTAACAGCATGCAAGCATGTTCTTCCACTTCAGTGTTTGTTTTTCAGGGTGGCATTTCAGCGGAACAGCGACACCATGTTTGTTGTTGCAGTAAAGTGTGTTCACCATGGCATGCCTACTGGGAAAGCTGTTGTTACTCGAGAATATATGCTTCATAGATATGTTGCTGTTACTGTAACAGGAGAGACCTTAAAATAATTTAATGTGTTCAGTACTTATTTTACTCCTCTGTACGGACATAACAAAATGCATTTTTCCAAAACAAAAAAATAGCTCAGTCAATTTAAAAGTTGGATCATTTCCATAAAATAGCTTTGCGGTTATACTTGCCAAAAATTTTTGATTACTGTACTCTGTAAGATCTTGGCTTTAAGAGTCAAAATAGAGCTGCTAAATGGTGGTAGATTCATGTTTTGGTGTTTAAGTTTGCTCTTGTTACCTGTAATTCCCAGGGCTTTAAGGGCCATAGTGCATGCTCTCAATGGTCCTCATTCTCCAAACAGCCTGTAAGCTGCTTACTCCATCAGCTAGCCTCTTTTTGTCCTCCAACAACAACCAGCCGCCACAATAGTGAATAAAAATGACTGTAAAACACACATCGCTAGAAATGCAGGGATTTGCAGTGTATTTCTGAATTGAATAATTATTAAAGGAATATTGTTGAATTGGGGGGGGGGCAGCTAGAAATCTCTTATACTGTTCCGAGCTTGTTTCTTTGTCACGTTCTTTGTCTGGTAAAAAAAACACATTTTGTTCAATGTTGTCCATTGTGTTTTTAATTTCCTGTAAAGGGAAATGTGAGGCAAGATAGCGTTGAGCTGTCAACTCAAGGCATGGCTATAATACTTGTTTAATCACAAGAATGCAACCTGCAGCTGATCTCATGGTGTAAATGTTTGTAAACTATAAAATTAAGGTCCTGCCAATCACCAGTTAGCTGTTCAAGCAGAAAATCTGCCTATTATGATCAACTGCTGATTTCTTCTCTCTTTTTCCTATTTAGTTTCCTTTTATAGTAACATGCATATTCAAAAATAAATTGTCAGGTTGATGATGATCATATTTTTCTGTGTTTTTACAGGTTTATCTGTAGTGTATGGACATAATGATGACAAAGGATCTGAATTTCAGCTACAAACCTCCTTTGATGAAAATACACCATTGACACAGAAGGGAACATATATCCTGGATGTCTCGACAGACAGGATTTTAATATTCCAAAATGGAGAAAAAGAAAATATGCCCACGTCTTCTTGACTACTTAGTGGTTGTTGGAGCAAGGTAAGCACTGATCCTGACTGATGAATCTGTTATTGTTTTAAATGTATCTTGAGTCATGGGGGAGGGTGCAACACATAGGCCCCCACAAAACACAGCTCCGCCTTACCATCTGCTTGCCAGAATGCAAAGTCATCATCCTCAGCAAAGCTTGATTCTTTAAAAATGTCTTGATGAAAATTTTTGTCGAAGCCAATTGTTTTGAGATTTAATTTTTTTCTTTGAAATAATTCTTTTAAACTAAAATTCAGTTTTATTTGGTATTAAGAACTTCTGAGGACCCCATGACCTCTTTCTTTCTCTTCCTTTTCTAAGAAGGCTAAGCAGCTCTAGTTGGCTTATGTTATTCTTTAGTTTTTTTCCTTCTGTTTTATTCCAAAGTTGTTCGTCACAACCATGATGTGTCAACACCATAACTGACAATTTACAAAACCTAAATGACATTTTGTGAACTAAATGCTTAATTTTAGTGAAAAGATTTCATGGAGCTGATGAGCTACAATAGGCCCTCCTTCAGAATAACATTATATAAATTGAGGTAGTTTGGCATTTTGTCAACTCCGTCAGATGAAGACCCTACTTTGCCTAGGAGTTCACTTCTTGAACAGTTTAGATTCCTATCAAAGCATTAGAATTTCCTAATTTCTTTTAGCTTTCGCAAATTGATGTTGTAGCAGTTATAAAACCTAAAAGAAACAAAAAATTATTATAACAGGAGATGCATGTTTATCCATCTGTACTTCAGGCAACCAAGTAGTGACAGTGTGGCCCAGACTCCACAGCTTCTCCGACGCTACCCCCTGGAGGATCACCACGACTTTCCGCTTCCACCGGATGTGGTGTTCTTCTGCCAACCAGAGGGCTGCCTGAGCATCCGCCAGCGTCGGGTCAGCCTGCGTGATGACTCCTCGTTTGTTTTTACGCTGACTGACAAGGACTCTGGAATCACCCGCTATGGAATCTGCGTCAACTTCTATCGATCTTTTCAGCGCGGGCATCACCGCCCTCGCGACAAAAGTAGCCATACAGAGACTGCAGCGCAGGCAGTGGAGAGTACTAATGAAGCGTTTGATGGAGGCGGTGGAGGCCATGTTGCTGCATCATTCGCACCTGACAACTCCAAGTCTGAACCCCCGTCTTCATCCGGAGAAGAGAGTGGTCAACCAGGTGCTGAGCAAACCCCTGGCAAGTCTCCACAGCACAAACGCAGAGCTGCCAAGATGGCTGCCAGGAACCGCAACAGTACGCTGACCTCGCTGTGCATACTCAGCCACTACCCCTTCTTTACCACTTTTAGAGAATGCTTATATATTCTCAAGAGGCTGGTGGACTGCTGCAGTCAGAGGCTAACCCAACGAGCGGGACTCTCTCGTGCCACCCAAAGGTGAGACTTCATAATTGTTGTTATGGAGGTCAAATGCTAGCTTTTCTGTTTTTTCTTTAAAAAAACAAAAAAAAAATCTTTGGTTAGCCAGAATTGCAGTACTCGAGGTGTTTTTTGTTGTTGTTGTTGTTGGAATGGGGTGACATTGTTCCTGTCTGAATGGGCTTTTTATTCACAAAATTGATTTTTTTTTTTTCCATTGTTGGTACAATGCTCAATCCACTAACTGTTGTATTGACTGGTGTGTCTTTTCCTGTCTCCAGGATAAATACTTTGCTGTCAACTTATCTATTGACAAGGACCTCTTAGAAAATGTCAAGAAAATAGAGCAGTACTACTCAAAGAGCAAACAGCACAACATTAAGGCACCAGCTTGTGTTTTTAAATGGTTTATAAGCGCCAATCAGGCTTTTCCAGACCAATTCTGACTTGTGTGTGGTTGCTGATTCAAATTTTCTTTTTTCATTTCCAATTTTTAAAATCTGGATACAACACATTGTTGCAGTTTTTTGACAGAGGGAGTAATTTTGAATCAAACAAAAATGACATAAATTATAAGATCAATTTTGGGTTTAAGTATATGACCAAATTCGAATATTGGGTGTTTTTAAACAGAAAACTGTTGGAGTTTGTTTCACAAATTAGAAAGAAACAGCAACATATATAAAAAAAAATGAAATGAAATTGAATAACTCCAATCTCATACAGATTAATTGGTGCATCTTTACTCCTTGCTTTTGTCCTCCTCATCCTCATACATGTGATCTGTATGTTTAATACAACTAATAAAGGAGGCTTTTGTCTGTAGCTCTGTGTGGTTTTGCTGGCCATCTGCAGCTTGTTTTGTTTGTTTTCACAGAACTAGCTTTTGTTTAGTTTTCTTTTCTTTTGCACTTTGCATTATAAATGCATTGTTGTATTTAATTTGTTTTGAGCGATTTATCGAACATCAAGTAATATTTCATTAAGTATGACACTGATGTCTACTCCAGCATCTGTTTTTTCAATCTCTTAGACTTTGAGGACTGTTTTTATGTTTTTGGATTCTTTATAGGTGTGTTGTGTTAAATATTGATGTGGAAAAGACAGCAGCTATGGATGACTGTCAGTAGATTAAGGTAAAGTTGAAAAATACTTGACTGGAAATATGATCGATGCAGGGTTGCTCAGGGTATAATTACCTTCAGTAGAAACACCTACAGGTAATTTATATTTATTTATTCAATGCTTTCAGTGACTGTGCATACATTTGAATAAAGAAATTATCTTAAACTTTAGGTTTTAGGCTAATTATGAGTAAACATATTTTTTACCCTTTGGTATTACAATTTATTATTGTTTTAATGCACTTTTCTTTCAATAAAATGATCCAGTCTGTCTAGTAATTAGTATCGTGAAATAGTGGTTAATCGTACAACCTCAATGAGTGTATTGAAGCCACATGCTTTGAGTTTTGTTTTTTTTCCCTGGATTGCCTGGTTGAAATGTTGGGTTGCGGTGACAGAGAAAGAGAAGAGTCATTGTATAATGGCTTAGAGCACTTCTCACTATGGCAGCTCTGACAGATTGAGGTCTCCAGCTGCCTTTGGGCAGCAGCTGGGAGGTGAGAGGGCTCTGAAGGACTAATGTTTTACCCTCACTACCCGCCTCACACACTAAATATACCCTTCAAGAACCAGAATGGTGTGACGTGTGTGTTAAGTTGAGCCTTTTCAAATCAACAATTTGGTGACTGGCAAATAGCCTCTTCTGATGATACTTCTGTTTCAGTATCATTTACCCTTCAGATTACTGATCTCACAGTTGGTTTGGTCATGCTTATTGGTAGCTGTTGCTTCAGTAAAATCATCCATTGTTTATCTGCTTCAAGATATTTTTATCATTAAATGTATCAGTAACACTCTGTATATTTGCCATGTCAATTAGATAATTAAGTTCTCCTGAGTAGTTGTATTTGTGTCATTGGAATTTTAAGTGCATTTGTGAAATTTAAGAACAAGTATTGATTCTCTTATGTGAGAAGAAATGGCTTTTAGCAAAAGGAGAACATTTCGCCTGTGTTCTTAGACATTGTTTTGCAATTTAAACACAACTCTTGTACAGTCAATTAGGACATTTTACAATTAACAGACATAGACACTAAAGATATTTAAGTTGATTACAAATATTTTAATTTAAACTATTTGAATCCAGCTATAAAGAGTATAAAGAGGACATTATAACATAAAAGTTGGTTTAATGTATGTGATCTGTTCGCAGGGACACCATGTGGCGGGTGTTTACCGGAGCGCTCTCGGTGGAAGAGAAAGGCAGTCAGCTGCTGGTCGATCTACGGGATATCGAGTCCTGGGTGTACCGACTGCTGCGCTCCCCGGTGCCACTGGCAGGTCAGAGGCGCGTGGATGTGGAGGTGCTGCCCCAGGAACTGAAACGGCCACTCACCTTCGCCTTGCCTGACAACTCGCGTTTCTCCTTGGTTGATTTCCCACTGCACCTGCCCTTGGAGCTGTTGGGTGTTGACGCCTGTCTTCAGGTCCTCAGCTGTGTCCTGTTGGAGCACAAGGTAAGCATGGGAACAAGTTAGGAGTTCAAGATATGCTCTTGTTATACGTTGGACCTTTTTATATCTGTATTTGCATTTTCAGTTAAGGTAATTTTAATGCATAAAATATGTTAAATAGAACCTCAGAAGATCAGCAAAACACTGAACACAGTTCCCCCGCTGTGAATTCTCAGAAAAAACTGACCAAGCTCTAGCACCAGGCTGTATACCTCATACTTTATTCATTTCCTGATCAAAAAAAACTTGATTTAATTATCATTCTTTAGAGTGAATGAGTTTAACTTAACCCACTCTGTTTTCTTTAAAGCAGCTAACCTTACGATGGTTTGCAAACATTATGTGTTGCACCTGTCCCTTAAAACCCAACTCTATTGCAATTACCAACTAGTGACATTTCATCTTTAAGTAAAATACTTTTTTTTTTTTTAATCTTCCAAAATGAGTAATGTTCAGTTTCTGTTTATGGTTTTTATAGCCATTTAGATTACACAAAGCGCAAGAGAGAGGAAATGCAAACTCAGAGAAAAGCGTCTCTTTTCTCTCTGTCACCTGCTGCCTTTCACCCCTTGAGCCATTGACTTGAATGTAATTGGAATCCTTATTCAGATAGCTGGTGTAATGTTACTGTGACACAGATACATAGGCTAATTTGAAGCATTTCCAGACCAAAACCTGTGCTTTGAGTTTCATACACAATGTTGTGGAGTTCCTCTGCTATGTAACCTTTTTGTGTTTCTTTTGGAAATTTTATGATCATCTGACTGGTATTCTTACTTGACTAATATTCTTACTTGTTTATATTAGGAAATGGAAATTGAAATGTTTAAAAATAAAATCAACAATGACTTTTCAAAACGTTTTTCAAAACCTTTCCAAAGTTAAAGTTTCCACTCTGCATCGCTGTGAACCTAGAAATGCACTAAAATCCTCCAGGTTATGAGATATATCAGAATAAATCTGTACAACATATTCCACTTTTTCCCTTTGCAAGATAGATCATAGATCACTAACTTTTTCTTTTTACATCTCAAAATATGGATGTTTGTCTCATCACAGAATGCATATGTGATTTATTGTTTTTTCTTTTACAAAATCCTTTCCAAATAAATGACATCTACATCCAGATAATATGTGAGAGGACAAAGTGATATTGTTTCCTCATTAATTCCTATAATGTAAGTAAATGTAAGCTGAGAGCCCTTTCCATGTTTGATCATTATTTATAAGCAGTAGCGTCGTCTGCGTTACAATCAGGATTTCACTAATATTTCAAAACAAAGACAAAGTAAATACTGAACTAAAGTTTTAGACTGTCTCTACTAATCTTTTTCTATTGATTAGCATGGTTTGCATCCCAGAAGCATTCCTTTTTTGCTGGAATTTTGATTTATCCTGTTTTTCTTTCTTTACCATTTTGCTGTAGCACAGGTACAGGAGACCTGTGCTCATGGTCAGATGTAAAATATTACAAATATGCATCCTGTAAGATATCCTCTAAGGCGTTACCTCAACTTCTAAAAAGTACAACAAAATAAAAACAGTCATGCAGATTAGAAGCTAAAATACAAAATGTCTGTAAAATAAAAAGTCAATATGTGTAAAATGTCCTTGTGTTCATCTGTTTGAAAAACATTTCATTCTTATTTAATCCAGTCAAGCTGAACTAATTGAAAGCTGTCACACTGACATCTCTTTTGAGCTTTTTCATCTCCCAGCTTCAATTGTTCTTGAAAGTCGGCTTTTAATAATGCTGTTACAAACTTAAGACAAAAACGGGCATTCTTGCATGCAAGTTAGACAATAAGGGAATAACAACAAAGCAGCAAAGTTATTAAAAGGCAGACACAACTTGACAGTTTTACATTTTTAAAGCCTTAACATAATAGAAATGAAACATTCACTGCTTGAAAGGGGACTAATGACATTTATTGTGTTTCTTTTTACCATTATTTTCCTTTAAGGTCATTCTTCAATCACGTGATTACAATGCTTTGTCCATGAGCGTTATGGCCTTTGTTGCTATGATCTACCCCCTGGAGTACATGTTCCCTGTCATCCCGTTGCTCCCTACATGTATGGCTTCTGCTGAGCAGGTAAGTGTAAAAATGAAATGCATGAAAACAACAAGTCTGAGAAATGCTTGAAATTAGCTGCCTATTAAAACTGTAAACACCATCTGTTGTTGGAATATCAACTTTATGTACAAACTTTGCTTTGTCCTCCTCACAGCTTCTTCTCGCTCCCACTCCATACATTATTGGTGTTCCAGCCAGCTTCTTCCTCTACAAATCAGATTTCAAAATGCCAGACGATGTTTGGCTTGTTGACCTCGACAGCAGTAAGGTGTGTGTCAACACAATGTTTTGCACATCCTATCACTCCAGTGGCATGTTTTCACCAAATGCTGCTGAAAGATGATGTCAAAAATAAAGCAGGAAATTGAAGGCCAACTATTAAAGTACATTTTTGTGGATTATTTCTTCCCTACTTAGAGATTCTGATTATGTTAGCAAGGTGAATTTTTAATTATATGTCTTATGTTGTTTGCAGGTTATAGCGCCCACCAATGCAGAGAATCTGCCCCCTCTGCCAGAGCCTGAAGCAGGCGAGCTAAAGAAGCATCTAAAACAGGTAATCAGCACTTGGTTTTTGAAGTCAATTTCATTCAACTGCCCTGTGGCAGCCAGAAACCAGTGATCACAGTATAGAGTGTTTCAATATGGCTTTTCTTTTTTACTGTGACTTGACCACACTCTTGTATACATGTAAAAATTCTCTTTCAGCAATTTGAAGAATAGGTGGCTTCTTCATCAGCTGGGTTGTATGTATTGTAGATGATTGTGGGAGATTTTAAAAGGGCTAATGTTTAGTGCACTAACATGTTGTTATTTTTTTTCTCTTTTTGTTTCCAATTTGTTTGCATGCTCTAGCTGTTGGAGGTAAAGTCAGATACTTGGACCCAAATAAACCGTTTAGTGTTATTGATGGCAACCAATTTCCCCCTATAAGCCTACTGAACAATTTCAGAGTCTGGTTCTGATTCATGAAAACAGCTTTATATTCAGTTCTTTTATTTTTTCATGTAACAACCACAAACTTTCATCACTGTGATTTAGCACATGGAGTGATGCTAAAGGAACATTAGCCCTGGTTTTTGAAATTTTGTACAAATACAAGTCTGCAAACTTTGGTGTGTGTATGTGTTCACCAGATGATGGCCCTAAAGGAAATTATGTCCCACTGATTGCCTTTTGTAAAAATACTAGCAACACAATTTCTCAACATCTCTAAACATCTCACAAAGTAATGTTCAATTTATCTGAGAAACAAATTGCAAAGTCCAAATGGACACCCATGTACACTGGCAGACCCGAACAGGACAGTATTAATTAGAGAAGCCACTAAGAAACCAGAGGTAACTCTGGAGGAGCTGCTGAGATCTTGAGCTCAGGGTTACACTCCATAAACTTTTTTTTTTATGAAAGAATGGCAATAAGACGGCCATTGTCAGAGGGAAAAAAAATACACTTATTTGTGCTGCACTTGATCCTAAATCTTTCATCGCTTAGGTGAAATGGAGTGATGCAAGTATAATGCAGTGGGAATACTTTTCTTCTCGTCAGCAGACATAGAAGTTGTTCACTGTTGACAATAAGGTGCCTGGAGAAAAACGTAACTGTGACAAAAGATTTGATCTCTTGGTAGGTTCAGATTCCAACAAGACAACAACCCCAAACATACATGTGTTTGAAAACCCATTCAAAGTCCAGATCTAAGTCTAATTTCGAATCCATGGCAAGGCTTTAAAATTAGAAAGCACTGAGTAAAAATGTCAGTTACTACATGTGCCAGACTTATAGAGATAATACCCTCAAAGTACATGCAGCTTTATTTGCAGAAACAGGTGGTTCGTCTTGCATTGACTTGGAGGGGCTGAATACATATGCACATCCCACTTTTCTCATATTATTTCTAAAAATGTTCTCTTTCCACTTCCAGTTATGCAGTACTTTGTGCTGCAGTACCTCAAATTGTTCCAATAAGATCAATTGAAATTTGTAGTTGTAACATGAAGAAATTTGAAGAATTTTGAGGCGTATGAAACTGCTGTAAGGATTTTTAAATATGAATTTTCTTCAGAGTATTTCAGTTTTAAGTGTTTACATGAAGCTTTGACTTCACATAAAATTTCAGAATCGTATTTTGGTTTTTTTGTGTGTTTTTTTTATACAACTCTATGCAAAGCATTACAGCCCACTTTACTTGATAAATGTACAAATTAGCTCAAGAATCCGCATATATTTTTTTCTACAAATGCAAGATGTCTTCCAACGTACTTTAAGATATGGATAGTTACTAATTATACCTTTATCAACCCACTTTACTGGCAAAACACTGCATTTAGTTGCGCAGAGGCTGTTTTGCCTAGCACAAATTTTCCCAGGATGAAACTCAATTTGACTGTTCATTTTAGTCATCAATTGGTTTCATCCACCTTGAATCAGAGCCAGTTTTATAGCTGTGTGTCATTAGCAGCTCTTTCTTTGTGTGTGTGACTGAGAAGCTGGTTTGTAGGAGTGTGATAAGCCTCAGTTTTTGCTAGCATATATTTGGAAATAAGTTCACAATGGTTTTTCTGTGAATGTAAAACATGTCACAGAGGAATGTTTCACTGATTTTTCTAAAGACTTGGATGCCGTAGCATAATGCTGCTTGTGTGAGAGCCTCTGAAAATACTTGCACTCGGCTCTTCATTTTACAAATAAATCAGTCCTGCAAGAAACTGATTCATTTACTTTTGCAAATCTCAGATTGTTTTTTTTGTTGTTGTTTTAAGAAAATGGGAATTAGTTTAATTTTTTTCCATTTTCTGTAGATGCAGAGGTGTGCAAGTATTTTATGTATTTCTGAAAAGATCTGCTGTTTTGTACTGTCATCTCCTCTCCATTGTAACCACTGGGTTTTCCCTGTTGGTGACCATGGATGTTTGTCCTGTCTCTCTCAAAGGCTGGATTCTGATGGTGAATTCTGGTTTTTGATCAAGTTATTGATTTGTCAGTTTCTCAATGTCTTATCATATTTGGTATAAAATCATCTCAACTTCTTCATCAGCCTTTTTCTCTGTCTTGCTTTCTCAATGTCTCTCTAAATTTTAATCCTCTTTGTTTCTACACTCAATAAAAATATTACCCAACTCAAGTCAGTTGTAGAAGTTAAAAACAAAATGACCGAGCTAGAGTTGTTTCACTACAAAACTCTAGTATAAACCCTTTCCTCACGAAGTAACTTTAAATTACTCACATGTTGGTGGCAACAAAATGTACTTACTTGCTGTCAGCTGAGCAGAAAATTGGGAAGTACTTCTAAAAGGAGACAAAGAAAAGAAAGTGAAAAGGCAGATGCTGTTACCCTTCCATCATGTGATGTTCCAGTGTCTGTCACAAAACTGTCATCTCCAGCCTACATGTGATTCTCCTGGCATCTCTCTTATTCCCCTTCCTAGTGTCTGGTTAGATTGACCGTGATCACCCAAAAGCAGATCTTCTCCTCTGAAAATAAGGTTACTCATTTCTCCTCCTGTGGAATGTGTAATGCCCATGCACGGAAATCCTCTCTCACACATTGGTTTGCCTGTCATTACTTATTGTCTCTTGTTCTCTTGACCTATAGAAAATGCTAAAGAACATTTCAGATTGTCACTGGACACTGTTTCTGATACACTGCTTAACTCTGGCTTGAGCATGTATGAATGTGCGTGCATCTGTTTTTGGCATACTGAGTGTCCTCTTAACCAAAATAAGACAATAAAAGCTTATCTGTTTATCCCTTTGACAAAGTTAGCATTCATCCTGACCCAGCAACTAAATGTTCCATTATGCTAAGCTAAACATTGACTCCTGAGACTGCAGCAGTTCCCTCTAAGCAAACCATGCATAGTGACTTACTTTTCTCCTGTTTCTCCTCTCTAAAATGGCATACCCACCACAGGCATCAACTTGTGTAAATTAGATTTTTAATGACCTTGTAGTGTTGAATCAAAACCATCAAGGGAATCTTTGGATTGGGACTAATTTATGAAGTTGTACTACAATTATGCAGCTTCTACTTCAAATTAAATTTGTTGTGTATCGTTGAAATTTAGGTGTTTCCAATAAGCAAGACTTAACATTTGTTTAAATAAACCTCATATTACCAGGTTTTAATGTAAAATTTGACACCATTTCCAATGACCACTGCTGTCTTAGAATTACTGAAATAAAGGCTTCGTAACCGCACACATTGCAGACCACCCATGTTCTCAGTCACTCCCAATACAACCAATGAAGGGTTTTATTGATAGATGGAACTAGATAGTTGATGGCGACGTTTCAATACATGTTTTATACTGGTCAAGTAAATTGTTCGATCTTACAAAAAGATAAGATCAGTGTACAGCAGTTGTACATAATGTACATGTGACAGTACAGCTATCCTATAGAGAAGGCTTGAAGGATTCACTTCCTGAAAGCTATCAACAACCGCTACCAGACTCCCTTTGAGGCAGAAACAATTATTAGGCTGATAAACACCTGTGGCAGCCGGCACTGAAATTTCAGTTTTCACAGTATGGCACACAAGATCTCCAGTATGGCTCACTTGAAGATCTCCAGGCATACATCATTACTGACTCAAAAGCAAAAGTTAGTTCCCCTATAAATCAAAATAAGGAAAAGAGGTATAAGTACATGTTATCAAGAACACTGTGCTTAATGTGAAGCCGGGCAGTGGCTCTGCGATTCTGAGGATGGACTTTCCATCATCTGACATTGGAATCCTGCAGCATTTGGATGACAAGATATACAGGAATTGAAAAATTCTAAGATGGTAGTAAACAACACAACAATTGTGCAATACTGTTTTTTACTTAATAGCTGCTAGTTTGGGCACAGTGCCATTAAGCTTAATTTGCAGTGGGGTTTGAATAATTTTAGATTCAAAGATATTATCGCCCTTGTTGGTGATTACAAATAATAAATATACCTACATTATATTCCATTAAACACAATTTCTAGAAATTGTTGATGCCTGTAGTGGGAGTAGTCCATCACAGCATTGTGATTAGATCCATAGCGTCTTTTGTAATTTGTGTCACTGGTGCCTTTTAGGCATTGGCAAGCATGAGTTTGAACACACAACCTATTCTGAACCTGGAGAAGTTCCAGGAAGGCCAGGAGATGACCCTGCTCCCGCCAGGACGAGACAAGGCTTCACCATCCTCCACTGAGTTCAACCCTCTGATATACGGCAATGACGTTGATTCCGTTGATGTGGCCACCAGGCAAGTAGTAAACTTACGTTTTCATAAAAATCTAAAGTTTCTGTTGGAACATTGAGCAGTGTCAGTATGATTGGCCATGTGGATAGATTCCACTTTTGAAGACGGTAAGGTGACCCATTTTAGTCAAAAATTCAAATTGGAAATCACTTCCTGTTCTTTGATTTATGTTTCTTAAAGACTGGCAACACTACAGAAAAGTCAGAATACTGCAACTTATTAAAGATGAAAATGAAAGATTAGCTAGAAAAAAAACCCAGAAACAACAATCTGGCAACTTAGTATGTTTTCTACCACGTCTGTTAGTGTGCTGCCGCCACCTTGTGGTAGTAACAACACAATATACAATTTATGTTAAAAACAACCTTTAAGGATTAACTTCTGTGCCTAAGTTGGTTAAATTGACATGCCAGAATGACTATTCAAAGTTTTTGAAATCAGCGACAACTGTTTGCAAAAACACGACTTTTTTCAGGTTAATGTGAATAACTTAACCTGATTTGTTATTCTAACATTGTATCAACTATAATATCTTACAACATGATTTACCTTAATTAAAACATATTAATTTTTTTTTTTATTTCAGGGTTGCCATGGTGCGATTCTTCAACTCTCCCAATGTCCTCCAGGGCTTCCAAATGCACACGCGTACTTTGCGGCTCTTTCCGCGACCAGTGGTCGCTTTTCAGTCTTCGTCTTTTCTTGCATCTCGCCCACGCCGCTCCTGCTTTGCCGATAAACTGTCCCACACCCAGGCGGTAGAATTCTATGGAGAATGGGCACTAAATCCCACTAACCTTGCCTTTCAGAGGATACACAACAGTAAGCCTCCTTTAACATGGTCATAATCTATTGATGAATCGTGTTGAGTTAAACTTACCACCAAGCTGCTGTTTTTATCTGTTTTAGATGTATATGATCCATCTTTAATTGGAGACAAATCAAAATGGTATGCGCATCAGCTGCAGCCAGTGGTCTACAGAGTCTATGATGGAAGCTCCCTGCTGGTGGAAGCTATGGCTGGTCCATTGGAAGACGAAGGCAATGAGTCTGATCCTACAGACAGGTTAGGAAACCAGGTCCATATCTGATCTGGTTAATTTGTAACATATTTGTTGAGCAGCTTCAGATATTCTGTTCTTGGTTTTGTGTCAGTGGTAGTGACAGTGATGGATATGATGACTCCAGCTCTTCCTATTCTTCACTTGGGGACTTAGTGAGCGAGATGATTCAAGGCGACATCCAGGGGGATACACCAAGTATGATCTTTTGATTCAAAACCAACCCATGCAGTACGATTAGTTTTCTTTTTCTTGTTCTTTTGCTTGCCGCCGTCAATGAGTAGTGTGTATCTTTTAGGTTTGGATCCTCCAACTCATGCTGCGCTAGGCGATGCCAGTGAGGTTGAGTTTCAAGACTTGCACGATTTAAAGGATAGCCATAGTGTGGATGGCCCCTCTAGTGGGGACGGAGCTGCTGAACAGTCAGACGGACAGCCTCTTCGTTCAAGCTCCAGCACAACTGCAAGCTCAAGCCCTAGCACAATCATCCAAGGAGTCAACCATGTGTGTGATTGTCATTCAACTTTAGAGATCATCATCATACAACTGTCTTATTTGTTGTTAATAAGAAATGATTTACAGAATGAATATGCATTTGTGCTGACAGGAACCAGCTGAAGCACCTGAGATTGAAGCATCAGCAAGCGCCGCTTTGCAGAACCCAGTACCTGGAATTGGCAGCCAGCCGTTTCTCAGACCAGCAGCAGATTCTGGTCTGGTGGATTCTGTCAACAAAAAGCAAGAGTATGACAACCCATACTTTGAACCTCAGTATGGCTTCCCCACTGAGGAAGATGCGGAAGAAGAGCAAGTAGAATCCTACACCCCTCGATTCAACCAGAACCTCAATGGCAACAAGTATGTACATGGAGCATTTAGTTGCTCTTTCTCTCATCATCCAAGCTATGTTTGTGTCATGGATGTCTTGATTTTACTGTCCATTTTTGCGTGAACCTGTGTGTGTGTGATTAAACTCTCATGTGACCTTACTTTTGGTTTCAGGGCTCAGCGGCCTTTACGTCCCAGCAGCCTGAGGCTCCCAGGAGAGTCTGATGGAGAGGGAGATTCACGCAACAGCTCCCCCAATTCCACCATCTCCAACAGCAGCAATGATGGATTTGGTGGACTTATGTCTTTTGCCAGTAAGAATAAATCAAGTATTAGTGTAGAAGTACTGAATGTAGCTTCACTGAGAACTATAGAATCAACAGAAGAAAGTTAAAACTTCCAGATGGAAAAATTGCTCCTTTCCACATTGACAGACAAGATGGCTGGCAGGTCTCTTGTTTTGTTTTTTTATGATGATGACTTGTTGTCATAAACGGCATCTAGTTAAATGTATGAAAGTGGTTAATTTAAAGTTAGTATTGCAAATGCTCAATTTAGTCTGTTAGATACAAAACACCTTTCACGGGATTAAGTTTTGTATTTTAAGTTAAAATTGGCTCATTAAAAAAAAACACACGAACAGACATTCCTACTGCTACTTATATAATATAGTGTTGTTCATTACATTTGTTTTACATTTTAACGGCTAACATTTTATTTCCATGCATAGCCTCAATCATAAAAATGGCATTAACACTCATAATGTATCAGAATTCAGGTGATTACTGCACAAAATATTATCCTTTTTTGTTGTTATGCTCTTTATAGGATAATACTGTACGGAGCTGAATGTAGGTGGTTAATTAGTTGTGGTGGCTTCTTAATGGATGTGCTTCTTGTATCTTACTGACTATAGTTTTAGTAAGAGTGACAGGTGGCACTCCTTTTGTTTTGACACCACGATTAGAGAAAACCTTTCTTGGTGAGATGAAAAAAAAACTGGGGCCTTCCTCAAGTTAGCTGATTGACAACAGGCAGGATGTGATGATCTTTCATCCCAGAGAATACCGATATGACCAATCAGTTTATATGATTTAATTTAATGGACTTTAATAGTGCCAACAGTATTTGATTATACTTTGCTGTAGTGATGTCTCTTTGATCCTTCACTAGGTAATCTTTACAAGAATCATGGCACCAGCTTCAGCCTGTCCAATCTGGCCCTTCCCAACAAAGCAGCCCGGGAGAAATCAACACCTTTTCCCAGCCTGAAAGGTAGGAGGGAACTAATGACTATTACACAGATTCAAGTTGTACACAAGGTCTGTTTCTGCCATCCTGGGATAAGTCGATCGTAACTGCTCAATTTTGTTTTATATTTATGCTACATATTTTAATATATCTCCAGCTGTTACAGATTAAGAGCTGAACTATGTACACTAAATGTCAAAAGAAAACATTTTTATTTATTTATAAATTTGTTTGTTCTTTGCTGCCTTATCTGACATTTTTGGGGTGTAAAAGAATACTTCAATTTTGATGTTGAGGAGGAAATGGAGCAAGCAGGTTTGTAAAATGATTTTAAAGCTTTTCTCTCCTTGCACTGGATTGCCAAACATACATGGCACTATTTAAAGGAGAATATTGAGGAAACGTGAAACATTTTCTCTCAGGAAAATCCACTCCAAAGCAGACTTTATTATGTTGTCAAAAGGAATAACTCAGCATTTCTTTCTCTTGTATAGTTTTTTTTCTCCAAGTTTGTTGGTGTAAGTTAAGGTGGAGAACTGGGTAATATGGATAACAAAAAAAGAAGATTTTTTCCTGTCTTTAAAAGTTCCAGTAACTATCATAACACAGTTTTAAATGAAACAAGTTTAAAGACAAACTGAAACAAAACATTGTGGGTAAAAGAATTACCAATAAATTGATGAACATATAACATTACTTACATATAACATAGTGCCTGTTATTTTTCTGTTGGTTAGTATAAACTCTGTTTACGATGGATTTTCTCTTCAACTGAGAGAAAAAAACAACAAATGAATCATGGTGAAGATACTCAATAGCTCCACTCATTGTGGAATAGCTGCCATTAAAGGTGTTCTGTTCCTTTTGATCGTGATTTGTTTTGTCTTTGTTGTTCAGATTCCCCTGACAGTCCGGGTATGTTATGTCTGGTGTGATAGTTTGTCCTTGACTAGACATTTCTGTGACCTTACAAAGTGACACGTTCCTGCCTTGCATCCTGTTCTCAGAGTAGGACTGAGATAGACGTTACACCTTTAGTATACATTTATTTATGTTTACTTTCCCTTTTTGTTCCTCTGTTATTCTTGTTTGTGTCAGTGTTGAGTCTTCTTTTTTTTCTTTTGTGACTGCAAACATTTCTTGATGTGGCATCTGTGTCTTTGTACCTTAATTTTGTCAATTAATAAGAGGCCATCGGCTCTTTAGCTTATGTCCACAGAAAGATCTGTCTGTAGTTAATTGAATAATATCAAACATTCACTGACATTTGTTTTGTTGTTACCTTATTTGTGTGCTTGGTGATACTTGCTCTTGATTATTACTAACCTTCTAAAAGCATTTGCCTTTTAAGCAAGATGATTAATTTTATTAGTTACTCTACTGCTTCTCTTTTTGTGTTTTGTTCTCATTAGAAATATCTCCCTCTTATTGGGAGAGGGAGAAATATAAATGTGAATACTTTCTAAGGATTTATTCCCATTTATTGTAACTGTTAAAATGTCCAGCATCATTCACACAGTTCAAGCAGTGTTGTGTACATGGCCAACATATTTACAGATTTACAGTGTACTCACCAGCTGTAAATGATAATTGTCTCACTAAAAGCGTTATTGCTATTCACATTTTCAGTCACGTCTAGGCTCATGAGTTCATGCTATTTCTTTTTTCTGTTTGCCTTCTATGTTTTGGTTGCACTTTTGCATCATTTTAAGTATGTATGTCTGTTTGTTGGGTTGATGTTCAGACTGGTTGTGTCTGGGCCGGTGTCCCTCTTTCTGTTCACCTTTTCGCTGCACTAATCCTGAGTTTTGTGTGCAGTATTTGGGCTAAATTCTCTCATGGAGATAATTACAGAGGCCGGCCCAGGGAGCGGAGAAGGTGGGTTCTGCCCCTTATTTTGAGTGAGCTGCATGCTTCTCCAAGCCAGTCAATTACATCTTCCCCAGCATTTCCACAGTGTTTTCCTCTCATATCAGTCACTGTGTGCTTCATCAGAAGCTGTGAAAGCTGAGTGTTTTGTCTGGTCGGTCATATTGTCATTTCTAATTACTTTTCTTATTTCAGTCTGTTATTCCACCTCATAAAGTGTTTGGCTTAATTTCTAAAACTAGCCTCATCACAATTAAGTTGCAGGAAAATAACTAAACTTTAGATTTAGGTTATACATTAAGTCGGTGAATAATCAGTTAGCCATCAAGAAAAAAATAACTTTTAAATGCTGGATTATAATATTAGTGATCTGGCATCTTTTGCTACTCCTTTCTGCTTCCTGCTCCTTCAGAGTACAAAATGCGGGGTTTGACTGAATCTTGCTATACTGTAACTGTTTTGAGAACAAGAAGACATGACTGCAGTAAAATAAAATAATAAACTAAGCTAAAGTAAAGGTTTTGTTCAGCAAGATAAAAGCAAGTGGTTACTTTGAATTCACCTCCCACATCTCTATTCCTGGAGGGATTTGGAGATCCGAGGAAAATGCTTGTTTTCAAGACACATGCAAAAACATTCTTCAAAAGGTTTGGATCAATAAAACTAGGATTTATTTATCAATGTGATTTGAGAGTTCACTTTCTTGCATGTTTAATTCTGAAATGAATACCCTTTTTATATATACCCTTTACATAAAAACACAAAAGGCCATTTAAGTTTTTTTTTTTTTTACCAACAAACATAATCCTGTTCTCCCAGATATTAGGAAAATATTCTTGCTGGCATCTGAAGGATTTGTAACCATTAACACTTCTCTGTCAGAAAATTCTGAAGGAAAATGTCTGACAGTAAGTCTGTGAAGTTCAGCTCAGTCACAGTGGGGTTCTGCTGGACAACAATGGTCCAAAGAACACCAGCAAATCCAATTGTTCGGAAAAACAAAATGAAGCTTTTGGAGTGGCCTCCTCAATGTTTGGACTTGAATCCAATTAAGTGTCATGATGTTTATGATGCCTTTCTTGTCAAAAAATACTGGGTCTAAATTAAAACCAGTTATAGAAAGAAGAGGTGCTCAAAGTTCCTTCACAGCACCTGAAAAGACAACTGGTCTTTATTACAAACTCAATACCATGACTCATGGGCTTAAGATCTAATTTCTTTTTTTCAGGTTGGTTTGGGTAGTTTTTTGTGTAATAATTTTAATGGATGGATTCAGATTTAATCTGCAATTGTTTATGTGTGATTTTTGTCTGGTATTAAAATTAATTTGATCTAAAATATTAAAACATAATCAGAGCACCATAAGAGTTTCACGCTGCAAAGGATCATGAACCTCTTTGTTCACACAGAAAAATGTTTGGTCTCATACTATTTGCAAAACCTCTGATTATTTTTGTAATAATGATGATAAAGTAATTGTTATGAAAGTGTATTTTCTGCACCAAACTGCATGCTTTTAATATCTTTTTTGTCACAAGGAGTTTTGCGATGTGGCCTCTAGGTGTCGCCAAAGGGGCCTATAAAAGCATAGATGAATGACTCAGCCTTGGCATTGCCATGAGGTTGTGCACATTTCTATAATCAGTTTATTATGCATGTAAACTTAAGCATGGAAAAGTGTTCAACAAAGACAGTGTACATGTTTGTACTTTAGGCTGTTTGTATTTTAGTGTATCCTACAAACTCATTCATATTGGTAAATCCAAAAATTTGCATTGAAATAACTGTACACATATTGCTGTACTCATATTTGATTGGATGGGTCCTATTAGATGTAACTTAAAATAATGTGAATGACACTGGATACAAACTCTTACATCAGTTAAAACAAAAAGCCCATGAAATTATCTCTATGGCCCTCATTGGAAAAGCAATGAGGGTCAGGGTAAGGATTTTTTCTTTGCCCTAACTCTTTTTTTTCTTCTTCTTCTTCTTCTTTCCAGTGGACTCTTTTGTTCTTCCCAGTGAAGTTCTATTCAAACCAAACCTGTATACTCAATTTTAGGAAAGCAGAGAGAATTCACTGTAGAGTGATTGACAAGATACAACGAGCATCCAAGGCCTGTGAGGATTGTGTCAAATGCTTGAATGATTGCACTTTGGTTAAAGAAATAACATGAAGGTGGCAGCTGGAATGCTTGCTTTAAAGATTTGCTTCTCTGTCCTCATTGAAATAAGTAAATGAGGGAAGTGATACTGGCTGGCTGGAAAAGAGCAGAACACCTAGCAGAAATACTGTGTTTATCCTGAGGATGTCATACCACAGGTTGTAAAGGGTAATCCACATCTTCCACTGCATAAATGAGAACTGAATCATGGCACTTTCACTTTCAATAAAGTACCAAAAATTTTAGAAGACAGGTTTATAGCTAAGGGAGGTGGAAGAGTCGTGTTTTGGAGGTGTGTAATAATTGCTAATCCAGATTTGTCATGACATAGAGTATGAAAGAGGATAAGAATATTTGAAAAAATGTAGGATTAGCTTCATTTTTGCATTTTTTATTTAAACTTTTTCTAATTTTAAATATGGCTGCACAAATGAACAGATATGCAATAGTAATTGTGAATGTTGTGATAAAAAATGACTAGTGATAAATAAACTAATAATGAATGTGTTGTATTTCTACTTTGGGCTCAAAGTAAGCATAAAGTCCAGATAATGAGTAGTCTTACCAAGCACTGGAAGAAATGTAATACAATCAAAGATATCTATCTGGACAATAAAGTTTTATTACAAAACAGTCTTCTGGCTGTGGTTTTTGCATTGAAGCAGTTTAACGATAGCTTTAATGACTTGATGACCTCATAAAGCGAAGACTGTACCTTTTAAAACAGTTTATGCTACATTAAATAATTTTCACTAAATGCAATGCAGACATAAAAAGATGCTTAAATACTTAGTAAAACGTTGTTGCAGTCCATGCAATTCTTTGTGATATGCATTTTGTCTACAGCAATATTATGATCATTAGCTTGTAATGTATATAATGTAGCTATAGTATATATTATTAATTATAGTATGGTAGTGTTAAGTAGCTCATAGTGGTGTAGAGTTTTGTGTAAAATGATCTAAATCAAAATATCTAATTAAAATATTTAAGTTTTTCACTGTGAGACGAGAAATATAACTGAGGGGTTAAGCTTTTGGTTTTTATTGTGAGTGTATTTTTTTTCTACAATACTTGTATTGTAGAACCAAGATTATGATAGTAATCTTCTTGCATCCACTGTTAGATAATATATAATATTTGAATGACTATCTAGAAATAAAAAAAAATAAGCCACAATGTGTTGCTTTCAATGGTGTTCAGAAATATTTTGAACACCATATTTTCAAAATATTTTCAGTTCAATCCTGACTGAAGTACAGGTGTTATAGGGACACCTAAATAATTTGTAATATTTTCTGTATTGAGCATTTAAACATATCTAGACATAAGGAGACTGTCTTATTTATTTCATATTTAAAGTTGGATTTACAGATTAGTCCGTTTAGCTCAGTATCCCTCCTGCCACATTTTTTGAAGTTGATTCTGATATGTGAAAGTACATGAAATAAATCCATCTCATTTTATATATGGTTATGCTTCACAAAACAAAAAAAGAACACTTTGATTTTATGTCAACTCCTTGGTATAATCAGCAGTTGAGTATGTTGCTGGTGGTGTGAGTGATGCAGATCAGACACCTGACTCAAATGCTGTCACTTCTACCACTTCTGTTTAATACATCATAATTTAGCTGTTTATCACAGATGGTCAGGCTCTGAATTTTAACAATGCAGTAATATAAACACCATTTTCGCCCCATTATTGTTTTCTTTTGTGCATGTCATTTACTAACTACTATCAACACTGTCCTTCCACTGACCTTAACTACTTTATGCTGCTAATGTGCAATGCCCTTACCAAGAGAGCCAAATGGATTCTTGTTTGCGTGTGTGTGAGAGTGTGCATTTTGTCCGTTTGGCTTGTCCTTTTATTTCTCTTGTAATAAAACACTCTTCCATGTAATTTGTTTGTCCTGCAGTAGATAAATTACCAAATGTTTCTGTCCTGTGTACACAATGATGCTCATAGTACTGTGTGACTTTACAAAGCAGTTTGCAAGAAGTTTCCTGCTTTTAAATTCCCATTGAGTCCAGTCCACTTGAGTGCTCGTTTTTATTTTTTTTTTTATTTATTTTTTTTTTGTTTACTTCTGATTGTGAGGGTGTTATTTGATTTTTTTATTTTTTTTTTGCAGGGGCGCGTGCACCCCGAGCACTTGTGGACCAAAAGTCTTCAGTGATCAAACACAGCCCAACTGTGAAGAGAGAATCTCCCTCACCGCAGGGTCGGGTCAACAACACAAGGTACCTGAAGCTTTTGTCAGACTTCATCAGCAATCAGAGATGTTATACAAATTAGTGATGACTACAGTTCACTTCAAAAGCTGCAAAATAATCTAAAGACTTTTTTTGACCCAGTGAGAACCAGCAGTTTTTAAAGGAAGTGGTGCAGAGTGTTCTGGAAGGACAGGGCGTCGGCTGGCTTAATATGAAAAAAGTTCGCAGACTGCTGGAGAACGAGCAGCTCCGCGTCTTTGTGCTGAGTAAACTGAACAGAGCCGTCCAGTCGGAGGAAGACGCCAGACAGGAGATTATACGTGATGTGGTGAGATGCTTGTTTTCTGCAAGATAAAAACTATTCATGAGCCTCAAACTTTTTCACATTTATTATTGTTTTGGTAGGTTAGCAATTCCATTTTCTAGTAAAAGGTTGAACAGTGCACTGCAGGTTGTCTAGAGCTCTAAATACTTTTGAAAAAGGTTTAGTAGTTTCAGTTAAAGTAATTAAATTAGAAATACATTTCTATTTAGCAATAGTTTTTAGTGTATTTGTTTGTTGTTGTATGGGTCTGAAGGAATTTAGTAATTCTCAAGTTATATTCACACAACTTGCATCATAGTTTTTCTAATTATTTGTGAGTTGCTTGTGATGTCAGACCTTCAATAACCAGTTTCTTTGTTTCCAGGAGGTGAACAGAAAAGTTTACAAAGGCATGCTGGATATTCTGAAGTGCACAGTTTCCAGTCTGGAGCATTCTTATACCAATGCTGGTCTTGGAGGAATGGCTAGTGTCTTCAGCCTGCTGGAAATAGCACGCACACATTATCAAACCAAAGGTACGCCCTAAAACTTAGCAACTTCCTTTATAAAGTTTATAACTAATTGTGAGATTCATATGAAGTACTCTTAGAAATGTATAAGATCTTGTGTCCAGGCTAACATCAGGGTGCTTGTATTGTTTACTTGTCAATGCATTTGCTCTGCATATATTGAGCTTTGTGCTGCATGTCAGACTGTCTAAGGCATTAACTAAAACTGTTCTTTGTTTTGTTTTGTTTTTTTTTGTCAAATAATCTTTTTCTTCTCCCCATTTTAAACTTTTAACTTACTTCCATCTCCTGTGTTTGATGAACCTTGTCTTTGGCCCCCTTAATTTTGGTAACTTGGTAGACCCGGAAAAGCGCAAGCGAAGTCCCACAGACAGTGCTGGCAGCCCGGGGAGTAAAGAGAGTCCTTCTGGTCGTATGGAGACAGCCAGACCTCAGGGCCTCCTGAATATCCCCCAGCTGCAGCTCCCTCACCACACCACGGGCAAAGGAGCCCGCCATTTTGATACCCGAAGTCTGAACGAGGAGAACTTTATTGCCTCGATTGGTGTGTACACCACTCAAGCCTGGTTGCATGTGCACTGTGACCCCCTCCCTCTCCTTCCCCTGCCCCCCACCGTACAAGCTCATCAACCTTAGACCTCCCCCACCCTACTTCCAGCCGTCTCAGTGAAAGATCCCCCAGACAACAACCAACAGGTGTTATTATATTCCACACACTTTAACTAAAGTTACTCTTGATAATCACGTAGGATGGCTAACCAGCTGAAATTTTATATTAAAAAATGTTTAAATTAAATGAAAGATTTATAATAAATTAGTTTTGAAGTGTCTGGAATATGCATCCTGTTTCCAGCCTGGACTGTGTGTGTTTGTGGCCTTTTCCTTAAACATCCGTGAAGCTGTTTCCTCCCCTTTGGGGTTCTGTTGTTGGCCTATTAGCACCTTGAATGCATGTGGTTGTTTTGTTCTTGCAGTGTGAAAATCTGCAGTAGGGGACAAAGGGAAAGTAGTTATATACATCGATGGTCAAATCGGTGTTCATCTGAGCCTTTACTGCAGGTTTCTTCAAGGTGTGCTGTAGAAAATGAACAAAAAAACAGCTCCTTTTGCTATCAGCATGGAGGGTGGAAACAAAACTCCCCAGTAAACAGTCCCAGTATATAGAAAATTCCTACAACATACTTGTTTTTTGGGCATATAGTCCTTGATTTTTCAAATAAAATTCTGGGTCTGTCTACAGGGGACTCATCTCAGTTTGTCCACCCACACCTCTCCTACCCTCACCCCTTTTTCTACCTGTTAGAAGTTGCACCTTCAATTCTACAGAATGCTGTGAGACTTGCATCTCAGCTTCTGCAACTACTTCATTCCACTCACTGGCTACCAACATCATCCCACGCTCTTTTTCCCAATCAGCCTCCTCGTTTTCACCTTTGCTCTGGAAAGCCAGACACATGCAATGGATGAACGTAGACGGTCAGAGCCAAAGCTCTGTAACAGCACTGTGTGGCTCTCCAGGACTCTATGTGGAGAGCTCGCGGTGTTTTGTAATGTTACCTAAGTAGCTGTTGCATAACAAATCCAATATAGCCCTATAAAAATTTTTTAAATATAATTTTATCCTAAATGAATCAACACTACATGCCAACATTACAAAACACCTTCTTTTAGAAAGTAAGACATTTTAATGCTTCTTTTGTTTTGAGTTTGGTTTTAATGCTCACCCACCATACATGCCTTTTCAACCAGCTCTCTGACTCTCTCTCTGTCTTTCTCTCCTTGCTTGCAATGCATCTTGGGTAGAATTGTGGAGCAAGCACCAGGATAAGCAAAAAGCTATGGAAAAACAACAGAGTAAGAGACTTTTCACACAACAAAAAAAAAAAAAAAACTTAAAAACTGAGGTGTTAAAGTGAATTTTTTTTTCAACCCCCTTTGCACTTTTTATTTAACCTCTTCTCTCACTCGTGTATTTTTTTTTTATGCGTGAAACAATAACCAGCAATAATCGAGATCTGAATGGACAATCCCTCCCCAAATTAGGGGTTATAGTGTGAATGTGTTTTAAATATTTGAGTATAAATTAAAAGTTGAAGTTGGATAGGATTAATTTAGGCTTAGATCATCATTTTCTTTTATTCCAAAAGAGTAAAAATGCATGCCACACTGTTAATATTTGTATTGGTAAAAGCAAAAAAAGGTGAAAAACATTCCTCATCCTTCTATTGGAGAATTATACACAACTTGTGTTAAAAACAAAAACAAAATATAATGAAGGGAAAAAGTTAAAATCTTTAGGATTGTTGGACTACCTGACATAAAAATTACAGAAGCTTACTGTAACATTTATTGGCTTGAGCTGAAGCAAAGTGTATTCTTGTTTTATCATGTTATTCTTTTTCCTCTCTTGCAATCATGCATCTAGATGAGCAGAAATGAATACCTGCTGCCCTGTCCTGCTCTTTTTAACTGTACTTTTTTCCAGTTTCAAGTGACTTGCTGTAACATTACAGCCAACTTCCCACAGTTTTCTGGTGCATTATGAATCGCTTTGCCAAAGTTAAATGTCACAAAAAAGTGAGAACTACACGGACCTGTATGGATGTACGTGTCACCACATGTCCACCTACAAAGATAACAGTCACACTTGAAACAGAAAATGTCTCCTTTACCGACCATGAGTTTGTCTGCATGCCTAACTGCCTGTGTCTGTTTGTGGGGTTTTGGTGTAAATTGGGCCATATTTGCAGCACTGATTGAAAAATAATGTCTCGCTCTTGCAGTTTTGTTTTCATTTGTAATGTTTTCTGAATTGCAATGTTTTCTGCTTTCTGTGCTTGTCTCTGTCTCCTCTCTCTGTCCTGTTAAGATGATCTTACTCTGAACCAGAGTAACTTGCACAGGAAATTTTGAGGGTTTTTTTTTTTTTATGAAACAAGCTTTCCTATTCTGTATAATTGGTAAAGAAAAATGCCTCCCTATACTTTAAAGCTAGTAGCAGCTTATGTATTGGAAAAGTTTTTCTCAAACTTCATAAAGCTATTGTAATTGAGTGTGCAGTGAGATGTCTAAGCAGTCTTTGACCCCTCAAATGGATGTAGTGTCAGGGCTACTATGCTGTGCTGGCTTTGAGTGAGGCGGCTTTCTGTAAGGTAAGAACATCATGAGGCCATGTGAAAACAGGCTGATAGTTAGATCTAATTTGCAGGGGCTGAAGGGGCAAAGCAGCAGCGCCCGCAGGTGACTGACGCAGAGGAGAAGAAATCACAGATCAGTGCTGATAGTGGACTCAGTGTCGCATCTGGTTCTCAGGTTTGTCCTCTAAATACTGCTGCATGAAAACATATTAGTAATAATAAAATCTTGGACGTAATTTGTTTTGTTTGGTTATAATTATAATGTCAACGTAAAACAGACTAATGTACTATAACAACAAAGTGCAGCTTATGTAGAGGGATAGTTCATATTTTGCAACAAATGATCAAATTTTTCTTCATTCCTTGTATAGAAGAGCGACACGGAGTCTGTAACCAGTTCAGAGCCGCCAATCCTCACGAGGAGCACCAGCCAAGACTCGGAGGCCAGCACAGTGGTAGGGCACGGCCAACTCGGATGACTTGCACTTTATTCTTTTTTTCTTTTTTTTTTTATTAATCCAGCTGGACAACAGGAGTGCGCTCAGCATTCATCCAAAATATAAATAGATGACATGAGCCACTTAGTTTTATTTAAAATAAAAATATTTTCCACCTGCTGTTTCAATAATGTGTCGTATTGATTATTACCACAGTAACAATGCTGTCTGCATTGTATATTTTGAGATAGGCTTGAGCAGAAAAAAACCTAGAAAAAAATACTTTCTATATATTAAATAGTTTTTTTAGAATTTTATTTTTTTACTTTTTGTGACCAGAAATACAGTTAACCAACATTAGGTGCTGTATTTTAGCCAGCTAACACAATGTTGAGCAATAAGTGGGGGAGGGATAGCACTGCTCTGTACTCCCATCAACCCAGAATAAACTCAGGACTTTTTGGCCTTGTTGCCTCTCGATTAAACTGTATGGTATGGAACAGTAAAGCTCAATACTGATAACTGGCACGTGCCTTTGAATGAGCTATGAAATACTTACTAAATCCTCTTCTTTAATATAGTTCCAAGATTCCATTTTTACTATTTATAGATTGTATCTAAAATATTGAATTTATTTTAAATTTAGCATAATAAATTTAGTATCCTAAATAAATTTAGGAATTGTTTGTTTTCTGTAACCCTCAAAAATGAGACATAATCCTTTTGTGGTATAAAAGTGATCCATTGTATGTTGTATTAAATCCTTAATGTAGTTAAGGAAAATAAGTTTGAATTTTCAGTTGGCTCATGTAATTAGAAACATGCAAAACTCCCAAAGACACAGAGTTTCATTAATAAAAAGCTGGAATAAAATGGAACATACTTTATTGCACTAAGTGAAGAATTAATGTAAAAATTTAAAAGTCTATGTGTGAAACCTTTATTCATACTCTGAATTTTAACATTTTAGATTAGCAATAGCTCTGGTGAGACCCTGGGAGCTGACAGTGACCTGAGCAGCACAGCAGGAGATGGTCTTGGAGGGAGAGCTGCTCCTCATTTGAATCAGTCCAGAGGAACTCTGTCTGACAGTGAGATTGAAACCAATCCAGCCACAAGCTCAGTCTTTGTAAGTAAAAAAAACTTCCCTATATATACTAAAGAATGCTGATTGGTTAAAATCCTCTCCGAGAGTCCTTAAACCTTGTTACTGCCATGTAGAATAGTCTAAAAACGATTCAATATATCCCTACATAAATTTTCTCTTGTAAGTGAAAGCTGACATTGGACATAAATTTTGTTTTACTAAAAATAAATCCTGCAAGTACTAAACAATTCACTGACTGCCAAAAAAAATGATAAAATAAAATTTTTGCTGTGATGATTTTAGCAAAGCAAACTATGATAATTGTGCTTGCAGTTTGACAAACCTGGTCCTTTTCTTCTTCCATAGGGAAAAACTCACACTCTTAAACCAGGTGCAAAAGATCATTTACCTGCAATGGCCAAAGGGCCTCCTGTTCAACCGATGGAGGATATCAGTATGAGGATTTATCTGTTTGAAGGTTTGCTGGGTAGGTGCTGCTGTCTTGATTTCTGTTTTCTCTGTAAACTTGCTCTCCAGACGATTTTATGCTTCTCATGTTTCATGTCTACTGATACACCTCTTTTTCCTTTTAGTTTAAATTGTTCTGCTTTGCTGACATTGTGAATTTTGACTTCTATATGTTTTCTTACATGTATTTTTTTAGGGTTTTGCTAAATTACCACAGCTAAACACACTTTATTTAGATGCATGAAAGTGAAAAAGATGTCTTGAACTCATATTTTAGTAATCATTGTTCAGCTCTACAACATTTAAATTTGTATTGGTAGAATATTACTGCATAATTTTCTGAATCCTGAATTGTGTTTAAAACTTGAAGGATTAATGTAGTACTGTCAACACAAACTCCAGGTCCATTATCTGTCCTTGTCTGTAAAAATGTCTGATGCAAATTTGAAGCTTTGAAGCGGTGTGTTAAAAATCACGCTCTGTATTAATCCTTGTCATGTTTCTGTGGTGTGCATCTCGGCTCGCTCAACTCTCGTTTTTTGCCATTAAACCCGCTCACACCTCTTTGCCTAACCCCGGTGCTGCTCTCGCTGCTTTTTTCTCTTCTCCTGCTGCTCATGGGAAATTTCTTCAGGGCGGGATAAGAGCTCCGTTTGGGATCAGCTAGAGGATGCGGCCATGGAAACCTTTTCTCTAAGTAGGGCTGATCTCTTGCCTTTGCCCCTTTTTATTTGTGTGTTGTGCGAGTGGAGTGTGTTTCTTTGCTTAGCTCACCTAGCTCTGTCCAGTCTTTTTATTTGATGAGAGTTTTCTTTAGTGAGGTGTAGATCTGCGCAAGTAAGAGTGGGAAAATATGTTTTTTAAAACTATCAAAACAGAAAAATCTGTCACAAAAAAATCTATCTTTCTGTATACATTGGCTACACACAGATTGTTTTATTTGCAGTCCTGTTTCACTCATTTATTGATTTACACAAGTCAGAGAGCTAAAATACTTCACAAAAGATTAATAATAAATAAAGGAAAAAAGCTAGAAATCTGGAATAAAATGTCCCATTTCTATCTATATAATTATTAAAAGCCTTCCTGATTAAAAAGATGTTGAACTTTGTTCTAAAAAGGTCTAAGTCAGTGATTGAGGGTAGGTTCAGATTAATCTGATTTCAGTCTGGGTGTCTTGTGTTCCTAAAATTACAATTCTAAAAGAAAAATACACATGTTTAGGAATTTTATATTGAAATTGACATACGATTTGAGTTGAACCAAGTTAACAGCTGTAGAAGATTTGCTCACATGAGAAAAAAAAAACTGTTTCCAGGTAAGGAGCGCTCCACCCTTTGGGATCAAGTGCAGTTCTGGGAGGACGCCTTCTTAGATGCTGTGATGTTGGAGCGCGAAGGAATGGGGATGGACCAGGGACCTCAGGAAATGATTGAAAGGTTTTCTTTTTTATTATTATTATTTTTTCACTATCCAAATGTGAGGTTTAAAACAGTTTTAAGAATCCCTCTGTTTTTTATGATAACTCAGATACTTGTCACTTGGAGAGCACGATCGCAAGCGTCTGGAGGACGATGAGGACAGACTCTTGGCCACCCTTCTGCACAACATGATTGCTTACATGATAATGATGAAAGTATGACAGCCTGTTTCTCTGTTTAATCAGCTGTAGTTTTATTTTTTTCTCTCCTTGAGATGAGTGGACCAGCATCCATGTAAATTTTTTTGTTGATTTAGGTGAACAAAAATGACATCAGGAAGAAAGTGAGACGTTTGATGGGCAAATCTCACATCGGACTCACATATAGCCAAGAGATCAACGAGATATTGGACAAACTGGCCCATATGGTGAATATATCTTCCACTTTTTTCATTTGACCACTCAGTTTTTTATAATTGATTTTTACCAATCCTTTGTAGAATGGTCGTGAGCTGTCCATCAGGCCCAGTGGAAGTCGTCACATCAAGAAACAAACATTTGTTGTTCATGCTGGCACTGATACAACAGGAGACATCTTCTTTATGGAGGTAGGAAAAGGCTTTCATCAGTCCTGCATATATCATGTTCTGTTCTTGTTTTTGCACTAACGAACATTCACCAATGTTTAAAGGTCTGTGATGACTGTATAGTCCTGCGCAGCAACATCGGTACGGTTTATGAGCGCTGGTGGTATGAGAAGCTCATCAATATGACGTACTGCCCCAAGACCAAGGTGTTGTGTCTGTGGAGACGTAACGGCCAAGAGACGCAGCTCAACAAGTTCTATACCAAAAAGGTCTGCAACTGTGCAATAAGTGCCTCTGCAAAAAAATGCTTAAAAATTAAACTAACTTTCCTTTGTTTGTTTTCAGTGTCGTGAGCTCTACTACTGTGTCAAAGACAGCATGGAGAGAGCTGCAGCAAGACAGCAAAGCATTAAACCAGGTTGATACCTTTGAGATGACTGAGGCTCAGTCTTTTTTGCCAACTCCTAATTTGACATTTAATTTATATCCTCTCTAAATTGTTAAAATAACTGTGATAATTTTATTCAAAAAATTTTGAATTGGAATTTTATGATTCAAATTAATTAATTCTAATCATTTATTAATTTTCATAATTAGAATGGAAAAAAAAAAAAACACTACTGCAGGGTAAAAAACATCAATTTAGGTGTTTTTCACATTAATCAGAAGTGCAGGAATGAAAAAAGTGGAAAATATTTTCTTAATCTCTCCTTCCATTCACTTATTTCCTTGCAGTTAATGCATGTTTGTATTTGCACTTTAAAAGAGATATGTTGTGCAAACTTCACAATTTGGGTGTTTTTGTTCTTCTATCTGGATGTCAGCTGCTTCTAAAAATAGCCCAAAGACTTTAAAAAATCCATATAGCCATTTTCTGACATTAAGATGATGTCTTTTGGTGTCCGGAAAACGAAGTGTTTGAAAACCTCCCAGTTGTTAAGTCACATTTTACAGTCACTGTGCCTTTAGCTAGCAATCCAAGCGGAGCTCCAGCACATTTGGTCAGCTGGTTTTACCATTGTATGTGTGCACAGTGTCTGTTGGAAAAGTGTTTTGTTGTTTTCATTCCATTCAGAAACCACTTTTATTCTTAGTGGTTCTGCAGGGGGATGTACATTTGTATAATTGCACATTTTTGTGAAGATGTTTTTACATCTGAATCTTAATGTTGAGTTGGGGGGCATGGCCAGCATAATCTTATTTGGATTTAAAGTGACAAGAGCTTCTAAAACAGCCCATTCTGAAAGGAGCTCAAAATAGGTAGAATTGAGCAAACTAAAATCTTATCATCTAAATGATTTTGTGCACAAAAGTTAATGAACATGTTCTGTATAGCCCATAGACCTATCCTCTTCTGTTGAAGGAACCATACTAAGTCAGAACAAGAGGACTTAAAAGTTATCTGATGAGGACTGAACTTTGCGTTTGAGTCTGGAAATGTGTGAAATTTTACATTAGAAAAAACCCGTCTGATCCTTGTAGTTAGAAAACTGTTCTCCATCCTTATCCTCAGGCCCGGAGCTTGGCGGTGAATTTCCCGTCCAGGACATGAAAACCGGTGAAGGTGGACTGCTTCAGGTTACGCTGGAAGGAATCAATCTGAAGTTCATGCACAGCCAGGTAGGAGGCCATTACCACAGTAGAGAAGCTGCCTCTCATCTCACATAAGGGCATGAGAATAAAAACAATTACTCATTATGGCTCAGACTTCATCACGTCTTTCTGTTCCCATCTCTCCTTGTCTTTCCCGTTTGCCTTTGTAGCATTTTTTTTCATCCCATGACGTCTTCCTCTAAAAATATTTAAAAATTTTGATGATAAAACGTTTCAACGTATTTGATTGGCTGGTCCTGACGTGCGTTTTCCTCTAGAGGAAGAATTTCTGTTTGTGCTTTTGCTGTTTTTGGATTAGCTCTTTTTTTGTGTGTTTATGCATGCTTGACGTTCTCCAAAAAATTTTAACACATCCTGCCTCGCAAGTTTCCTTTGACATCTGTGGTGCTCAGACCTCATGTTCATTTACTGTGTGGGAGGAAACGATGTGTTAATCTGTGTGTGTGTGTGTTGTGCAACAGTGATTAAACAGATGACCTTAAGCAAAGACTTTTCATTAATAATTGGCTATATTATAATAGCAACTTTTCATTTTAAGTTTGGACCCTTCAACATTGTCATATGTCGTCTTCATGTCTGTGCGGGCAGCGGCAGTCTTGGCTTGTGTATTTTCTTAACTGATTAGAGAGCAAACCAGGCTCATTTGATGCAAAGACCTGAAAGCTTAGGATCCAAATAAGGTCAACAGACATTTTTTTTTTTTTTTTACATCATCTCAAAGAAGACAACTAAAAACTCGGATGTTATCAACTTGATGAACATTTTGTCCTACTGCATTTTTTTCTCCCGCTTTGGAACTCTTGATTATCTTTCTGTCCTGTATCTTATTAGAATGAAATGAAAGAAACTTTTTACTATCACAAAATGCTGAAGGAAACTTTCTACAATGGCAGAGTGATCATAGCAGGCCAGTTCTACTTTCCGCTCCATAACTAGGCGCAAAGAAGATGATGAAACATAGAAAATTTACATTTGATGAATAATATTTTGCTCAAGCAAATGACTGAAAAAAACTTATCTGTAAACATTAAGATGTGAAGTATTTTTTTTCTTTTAGATTTTCTGCCCCAAAGACATTTTTTGAGTTTTTTATTTAAAACCTTTGAAGACCCAAATTTAAACCCTTTTTTTCATTTGTGTGTGACAGCATTCATTTCTGCCGAGAAATCTGTGTGGATGGCAGTTCGTTTTCATGAATGAAGCAGCAGTGTACTTGACTCCAATGTTGAACTAAACTGAAAGATCAATGAGCATGTCGATATTGATGTTTAACAAGGCTCCTCTGACACACACAGGGCCTTTCAAAAGCTAACCACACTTATCAACTTTTTCACATTTTGACATGTCACAACCAGAAACTTCACTGTATTTCACTGGGATTTTTTTTGTGATAGACAACCACATAGTAATGTGTATTTGTGACCTGAAAGACATACATTTTTTTCACAGATAAAAGTCTGACAATTGTTGGTGCGTAGGATTAAGTCCCTTTTGCTTTGTTGCTTTTAAATAAAATCCAATGCAACCAGTTGCCTTCAGAAGCCACCTAAATGGCTTCTTCATGCAATGTGACTAAGTCTGAGCTGCTGGGATTGAAGACTGGGAAGATTTAAGGCACCAGACGTGCAAAGCTGGTGAAGATGTAACCTGAAAGACTTGCGGTACTTTTGTTAAAAGGTGGTTCTACACAGGGATCACAAAGAAATACTTGCCACAATTTTCAGATATTTATTTGTGAGAAACTGGTATCCTTTACTTTCCACTCTACAAGTACGCACTTCCATACTCTGAATCACATAAAATTCCAATGCAATACCATGATGTTTGTGGTTTTTAAATAATAAAAGTGACTTCTATAAAGTACATTTACAAGACTTGTGTGAACACTATTAAAGTTTCTATCTCCTCTTTAAATTTGTATTCAGGCTCTTGGCCTGAATTTTTCTTTTCCAAAGATTAAATTCATATGCTGCTGTAGACGGTAACAATTTCAAGACAAACACATTTTTCTTAAAAAGGATTATCTGATGGAAGATTGGTGTATATAGAAGCTTACATTTGGACTTCGTTTTTTTTGTGTGTTTTGTCGAGCGTTTTTTTTTTTTTTTTTGTTGGTTGTTTTTGTTTTTCCCCCACTGCTCAGAGTTGAGCTAAGATGACTTGTTCTGAGGTGATAAGGTGTCAGAGGCAACATCTTTCATGCTAGTGGGATTAGCGGTCTGCCCTCATGTTACCTGTTCTGCTGTTGTGAGTGAATTATGTTGGTGCCAGCCGTTGTTGCTGGAGGAGGAGGCATGGAGGGCTCTGGGGGACTGAGATGTTTTAAAATCCAGGAAAACAAAGGTGAATCAATTTCTTAACACTCTAGTCAAACTTTAATCCTTTTCTTCTTATTTCTATTTGCTAGCTCTTGTGTTTGAATCTTCTTGTGGTGTTTTTTTTTTTAATCATTGGCTCTCAGATTCTTGATTTGAATCTTTACGAGGCTCCTGCAGATAGATAGCGCCCTCTCGGAGTGTCGTCGAGTGTTTGTGCTCTTCTGTCCGATAATAATCCAAACCATTTCTCTCCCATGCTCTCTCCCCCTGCAAGGAGCGGAAGGTACACAACCTCTGCTGTGTTTGCTTATTAGCAGTTACATCTTATTGGGTTCCTTTTGTTTCCTCTACCTGTTTTTTTTGCTTTCTTTTTTCTTTTTAATATTTTTTAACTGTCGTAATGTATGGCAAGTCTAATTTTGTGTCCTTGTCTCCATTTTGTATAGAACTTCCATGTATGCATCATATGGGCCATATTGCCATTATAAATTCTTCTTGTATATGAATAAGTACACGTTTTATACGTCTGATGCACTTCATTGACTAAATGAGTTACTCTGACTTACTGTTGAGCAGACTAAATGCATTTCTTCTCATTGGCCATGTATGCGTTTGACCATGGAAACTTCTCACAGTGTGTTTCTTTTCTTTTGGTAGCTGTTAAGCGCTTGCATTTCATGTGTAGTTGTTTTTATTTTACCTTTCATACTGAATGAAATTAGTTTAACACAGTTAATTTCTTTTAATTTCCAAAAATGAAGTGTTTACTCTTCATCTGGTGTTGTTGAGTTAATAATGTTCTGTCTTGTTTTTGTTTGTTTTTGTTTGTTTTTAGGTTTTCATAGAGCTGAGTCACATTAAAAAGTGCAATACAGTGAAGGGAGTCTTTGTCCTGGAGGAATTTGGTAATTACACCATCTATTGATTCTAGGCCTGTACTCGGCACGGCAGTAACTCAGCTTCATGGCAAATTCATTGACGAGAGCTTAGATCAGCTTGCTAAATTGAATCATCATTCTGTTTTAGGAAGGCTGAGGTTTTGATGTCTGCAGGTAGGGAAGAGGGCGATGAATTTTATAGAGGATGTAGTTTTCAGTTACAGAGCAGTGTCAGAATAACATCTGATGTAGTTGATAAGAAGGAATAGTGTGTGAAGATGTTTCTTTTGCTGTCTTCCACTGAATGTTTTTTCATTTACAATCAAGGCAGGCATATTTAAAAACCTTAACATTTCTTTATAACCAGGCTGCAAAACCCTTTTCAGACATAAAGATGCAACAACATTCACTTATGACATCACAGATGTTCTGTTTCCATATTTTTCAATTCTCTAAATGTGTCATAGCACCTTTAAAATTAATATAATTATGCAAAATGCAACACTAAACGGAAGCAGCAATAAATCTCATTATTTTACTTGCAAAATCTGGAGTTGCACTGATTGGACTATAACTGGTCGATACCGATGTTTTTTATCTGCCAATTTTATTTCAGAGATCTACAGTATATGTGCTTTAGATTTAACACTAAAACTACCTTTGGAAAACTTATTTAACTTAATTACTAAAAACAAATTCATTGGTGTATTTGATTCTCATTCATCTCTTTCTTGCAATTTCACTGCTTTTACATGTAGATTTTATTAAAGTTGTGCCGTAAGCTTCCTAACAGTTATTAATGGCTATACCCAACTGTTTAAATTTGTTTTAAATAATTCCCTTTTCTGTGAAGAAAGATTTACTGGATAAATGAAGAGTGTTTTAGTTCCCCAAATAAAATGAGCTATCAATCTAAATCAATTCAAAAATGTATTATCCTGTAATTTAATCAACAATCAGGACTGATCCAGGTAAAATTGGTTGTTTGTATCGCTGATAAATGTTGCTGAGCATTCAGTTCCATAATCCAGAGGACTAAATTACTTTGCAGTTAAAATGTAGCTGTAGTAAAGATTCAGATTCTGAAGTATTCTTTACTTCGGAATCTGAGAAGCAGGATTAAACTTTACATTAAAGTCCATATCAAGATGACAAATGTACTGCACTGTATGAAGGAAAACTGACACCTCAAAGCTGCTGTAAATTAGTCAATTATAATCAGAAGAACAGCAAAAACTTACACAGAAGATCAAAGACTTTTAAAGCACTTATGAGCTGCGTTATGACACTACAAACGGCTGTAGAAAAGATAAATCTGGCACTAATTATTGTTGAAGTCGAGGTGAAAGAGAGTTTAATCAGTGTTTTTATAATTTTTTTATAGGATCATCTGATTGGAAACCAGATCAACCATTGGTGTGCATTAATATTTATGGATCAAAATATTACACTGATGCGCTTAGTTGCTGATTTATAAAGTGACCTACTTTGTCTAAAACAGAAAAAATATTAGATGAATCATTCTGATTTCAGCAGATGGCTGAATCATGAGGCATGTTTCCTGTGGCTGTTGGTAGACAGAGAGATGCTCGCGGCTTAGTGAAGTTGATATCATCCATTTTCATACAGCCTGAGATGTTCCTCTGCAAACGCTTGTGAATTCTCGTCCACAAGCTGCTAGAAAGCACACTGATCTGAGGCTTTTCTGCCAAAATTTGATTACCATAAATGAGCAAAGGCAAACAACTTCAGCATACAGAGGATTTCTTTGTTTCTTAGCAGCATCGTCTCTGCAAAAAAAAAAGCAGCCGACGTTGCCACAGCAACCTGTGCAGTCAGATCAATAAAAAAATAAGCAGCAGATAAATTAGTCTATAATTTCAGGGAACTCCATACACAGAAACAATAGTCACATTTTAATAAACATGGGATAATAAATCTATTTATAATCTTAATTTATTAATTTTTTATGTTTTTCAGAATAATAAATCTGAGATAAAAAGATAATTGTTTTGCACCTATGAGAGTCTCTATGTCCAGAGAGTCGTGATCAACAGTTGGATTAGTTACAGCTCTGTTTATTTATGCAAGCTGGAGTTAAAACGAATGACTCAGTTCTGACAGCACAGAGCAGCACAGAAGAATCACAGGAGGTAGAAGTTGGATGTCTGGCTGAGTTACTGCCGTGCCTCTGTGCTGCTTTTGTAATGTTGCCCTCATCTTTGCCACTATGAAAACCTTCATTCTCCAGCAGGTAAAGTGTTGCCACCTTTCTTCTTCTTCAGAAACCCCCCCCTAAAAACCAATCTAGATTCATGCGGATTATTTCCTTATTCCATCAATTAAATTACAGGCTGATTATTTTTCACCTTCTTTGTATAAATAAGTATTCCTCTCCTTCATTCATCACTTGTTTTTTTTTTTTTTTTTTTTTTTTTTGCTTTGAACATCCTTCCTGACATTATTCCTCATGTGGTCGTCATTTGCTGAATGTCCGCCTCAGTATCTCAACCAGTTGGGATCTCAGGTGGGACGACTGCTTTACAGGGGTTGATTCTAAAGGATTTAGCATTTCCAAAATCCCCCTCTGTCCAGATCTCAGCTTCTTCATCTCTGCTCTGGGTTCACAGTTACTAATGAAAAGTCAGTCTGTCCTCTGGGCAGGGTCTTAGCCTCTTCTAGCTGCTCTTCTGTGACGGCAGGTCACACGGGAAAAAGCATTAGAAAAAGGAGGTCGTCTTTCTATTTATTTCTTTTTGAATCGTTCAAATATTATAACTTCTACAGTCTGTTATAAGAAACTTGTGTGTTTTATTTGTCCTTTTAGTGGGCCATGAATGTGTCACCAGAAGGCTGTTTGTCATTTTGACACCAGCTGCTTCTCTTTGAAAAGTAGCGAAGAGTAAAACATAATTTTCCCAAACAGTGCTCTCTTATCCTTTGCTTGAACTCTGTAAATTTATACACAAGCTTTCTGACTGTTACGGTGTAACTTCTTGGTCCACTTCCCATTGTACACATAATTGAAATTCCAAACCTGTAACTTCCCGAAGCTCAATCATGAACTCATCCAATTTCCTGCTGCCTTTGAATTCTGTGTTTTGTCTCTTGCACCGACATAGTTCCTGAAACTAAAGAAGTGGTGATCCACAAGTACAAGACCCCCATGGTGAGTCCTCTTGTTCTGTCTTTTATCAGAGCTAGAAAGCTTTTTGCTGTTGTTTGAAGCATAATCTCCCTCTGTCTGAAGTACTTTAGGATGTATTGTGACTACTGTAAATATGGTGATGACTCAGCTAGCGTGGGTCTGGTGATTTGTTTGTCATGTATGTCTCATACATGATAGTAAGAAAGAAATTCAATTGTTTCGGACAAAGTAGTAGATTTCACCAACTATTTCACTGGAAATAGTTGGTGAACTTATTAAATTTCGATGAAGAAATATCTAAAGAAACTGATGAAATATATAATATTAATACAGTACCTTGCAAAAATATGGGTACCCTTTAAATGTTTGCACGTTTTAAACATGCCACAAGAACACAATTTGACATCATTTAAGGTTTTATGAAACTATAAAACACAGAAAATTTTCTAATTAAATTGGGGTGGAAAGTTTTTTTTTTTTTTACATTTATCATAATTAAAAATCAAAATTTAAGTTTTTAAACTTGTCTAAACATCAATATTTATGTCCTGCAATACAAATTTAATTGGATTTAGATCTACTTTGTAATGTAGCTCTTGGTGCTCAACTCCCATTTTAGCTGAAATTTGATCTGTTTTTTTTTTTAAAGTAATTAATTAATCATTTTTGCATCCCGAGATCTTAAGCAGTTGATGAAAGTGCACAGCTGAAGGGATTGAGGCTTTTAATTGCTTAGAAGTCTGCTTCTGTTCCCTGCTTCTGTTCCCTAATGAGTGCAGAGCACTTTGTGTAATCTCTGCTTTTAGACCACTCTTGGGAAGTTTACTCATGGTTTTACATTTCCTGCGTTCCTACATGACCTGCCTGATCCTGGATTTAAATTCCAAGATGGCCTTGTAACTTTTTCCAGTTTGAGCAAACATCAGTAACTTTTTCCCCACAGGATTATAAAAGCTTTTACTGCGTGCCGTATTAAACATTGCTTTACCTGCAGTAAGGCAATGTTCAAATACTTTTGAATATGAGCAGCTAAGATAACTCTGTATGACGCATGACATAATATTTGACCTATGGAGTTTCTCCTTTAATAAAAAAAACAAAAAGGAGATCTAATATCATTGAAAGTTGCTGTATTATTCTGTATTATGCATCTGCAGAGCCTCTTAATGGTGCAGTATTATGTACAATTGACTTTTTTTACCTTTACATCATGGTTTAGTCGTAGTTCTTTGTTAGGAACCTACCTAGATGTTGCTTTGATTCTTTCATGCATGTTTGAGAAATCATTTAATCTCCCATGGCAACAGTTCATCTGTGCAAAACGCCTGGGTGGACCTAGTACTGCCTTCGAGGTGCAGCTCAAGCTTCCAAGCTTTGGCCTCACAGAACACTCCCACCCCACGACTCCCCCACTCAGCTCCTTCAGACTAGTCAGCAGCAATTAGCAAATACCTGATGGAACTGTATACCAGCTAACCTCGATACAAGCCACTTCTCAATGCAGCACTGGTAAAAAAGTTAAATGCTTAATGGAGATGATGACTTCCTGATGGAGTTTCAAAAAAGGCAGGAGTTTTACAGACAGAGGGCCAATGTCAAGGAGATAAACTATTACGTAAAAATTCTTTGATATCATATCTGATATATTTAGTATTTTTGTAACAACTAAAGTTAATATAGATACTTGATGTGCTGTATAATGGCACTAAATACTTGAAAATACATAATACTGCTCCTTTATGGACTTTAAATGATGCATTTACAGTTTTAGTGTTTGATGTCTGTTTACTTTAATGGGTTTTATTGTTTCTTGTATAATTCTCCTCTGTTCCCCTCTGCAGGCACATCAGATCTGTTACTCAGTCCTCTGCCTCTTCTCCTACGTGGCGGCTGTGAAGGGGAAGGAAGCGGAAGGAAAACCCAAGCTGCTCTCACCAAGACCCTTTCCCAGCTAGTCAACACCTCCTGCTCTCCTCCTCTCCCTCTTAAACCTTCTTCCTCCTCCTCAGTGTGCCTCTCTACTTGAACTTCATCTCTCTTTAACCAGACAATCCCCAAATTTAAATCTAAGCACACAATCCCTGCTCCCCCTCCCTCCTCTGTGTAAATATAAGCCTGTGATCCTTTTTAGATCCAGTTGTGTAGACATGTTTGGTCCTTGATGTCGTGTAAATAACTCCAAACATTCTCCATTGTTGTCCTGATGTTCTGAACCCAACTAGTTCCACATTTGCTTGCTCCTTGGAGCAGTTTGTCAGCTCTGTGTGAAGGCCTCGGCGACGCCAGGTCTGAGCCACAGGCTGCATGCAGGTCCTGTGCAGCAGCGCAGCTCACCACCTCCTGCCCGCCTCCATACAGCTCTGTGTTATTCCCTGATGTGTGATTACTGTAAAGTTCCAGTTTGTCCAAGTTGAAACTGGTGAAGCATCCGGGAGACCCTGTTAGAGTGCAGTGACAAAGCAGCTGCATTCTGCACTAGAGCACCGCATGTAAACTCTTGTTAATGGTGTTTGGTCCTAAACTACTTTCGGTGTTCAGATGTGTTCTCTTGCCCACCAGGCTGAATAACTGTTCTAGTTCTGCTGTAAAACTTCTTGTCTGTGCTCCTCTGGTATTAACTGCATGTTACTATAAGGATGAAAATAAATATTATATATATATTTCTATATATAGTATTTATTTAATATATGCATTTAGATTGTACATTTCTCTGGAAAAAAGTTACAAAATGTTGATTTGCTTGATGTGCAATACTTAAGAAGTAGTTAGCCATTGCCAGAGTCGGGTTCTCTTGGTGAAGAATGTAAGATGTTTTTTTTTGTTTTTTTTCTATTGTGTTTTTACTGGATATTCAGTGTGATATGACTGGTCAAAGTGTCCTCCATGGTTAATTATCGGTCAATCACAACACAGAAAACTGAACATTTCATGGTGGTTTATCTTTAAAGTTAGATTCACTTCCAACTTCAACTGGTAGACAGAACATCCTCTGCAAGACGAAAAATGGGTCTCTATGTAACATATGGGCTAACTGGAGAAGAAAGCTTAAGAAAGCCAGCTCTATATGCATTATTTGAAAGTTAACATTTTCCAGAACAAAAATTAGCTTCTTGAGTTTTGATTGGATGTACAGATTTATGGATTCACTTATGAAAATCAGCAATTGAGAAGTGCAGCAGCAGTTTAATAAATTAGGCATAAACAAAGTTGTTGTGGTTTTTAGTTTAAGAAGCAGTTTTTACTTCCCCAATTTTCCATTTTTAGTTGTTTTTTACTTCAGTTTGCACATTTCACCTGCTTTAACTTCAACTCAATTATGCTTGTACTAGGACTAAACAGAAGAAAATATGCATCACATTTCTTGGTAGAAATCGTTTTGAATCCAGCAGAAACTGCTGAAACTACAAGATTTTCACAATTTATGCTAAGCATGTCTCCAACTTATTTTTGCTTAGACTTCTCTCAACCAAAATGTGTTCATGGACTGAAAATCTTTTCTTACTTTTGATGATGTGAGCAGCAGAAAACTAGGGTATGAAACGGATGTGTGAATTTATGAAGGGTTAAATTAACTCAGTCTTTCAGGCTTTATATTAATTAGTTTGAAAATCTCCCAATTTAAAAAGTACAAATGATACAATTTTCTGCTAATCATGAAATGGTAAATTTACTGTACATTTTTTTCACCAGGAACTGAGTTGCTGAATGTAAATGTTAAATTGAGACGAGCAGCCGACAGAAAACCTGACGGGTTTTTGGATCATGGAAATCAAAGTCAAATTCAGAATCCAAAACTGCAGATGTAAAGACAGAACAATGTCAGGAATCCTAATTTTGTCTCAAAATGACTTTTGTAATCAGATTTCTGTCATGTGATCGACCCTTCAGATCTGTGACCGGCTCTGTGAGGAGATTTTGTCTTTAAGTTCTCTTTGTGTTCCATGACAGTGAAAAACAGACCCATTCCACAGATGTGTGTGTGTGTGTGTGTATATTTATATGAGTGAGTACATGTGTGGTCACGTGGCGAACAGTTTCCTGATCAGCAATATATTGCTACAGTAATATCACTGGAAGAGGTTTTATTTTGATTCTGACATGCTTGTATTTTAGTAACTTAACTGTGCAAGATAGAAATTTCAGGATGTCATTGAGAAGATGATGTTTCATCTCTACAACTGATCTGCGAATTCTGCTTTGGCTACAAAGTTTTTTTTTGTTTGTTTTTTTTTAATCTGGAATATTACATTTCATCTCTGTTATTGTTCTCACTGGCTGAGAAAGAGAGGAAAACAGTAAGGAGATGCCAGATGTAAGTATTCCAGTATTTGGGGGTTAAAAAAAAGGTATTTATAGATTATGTACAGCTTTGGCAATATAATAAAGTTGTCCTAAATTAAGTTGTTTTATTTGTTTATTTATTTATTTATTGAAAAAACACTTAAATGTGTTTTTTTGTAAGCTGTATTGCAGGAAATGGTTTGAAACATGGGTGTTTAACTTCATACTAAACCATTAAAAATACAAATGGCACCACTTTGAGACCACAGTTGCCCATAAATAAACCAAAACAAATTTCTTTCAAATTAGCTCTTACAAAAAAAATGTGCCATATTCATTTTTCCATTTTGAAAAAATTTACCTGTGTGAATATAGTCACGGATGCACGAGAAACATGACAGCTTGTTTTCAAAGACAGAAAAATGTGGACTTTGTTGCAATTAACTTCACATCTTAGGACATTTGTTAAAATGTCTTTGTGATGCAAGGAATCATGATTTCTTTAAAAATAACAGGGAACTCCTGCAAATCCTGTCAAAACATCCTGCTGTGCTTTTTGATTTTAACATGTAGTTTATGTTGGTTAAATTGGATTTAAGTGATTTCTTAATTAAACAATTGAAGGCTGAGAATAAAACAAAATGTTAACATACGGTCTGGTAGGTTCGGGTAGTTTTTTTCCTTGGGGAAAAAATTAAATCATTAAACATCTGCTTTTTGTACTTGGTTATTTTTGTTCAAAGATGTAAAAAGACACAGCGCTAAATATATTTAATCTTTTCTTTTATGGCAATTTTTTCTTATGGATATTTAACAGACTACACAAAAAATATTTATAATACAAAAATATTTGGGCCATATATTTTAATCAGAACAGGGAATGACAACATTTAAAAATAACAATAAATCAGAGTATTCACATAGTATTTTATGTGTAATACTACAAGACTAGGTTTAATAAAAAATAAATAAAAAAAAAACTCCAAATGCACCTTTTAAATCTACAAATGAGGTGTATTCATTGTTGCATTGTTGCGTTGCACAAGTTTCAGGTTTCAAACTCTGAATATTAAATAGACTTTGCTTTCAGCTTGCTATCTAATATTTTAACATCATAATTCTGTCAGCACTTTTTAAGACCAAGGTGTAGTTTTAATAGAAGTTTCAGATCCTAGAAGAGACTTGAAGTCTTTCTATGTAAATGTGACCTTTTGTCCGACGCTCGCGCGTCCCCATGGACATTTCTGCGGACAATCCGGAGACAAGACATCACTTCGTCCCAGTCCAAGTAGGCACCCTCCAAGTGTCGCAGCCTGTCTGGCCTGCTGATGTAGCTCTTCCTGCCGTGTAGCAGACGCCAGTTGTCAAAGGTCACAATGTCACCTGGAATAAAACACATAGGATCAGACATAAGCATGTTTGCTGTTGATCTGAGATGGTATTGTGCAGGTAATGTATAACACAAACCAGAAAGGCTAAACGTCAAGAAGCTTAAGGTCAGGCATCATTTATAGTTCAGGACATGGCAGAAACAAATCCGGTTTTATCCATCTAATAATGAGAATCTGGCTGAAGATTTTTTTTTATTGTTTTTTTTATTGGAGGAAAGTCCTTCAGTGCATACAGAGGACACAAAGGTTACCAATGGGTTGGATGCTTACTGCCTGAAATAATATTGTGGGAGCCAACAGATTTATCCTGCTGCACATTAATGTCCAGAATCTCAGCTGCCAAATGCAGCACAGATGTATGTCATGGTTTTTTGCTAGACATCGGTAACTTGATTTGGCCAGCTGTGATAGAGATGGCAGTGACGTTTTAATGTCACCGTGACCTTAACGATGACAAAGATGTTGTTCACCATGTGTGGTTTACGACAAGCTGAAGCAGCCTGCAGAGCAACGTCCTTCTCTCTGAAAACACTATCCATGCTTTTTGAGTTGTAAACTACAGAACGTTGATTACAACACAAATTTAATTTCCTAAGATTTCTTGATAAATAAAGGTGGAACAGTGAATGGAGGTGCATATTTTTGTAGCTATCTGAAAAGTGTGGTGACTCTCTGCTGTCCCCAAATAAGACCCATTGGAAAGCAACTGCCTTCAGACAATACCTGGATCATAATTTGTCTAAAGCAATAGAGCATTTTTATTTTAAAAGTCTGAGCTTCTAGAAGTGAGCAGAATTCACAATGAGAAGGTAGATATTGTCTACAAACTATCTCAGACCTGTGTTTGATAGTCATTTGAAGTTCTGATTGTCTCTTTACTATGGAGACTTTTAATGGTGGTAATATTTCAATATTTGCTAAAAGTCTTTGAACCTTTTCTTTTATTGGTTAGATAATATACAGGAATAGTCCAAACAGTATTCTGAATGTTTGCTCCAAGATCATTAGACTATTATTTAACTCTATAGAACAAAGAAATGGCTAGAAAAATGATCAGCCAGAATGAACACATACATTGGTACTGTTGCCTTCAGGTCCGAATTATATTATGCCAAAGTCCAGAACTAATCATTACTCTAAGTATTTTATTTTCTCTGCAATTAGGCTGTTGAATACAGATGATGCCTAAAGCTTTTGGTATTGTACTTGTCTTGTGTTGTATTTATACAGCATATTTTTTTCACAGAATTAATGAATTTGGTTAGCAGATTAATGTTTGAGATAAATGTATAAATTCTCCATTGGGATCAATAAAGTCTGATTCTGAAACTGAATCTTTCAATTATCCATTTTGTGTTGATCAGGTAAATAAAGTATACGTTAACTTTTCATTTTCAAAGTGACCCACTGACCTGGCTTCATGGTGTAGGTGACCACGTTTTCCGGTCTGTTCATGATGTCCACATAGGCCTTCAGGGCTCTATAGAAGGGTTGGACCTGATGTAAGGGGAGGTCCAGCACAGAGTCTCTGGTGGCGTTGTTGTAGTTTATTTTTGTGACTTTTCCCTCGGAGTCAACACTGATTAGAGATATTACAGACTGTTCACATGATTGAATAAACAAATACACTGTGAACTTGTAGATTTAAACACATGGATCAACACATCCTAAATTTTTATGAATTTTTCAGCCATAATCCAAAGACTTATGTTGTGGTTCAAAATTCAAAGGTCCCTGAACGCATCATTTTTAGAGTCACAAAGAAAATCCATCTCGGCTTTTAATATTTCTGAACAGCAGATGGCAGTGTCTCCATTCCAAATGGAATAACTGTGCACACACAGTCTTACAGTTACAGGATGTACCACCAAATCAGATGTGTGTGTGTGTATTGTTAAACAGTCACCTGATGTCTCATCAATACTTACTCGATGATCCGGTTCTTGGACTGCAGCATGAAGTCGCAGTAGTCGGTCCCGATGTCGGTGAAGTCCACATGGAGCGAGGTGAGTGTCCGGAAGGCCTCCGGATCTTCTCGCTGCAGCTGCTGGGCCATGTGGAAGCCGTCCACCACCTCGCTCTCCCCTCCTTCTTTTGCCTGGTTAATGCAGTGCAGGAACTGCACCTACAGCAGGCCGAGGCACACATGCCGAGCAAATGCTCCCTTTAAGGCTCTGAAGTCATGGAGGCCAAATGCCAAGACATGATTCATCGCTGATCCCGTTCCTGTTTAATCCTCTAAACGGCATTTAAGAAAGATTTTACTCACCCCAGGTGCAAAGTGTAAAGCTGGATAGTCTGTATGCAGGCTCAGCTTCCCTGAAGTGTACGCCACATTGTTTGCCATGGATTTGTCCTGAACCTGCCATGTATGCCTGAGGACAAAGATAACATTCATTAATAAACCCCACTTTAATTATTCCACTTTGGCAACAGAAGATCAGCAACAACAATTAGGCAGCGAGGAGAAAAGGATGAGATGAGATGAACTTCGGAGGGATCCCTGAGGGGAAACCGGGCAGCTTCACAGGAATGCTCAGACTGTAGACTCTTAAGTAGATCCTTCATTGAGATGCTGCATGAGTTGAGCGCTAATGAGCAAAAGTTATCTTCAATGTTCTGTTTGTACGCCTCGTTCTGGACGAAGCTCGAGTCATTACCAACTTCTCTCATGGCAGACTCTTAGTTTTCGTCTGCCGACTTTTCACTTCCTGCAGAATGAGCTCATCTCCTGCTGGTGGAAGAGCTTTATGATTCAAACTTCAGTTGCAGCTGAGTGCACCAGGATATTCCTCTGGAAAGATGGAATACTTGTAGTTTGTTTTCCTCTTCTCTGTCCTCAAACAATCAGCCCTGTAGCAAGTCAAAGTGATGAACTGCTGTGATTGAAAAAAGCTAAGAGACATTCGCTAAGCTCAACTTTGCAGTCAATATGAACCAAAGCAATAGATGAATGACTCGTGGATACAGTCTAAATACATCTGTGCTTAAAAAAGGTTGACTTCTTTTTGAATGTAGAGACGTTTGCTTGCACTCATCATAAGATTAAATAATTAAGACACATTTCATCTACTTTCTTCAACATGGAATAATTTTCACTTTAAAACAAAAACTTAATGCACAAGATCTCTAGTCAACTCAGGGTCAAACAAAATCACGATAGAGCACAGAGCATGCAGTAATCCCCACTAATATCTGGTTAAACTGTAAAAATAAATATGTCTTAAACATGTGTTTATTTTTGTAAAAATAAATGTAAGAGAAGTTTTAAATTTAATCTTGTGCACCCAACTGTACTTTTTAAAATACTCCAAGGTATTTGTTGTAAAAGCGATCCAGCCTTTCAAAAAATTGGATGACTGCAACAGTAAAAGCCCTACATTTTTTTAATATTAGCACACATTGGTGGTGATTAAATTTAAAATTCTCCACGACCTTTATGCTTAGTCACAGTGCTGAATGTGCTTCCAGTAAACAGTCTTACCCGTAAAACGTCAGCCTGAGATATCCAATCCTCTCAGCCAGTCTGGCCACTTGACCTTGCTCTACAGGCGCCCCCTTTAAGTGCACGATACCAACTCGCCGCAGGGCCAGGAGCCAGGCAAGCGCAGCCCCGTCGTCATGAAGAACTTCCTGGAAGTCAGCTTGGGGAATACGCAGCGTCGCATCCCAATAACAACGCTCTGAAATGCAAACACATTATGGTTTTTACCCCAAAGCTGCTCCATAGAAACTACAGCTGGTAGCATTCACATTGATGTTTCTTTATTGCATTCTTTGTGTCTGTTAGGAACCAGTTTTGGGTTCTTGTTAATAAAAGTGAAGCTTTATTTTCCAATGCACTTTTTTATCCAGGACACAACCATAAATCTAAACACAGACGAACACCATTCAGAGATCCCCCATTCTTTTCTCCTCGCTGCCTAAGTTGGATTGCGTTGATAAGATGGAGCACAGCTGTCCAGATGTGCAGCACATGTTGAATTCGGGCACTATAAAATATCTGACATCTAGTTATTTTGTTTACTGTGAGAAAAAGACTTCTACAAGACAAACATTTTTAGATAAACACTTTCTTTTCTCCGGTTTTCTTGTCCTAAAAACTTTCTTTTGTATTTGACAAGATCAACTACGACAGTTTGTTTGATTCTAGAAAGGAAGTAATTCATCTTGAAATCCATTACTGCATCCTTTGCTTATTGGAGCTGAATAATATTATAAACTCTGCTGCTCACTTGAAGACGAATGGTTCTCTGAAAAGTAAAAAAAAAAGTTAAAAAAACAGCACGTCTCCATAAGACAGACAGAAATGGAAAGAATCTTCCCATTGCTCTCCACCCAGCTGGCTTCATTCCTTTTTCCATGCAGCCTCCCTCCAGTGACTTCCAAAGGAACAGCTGCTAAGTACATTTGTGGATAGAGGGGGGGATTTCACACGAACTGTGTACCTGTCTGATGTTTATGGCGCCTCCTTGTGTCTCTTAAGTAACCGCTATGTTCAAAACAAAGCTTAATAAAGTTGCAGCACAAAGCAGCCTATGAGAAATAAACCAAGGATTTGATAGAGTCAGAATGTTCCAGCTGAAAAACCAAGCATGATTTATTCTCATGAGAAATGTCCAAAACCACCAAAGAAAATACGCCTGTTTGCTGAAGCCTGTGAAAATTTAAAGACACAACAAAACAACTTCAAGTGGTGATTTTATTGCCTTGTTTTTTAAAACCAGTGAAGCGCGAAGTTCGATGCTGCACGAGTCAGGAGCGCGGTGGTCATCATGACTTGCAGACCTCCCTCCAGGCTGTTGTCACAAATGATCAGTTACTGGCTTCACAACTCACTCAGGTCAAGGATCTGCTGCCTGTTAAAACATGTCGTGTGGATGGAGGCAAACAGAGAGAACATGGGAAACCTGGGCAAAGGTCAACCCTGGATGCTACAATTAATTGGGAAACGTGCACAGGCATAGCACTGCTTCAGTTTTTTCACTTCAGGACGCCAAAGTTTACAGAAAGCTTCTGGCTCGGGTGGTAGTCTTCCTATACGTGTTCAGTCCCAGCAGCAGTTCAGCACAAATCTCATTCTGAAACTTGTCACGCTCACCATTATCAGGACAGTTCAGCGTGTGCCTGCTGGGCTGAACAAAAGATGAGAACCTTGCTTGAATATCTACCGTCTAATCATGTAATCAGAGACGCACAGGAGCTTGTTTACGACTGGGAGAGTTAATCACAAATCTTAGATATGTGAGATGAAAAGAAAATAATGAGGGCCTTTTAACCTACACAGTGAAAAGTTCAGAATCGGGTCAAGTTGTAAACAGATGAAATTAAAAGTACAATTATGTGTGAGGGTTGGGAAAGCAGTTCTATGAAGTGTGGATGACAAATTTAATGCTAAAAAGAAAGAAAAAGATTGCGAGATAAACAGCGTCATGAAGACCAAACTCAAACTACTAGTTTTATATTCTACAAATTCTGTCATTTCTTGCATATTTTTTCCCTCATTCTCTCTCCAACTTTCTGAAGCCTCCCTTGCACTCCCCAGAGGCCCTGGCTCCCATTTCCAAAAGAATTAGTTGAGAATATGAAATCCAAATAAAAACAAAAACTCTGTAGAGACATTATCAACTGTGGAGGGATATGAATACTTTAGTAAAAGACATGATGTTCTTGAAAAAAAATTGATTCACTGGATGTTGTGCCTCCTCCTCAAAAGTCAAACAGTCAATGCTTGTTTCTCAGAGCTCTAAAAATATTTGACCCCATGCATATACTTAAAGTAATTCTGAATTCAGTAAAGTTATCTCAGAGAAAATGTTCTCTGAGATAACATCAGCTCATGTGAGACAGACACACACATTTATTAAAATATATATTGACGTGACACTGCAGAATCACCAGAAACGCAATAAAAAATTCAATAGTTACCCAGGCTTAATTTTAGTTCAGTTGGGATGACTTGACTCAAAGAGACTGTTCTTCTCACTAGCAGTTATTAGAATTTGAACGTACAGTATGACTCTGTTCTGGGACGCCGCAGTCCTTCCACACACGCAAGCAAAGCCAGAGGCAGGCGGAGCAGCTGCACAGGGCCTTGATGGTGGGGAGCACAGCGGGCCTCACTGACAACAGACATGGCATTGAAGTCATACACAGTATGAAAATAAGGAGCTGTGAGAGCAAAGAGACTCAGAAGGGAAGGCTGCTGGAGTGAGATGTCTCGAGCAGCTTCAGTGGTACACACCACGAGATGCGCCTTATTGGACTGGAAAAAATATATCAACTGAACCATCAGCTCATGTGAGCACATTACACAGGAAGTGTCGGAGGAGCTTCACATGATCAGAAACCCATTATTAAAATTTCTCTTTATAGGCATTTACATCAGGTCAAAAGCTTCTTGCTGGGACATGCTGTCCTACCTGCAGTTTGTGGCGATGGATGTGTACTGAATCCTGACATGCATTAGAAGCAACAAAAAAAAACTTTAAACATTTAAGACAAGCACTCCTGATGTAGCTGTGTATTTGCAAAAAAATAAGGAAAAAAGCAATAGCAAAGGAAAATAGCAGAAGAGGGAAAAGAAAAAACAGACGAGGACTGCACCTCCCAGAAATCTTTGTGAACATTGCAGATTGCTGTATTACGCTGGGACAGTAAAAGCTAAAATAGAACCACCTGTGGAGATGATTAATTTTAAAATGACTTCAAACCTTTTAGGGTTTGTTTCTTCAAAAACCCCTAATTTTTTTGGTGTACAATTTTGTGTTGTACACCACAAAAAAAAATTTATTTTTATCCATGTTTCTTTGCAAAACTCCAACTCAAAACAGACGGAAATTGCAGTTTTCAAATCTTGCCAGAGATTCAGAACAAGATTTAGGTCTGGACTTTGACTGGACCTTTTTTGACTGGATTTGAGCATGTCCATGCTCAAATCTTAAGAGCATGGACATGCTTTGATCTTAATCTAAAGTCCATAAGTGCCAGTGTCCTACAGCAGTGAACTGCCTTCTTATTAACTAAACATGTTTCTTCAACTCACTTTTAAATTCACCTTTGCTAACATTTTCAGATTAGCAAAGGTAAGTTTCAGGTCAATCTCTGTTTGAGTCTCAAGACTTTCAGGGTTATACGTGGTGTGATTGCAAAGTGAATTATAAAAGCTAAGTTGTAGAATTTTAATTTTAAAGTTTAAAGAGCAGCTAAGCATGACAATCTTTTGGATTTTTCTAAGAACGTGATAGTCTATATCAAGGATAGGACTGTTATCCTTGACATGTTTTATTTTTAGGAACATTATTATGTATAACATTTTAGGTATTATATTAAAAATACTGTTACATTTTTATAAGTTATATCTTCTTTCTGAACCACCCTGTTTTTCTTGCAAAACCTCCAGACGTGACTAGCAGACAGTAAACTACCAGAATTTGCCAGAGTTTCTTTAATAACTTCCTAGCAATAAAAACACAAAGTATATGACTGCCTGGGGCTTTTTCCTGTGTGGTCATTTGTGTAAAGTTACAGTGGCGTTCACAGGAATAAAAGTGCTGGCATGTGCTTGAAGGGACAGCTTCTGACAACCAGACAAGATAGTATATGCAGACAATTCCCTCCTCTGTTTCTCCCACAGTTAGAGAGTGATGCAGTGGCTTTTCCAGATGAGGAAACCTGAAGCCGGGGCTCCTGTGGTTGTTACGCAGTTCATGGCACTTTGGCTCTGCTCTCACTGTGCTTTGCTGACGCTTGGAGGCCCGTATTGCTCTCCTCTCCTCTGGTGGGAGTCCTTTAAAGCTCCGCTTCAATCACTGCCGTTATCCACAGAGCTTTTGTTTTGACTTGGATAAGTTTTATCTCTGAGCTTGGATCAGCTCACTTCAGTGGTCCGTCTGGAATGTGCTGAGGAAGGTTCAAAGCCAGATGGCAAAAACCCTTGTGAAACAGCCGGGCATAGAAAATCAGATTCAACCTGGTCGTGAGATAAAAAAAAATAAATCCAAATGTAGCCGGATGATTTCAGCAACTGTTTACAGGGAAATTATCACATTGTTGACTTCATCTTTTTGCTATTGCTACCAATCCTTTGGTAAAGAAATTATATGTTCTCAGTTGCTAACATCATATGCTTATGGTTCTAAACCTATCATAACACAGTGTATATTTCAGTGAATTTTTATTATATTATATCTCTAATGGTTTATTTGAGCTGGGGTTTTCTTAGGAGTTTTACTTAAAATACATATATTATTGAACTTGCATTACATTTACAGTTCTCACACATTTTTACAATAAAAAAAATAATTAATTAAGAGATTTATTTAAGTCAAATCTTAAGAATTTAATAACATGAGCTAAACTGGAAAAAATATTTTAAATTTTGCAATCAATTATTTACAAAGTTATTTACATAGTTGTTTTAAACAGAAATTTTAAAAAGAGAATAATTTCAGAGGATAATGTGAAAACTTCTAGGCTAAATGCAAGGAGGCAGAAATGAACCAAAAACTAGTGTCAGGTGCTACCTCTTGTTCTGGGAACAAAACAAAACCCAGCTCAAATATGTCCTTGATTGTGGATGACCATATGCCAGTGGTTGTATCTGTGCAACAATACAACAGTACATACAAAAAGAATAGCAGCAGGGGGCTGTGTGTAGAATATTTCAGCAGGTACAAACAAGGGGAAGGGCAAAAAGGTTACTCATTCCTGTATTACTACATTTTAAACTGGCTTCTGAAAAGGGATTGAACAAACAACTGAACTACAGCCTTCAGCTAAAAATACAGTGCTGATGGATAAATAGAACAGGACAAAACTAATGAGGAAAAAAAATTTCAAGCCATGTAGATTTCGCATTTGAAATTGTCTTTCAGTATGGTCACACATTGAAATCACAGCAATTACTGAAGCAGTGCTTGTTATAACATTTTTAAAAGCTATTATAAGCTACCTTAGTAACCTTGAATATATGAAATCATTTTTACTGAGCGGGATTACCTGAAATTTTGTCTCAGTTCATTTGCTTAAGACAAAATGCAAAAACAAGTCCCACAGATTTAGTCAAAAAGCCTAATTCATAGGCTGACACTATGAATTAGGCTGACACTTAAGCTGAGAATAATCAGTCACTGAACTATTTCAATAGACCTAACAAGCCAGTAAAAAATTACCACCACTTCAAGTCTTCCTGGCTTCAGACAGAGGGAGTGGTTGAAGGCAGGATTTAACTGCAAATGTTTGAATTTTTTTCTACACATCATAAAGAAATTGATCAGAATGTCGAGATCTGGTGTTAAAACAGTTTCCCAAAACGGACCAAAACCTACACCTGCATTTTAAGACAGTTTCTAATTTTAGATGTTATGTTGTCCTGACTAACGACTAACAAGTTGTTTTGCTTTTCCAAGCAAAACAACTGTTTTGCTTGGAAAAAAGGAAATTGAGAAGCTCTGTCTGAGCTTCTCAATCATGAAACTTTGAGTCATGACTCAACCGGTAAACATCTGGCTCCAGATTTTATTCCTAATAGCATGTTTTATGTTAGGGTAAAGTAAAATAAAAATAAAAACCTCACTCCACCTTTTACTAATCCAACAAAAACACCTATTTATAAAACAGAGGAGCAGTATGACAGTGCAGCTAACTCCTGGATTCCCAGCTTAAGGAGACAAAGTGAGCAGTGTTTTCTGTTTTCTCGCTGGAGCGCTCCAAGCCCCAACACTCTAATCCAAACCTAACACTTTCTCCATCTTTAACTTCGGGTGCATAAAACCAAGCCGAACCCTACAGAAGTTTCTCAAATGGGAGTCAATTTTTTGGCAACTTCGACTCAATGCTGTCAGTGTTATTTCAAGTGCCAAGCAGGATGCCTGGTTTTACAAAATGAAAAATCCAATCATTATGTTCATTAAGCTTTCCCTGCAGTCTGACAAAGATGTTGAAATTTCAAAAGAGATGACAAAGAGGTGGGAAGTGACCTAAATATAGCTGATCCGTGAACAATTAGGGAGATAAATGCTGTGAGTGAAAAACAGAAAAAAAAAAAAAAATTGTTGAAAAGGGCCGAATCTAAATTCCTGGACTGAGTCCATTATTTGAAAAGTGTAAGTTGCTGAAACCATTCGACATCCATTGTAACATACTAACAGTGAAATAAGCTAGTTATAACAAATTAAAAACACTCAAGATGTGGTTTACAGTACAAATTCCCTAAATACTTTCAGGCTGATAACACAGCACTTAGTTATATATGAGAGCGACTGTTTAGAAAGTTGGTTGTGCTAAAGAACTAAATGTTGTGTGAAATTCTGTTAATGTTTGGAAGAACAAAGAAATTTCCCACTGAAATTAAGACAAGCTTCCAAGAGGCTGTTGGCTGACAAAAAAAAAGAAAAAAAAAAAGGAATAAATCAAGACCAGAATTCACCAGCAAGATGAGAACCTGACAAATCGGCTGCTGCTTAATAGAATCAGTCATCAGCTTTAATGAAGAAAAGCCCAAACTCAAACAGGTCTGTGCAGGAGAGTCATGACCCAGTCATTCAGCAAGTGTATGATGAATGTGTAATTGAAATGTATTACTAACTTATAAAAATCATACGTCTAAAGCTGGAACACGAGTTAGAAACAAGCCACATAGAAGGAACTTCAAAACCCAATCAAATATGCAAAGAGAATCGTTTAAAAACAAATAAAAATTCAAGTGATTCGCCAAGACAAAATCCAACATGTAAGTGATGTACAGAAACAACATTGGGTGTTTCCACATCGTAATGCATCCATCCATCCATTGTCTGGCTGTCATGGGGTAGAGTACACTCTGAAGATGTCGCCCGGGAACCCATTGATGCACAGGAAGAATAAGCAAACTCAAAGTAGAAAACCCTCATGCCACTCAAGATCTTTTTGCTCCAAGGCGACTCTTTCACAATACAGGCCCCTGATGGCAATTTCAATGGAAATTTTGAGTTTGTTATATAGCACCAAGTCTCTAAAAATGTCATCTCAATTTCAATCATACAAACACATCCAAATTCAATATATTTATTCCAACTTGACAATAGTTAAAATATAGGGCAGTCAAATTGATTAGAAGTTTCCTAATAAAGGAAAACACTTATGTTTTTTAAGTAAAAAATGAAAATAGAATAATTAAAAGCATACATTTTTATTTCACAGTAATAAAAAATGTCCCTCTCATTATTCTGGCACTTAGCAAATGGAATTTTGTTAATTTTGTTAATACTCATCTGACCTAAAAAGTGTCATTTAGTCTGACTTTATGTCAGACGTGGCGTGTGTAAATATCTTGTTTCAACCAGATGAAAAAATTATGCCTTTTTGCATCTGTCTTTTGTTCCTTAATTTATTTATATGACAATGGCTACCACTAATGTCTAAGGAAAACAATCAAACAGGTAAAAATTTCTACATTTACACAAAATATCACTCGACAACTACTTAAGGACAAAAATAAATAAAGAAATAAATATGGATGTATCAGTCTGGCCAAAAAAATGAAGCTCTACTGCAAATGTGTGGATGTCAACTGCTTTTTGTACTCAGAGCCAAGGACAGCACTTCTCAAAAGATAAATGTAAATGGAGCAGAAAGTCATTAAGCCTTTTTTGTTTCCTGCCACTACACGATCAAATTACCAGTCAAGCATTGTTCACTTGATGTGTGAAATCACACTAAATGTGAAGGGGAGGTGGGCCGAAGAACACAAAGCACTGGTACTTGCTTGTATTACTGAAACCTAATTAGGTAACTCAAACCAATAAATGACTCAAGCTCTTAACAAACACTTGTCTTTACGCCTTGTTGAGGGTGAGGATCGTAATGGGATCTTAAGCAGAAAGACAGAATACATTTACTAAATATCAATCTTGGGGCATAATTTTTACCTCATTCCATATGTAGTGACATGAAATTTGTCATAATTCCCATCTCAACTAAACAAACATGACAGGCACAAAATGGGAGGCTTAAGATGATGACATGGTTTAAATATTGAAAGCATCTGGCAGGCGTGGAGTATATCACTGGCAGATTTATTGGTGAAAGCAAGAGTCATTGCACTGCATTGTGATTGACACAAGCTTTCCCAAGAACAATTTAAAATCCTCGGTCTCCTAAGTGACACGGAACATTTAAAGTTCATCTTGTCACAACAGAAAAATTACTGTGTGCGACCTAAAGGTTAGGAAGTGGGTAAACACTATGTGAGTGATATTCAAGTAAAGATTTCTGCTGATGGGAGACTAACAAAAGCACCACGAATCAATATGTAATTAAAGCATATCCACTTGAGATTCACAGTGGAAATATTTGATACATTTTTGGTTTATTTCCTCTCAGATATTAGATGTAATATTAATCAAAACCAACTCGGATACACAAACCTTAGATATACAACAAGTTTTTTTAAGACAGGAACTGTGAATAAATTGATTGTCCTTAAATAATCATTACAGTGCATCCAAAATGTATTCACACCCCTGAAATTTTTCATGTTACATCACTGCATTGTATTGGGATGTCTGTGATTATGAGGAGGAATCAAAAGCATATGTGGTTTTAAAAATATTTTTAAAGTAACCATCTATAAAGTATTGTATTTGTATTCATGCAAATACACACTGTCTGTATGTCTAAGTGAATGCTTCTGAAAGCTATTTTCCTCTGAAAATACCTCAAACTGATTGGATGGAGAGATTTTCTATTTAATGTAGATTTGGATTTCAAATATTGCCTTTGAAATACTAACACAATCTTATATTAATTTATAACCTTCCGCTGCTGTGTTCACTGGCTCTAATGATGTGGTTTGTTCTCTAATGTTTTCTAACAAGCCTCCAAGGCCTTCTTAGAACTGATTATTTACAGGTCAGTTGGATAAAACTTATCTGATTTCTGAAATAAACTGGCTTTATTTAGAGGTATCAATGCAAAGAGAGCAGGATCCACATGTCAAACTTTTTTTTTTTTTTGCTTCAGAATGTATAATATTTAATATTTGCATTTAAAATGAAAACCGTGTGTTCTTTTCCTTCCCCTTCACAGTAAAATGCCGCCATTTGATGGCATATTACATGAAAGCTCACTGGAATGCATTAAAGATTCTAATTAAATATGAGTTCAGGATATCCCCTTTACTGACCTGTGTAGTGGCTACTATAAATGCTGATTTGTTACAGCACTTTCTTAAAAAATGAGACGATATATGATGCGAACAGTATTTTAATGCTGTCTGTATGTCTCCTAGTTTCTATGTCTTTTTTTTTTTATTTGCTTTAACATTAATTGCCCTTTGGGACTCAGATAAATCTGAACCTGAACAATCTTTAACAGGAATAACTGGCCTGGCCAAACATCTGTAGACCAATCGCCACAGAAACCTGTGTTACAGAATATAAACACAGGAGAGCAGACAGAAAGGGAAACCTGCAAGAACGTTTTTTGGAAAGCAGAAAGTTCTTTATTTGAACTCCTGTAACATGGATTTGGAGACTCAGCATTCTGTTCGTTCCCATGAAAGGCAACGCTGACAGGACTGAGAATGTATTTTTAAGAACATGCAGCTCTTTTTTCGACCCTTACTTTAAATCAGTTTTCCATATGGCAGAGACAGATGGAGGGGTCTGAATAAGTCCCTCAGTTATACAGACATCAGCCTTTTTGATGCTTCACTGACTCATACCATTTCTCAACGCATTACATAGTTCAGGTTTTTCTGGAGCAGCTGTATTAAGACATTAAGCTAAATATACTGACAGTTGCATGTGAATCCATTACATTTATGGTGACAAAATGGAGATAAAGCTGCAGACTTGACTGAGGAGCAAATAAAAAATAGCATTTAACATCTTGAGAATAATTGAGAACAGGGATTATTCTGTTTGCCAAGTAGATCCTAAACCTGACATTAAGATTCTCCATCACATAAAATGCTGCTATAAATATGCAAGAAACTAAATGTTAATTTAGTTCACTTAGCATAAAATAGTTAATGTTTTTACATGATACATCTGAATGCACACCGTAAAAAGTATTTTTATGTCCCTCTTGTGAACTGCGCACTGCGGTTTCAGATCTGAAATTCCATAGAAACGTACAAGTCAAAGAAAAAAACATTACCTCAAACTTGAAAAAGACAATATAGTGCATGGTGAATAATAACCCCAAAGCTTCAATTATCATATTGACCTCAGCGTCCCCTGCGTGCCACACTTTCATAGCTAAAACTCTTTAACAGGCAGACTTGGGCCTGTAAAATCTAGCTGCGCTGCGTGTAAAAGACAAGAGAAATTCAAACTGAGGACTTTATTTCAGGAAGTGGGAAGCAGAGTAAAATTAAGCATCATTTATATTAGAGGAATGTAAATTTTTCTAGTCTGGTATAAGGAATGTAAGCCTGGCGTGCAGGAGGAAATAATTAAACTCAAAGTGCATGTGTACACAAACATATCAAGTTTTATTGTCTTTAAGCTCAGAAGTTAAATAGCATCATTGTGAAGCCCTTTTACCTTGGAAGTAAAGGTTTTTAAAGAAATTTTAAAAAATCAAAAAAATAACTATTCATCCGTAAAGTGCTATAAGAGGGATCTGTTTACACTTCCACGTGAATAGAGGACTTATGAAATTTAACACACACTTACACATGAACTCTTAATCAGTGTGGAACAAGAGCCGCTTAGCCCTGTGGGTCCTTCAGGACCACGTGTGTGTACAGAAACTGACTGCAGTCCATCCCCCGCTCCACTGAAGTGCTGCTACCTTGTTCCACAGCTGAAGTTTCTCTTCTGCTGTCTGGCAGACTGTAAAGTGTACTGAGCCATTGTAAATATACTGTAAAATGAGTTCCCTTCCAGTCTTTGAGAAAATCAATGTTGTTAAAGACAAAGTAACCCTTCTTAAAAAGGTAAAGAGATAATTTTAAATTAGTGTACTAAAAGAGCACAAAACAGGACAGTGTGTGGTTTGAATCAGCATGGAAAGTTAATTTAAAATTTTACATCATAAATATGAAAAGGTGCACATTGTAATATGGGCAGACCACAAACTTGAGTCTATGCATCCCCAATAAAACACCAGGTCTTTCCATCTTTAATGAACTCGATAACCACTATATAACCAACACTTTAAGAGAGAAAAAACTTAAATTAAGAATCTGCAGATTTGACTGTGTTCAAATTAATCACAACATCTACACCAGAGCCAGCAACCACTTGTTAGAGTATCTCTGATTAATATCAGTGAACTGAGAGTTTCTGACATTTTATTATTCGCATTTCACAGTGAAAGCCATGTTGTGCAGAGTGTTCAACAAGTCCAAAAGTTATTAGTCAAGAAACGGGTACAAAATTATTCTCAAAGTATTGGACATGCCAAGGAACACAATGAAGATTGGTATTATCAAGTGGAAAACCTAAAGAAAAAAACTGAACTGCATGCCTCTCCAAACCTGCTGAAAAAAACAGGAAGAAAACTGTTCAGAAAGGATACAGAAAGTTCTACAGCGACTTTAAAGTAGATGGAGGAATTTCTGGAAACTGACAACAGTTTCTTACGCTTCACATGCCTGGGCTTTGGGGTTGTCCCCTCCATGTCTTAAATAGGCATGCCTTTTCCACAGCTGGACCATCAGATATAAATTGAGCAATTTCACTGAACCGATTCAGCTTTCAATAGAGAAAAAGTAACCTTTCACTGACCTTCAAGGAAAGAATACAAACATTTGACCATGTCAATTATTAAGGTGGAAAAACCTTGAAAATTAAATTTGAGCTATTATCCAACAACTCTGCTATTTCATGATACTCCACAAATCTCAGATAAATATGGATTATTATTGTGATATAATGAGATACTTTCAAAAACATTTAAAAAATTCAGCTGAATGAAGACTGAAGTACCTCATTTATGCAAATTCAAAATATCGAGTGCACACTATGGCTCTTTTTGTCACTGTTTGAATGACGCAGCGAGGAACATTAACATGAAAGCGGGCTACGTCTGAATGACTGAATACAACCGCTTTACCAGATTGATGAAGCCATTAATGTTCATGTCTGAGCAGGACCTAATAGTCTTTCTCACAGCCACACACATACACACTCGAGGCGTACTAACGACTAAATAAAAAATGCACGTTCTATTTATCTAATTTATTCAAGCTGTGACCACTGGGTAAGTACCCATTATATTTCAATTTCAAAAAGGAAATTTCTCTTCCAGGTTGCCCCACGACAGTCAGTAAACATCACATTTAGCCACTCATTTTCAGGAAAATAGGCTTTAAAGGTCTAAATTAAAAAGTATGTATGGATAACAGAAGAATAGAGTCCAAGACAGACATTCAACCAATCGACAGAGACAGTCCAAAAATATAATATTGCTGTTAAAATGCAACTCTGAAGCAAATTTGTAATATTTGCAAAATCAAAAAGCAAAAAGATGATGAAAAAGACCAAACTGAGAAGTTTGTCATTTAACAGCAATCGCTTTGAAGACGAATGTTCACTTGAGTGAATTTCAGCCTCATTTACTTATCAGCTGAAGTGTATTGAGTTAAAATAAAATAAAGTGCAAATTTGTTATGTCCTTCAGAATATAAAAAACAGTTTGCTTTAGTTAAGCTTTTGAGCTATCATTGTGCAGTATACTGCAAAGGTTCTCATATTGCCACACGAGATGAATTGTCATGATTGATAAGCTTTATTTCACATGCTGGTTTGTTATTTATGAACAACCAGAAAACACCTGCTGTTTGGCAAGCTGATAAATTGCCCTTAGTTACAGCTCTGAAACTAAGTAATTCACTGAAGTGTTTGTTCTTCATTTTAATTGGGAGACAGCTGCGCTATGATTTATGGCCTCCTAAAAAATTAATTTCTTTGCCCATTAGATCAACAATAATTGGAAAGTGATCACCAGTCTCAGAACACAGAGACAGAGAGTATCATTCTACATCTTATCTTTACAGTGGATCGTAACAGCTAACAGTAAATATTTCCCAATACATGCTAAAAGGAGCGCAACTATCCCTAACACTTCACAAAACCACAGCATACTTTGCAAAATAATATAAATTGTTATCTGGTGTTTATAAAGTCTTAAATAAAGATTAAGTACAGGCAGAGAGGTTTCCATACAATCCTGTGTTAAAGCATACTTTGAAGTAATTAGCATCTTTATGACCATTTTAGTACTTGACATAAACTGCGAAAACAACTCATGCAGTTTTCCTGTTAGAGGCATAACAACATAACCATCATCTCAGAAGTGGGGAGGAACAAATTTTTTAGAGGTCCATTGAGTGATTTATCATCCTCTCACATTCACCTGCACCTCCCCTTAGTGGCTAAAAACATACATAATCACTAACAGCCACAGCTCAGCACAAGGAAACCAACTTTAGTTCTTTAAACTATCTAAAGCTTTAGCTGCCCTTTACCCTCGAACATCTTCAGGGGAAGAAACCAGATCATTAAGTGCCAAATGGCAACACTGAACATGAAATGTTCAGCAAAATATCATTTCTGCAAAGCACGATGTAAATTATTACTCTGCGCACAAAATGGAAAGGAATTGACAAGGTAACAGGGTAATAAGTCACATAATTTAATGTAATGGTATGAACACAGAAAGTGAAATAAATAAATATAAACTACACGTGGCCTTCTCTCTATGGTAAGTCAGATAGAAATATTTTGGCATATGAATGACCATAATTCTGAAATATTTGTAAAAACCCTGTCCTGACAACTGCCTGCTTCTGCTTTCAATAAATATGTTTTTCTCAGCAAGTTAAAATCGCTCTTTACCTGTGAAAAGTCTGCATCACCATCCCTGCCGTTGGTCTCTGGTCTAATATGTTCCTACAAATTTTGCTCTTTCTATTATGTCAATAAAATTCATTTAAATATGTGGAAACCAACAGTGAGCACTTCTCGAGAACAGGTTTCCCTCATTTGGTTCAGGTTGGTGGTTGCCAGGACAGCAAATAAAACTGGTAATTTTCCATTTGTTAAACACAGCTAAACTGAAAGCTCACACTTTTTCAGTGATCAGTGAACACGCCAATACCAGTTTATCCTTTGAGGCACTTTATTTCAAAGTTATGGGACCATATAATCCCTTTTATTTAAATAGGATTGAAAACTATGTGCTACTGATTCTGTAAAGGAATCAGTAGCACATTTTTAACACCTACTGTTTCTTACATTCAACTGCTGAATTAAAGCAAAGCTTAAATGAGTTTCACTGGGTTATTTTCATCGAAAGACAATTATGTTAAAGTCTGAAAATATGAAAGTCACCTTCTACAATACCACTGTTGAATATTGGAATAAGTATGTGGCTCATGACATGGCATCCTCCAGTTTCAACTGAGTGTTATAAGCTAGAAAAATATTCATGGCTTTGTGCTTTAATATTAATAGGGTTAGGTTAAACCTTGTGTGTTGTTTTTAAACAATATACTTAACATGGCACATGTTTAGCGATCATCAAATGCACTCCCTTCATCAAAATCACTTTACATGTCCAAAGAGGTAACAGCTCATTTTTCATATGTGCATGTCTAAACAAATCTGTTTCTCTTACCATAACTATAACCAGGATCTCAAACTTCTGCTTTTACACAGTCTTTCCTATTTTATGGGCTATAATACAAAAGTACTTAACTGTTGACTTTGTGGGATGGTGTCAAACCTTTATGAAACAACTCAGAGAGAAATTCTACCTCTACTTTTATTTTGCAGCATTTTTGTTGAAAAGGTTACTTTATAAGTGCTTCCTACACCAGAAAAAAAAATTATATCAAAGGGATCCACAACACATTGAGTTCTAAAATACTGAAAAACACATTTTGAAGACATAAGATAAACTCACCATTGAGGAACAGCTCCTCCTGCATTGCTTGTCTGGCAGCATCAGAAAAACAGCGTTTCTTCAGCCACTCTGCATCAAACACACTCATGTGCTGGTCGGGCCACACAATGGAAACCTGAGGAAACATAACTACATACTGATTCTCATCAAAAAGTTCCTGTTTTCAACTCTTCGCATTTTGATGTCGAAACATGTTAACAAAGAAAGCACTGCTTCTTTAACAAATTAACAGTTTTTGACTTTCCCACTGTAGGTTTTCTTTCCTTAATATCTACTTTTTGAAATTCACAAAAATGGTTTAATCCACAAGTGGCGAAACATATTGAAAGACATATCTTTTATTATGATTATGTACTTTGACTATTTTCAACTAAAATGCATTTAAAGGCCCTTAATGAAGTCAGAGTTTCAGTACTGTATTTTTACATAACTAAAAGTAAGAATGACCTTTTCAAGGAATTCAAAAACATTGCAAACAGAAAGTTATACAGCGGTTATTTTAGTCAATTTACATAACAAAGGCAAAAAACATCTGAGGATGACTCTCCTGGATGGTTGGAACAGTCAAAACTGAATCTGCTTAAACTGTGTCCCACTTTAGGAGCCGAATCCTTAGGGAGAAGCAGGCAGCTCAGATGTGATTCTATTGGAGGACCTAAGGTTCATGGCAAGCCTGCCAAAATTAGATCATCTCCCTTTTTGACCTCAGCACTTCATCATAAGGCAGCTGCACTCAGAGGTCAGTCATTCTCATCCTGGCAAAGACTTTTTCTAGTACCTGTGCACAAAGTTGTGAGCATATACTTTAACACACATCACCAGTAGAAATACAAAAGCAAATAATAATCTTTATATACTTTGGTTCATTTCATAAGGACAACTGCTCTAATACAAAATAAATGCGTATTTTAAAAACATTTGAGCATTTATACACCAGTTTTATAAAGGATTAAACATATAGTAATATCATGGTAATATGATGAATATTTATACAAGCAATAAACTGTTTCTCGTGGACAAAAGTAAACCTAAGTAAACCACCAAAATGAAAGCATTTTGCTGGCTAAGAACAAAGAATTAAAAAAATCACTCATGATTTAAATTTAGAGGCAAAAGGTTCGACCACCAAAAAAACATCAACCAATCTATACTGCTTAGTCAAAAAAACAAATCACCTACAAAAATCACCTGTGGCATAAGCTTCTGTCTTCAGTACAAAGTTGTTTTACTTTTTCACCAAGATCTTATATTGATGATGGGAGAGTCTGATCCAGACCATCACAGGGGACATGTAGACTCATCACCACCTGACCATCTTCCATTGCTCAGAGTCCAATTGTTATGGTACCTTGCAAATTAAAGCATTTGTCCTTGGTTAACCTCATTGATTAGTGGTTTTCTTATGGCTACACAGTTTTTCAGCCTCAAACCTTTGATCTCCCTTTGCTTTGTGCGTGTGGAAATACTCTTATTTTTAGAATTAAATAAAGTCCTGAGTTTTTTATGTTTTTTTTATGAATTTGATTTCAAATGTTTAAGTGATCTCCAACCACAATCATTGTCTGGTTTTATTCTGACCACTTTAATTCCTCCAAATTTATGGTTTCCCTCTTTCCTTCCAATTTTTATTAATTCGTTGCAGAGTTCTTAACCAACGTTTTATAGTTTCTGCAGTATCCTTAGATGTTTTTTTCAGCTTGATCCATGCCAATGATTTGTTCCTTCTTAAACAGACTAGCATCTTTTCCACAACCGCAGCATGTATGTCTCAGCATGGTTGTTAAGAAGTGAGGAGAAGCCTTGGTTGGGGACAATAACTTGTTACCAACTGAAAGATAATCATCCAGTAACAAACCAATTGGAGGCTTGTACATATTTGCTCAATTAAATCCAGGTGGTAACTTTTTCTTTTGCCAGACAAGGTTATATTACATGTGCAGCCATGTTTACTACAAATACTACAAATAAGTATAAAATATTATATCTGCAGAAATTAAAATTTCTTGTTCATTGGTACTTGTTCATTGTTGACTTTGTCGGCTAAGAACAAAGTCAACAATGAACAAAACCAGTGCTGTTTGCGTCTTACAAATAGCTGAACTGCTAAGCTGTAAAACCTTTTGAAACTGTGACCCACAATCAAAGGAACACAAGATCCCATTTACTCAATACTGGGCTGACATCACACAATGTAAAGAGCTTAAAACTAAGCAAAAAATGTTTTTCCGACATAAAATATTGGAAAGAGTAATCAACCAAAGTAAATAGGTGAGATTAAGGTAACAACTAACCTGTCCATCTTTGGTAACCTCCACAGAATCCATTCCTGTGTGGATATCAAGATCAGCCATCAACAGCAAGCGGGCCTCAGCTGATTGCAGGGTGCAGCGTGGACACTGGCAGTTGTCTCTCAGCCAGGTGAATGGGTACAAGCTTTGGCCTCCATCTTCCCATTCCACCGCCATCAGCCTCTCCTCATGCAGAGCACGGACATGTCTCATTGAGTGAGCAGCCACAGGCATGGGGACAGAACCAAGGGTTTGATGTCTGCGAATATGTACTGGAGTCATGCAGAAACTTGGTGCAAGCAGCTCCATCCTACGACAAGCTTTCATTGCCTTGCAGACCACTGGAGAGGGGGTCCTTTGAAAGACGGGACGAGCAAAACGTGCAAGTGTACTCATCCACATTTCTAAATCCTTTTCCAAAGCTTTATCACCAGTGCTAAAAAAGTGTAGAAGGAGAAAGAAATTATGAGAATTATTCAAGTCTATTTTAATGCAAAAAAAAAAGCAAACAAAACCTTACCTAATAGGAATTAGTCTGCCTTTACGTATGTTACAGTGCCAACTTATGCAAATGTATGTTATTTTCAATATTTCTTGATAAAAATCTATAAAGCATGGATTCATTTATGCACCACCCACCCTTTACTGTGATGTCCATAAAAGATATCCACAGCTATCATTTGGCTCCAGAAGTCTTACAATTAAATTAGAAAGAGTTGACATTTGTCTAATATAATCAAAACGTTTGTGGTTGGAACTTGTCAAAATTAAAATTTTTAAATCATTTGTATTAAAACAGTAATAATCCTGTATAAAAGAACTATATACAGGATTATGGCCGGTATCCTGCATGCTTTAGGTTTGTTGGCTAGTTTACAACACTTCAGTCAAATTATTGTTCATTACCAACCTCCTGAGGCCTGGAGGTGGACACACCTGCTCAAAATTAGTGTTTCCCAACGTACAAGACCTGTCCTACATGAAACTGAAAGAAGTTTAGTTCAACGAAAAACAAACAATCCCTCGTCATAACAATATGTACTACATTAGTTATTAGCCAGGTTAGATAAAAATAAACAATTTTCATTTCATTAGGGATCAAATTACTGATAATGTTCAAAAACAAGAGTATGATATTTTAATACCATGCATCTATTATACCGTACGTCACTCGGTGTTTGACAGCAAACACACAGCATATATATCGTAGAGTTCACCGACATTCAAGTTGAAAATAGCCTCACAAGAAATCCCATGTATAGCCTCCAGCTGCTGGCTTTAAAGACTGAGCTATCAACAAGGCTGTTAGCATGAAGCCTGTTTTTAAAGCTACTTCCGGAGTCCAGTTTAAAAAGACATAAGCGAAACAAACACCCCCTCTCTTTTCCCTGTGGGCTTATTTACCAACTTCCGCTAAGGTTTATGAAATAAAGCGGTGCTGACAAATAAACAGTCAAACACGAAAACTGTCGCTAATAACAAACGTTACCTGTATTTTGTAAACGCCGACCGTTTGTTGTCTTTAGCAGCGCAGCAGCTGTTAGCTTGAGAGGGGAAGTAGGTGAAAGGTCGGCCGTGCCTGCCTGTGTGGACAGGGACAGGCAGGCTCTACTTTCTATTCTCAGATATACATCTAGCTGATAAACTAACCACCCTGCCTTCACACTGAAACTATATATTAAACAATATTCATTTCATCACAGGGTGGCTTCAAAGAACCAAAGTAAGGTTTTAATTTCAAATACATTATCCTCATCAGCCAATTCTTGCCATCTTCTCTATAATTATTTAACTAGGCTTAGCTAGGGTAACAAGTTCAGTTTTTTAATCTTGATTCATAAAAAAAAGGACCAGTATGTAACCTGTAGCATCAATTCTACCTATATTTAGTTTAAGCCAGTTTTGACAGAAAGAATAGCAGATAAAGTCATTTTTTGGCATGACCAGACAGAAGCCATGAAAACTTCATGGAGAAAGATACCAGGCTGGGATTTGAATCCAGGACCTTCTTGTTGCAAGGCAATGGTGCTACTAACTGTAACTTATCAGAAATCTCAGAGCTCGCAGGACAAATGTTGGGAATCATCTTTGCTGCCATATAGATTGAGGAAGTCTTTACCCCAAGAGGTTAGTTTTTTCCAATTTTACATTGTAAAAGTATTAAATCCTATTTTACTCTTTTCTTTTTAAAAATTAGAATCAAAGATTTCCCCTCTAAAGATGCCTAGCTGACTGACTCTCAAATGATAGTATTTTAAGGAATTCCAAGGAGTACTTTTTTTTTTACAGTGTTGAAAAATAATACCCAGGCAAAAATTTGTAGATTGTTCTGTTTCATTGCTCTTTATTGGCTCTAGCAGCCTTCATTTGAGAGTCATTAGGCATGAAGTTTGGTAATGACAGAGGGGGAAGACATGCGACAAGGGTCATCAGACCGGGACTTGAGCCTGTAACTGCCGCGTCAAGGACTAGGGCCTTCATGTAAGACTGTGCTTTATCTGAACTTTTAAATATTCAGTCTTACCGCTTATCTCTTATTTTTTCCTTGTTTTTCTGAAGGTGCAGCAATGATTTGTTCCAGTGACTGCAACAGCACGATTGTTTATCTAAATGGTATATGCTCACATCCGAGCTTTAAAAGCATCCTTTTGCAATAATTAACCCAGGGTAACAGATAGCTGTTAGAATCATTATGGAGCGGAGATCATTTTCAAAGGCTTAGTAATGGTTGCAACGCACTCACCTTGCAGCATAAAGGTGTGTTGAATAACGGATGTGGAGTCATTGGGTTGAAGTGTAATTTCTGGTATGGGCATTGACATAATAAAAATGTACTGCCTTAAGCTCCTGCAAAATTAAATGTTTTATCTGTAAAATAGCAGCAAAATATTATTTGCAATAAATTTAGTGAGACCATGGAAGAATGCACCTACATCAACAATTTTTAGTTACTTCCTGTAAATGTAATTTAACTTAACACAAAACCTTCACTAAATAATTGATCTGAGCAAAGCAAATTCTGCCCTCTCATGATAAATGCTAACTTATATATATAGTATTATTATCAATATTGAATATAAATTTAAGCAGCATCTTCACTTTGGAATAAAGCTAATTGTTTTGTGGTATTTCTTAAAGATGCCTGTTAGATATATGACTTTTCCACTACATGGTACCCATTGTCTATTTAAACTTTAATAAGAAAACTAGTGTCTTCCCCTTGCTGCAGAGACATAACAATCAGGTTAAAGGTTCCTCAGCTGGATTTTACATGCTTTGTGTAATCGGTCGGCACAAAGTCTTTGTGAGAGAAACTGAACAGTTACATAATTTACAACCTCTGGTATTTAACGTTATGTAGTCATGACATTTTAATTCCTTTGCCTCAAAGTGTCAGAGTGTTTATGCAACATTATCTGTGACCTTCAAAGACTGAACCATGGTTAAAATAAACAAACAAATAGTAGTTTGCAGCTCACTGGATGAGAACAAACAGGCTGTTTGTAAGGTCGACCGCAGCACCTAAAACACGCACCCTTACAACTTTGTTCCCCATAAATACCAGTAAGCAGCATCTCTCTTCAAAGCACGTGTAATTAGGCCAGTGCCTGAGAATATAATTCTTAGCAGACCTCAAAGTGTTTTAAGCAAACATGCTAGGAACTTTCTCATTTTCAACCATGTGGCAATATTTTATATACTATAAATTATGTGTGTGCCACAGCTACATCACAGGGTCCCCCATGTGCCACAGGACCTCACTGGTAAGGCTTAATGAAAATCTTGCGTATCATAGTGACATTACACACTAAAGGATAAAAATAAGAATGCTGGGAAAAATGCTTTGATTCATGTTGCAACTCAGCAGTCCGTTGTACTTAATTACTTTATTTTAAAAGTCACAATACAGTCGATTAAGTATGTTGTCATACAGATTATTCCTTAAACTCAAAAGTACATGAGTGCTGCCTGCAGTCTTGTCTGTCAAAGTATTACACCAAAAACATAAACATAGATATGCTTCTTCCTTGAGTTGAAAAAGAAATACATAAACACTAGTACAGATTAAGGTATTCTGTTATAAAGATACTCACAGTATTTACTTTTAAAAATAACCTGTATATTTTACAAGACTACACTCCTTGTACAAAACAGCACAGCAAGGGGCACCCACTTTAAAACATAAGTCACAACTTCTAGCACTTAGACAGTAAAATTTGTGCAACATTTGCAAGCCAATAAAACAAAGCCAGAGAAAATTACAACTGATGCTTCAATGCATATGTAAACATTCTTTGATTTTCTCAAAAAAACATTCTCCAAGAGGGTCAAAAGACACAAATATCGTTTCTTTTTATAGGATCTTTCACCCTGACTATAGTCAGCTACTTTGCTGCTAAATATAGATTATTGAAAGGCAAAACCAAAGCAGGCACAAGGGATTTAGGACATAGTACAGACACTATAAACTGGGCAATGTGATTAGATTTTAATTGTATTCCTGTATAAATCTGTAAAACATATCAAAAACTTACTTAAATCTCATGTTTTGAAAGTCAAAGCCTCTAGGCCTAATTCCATCCATCCATCCATCCATCCATCCATCCATCCATCCATCCATCCATCCATCCATCCATCCATCCATCCATCCATCCATCCATCCATCCATCCATCCATCCATCCATCCATCCAGCCAGCCAGCATTGCCAGCATGACAATATTTGACAATTAGGGAATATACAAGGGAAATACAGCTACCCGTGTTTCAGTTAGTGTTTACATTTTTTGTGTGTGTGCAAACCATTAGCCATTTTCAGTTTAGATAATTAAAAATAAATGTTGTCTAATATGAGGATGTATCTTGTTTGTTTTGACAGATAACTATTATTTATGATTTTCTAGGTACTTAGACTGTCTTGCCAGGATATCCGGTAGTTTGATCCATTAAGATTTTTCCATGTGTCAAAAAAAAAAGAAATTATATCCCCAATATGTCATTTACATATACTGTGGGGAAAAAAACATGATGGCCCTTGACAGCTTATGGAAATATGAATAATTAATTGTTCATTGTGGTTACAATCCAGTTTAGCAAAGTAAATAGATGTATTTTTCAATTTTCAATTACTCTTACCAAGAGATGGTTTAAAAGCTGTATGCCCAGATTTTTTTTTCATCTCTAAGAGTTTATTACTGCCAGCAAAGTTAATAGTTACTTTAAAATTTATACTTTCTACCAATTTATTTTTACTCACTGTGAAAAGTATAACTGTCGGTCCTTTCAAGCAAGACTGGTTTCTTACTCTCTATTGCAAATCTATTTATTTTTTAATAAAATAAAATAAAATAAACCAACAATAAATTTGCTATTCCTAGATAATTGTAGCAAATTTACACAAAAACCATTTGTTCTATAAATTTAAAGAGTTGACTCTCTAAGACAGTGATTACTCTTTAAGGCCCCCAGCTGGCCTTTCAGCCCAAAGACGCTGATGTTTATTATAATGCCTTATAACACTTTTTTGAATTGTGTGATATGTATATAATTGATGCCAGGCATGTATTTTATTTAGAAATAAGAAATGGAAGGACACCTTAAAAAAATACTAGGATCAGATCATCCGTGAATGATCAATCTATTGAAATTTGAATGCATGAAACAATTATGTGGGATTAAGGCACCAAAAGTGGACTTAGCCCAAGGCCCCGCACTTTCCTAAATCCGGCCCTGGTCACGCTCCACAATAAAAACAATATTTAAAGTGATGTTATGGGAAGTTTGAAGGGATTGTTTCCCTATTAGAATTTGAGGTACTCGTTCTTCAGTCTGCTCAGTCTCGTTCCGTGGCTGCGGATGATCAGAGACAGCAACTCGTGTTTATCCTTCAGGCCCAGGGAGATGTCCAGGGTCTCCTTCAGGGCGTCCCGTGTGTGCACGATCATGGTGAGGAAGTCGTCACTGAGCCGGTGCTCCTCCTTCAGCTCGCTCTCCTGGCTCTGCTTGAACTTCACCTCCAGCTCCAGCAGAGATTTCTCTGAGTTTGTGAACGCCTCGCCGATCTGGGCCGTCTCCCTGCGCAGATACATGCCGTAGCTGTCCTCTCCGTCCAGGTCGTAGGAGATGCTCTTCCCGATCCCCTCCAGCACCCGCGCCGAGTCCTCGATCTGCCGCTTGATGAGGGTGAAGTCGTCCCTTATGACAGAGTCTTGGTCCTCGTCCAGACTGCACTTTCGCTCGTCGGTCATCTTAAAAAGCATTTGACACTGTTCTGGGTCGTCGTTGTCCTCATATTCGCCATCCGGGACAAAATAATGATGAAAAGTGCCATTAGACATCTCCGGATGTAATGGTCCCCGGTAAAAAGCTCCCCACGCTGGCTGTAACAACATCCAGGCACTTAAGAGCAAGTGAACTAAAGCCATGATGCAAACTTGCTGCAGGGTGCAAAAAAACCAGGATTTAAATACTTGGTAAAATGCACCTTTAAAGGCTATTTCATTTCAGCGCAAACACTGCAAACAGGTTCCAAACTGCGCAGTTAGTTGAAGCTCGGCTGCAGTTTCAACGTCCGCCTCTCCAAACAAACCAAAAAAGTGGCGTGAAATTGTTTCGCGGCTTCTCTTTTTCGCTCTTTAACCCAGCTGGACAGCTTGCATCACCGCTGGCGAGCAGGAGAGCGAGGAGTAAAAAAGTTTTCCTCGGCGTGGCTGCAGTCCCGACTCTGCCTGGTGCCTCAAACGCAACATCTGGACGTCTCAAGTGCCGCGCTTCAGTTTTTGACTAATAATACCTCTGTGCTACTCTCAAATTACAGCCCCTCCGTCATTTTCAAAAGGCTGCATTCAGTCTGGTCCAGACTGCCACCGGGGCCGGCCCGTAAAAAAGCCTCACTCAAACCAGAACCAAGACCAAGTTTGTGTTAATTCGCACATCCGTTGCAAGTTGGCGTATATGGTTCAAGATTATTACACTCCTGAGAAATATAGAAGTGACCACATATAAACCTGAAATGGCCTTTTGTAAACCAGACCTGTAATTACAGTCTAGGCACACACTTTTAAAAATGTTACACTTTTTTTAATAGCAAATGACATTTGACTGAAATATTTGCAATGTGGTAAATGTTATTACATTAAAAATAAAAACAAATAAATCCCAGAGGTCACACTATTGTCGGTATAAATAAAAGCATTAATTTATATCGCTAAATAACAGCACGCTGGATAATATTTAAAAAAATGATATTTGCACTGTATTTGTAAAAGAACTGCAGATCGTTGCAATAGTATTCATACCCCTCCCTTGAGCCTTGTAACCACAAACGTCAATGTATTTCATAGGAATTTTCCATGACTTTTACATGCACATATATTCATCCCACTTCTATGGCTACTCTGACATAAAACCCACTGCAGTCTGTTGCCTCTAGTTATATTTGTGTGTAATTAATCTAAAAATAAATTAAGTTGTAATTACCATAATTGATAACTTAATTTTTCAATATTGTTTTATGGTAAATCATAAAATAATCATGAAATAATATTTGTGCAAACAGGATGGGTAGAGATTATGGCCATTAGATTTCTTGTTGAGGGTGGAACTCATCAGCTGTTAATCTAGAAAAAGGAATTTTTTTTTTATTGTGGAAGGACATTGTTGTGTGTACTTTAATGAAATCCTTAATGATTCTTCTTTGTTGAGGTTAGTCAAATATTGCGATGCTAATGTGTAAAACAGCTCAGTATCCAGAAGGAATTGTTTAATTTGAGTGTAATTTGGTGCGAAGGCAAATAAAAGATGGGTATGTAAATGATGCGGTTTACAACAAACTGGCCTGTTTGAACGAGCAGCACAGATGCATAAGTAGTGATGCAACAACACCAGGCTGGTACCAAAGCATCCTGCAGAAAGTGAAAATGATAAAGGCCATCAGAGGCAAAAGATGCATCAAGAATGGATCAGGCATAAGACTTCTTAAAGGTGATGAGATAGTCTTTCATTTAGAATGAGCAAAAGTATGGTCACTATACTTCTCTCTTCAGATGTTTCATGTTTAGCATTAGTTTACAAAAAATATTGTGACAGAACATAAGGTTTAAAAACTTATATTTTAACTCAAGTGTAAGTTCTTATGTCATAAAAAGTAAGTGCAACACATAAATGTATTATTAAGAAATAATACATTAATAGTATAAAATATATTTGTTTATCTTTAGTATCCAGAATATATTAGGGCAGAAGTTAAAGGATGACCTGGTTTTATTAACTTTATAATGAATGATGGGTTTTTTTAAAGTACAAAAATGTTAGCTGCTCTTCTTTGTTAGAATCACATGTTAAAAAAAAGTAAAACTTTATGAGCTTTAGAAACAGTTCTGTTTTTTTTTTTGTCTCAGTGATGATGCATTTTCTGGTAAATCCAAGAGGATTACTCAGACATTTATTTAGCTTAAGAAAGAAAGGTTTCTTCTGTCCTAAAAGGGAACACATCCCCACTTTATCACAAACATTCAAACATGTGTGGATAATTGGAAGGGCATTACATTTTGACATCTACAGATAAAATATTATGAGAGCTGTCTCTCAAATGTTGTGTGCCCAGAGTAAAGCGTTTGTCTCTGTGAAAATCCGGGACAGCTGTGGCTCAGAAGAGCTGTCTAGAAATTTCAAGGTTTCTACACACCAATTTTTGATTGCACAATTTAGGGATTTGATCTCATGAAAAGCTGTTGAAATTAGAATTTTTATTTTTATTATTTAGTGAAATGTCATCAGCTTCTGCTGGGAAGAGTTCTGTATGTCTATGTAATTTGTTAGCAATGTAATAGGACGTCAAGTTTAGTTCAAAAGAAGCAAAAATACACAACTCAGTGAACTTCAAATGTATGCAGGCTAGACCTGTAATGTATTTAAATATTTACTTCTCTATTCCCAAAGCTACTAATTTGGGTGCAACAGAAATACAATGAGAAATGTTTTTGTACTTAAAATTTCTGCCAGTAAAGTTAAAAGTCTGACATTGAAACCAATTTCACAACAGGGTCAACCATGTACTAGAGAAGAATGTCCTAAAGAAACAACTGCTTAGATTTTTAACATGATGAGTTTATGCCCTAACATACTAAGAGTGATCTAATGTCTAAGACCCACAGTGTCACAGAGTGTGTGCATGTTTTTCCTGAGGAAACAGCAGACATCATTAGATCGCCTACCCCTGCTGAGGAGTACTGCTCTCATTCTTTCCACTCCAGGGGTGATTATTCAGAGTTTTGACATGCAGGAGTTAGGTTTAAGAAGAAAGACTTTCACATGTTAAGCATATGGTTATAATCTTTGGAAATACCTAATTCTACCCCTTTCCCATACCAAAATAGTATTTTTCTGTTTGAACTTTTAACAAGAGGAAATTATCTGAAAATAACTTGATCTATTAATCACTTTTTGGAAAGTGGCTGATATTGTTGTTAATGGAACATCAACAGAATGAAGAAACCATAGTGAAGAAACCATAGTGATATAAAAATTATGTTTTTTTAATCACGGTATTTCAAAAAAATATATAGTTTTTGCATAGAGAAAATCAGAAGGAATCTAATGGTAAGTTAATGTATTGCCAGAATAGTTGTAAACACAGAGATACTGGTAATAAGGTGATTTATTGGCTTTTGTGAACACTGTGCTGGATAATAGGCTTTTAACGGATTTCTTTCTACATTCTAAAACATTTTTATCCAGTTAGATGAGCTTTTGCAAGATGGAGACCTCGTCTGCGTAATATATTTGAGTCAGAATATGACAATAATGAAACATGAGCCATAACAGATGCCACTGCGTGTCATCACAACTTAAACTTTTATTGCTTTCTTCACTTGTTTTGTCACATGTAAACATAAAATTAGACTGCTCTAGCTTCTATCACTGGAACACCATCCATACAAATTGCCTGCTTCATAGTGCACATTTTGTGACTCATGCAAATCTGGTGGTTAATCTCAAAAATCATGTTCTGTGTGCAATTATGTTGAAACTAGCTACTTCGACTGGACTAACACTGATATTTCTGTATGTTGATCATTCTTTGCTATCATAACAGATGATGTGGTTGTTTGCAGCTGTCTGTAGGATATATAATTGGTGGTTCAACATAAAATCTGTCTATTGCAGCTTGCCTTCATCTTCTTCGTGAACTGTTTCTGTGCATTTGCTTTTTGTGCAGTGTAATTATCCAAAAAGTTAGTAGAGTTCTAAAATATAGCTCAGGGATTTTCTGCAGCTCTACAGAAGACAAGTAAAACCTTCAAATGTGAATTAAAATTACATATAAAAGTGCAAATCACTGTGCTTTGTGTGTGGTTTTCTTGTTTGGATATACACCAATTATGCATATGTTTCACCATCTCTGAAACATATGCATGGAAAGCTGAATTAGGCTTTGTATTTGAACAAAGTAAGCACAGAAAAGAAGTCTTTGTGCCATCAAGGGGTGAAGTATATAAGTTGATTGATTTTTTTAGTGTTAGCTTGGCTAACTTCCTTAAACTGCATATCTTTATGAGGCAATAAAACAAAAGGCAGAATGGCAATTACCCTAATAGGGGTATTAATTGATGTTTTTCAAAGGCCATTAAAGCAACCTAAGAGTCATCTGAGAATCATTTTCTCATTAGTCAAATAAGAATTTCTTCACATTTAGATTCCACAGTAAACTCCTTAACAGGTTTATAGATAAAAAGGGCTATATGCTGACTTGTTTATGCAATTGAAAGGCCGAAAATGTTTCCATAAGTTTTCACCTGATTCCTATTTTAAATGAGAATTGTTCAAATGTGTGAGCCAAATCCATCTGTATGCATCCGTAGCCCTTGTTCAACAGACAGTTGAACTCAATTGTTCTTTGTTTAGAATTAATGTTGCAAGTTTAATTAAATTGGGCTTTTCTAAAATTTGTCAATTTCTTTCACAAAAGTGTGCAATTTTGCAAAAGCGAGATTGATCAATCAACGGCAAACTGTTCCTCTGTTTCTTTGTGCTGCAACTAGTTTGCTCATTTTCAAAAAGATTTGTTAAAAGAGAAGATAATGAAGCCACCAGCATATCCGCAAGGCGATTCTGAAAAAAATTAAATCTAAAATATGATTTCTCTAAAATTTTCAATTTCACATGTTCAGCTTTACTATTATGCTCTTATTGTACTATTTACAGTAACAGAGGATTTAGAACAAATTGTAACAAATGCTTTCTTTTCTTTTAAATTGACTCTCAGATTATGAAAGCAGGGTTAAAATTGGCAAATGGGACACGAGTGAGTATGTTACATAAGCCTTACATAAACCACTGTCTGCAATGTGTATCAGGGTGATTGACGATGTGCAGAAATTCCACATTTTTCATTCCTCTTTCTGTCAGTATCCGACCTCAATAACATGAAAAACTAAAACAATACCGCCTAACGTGATTCGATCACTTGGGCTTTGTCTCAGTATCACTGCAGCTCACAGGTTTCTGTAGAGTTCTAATTATGGGTTTAATCTAAAGTACTGAGATGTGTTAGAAAGTTCTGACAGCTTCTGGCAGGGCTCCTCCTGATGTGCATTGCCTTTTCAGGTTGCCTGCAGACAGTCAGCCACAATGTGCTGTACTTTTAGCAATTTAAACTAACTTGAAGCATCATTTCTGGGTTTGACTTTTTTTCATGAGATTGCATTAACAGCATTTTGATATTGCACCATATTTTACACATAAAATAGCTGAGTAAAAATTGCCTGTTTGGATAGAAATAATGCCTTGTTCATTAATTCTCTGCTATTCTTAAAATTTAGCATGCCTCTTACTAAGGAATGAGAATAATGTCAAGCTCAAAGGGGCATGAAGAGGCCTAACAAGCGCCTGCTTCTGACATTATGCTGCAGAAGAAATTTAATATGGTGTCAGACTAAAAACAGGAATATAGAAAATGAAGTCACAGCATGGCTTAAGGGTGGAATGCTATTTTGATTGGGAGTATTTGGCTATATGCACCTAAAATTAAAAGTATGCAAATTTACATATAAACAATTTTCACACCTACTCGAAAAGGAATCATGGGAAACCATCTGATAGTGGCAAAAGAGCAAGAAATTTTCACTGTACTACTACTGATGTCAGAATGTGGGATGAAATGTGCATTTTACAGTATGCATGGCAGCTCTTAATTTCCTAATTAGGAAATAAAGTGACCTTAACTTCCATTTAAATTGACCATAGTTAGATTTAATCCCAGTTTGCGAAACTTTTCTCAAACTGAACTTGACTTAGAGTGATTCAGCAGCTTGGCTAATAGTGTTTCAGTTGATTGTTGGCAAAGGGTTATTTTCAGATTTTGGCACCACTTGATACTAGGGCAGCACTGAATTGCATTATGTTAGTGGAACTCTGTAAATTGACATTTGCTGTGTGTGCATTAGGGCCTAAATGGAGACTGGGACCCAGGAGGAAGGTAAATAAGGTAAACAACCTGTCTTGGTGACACTGGGAATCCAGAAATTCAACACCCAAAAGTGCACTACATACAAAATAGAAAGAAAAAGCGGACTTCTAGTAGTATTTAATGCAGTTAATAAACATAAAGAGAGGGATTTGAGAAAAGAACAATTCTAAGGAGAAAATGACTGCAGATGTGCCAGTTAGAACTGGAGCGTATAGAAGGCTACAGAAAATGTAAAAAATATAAAATGCAAACAAAAGCCTAATCTAAGACAAACCTATTTGTGCAAAACATTTGTAAGCTGAGTTTGCAAAGCAAAACATGTTCTCCACTAAATTAAATTACTGAAAAACATTTTAGAAGAATATTTTTTTGAAACTTTGCAAGTATCGAGAAGGTTAAAGTGCAGCCAGGTTATTAGTATTTCACAGAGCACTGTTTTGGTCTCAGAAGAGACCAAAATAAGACAAGACTAATGCTCCTAATCACCCTCATTCTCCACACTTGTATTGAAACATGGTGGATGATATGGGAAGACAGATGGAGCAATTACAATAAAATGCTGTATGAAAACCCATTAAAATCTGCAGTGAAAGCTACAAATGAAATGAAATGGCTTTGAACAATATGGCCTAAAAGGTTTGGTTCCAGATGTGCAAGGTCCTACCTCAGAGGACTGAGTGACACCCAACACATTTTGGCTTTTAATCTGTTAAAAAATGTGAAAGTCCTTTTTCTTCAACTTCAGAACTATTCAGAACTTTGGTTTAGGCTATCAAATATAAGTGTAATAAAAAAGACAGAAGCTTGTGGCTTAAACCTTTTCTGAATTAAACTTGCAGTAACTGGGGCACAACACTTATGCAGGCAATTTAAAACAATGCAGTCTTTCATTACGTTTGTGAACTCAGAATGAGTTTGCCCCATGCAGAAACAATTAGACTAGGTCTAACAACATAATATGCCACCTTTTCATGACTAAGTACCCGGAGAACAAGAAAACCGCTTGAGTAAATTAGCAGCCTTGGAGTTTGTAAACTGCCTTTGAAGATAAACTAGACCTAGTATCATGACTAAGAAATGTTTAAGCAGGAAGCAGGAAAGTTTGTGGCTACATTTTAAACTCATACACTGGATGCTTTTCAGTTGTGGCAAAACAATATACTGAAATAAAGTTTTTTAACTTGGTAGGACTATAAGATTTACAAAAGCAGAATATAAGACTCAGACTATTTTAGCATAGATAAAGCCAACACTGACATACAGTTAATAATCACCTGAAATTCCAGGTTTTTGTCTTGTAATAAATTATTCCATATTTTGAATACTTATTTGTACAAGTTGTCCCATTGAAATACAAGCTCTCCTTGCAGAGACCTGTTTTAATAAAACAACTATAAAAAATGAATATGTCCAAGAATGTTTCCACCCTTATGGGACATATGTTCTGCATAAATAAAAGGGAAATAAAATATATCAAAGGAAAAAATTGTGAAAGACACGAACATGGCTGCATAAGTATGCAAGCTTATGACTGCAGTAATACAGCCAAGATGGCTGTTGATGCATATTTTCCACATTGCAGGGATCATACTGGAAGTACTTTACTGCCAGATAGTATTGTGCGAACAACATGGCTTTGATTTTACGGTTGTAACTTGTATTTGAAATACAATAATTGTTGAGCAAAATGGATTGTCCAGAAGTCATAAACTTATAATGTAAGTCAGCCCCATTCGCTTTTTAGCATCAATAAAATAATCAATAAATAATCTATCATCAATAAAATAATCTTTATGCCAGAGACCTGGATATTTGTTTGATTGCTATTGACTAAGGTCTTTAATTGCCATCATACCTAGTTGTATATATAGATTGTATGTGGTATATTCAAATTAATCTCCACCCAAATTAGTATGTGTTTGATACTCAATTACTTATTTTAGATATTAGGGAAATCCTGCCAGGATTTTCCTAATATTTGCATATTTGCATCCTTTATTTAAAGACACAGTTTGAAGAGATGCTACAATGTTCAAAAGAATCAAAACTGCTCCTCTTAATTTAATAAGGCAGGCTGGCTGACCATCCAGTCAACATGGGATACGGCACATTTAATCCTGACTGAGGGATAAATCTCAAATGTGAAGGAGGAACAGTGAGAAGCCCGGGCAAGACTACACACAAACTGAAAACCAGCATGTAGAGGAAGATGAAAACAATTGTAACAAAAACAGAGAAAAAGACAGTTAAAAGCCAAACAGTTATGAAGGATAAAAAGGTCATACTATTCTAATGAAATAATTACAATAATTCTGCCATAATAGTTCACTCAAATGAATTGAAGACGAGACAAAAACAGAAAGAAAACTTGTGCCAAGCTGATTAAAATCCATTGTGAGAGCAGGTTTCAGGCTGAACTGCTCATTATTTGGAGTTGTGCTCAGTAGTTGAGGAGAAGAAGACATAGATGGTAAAAGTTTTTCTTAAACCTCAATGAAAAATGAAACATTAGTGCTAGTTTCATTGCACTTTGACATTTTGTACATCTTTTGTCCTTGAAGCTTTGTAAGTAATTTCGCACAAAAACATCTGAGCTGTTAGGGAGAATTCCTTAACAGCTGCAGGAAAGTTGCTGCAGGAAAGATCCAGTCCTTTCCTGCAGCAACCACTTACAATATGTGCTCCCAGCAGGAAATTTCCAGCTAAAGAGGGTTCAGTGGAGCATCTGCTGAAAGTATAACAGGCACGGTGATGGCCTTGATGCAGGAAGTGAAAATCATAGTATTTTCATCCCAATGTATTGAAAATAAAAGTTTTACTATAAAGTTTGTAAAAGACTGGATATGTGGTAACATGCATTTCAGCATATATAGTTTATTAAATGTAGTATATGTTTCAGCAGACAAACAATACATAGCAATATTTTTCCATAGCTTACATACATACTTGTTAAAATGATACAATAATTGATGGCATTGTTGCATCTCTTTGTCCGAAAAAGTTTAAAGAAATATTTCACCAATTCAAGGATAATAATGCTTGAATAAGTTCTAATTAGTTAGGAGAGATAAGTTCTCGCTGAAGATTGTTGTGGTTTTATATTTTGTAGCTGGTTGTATGGGAATCTGCCACTGTATTTCACATCAACTATAGTGTTCATGGTGATGTTTGATGTAATGATTTGAGTGATTTATATATTTTATGTAAAGTCTACTACAAAAGTAAATTTTTTTAGTTTTGTTTTTTTTACTTTAAGAAATAATATCTAGAGGACCTGTTTTAGAGTTATTTTGGTTCATTCAGAGATCATAATCTGTTATGTTAACAAACCTACATTACACCAGAAATTTGAACATTTCGGTGATTATCGCCATGATGCAAATATTTGCAACAAAAGAAAATAATTTGGTAGAGTTATGTGAATAAAATGGAAGCAGAAAGAGAGGAAATTACAACCTGTAAGAACAACATGTCCTCCATGTTCTCTCTCTGAAGATGATATACTTGCCTATTTTTTTACTGTATTTGTCTTCTTCCTGGATAGACAATCACTGGAGAAGTTACTTGTTCACCGTATGTATTTTTACAGATGTGACTTTTCAACACAGCGAACGGCAAGTTCCCCATTGAGAAAACATGCAAATAAACACAACTCGCACTTTCCTTGATGAGGTGCTTTCCAGGGGCTATGACCAAACTCACTCATATCAAGAAGTGAGCAAGGGAACTTGTGTTTCCTGAGCAACCACAGTTATTTTTAATCACAACATGTACTGATAACATCAAACATGCGTTTTAGCTTAATTTTACCAATGTTTCCATGGTGCTGGAATTGCAAGACATTGTTAAAGAGGATAAGCCGACTCAAATCCTTTCAGGCAAATACGGAGTTACCATTTGAAGGACATGCAAACCATTTCACAATTACTGCACATATAAAGTAGCAAATGTATACTGAAATGTATTCAAACTGGTCTGTTTGAAGCTTTTGTGCAGTGTCGCCAACATATCCTGCCCCTCACAACCCTTACAGATAGAAATAATTGACAATCTCCCAAGAAATTGTTTTTGGCTGCTCCTCTTACAACTCTCTTAACTTTGAGTCTTGACGTCACAGGTTGCTTTAAATTATATCCAGATACAGAGCTGTAAGAGGCTCTCCAAAAACCATGTGGCAGAGTGGTACAGAGCCATAAACCAAATAAATTATAGCACACTCTGAATACAGGGTGGTGCCAATGACATCATCCATAATGTAAAGTTTTAAGACTCTGTGGCAACCGAGGCTTACACAGAGAGAGGTTCCAATATTTGTTCTTATCCTTTTTCATTATCAGCGGCTTGTACGAGTCAGTGTATCTATTGCATTTCCTGACAGACTGCAGGGACAAGAGAATTTAGATAGGACAGCAGAGAAAGCGAGAGAGATACAAAGTTGGAGATGCATTAACTTGTCTCTTACAGGCCTCAAACGATGCATCTGTGTGAAAAAAGTTTGTGTTGGTGCTATAAAATGGACATTCTGCTTTGGTAACATGACAACTTCCCGCCGCAAACATGGCATTCTTTCTCTTGGCTGCTAAAATAGATTTAAATGGCTGCAGAATATCTGTGCACTGTTTAATTTATATACTGGAATCATGTAACGGGCAAAGCATTTTTATTTCGGGCTTATTTTTCTGATAGAAATGGGTGGACATGTTAGATCGTCAGCAGTCTGTTAAGGTCCGCAGCTGTGCATGCAGAGCACGTACAGCACTAATCCACGGACATTCTCAGCTAACTGAAAGAACATTTTGACAGAGTACTTCCTCTGCAGCAAAATCACTTGCTGCAAGGCTCAGTGGCTCCAGCAAAACTGCTGCAGTATAACAAGATACTGCATGCTATAATATGACATTCAGAAAGTCTCTGGTATTTTTTATTTTTTTGTTCTTGTGTTATCAAAAGGTCAAAACAGTTCTCATGTAGTGCATACATTTAGGTTGTCAAAACTAGCAGCATTCAATAATTTCTCTGAATAATGACTCAGATTTTTTTATTTTTTATTTTTTTGATGAAATTTGATTTAAATAATTTTGTAAGGAACATGCAGGACAAGAGTTTACCAGTTCAAAACCTCTGTTTCAGAGCTGCTGTGTGGTATAATGTGAAGTATAAATAATACATGGATTTCATGTGTTTGACATTTTCATTTCTTACAATTTGAATAATTGCTGTTTGTGTTATGTTTACCCTCGCCTAATTTATTCCATTTCAATTCATTTGTTTCTACTCTCTTTTCCTTTCGGTATTAGTTCCTGCTCCAGTAATCCAAGCTCGGAGTGTGCCCGCTCGCTCTAATGAAGTTATTTCTTTTCAGCCAGAGACAATGGCCCAAGAACAAATCAATTTTTTCTGCACACTCAATGTCCATGTCATTACAAAACACATCTCAGAATGGCTGGTAATTCTGTTTATTTTGGGGTAAAATTCTCTGACAAATGTTTTTGCTGCACCAAGCCTCATGGAGGAATAGACCATGAGTGGCAATCAGGATCCTGTTTTTATCACTTTCTGTCTAATGATATTAGTTCTGTTTATGCCGGCAATGTTTAATGACATGCTTTGTCCATTTTAGAGTCTTTTGTTTTTGGTTTTAATTTGGACTCTATCAATTATTTGACAATAATTTGGATGGTGAAAGCTGGAAAAAGTTTTTGCTTTCATTTTCTTCAGTTGGAGTTTTGATGTACATTACCTCACAGATGCATTCACACATCTTTAACTTTTTCAGATTTTGTTCAAATCACAATTAAATACTTCAGAGTATTTCATTTGGACTTAATAATCCAAATGAAATAAAATCAACAAAATACAATGCAAATGCAAAATCTTGATAGTATGCATTCATCGAATGCTCTGAAATAAAAACCAGTGGATTGACTTCAGAGTTCACCAAATTGAAAAAACTTAAACAGAGAAAAAACAGGTTAGGAACTGTAAAAGAGACTGGGGTAGAGGTCCATAACTGACAACAACATGAAACATAGAACCAGAGCTCATTTTGAAAGATTTAGGACAAAACATACACATGTATTAGAATGGAAAAGTCTAGACCTAAAAGTTTTAAAACTGATGTTTCTAGATGCTCCTTAAAAAGGCCTGAGCTAATTTATTAATAATGGGTTAATACTTTAGTTTTTAAATGTAAAAATCTTATAAATATCCTTTCCAATAAAAGACTTTAAGCTATAACTGTTACAGGAAATATTGACTCAGAGGAGTCGCTTCATTATTTATAGTTTTGAACATTGCACATATTTTATCTTTCGATACTGTTTTGCTCACATGAAATCCTATTTATTTATTGAGGTTTATGGTTAAATTACGCAAAATGTTAAAGTTCAAGGGATGTTTGGATGTTTCGTTGTCCTGTTTGGACATCCAAACAGGACATCAAAAACTTAAGGATTAAATGAAATCCTTATGTGTTGACATTGACAAATAAGACTCAACATGTCATGCACACATTGTTTCATCGTCAGTATTCTGCTCTGACTGTAGATCTGGGATTTCTTTTACCATAAACCAGACTTGCTGCCTCTGAAATACTTCATGAATGACACAATGAAGGAGTTTATCTTTAGTGCCAGTCACAGTCACTTTTCTTGATGTCATTCATTTGAATGTGTTCCAGATTTTTCAAAAACCAATGAGAACAGCTTTGTGTGAAATTTTATAAAAGCTGAATCTGTTTCGAATAATGATCTTCTTTCCTGCAGATATGGGCAGCTGCTGCTGTTTTGTGGCATCACTCATAACTTTAGACTTTCCTTGTTAAAAAATGGTGGTTCTGAGTAATACACAGCAACATGTACTGGCACTATGTCTACACACGTTTGTGGTGACTGATCTCTGAATAACTGGGAATACTTCACCTCAGTGCACCTCTTGTAAACTTGTCTTTTATGACAAAAACAGTTGGAAAGGACAGGAGGCGTAGTATAATTTTCTCTTTGGAGACTAATAATTCCGATGATTTCTATATTTTCTGGAGAAATTACACTTTCTGTTTGTAGCAGTTTCTTTCCAGATGTCATATAAAACTTAAAGCAAATTTTCTGATGCCAAGAATATTCATCCATCCATCCATTCATGAGAATCTTGGGTAGGTTGCAAGTATATCAAGGAACACAAACAAGACTGTGCAGTTTAGAGAGACCAATTAACTTAACAGTCAGTTTTTGGACTGTGAGATAAACCTTGTTTCTCAATAAAATTCGGCTTCAAAAATAAGGAAGATACAACACATAAAAATAACAAGAACAGAACATTTACTTGGAATTATAATCTCATCTCAAGACACTCAAAAAATATAAAATTACTAGATAGACGTTGTCTATCTAATAGTAGATAGACAATGTATGCATTGTATTAGTGATACAACACATACAATAATGTATTGTTTTAATGTCAAAGTTAATTGTATACATTCCATTACAATTGCTATATTCTCTGAGTCTGTAGTATTGTCTGGAGTAATTTTTATGCAATGAAATCCAGAGTTAGTCATAACAATAATTCCTGTTGCTTTATCTAGGAGAGATAATATCCAAATCCATAAAACTAACGAAGCAGCCAATATAATAACAACATGTTCAAAACTGGTCAACTAAAACAAAACACTCAGGAAGAGAAATATCACATGAAAATGTGATATTTCTCTTCCTGAGTGTTTTGAAGTGAATTTTACATTTGAATTTAACACATAAGTTTCATGTAACAGTTTGGGAAGACTATGTGGATGAACAGCATAAATCTGCATGCATTATTTTCTGTTTTGCGCTGGCTTGTATTTTTTGGCATGTGAAGGCATGAACTGCTTTAATAAATCTGACAGGCAGTGTCTTGTCCTGGTGACATAAAACTCTGTGCTTTAACAACTGTGAAATCTTTTTCTTCACTGTTGAAGGATCTTCCCCCTGCTGCCCCACCCCATGAATATTCCACCAGCAGAGACTCATTTTCCAAGTCAAGAAAAACACTTAAAACTATTTAGAAGTGACCATTTCTGCCTTACTTACAAAATATTTAACATAATTTGCATTTCTAATTACATCCTAAAGCCTTTGCTTCATTGAAGCTGCAGTTTTATCTAGACCTGGCAGTGAGCCATTTTTTCCATCATGTATAGTATAGGAATGGAAAAAGCATACCAAAATTAACCCTGGAGAAAAAAAGATTAGGAGGGAAAATTATCTTTCAATTGGTGCAGTGGTGCACAACAAAATTGTGTAATAAGTTCAATAAGACAACTTAATTTCACAAAGAACAACACACAAGTAAAAGAGCTAGAAAAGAAATATGATTCCTCCCAAAACCATAGATTAAGAGATTTTGCACATTGGCAGCAGTCAGAACAGTTTTCTGTCAGAAACATAATGACTCTTGAGTTCTGTCCAGCAGTGAATTCAGATCTTTAACTGCACATATCCTCCTGCACTGTAAAAAAAAGAATCTGTAGATTTACTGTAAAAATTGGTAAAATACCAACAGTTTCTGACCGTAATATCTAAAACATTATATTACCGTGGAAAATATATGGAATTACTGTAAGTCAACACTGTAAAAAAAAAAAGTGCAAATTTTTAGTAAAAATTTTTAAATACCTATAGTTACTGGCTGTAATATATAAAGCACTTTTTTACCATGGAAAATACATGGAATTACCATAACTCAATAAACATCCATCCATCCATTTTCCAGTCACCCTTCTCCCTAACGGGGTCGAGAGTTGCTGGTGCCTATCTCCAGCTGCGTTCCGAGCGAGAGGCGGGGTACACCCTGGACAGGTCGCCAGTCTGTGGCACTCAATAAACATATATTTCAAATGATTTTGACAGTCATAAAATTTAGAAAACACAGAAATCTATTGTAAAAATCTAAGTAATTGTAAAATTCACATAAAAATATTGTAATATTGCCAGCAGCCAATTACCCTAAAATTAATAATACAAATTTTGCTGATGTTCATATCTACGATGTAAAATCGTAAACCAGTAATTCGTTTTTACAAAGAATAGAATGGTGGTGTGATATTTTTGTTTCTTAATAATGCCTTTTATATGTCAAACTGAAACTCAAAGGTGGACCAGGCAACAAACTGCCAATCCAGCGATTGCAGGGTGAATTCCTACAGCCGACACCGCCATCATTTATGAGGCTTTTATCAAATGGGGTATTTGTGATTATTTAATTTTAAACCGAGCATAGATTTGTCATACATTAGGAGAACTGTATGTTAGGCCCTGCTGCTTGGATAAAGCTGAAGTTGGTTTTCAAATACAGCTTCCAATTTGGGAAATGGCTAAAGGGCAATTCCACCTAATTTGTCTCTACCAGCATCTTTAATTTACTCTAGCAAAAAATTGCATCACCTAGACTCTTCAAACCTGTACTAGATTATTCTCCAATTAAAACAGAATATTTAAACCCAACTGTGAGATTTGTGAAACCTTTATCTGTTTTGAGAAACTTCAATAAAGAGCAGTTCTGGTGTTACCAAAGCATAAAAATGGTGAAATCAACTTTTATTGAAGTTTCACAAATCACACACTTGGTTGTAAATATTATGTTATTAGTTGAGAATATTCTATATAATTTTTCCATTTTAACAGAGTTACTGTTATTTGTCATGTAAACAAGAAATGATCATTTTGAAAATGAAGAAAACATAGATTTGCAAATAAATCCTTTCAAAATCAAAATGTATCATAAATGGTCATATACGGGCCTGAGATATGACCTTTTTTTTTTTTTTTCATTTCAAACCCACATTCATCAACATAATAATCGTAATCCTAAAGTCATAATGACGTTCATGTACATCAAACCTGGCATCATTTGGTACATGTCCCATTCTGTACATAATGACTTTGGGGAATTTGAGGTACATGAACGTGGGAAGCATAAACAATTCACTTTTTTGTTTATGGCAATGTAAATTAGAAAAACAAACCCCACAGTGCTGATAAAAACATGCTCATGAATCCAGCTGGCTATTGTGGTTTTCAAGCAAATTCACACAATTGTGTGACACCTATTTTACATAATTGATCAAGTATGCATATGTGCAGTGATGCTACTTAGATGTCTCTGCATCCTGCTAGGTGGCATGGAAAAACCAAAAAAGTTTTCACAATTCTTATTTCTAACATTTAACTCTAATATTTGTGTTAGGAGCCTTTGCAGTGCCAGCAAAATTTGAAAATGTATGTCCTTTTATTGGGTTACAGACAAGGGTAAACACAGTTAAGCTCAAATTCTCAAAAGCAAGAAGTACATCAAATTGAAAAATACAATACAACAGAACTTGAGGGAGATGTTTTATTTGTTGCTGGGCAGTGGAAAAGTCCCACTTGAGCACATGATGGCATACTTAGCAAGCTGGCACAAAGATACCAGCTTTCTGTGTCTATAACACAGACCCTCTGGTTGTCTGTGTTATATGTTGTTATAGTTGACTACTGAGTTTTACATTGCTTGGTAAGTTTCTTCTGCCAAGTTTCTTTCATATTTGAAGAGGCACCTCACTAAACAGACAAAGTAGATTTGAATTTTTGAAATGTTTGACATAGCCTCATAGCCTTGGAGCCACATTTGTTTGATTACTTCTGCTGCACTCTTTTTAAACACAAGACCATTTAAAGTAATCCTGGAACTCTTTCCTGCATTTGGAATCTAAATCTTGGCTGAAATATATTGTCTTTACAAGGAAGGAAGGGTAAATATTGTAAATTAAACAAGTTTGAGTTTATATTTTTTACTCAAGTTTTACAGTTCTGTTGCATCCACAATGTATTCTAGTGGAATTGTATGTGATGCAGCAAAGAATTTTAAAGTAGTTAAAAGGAAATTATGCTTAAAAAATGTATTTTAAACATCACAATCTGAAAGGTGCAGTGTAAAGTTTTTGGGTGCAGTCAAAATCTTTTATCTTTAGAATGATAGAGTAGCAAAAATACACAAAAATACAGACCAAAAAGAAAAATCCCCACAGCATCCAAAGTTGCAGAGTTCTGAAATTTTTATATGCTTGAAACTATGAAATAGTCAGGCTCATCTCACTATATATATTGATGGGGTATTGGTGTACAAACAGGGCTACAAAGTACCAATAGCATTGCTATACTGGATAATTAATTGAAATAAGAATTTGCATAATACATATTTGAACTGCCTTGCTGCTGAAATGTGCTATACAAATAAATAAATAACAGCATAAACATTATTTTATGCAGACACTATAACACTTGAATCAGTTGTGAAACTTGCAACCACCATTCTAAGTTTTCAGAAGAATTACTCACAAAGTGAACAAAGAAAAGTATGGAGAAAATTACAAAAAAGAAACTAATAAAAAAGCCCTTACTTTGTCTATCTGTAAAGACTGCATGTTTTCCACTGTGCCCTGTGCTGCGCTGTGTGGGAGTCAACAGTAGGAAAGGCTGCAGAGCTTTGGGAAATGCCTGCTCCACATTGGTTAAAATATGGGTAAAAACACAGAAAACCACAGTGCAGTGCTGTGTTGCAGATTAAACAGTGACAGAGCCTGGAAAATTAATTTCAAGAGGTTTGTCAAATGTGGAGCTGTGGACACATTTCTTCATTTCATCAACACACCAATAGAGCCCCACGGTCTAACATTAGGAATAAGGAAAAATACAAAATACAAAACTAGATTCAGTTTTTTTTAATACATTTTCTCTCAGAATGTGGGCTACAGACTAAAGCCATCCGCTGAATGATGATTTGTGAGCAACATTGAGTGATCGCTGAAAACAACAGGAGATGGACACTTTCGTGAATGTGTTTGCTGAAAACGAGGAGCTTAGTCAGAGTCGGCTACACACCAGATTTCAAAGAGAAGAATGAGGTTAGAGTTGGTTTAACTGAGACATGATGCATTGAACCATTGAGAATCATTTTGGCAGTGTATTGGAAGAGCTGATATGAACCATAGAATCGCTCGGACATATGCAGAAATGAGTCACCACCATATTGCACTAAGGATTGTGTGTAAATCATGCTCTTTGATAACGACAAGCGTGGAAATCTCTAAACCTACGCCATGTCCAGAAAGGCAAATCCAAAGCCGACTCCTTTTTTCTTATCAGGGCTTTACTTTGAAAACTTCCCTAGCCACTTCTTCTTTTGTGTGGTTAATAAAGCAAATCCAAAGCACTGAGCTTTAGTGACAGTGAAGGTGAAGCGTCAACTAAAATTGATTTTGAAATAAATATCAATATTATAAAGTGGAATTCAGGCTGCATGCAATTAGATGTAACTGTAACATGGAAACTTGGCTTAGTACAAACCTGCTGGCTGTAACTGATTTTGCATCATGTGAGGAGTGAATGACTGTTACCAATCTGACAATATGTTAAAGAATAAGAACATTAAAAATATCTGTAAATATCTGTTTTAGCATCTATTTTGCCTTTCTTTTTAGGATTTATTTTTGTTCTTTCCTTAGCATGATTGCATAGTCAGTGGCAATTCCCTGGTATAACTGTGTGGCTCACTACTCAGAGTGGTTCAAAATAGATGAGAAACATGCACACTTGCCTGTTCCAGCTGATTGTGGACTTTCAGGTCTCCAAAACAAATATGACTGTGCTTCCCATTTTTCCATAATAGATTTTAGAAAATTAGTTACTGTAAATATACATTTTCAAACAAAGTCAAGTCAAGCTAATGTGTATAGCACATTTCAGCAACAAGGCAGTTCAAAGCGCTTTGCATCACAAAAATATCACACAATTATCAATTATGAAAACAGTTCATTTTACCAAAGGCCATAATTAAAGTCACCAAGCAAATACACATAAAATATGTTTCACTTACACTAACATGTTTGGGGTTTTGTATTAGAGGATTTAATTTTAAATTCTTGTTTCATTTTAGCACAAAGGCCCCAATTTGGTCCCATCGATCAAATGCTGAAATATGGCTCAGCAGCTGTTTATTATTATTATTATTATTTTTTGTGCACCATAGCTACAAGGCAAGCATTATGCAGATATGCTTTTTAAATTTGTTGTCAAGGAAAATAAAATAAGAGATCAGATTGCAAATGAGGCATTTTGGCGAGGTTAGAAACAATGACTTCTGTGTGAAGGACAAAATTTGTTTTAGGAAAAACTTTGTAATTTTGCCTTCAAATATACTAGTATAAATAAACCTCTGAATATATGGAAACACCATAGCAAATTAAAAATGACATTTCAATTTCAGAAAATCAATCCTATATCATAATCAATTTTTTTAAAATGTATTTAGAAATATTGGAAGTAGGTGACTTTGTAGTGCAAAACTGTATTCCAAGGTTTCTGACAAGAGTGAGCAGGGTTGAGGACATGATGCTGTATCGTTTATTTACGATACAGCATCATGTGCTATGAATGATCCCTCTTGAAGACCTGGATACTGCTTATTCCCTTTGTACACAAATAGAAGTATTCGTTTAAATAAATAACAGCTAAAGGAGTCTGGAACATCTGAAAAATGCGTTTCTTGTGCTGACCTTGTAGCTTATTTTTATGTGTTTTTACAAAGGTTATCCTTCTTCAATTATCACTTTATGTTTTCTTTATATGTTCAGTGTATGACCTTCAGAATGTTGCTACTAAGTTGTTTTAATAGCTGCAGGGCCAATTCATTCATATGCTACTCATAGGACAGTTCACTCTTTATTCTGCACATTACTAAGGGGCCAATGTTCCATCTTTAGATTTGAGTTGACTCTAAGGCAGTTATCTCTCCAAAAACATCAATATTGACATCCATTCTTTTCACCTAAGAGAGTAGAAATAAAAGTGTCTCAAGTAGTTGACCACATGCATTGTGATTTCCCTGTTGAAACCAAAACTTTCCATCTCAAGGAGGCAAAAATATTTGAAAGTCAAACAAAAGCCATGGCAGTTTAAAATTAATTTCAGGAATGTAGCACAAACACAAAGGAACTAATTTTTCATCTGAGGTCCAATACAGAACACCTGATTAATAACATTGCTCCGCTTTGGAAGATCTCTCTAAATTTCTCATCCTTGGAGTCAGAGTGATTCCTGTAAACTTTCATGATGAGTGGATGCAGTATGAACTGTCAAGTTGGTGCTTTGCACTGTACACATTTCTTTCTTTCTTTCTTTCTTTCTTTCTTTCTTTCTTTCTTTCTTTCTTTCTTTCTTTCTTTCTTTCTTTCTTTCCATTAATTTTATTTATTTTTTTATTTTATTTTTTTTTTTGTAACTCAAAGAAGTTATTTTCTATGCTTCGCTCTTTAAATGTGTTCTACTCTGACAGGGATTACTTCACTCTGTCTTTTTGTCAGGTGGTGGCCTCGATGAACAGAAATCCTGTTGAGCTTAATAGGTTATGAATAGCTGTGCTATAAGGTCAACGGGGCAACATGTGTTAGAGTCTGCAAAAAATATTATGTTCTGTGGATTATGTTTTCAAACAATTTACTGAATTCACATTTCCAGCATATAAACAGCAGATTTATAAGCAATCTTAATGCCAAGCAGCTCTTCTGTAATTTTTCAGTACAGAATAACTACTTTATTTTTACACACAATATAAGGAACTCACAATAGATACATTTTTCTCTCCTCAATAATTTAGTAACCTCACAAATTAGCTAGATGCACACCAGTCTGGCTTTTCTAGACCAATATTGACTTGTGACAGTGTTGCAGTTAATATCAATGTTGCTTGGCAGCAAGAGGGTTCACTCAGGGTTAGGGAAATGATGCTCATTTTGATCTCCAATTGGCAAATTGCTGAATGTGTTCTTTGAAATAAATAAATCAGATGTAGCCACCTGCTAATTTTAACTTGTAGTCATAGGTGTGGAAAAAACAGAGAAAAAAACAAATCACGCCTCTGGATACAGTTAACTTCTGTGCAGTTACTGTTAATGGAATAAAGACGGCAGTTGGTGCTAAAAGCCCTAAAATTAACCATGGTTAGCCTTTAATGAAGCTTGAGCCTTTTTTGCTGTTCTTTGGTGGTATGAGTGTGTAATTACACAAGAACACTTAAGAGCCTTAGAAGCAGGTCAGAGATCTTGGGAGTCTTTGTCATGTACTAAAACTTAACTGTTACACTTATAAGAGGCTAATTCAAGAGGCTACGATTGTGGGTTGCTCTGCTGATTGAGAATAATCCATAAATTAAAACTAAAAGGTCATTTAAATTGTTTCTTCTTACTCACAATTCCATCCCAAAAGTGGCTCATTTTCATGTTAACCCATTTTACAGCTTAAAGGTTATCCAATCTTTCCCTAAGACCAGACTCTCCATGTACATTTGAGCTTCTATTAAAAAGCAACAGCCAGCCATTGTAATCCTTTGATTATATTTGTCCATGTCCATGTCGTTTTAAAGCGTCCACTTCACAGTGGTGCAATAAAGTTGTTGTCTACTTCTTGTAACTTTGCTACATGGTCAGTCTTTCTAGTGTGGGAAAATGCTTTCCACATGCTGTAAGCCGTTTGTGTGGTAGTTGGCAAGAGCTGAAGCAATGCGGTAATCTGTGGCTCACGCTGCTACATGAATGGAGGCTGAAGTTCTGTTTAGCATCCTCACTGTGTGTGTGAGTGCCAGACCACAGGAATTAGATTGTCCCTGCTGCTGTCTGCCTGTGAATTAAAGTTTCATTATTTATAAAATAATGCAAAGGTGACACTTTTAACAGGCTTTCAATGCAACTTTTAAAGCAACTTTGCATTGAAAGTGTCATTATTTACGAATGACACTTCATGACATTAGTCATAGACATTCATAAAGATTCCTTCATGTTCATGATAACTGTTATGACATGTTTATGAGAGTATGATGTCAGTCTTATATACAACCCATCAAACAAAGTGTTACCAAGAACATTGATTGTAAAAGGAAAACATACAAAGTCAATAGATATTTAATGGGATGATTATTGGCATCCTTGGTGTCAATATGTCCTTACTAAACATACTGTTACGTGAAGTATTTAATAAGATTGGAGCAATCTAGAAACATCTTGTTTGCATAATCTCTCTAAATAAGTAGTGTCCAAATATTTTTGCAGAAGGACCAAAAATGTCAGGCTGAAAGTACTCCAGCGGCCACAAACTTATTTGTAATTTTCTTTCTAATTGTAATTGTGAAAAACTATTTTTCTATTTTTTTCTGCTAAATAAACAATAAATGAATCAAAATGTTTTACTGAAATAACACAGTTGTCAGATTTCTGCAGACAAAGGATGAGTAAATCATCGTAGATTGAAAACAGAAAAAGAGTCTTGCATATTTGCCAAACTGAATTTGTTGCAAGGTCGCACTTTGAACACCCCTGCTCTAGACGGTTCATCTTAAGATTGTTATGCAGACTTGTTGATCCCAAGAGGCCAATCTTTGCAGTAGTTTTGGAACGTTGAGTTTAATATGTTTTCTTTTAAATCTCTTTTACTTACTGTGGGTGGTGGTAAAATAAACTTAGGTCCTCATCCAACTCAGTGGCTTGTGGCTAAAACAAATAATCTTCTGTGTTATGTTGTATTTCTACTCGAAGAAAACAGACACTAATAGTTCTTGGGGACTCTGATAAATGTCAAAAAGAATGTCAAAAAACATCTTTATTTTCATGTTATTGTTATGTTCGCTGTAGAAGATGATTATAGGTTTCATCCACAGGTGTACCAATAATTGATATTCTTCACTGTAATTTTTGTTAATTATGATGTAAAATTGAGGAAACAAAATTACTTTTGCTGGAAACGTTACTTTTCAGATCGTACTTTGAGGGGCAACTTAAGATTCATTTCTGTATGCATGTCTGTTTCATTTAAAAGAATGACTGAAATCATAATTCCTGAATTGAACATTTAGTTTAGTTCAGCTCCGCTATCTCCCACAAAATACAGCATCTGTCTTTAATATGTCAAACATTTTCTAAAACTACTTCCCAGGAACCTAATCTGGAATAAATTAGTAGTATATCCAGGAACAGTTTGTACCTCAGCAGTGGATTTTCCAAATAGCGAGCTTCAGTTTTAATTCTTTTGACCTCTCAAAATTGTCAAAATCAGAGTGAAAATGGTGTATTTAATTAATTGATGTGCTTTTATATGAAAAGTCTCTGAAAGGTTAAGACAATTTTTTTCTTAGCTTCAGAAAATCCAACAAAATCATGTATTTGTATTAAAAGGTATGTAAATCCACAGCTAACCATAGACCTTGGGAACATTAGAGGTCTAAGAATGTTCAAGGACTGATTTATGATTTTGTGTGCAGTTACATCTTTACTGGTTGTGGAAAGTGCCATGGGAAAAAAAAGTGAAACCATATATTTGAATAATTTCCTACACCTAGGCGTTTGGCCATTGGACATTAAACTTCAACATGTGTGCAGCAAGTCCTCAGGGCTTTCTCAGAGTTTAGACACTGTGCCAACACTTTATTAAACTCGTTTTTATTGAGAGGTGACTACATAATTTTATTCTGAGCTCCTAATTTATTTTTTTATTTTGTTAAATGTGGTTTAATGCAACCTTTTTACGTTTCTGTGGAGTGTTTTATTGAGATGGTGGTTTTTGGTTTTGCTCCAACACCTTTTTTTTCTTTTAGGACCTAATTTTCTCAGATGGCTTACAATGTAGCACCTTTTCAACCCTTGCTGTAAACACGTTCTCATTCAAAGATCCATTTAGTGGCACACAGCACAGTCAGAGGATGTGGTCCATGACTCCCAAAGAAACCAAATAGAAGACCATATGACGTAATTACTGTGGTTTGGGTGACTAAAAACAAAAGGTTTTCCAATTCTCCTCTCCAACAAAGAGCTAGAGGAGGTGCTGCATATGTAATTTTTTCCATTTGTCAGTGAAACACTGAATGAACCCAGATTTTCAAATGAAGCTTTGCCTCTCAGACGTTTTACGTGTACATATGGTTACAGATGAGCATATCAAAGATACATTTAAGGAAAATGATGCAATAAATGAACACAGCAGCACAAAAAAAGAATAATAGAGGTTACTGAGGGTCAGTTAGTTGGCCTTTTGTTCCATATCACAGTAAATCTACACAAAGCTGGCAAAAACAGGTCAAATTATCTTTCATTTTTAGCATATATTAAATCCAGATTTAGTCTCAAATTTGTGAAAATCCAAGAATATCAAATATGTTGTCTGAAGCAAAGTTTCCCAAGACGAACATTGGCCAAGTGCACTGAACCATAGAGTGCTCTAGAAATATTATGTCATAAATAAACCAAACCAAACCGTAGTTTAGTTTATAGTTCTTAGGGTTTAAACCATCAGCACAAACTTAATTTGAAATTATTTCTGGCAAAACAGACTATAAAGGTTCTTTATTTTTGACTGGTTAAAGCTGTTTTTGTGGATTATATTTGTGAGACTAAATCTTCAATTTATAGCACTTTGGAGCCATACCCCTAGAGTTTTTTCACACAAATTCAATGTAGCACACATTCATATGTGAAGTAGTTAGCCTTGTATTTACACCTAATATTTTGTTTTTAGGATGTTAGCCTGAAAAATGTATCTAAATGTTACAATTAAAAATCCAAAAACACATTTTTATTTGACCCGTTTTACTGACACCCCTAAATAAAATTATATTCACTAGCAGTAAGTAATGTCTTTTTTCATGTTGATATAAATTGTTAAGGAAAAATTTATATCAAGATGATTGTTAAGGAACATTAAATAATCATGAGGAAATTATGAGAGCATCATGAGGACCAATGAAAGAAGTGAACTGGTCAGAAATAAACTTACAAAGTTTCTGTATGTTTGGGTGTCATGATGTTAGGTAAATGCCTACCCCACATGCAAGATACTCTCACGAGACAATAAAAAGAAGGAACCACGTGATGCCAGTTAGATAATACATTCTGAATCTCAGAGAGAGCCCAAGTACATCGTTCCAGGTAAATGCAGAAAAGAACAGATCCTGGGAGCTGATGGAGGTTATCTTTAAAGGAGAGCAAACACTTCACACAAGTGAGTACAAGGAAATCTCAAAGAGAACTACAAGGTAGCTAGAGCTTTGCCACATCAGTTTCATTCTCAGGCATTGAGAGGAGAACTGATCACCAGCTCCACTTAATGGTTGATGAGCCCGATGATTTGCAGGTGTGTAGCAGCACACCTGCAGCACACCTGCAGGACCATGCAGCGCTGCATCCTCTGATGAAACTGAAAAGTCAGTGTGGTGAGAAAAAACCCACCACACAGAAACAGCATGCTGGATTCCTGACAGTAACATCACCTCCCAAGCTTTGATAATTTTACAGAGCATTGTCCAATGCAAGAAGGGCGGCAACAAGAAAGCAGTTATTGAAAAAAAAAATAATGCAGAGGACCCAGCAAACATGAAAGATGGTGCTCTGGTTCGATTAATTAGGTTTATGACCCATATTCAAAATGTTCCATGTGGTACAAAGCTAACAACACACGCTGAACACTGAAAACTAACAAGCACGGTACAACAAACATATTGGTGGCAGCATCATAGTTCAGGAATGCTTTGTTCAACAAAGACAGGAACGCCAGACAGAATGGGAGGATGAGTGGAACGAAATACTGAGCAATACTGAAACAAAATCTGTTAGAGGCTGCACAGCACTTGAGATAATGGATGGCATTTCACCTTACAGCAGGAGAATGTCTCTAAACATACAAACAGAGCTGCAATTGAATGATCAAATTACAACAATAAAGTATTTTGGGTTATGTCTTTACCAGCTTAACTGTGTTTCCAGTATTCTTTGCACAATAATTTACACTCAGCCTGATTAGATGAAGAACTCTAATAAACATCAAAAAGATTATTTTACTGCATTTGAGTATTGACAAGAGCTTAGTCATTGTAACACTGTGAATGGAGGAAAAGGCAATTCTACAAGGTAATAACTCAGCGCCAAATAGGAGGCACTTTAAATATTGAAGGTCTAAATTACTTAACATTTTTAAATCATGCATCTTTTTCCTCCCACTTCACAGTTCAGCACCATTTTGTGTTGTGTTGGTCACACAGGATCCCAACATCACACACTGACATTTGTGGCACTCTGTGGATTTCATTAGTCTCTTAACTCTTATGACTTACTGAATGGATAATTCTATTTCACTGTAAAAAAAAAAGAGAAGAAAATAAGCATGCAGCTGGTGATTTGTTTTCCTAGCAGACAGTTTAGTCTTATTAGGCCGACGTTTTTCAATCCTCCACCTGCAGAATGTGCTCTAATGAATTTTACTCACTTTGAAGTGAGAAGAGCTTCATTTTTTGCTTCACATGTGACAAGCCTCTTCTTCATTTCAGTCTGAAACTTGGTATGGATCACTAGGAAACACCAAGACGGTGATTGCATTTGGCACTTGGCCCTCTGTCTAACTATATATATGCAGCAGTCACACTAATTATGCCTTAGGTTGTATTAATTACTGTCAAATGCCAGAATAAATGTGCTGTGATATTGCACCCTGTCAGATTTTCCCTTTTGGAAACATATGTGAAGGTATTTAAGATAGACTGTCTTATCTCATTGGAAGAAATGCCAGCACACTGACAAAAATAAGATATATACATAAAAAATATTTTTTAATGTTAAACATGTGCAAAGACTAATGAAAATGAAACAAGTTTAAAAGAATTTGCACTAATCTCAGCTGTCATCTGAAGTGTACACCCATTTACAAAAATATGGGCAGTAAAAAGCCTCATTCTGCTTGAGTGTACTTTTTGTTGCACAGTGAGGAACAGACAGCAAAGTGTGTGAAGACTTGAGTGAAAAATCTCCTAGATTACATCAAAGATGTAAAACAATTGAACCATTTCAAGCACAGATTTGAAACACTTCCATCTTCCAGAAAATGTGAGAGGAACAATAGTTTTTTTTTTTTTTTTAACTGAATACATTTCTTGAGAATTCCTCCTGTGATGTCTGGCTGGCTTTGTTTGGCATTCTTCTTTTATCTGCCTCACTGTCTTTGTGAGTCTGAATCACAGGGCAGCAGATGTTTAAGCACATGACTGGATACTGATGTCATCTTTGGCAAAAATGTCTCATCTTGTGCATTTGGTCCATGCACAAGGTTACATATTCAGGATGCATATTCAGTTCATGTAAATCTCAGCTGTGAACCAATACTTTTCACTTATCTTTACTGGGAAATGAAAGAAATGCCAAAAAATGCATCCGCATGCTGTTTGAAAAACTGTTCAAAGCAGTAAATGTTGATGTTATAAGGCCTTATTTCTGGAGAGCTGATGTATTTTATTGAGAAAGGCAAAGAAAATCACCCCCAAGTGTTAGGGATTTTGACTGAAGAAAAGAAACAAATCATACAAGGTCATCATGCTTCAAGCCTCCAAACCCGCCTTACGTCAGATGTGTTTTATATTACTGGGATCTGGTGCTTTGCAGGCCACAGGAGAATGCTTTACAAACTATATTTTTTATGAAGTCATTTAGAGAATTTTGGCTTGCACACATGTGAATAAAAATGAGGTAATTCAGCTGCTGCACAGAAAAATTGGTGCTGCTGGCTTTGTGATTTCTGTTTAAAAGCAAATTAAATCTACACATCTGAAATTTAATAAGAGTTTTGTTCTGTACTGTGAGACTATATCACCAAGGTTCTGTTATGAAAGACCTGATGATAGTAGTTATTTTATAAAAGCAAATTTTCAACATATCAGATTATTTTGTGCATGGTTGTCCTACTTCATTACTGTTTATTCTTTTTCTTCATTAGTCTCCTTGAACATGCAATTTTACACACTTTATAAATTATGGCACAACCTTGCAACAGCTTTATCTTGACAGAAAATATCCAGGTATGATTTATTACAAGTTCAAGTTTGTGTTTCTCACAGAATATTGGACTTTTTTAAAATGTTTGTTGTCATACTGCATTCTTGAAGATTTTTTTAAAGGATTCTTTTCAGCTCTAGTGGGATTTCTCTGGTAATAAAGTGACAGGAAAGTGGGTTTTGAGAGAGGGGGAGAACATGTGGCAAAGGTCAGTGGGCTGGAACTCAAACCCGTCTGAGGACTGAGACGCCCATATATGGGTCGCACGCTTTACCCCTGTGCCACTGTTACGCCCCGTCACATTACATTCTTTATTTTATCTGTGTAGTGTTGTGTTTGGCAGCTCCCAATTTGTAGCAACCTGTTTTTAAGCTGTTAGAGGAATCTGAAATACCTGCAGAGTTTGTATTAAAGCAAGAGTAACATTGCCTTAAAATGGCATTACTGAGGAGTAAAATGTACAGGAAATAGCAGGATTATGACTCTTGCAACTAGATTTCTTTCAGAGTTACTCAAGTAAAGGTAAGGAGACGAACCACCTCCTGACTGAAGCTACTTCAGATTTATATGATACCTACAGACAACTGAATGAGCATTTACAGATATTCTCCCACAAACATAATGTCAGTGTGTAAGAGATGCACCCATAAATTGAAGTTCATAATCAAGTTCATCATCATCATAATCATCATCATTATATACTGCTATTGTCTGTAATCACAGGTGAGGCTGCTGGCTGATGCTGACATCTAGTGGTCAGTGGTGCATCAGCTCGTAACATCTTTGCTTCAGGGGAAACCAATTATAAGAATAAATGGGTAGAGACTTCACACTCCTATGTAGGTATTATATTCACAGTCAGCTGTGGTTTCCATTACTGAGTGGCCGTTTTATTTTAATAACGGTTCCTTCCATCCTGAAGTAAAATTCAAACGTGTCTGTTGAGTTAAATTGCTTTTATAATGATGTGTTGATGTATCAGATCAATATTAAAAACAGAACTCAGCAGGAACCCAAAGATCTTCAGTGTTTTGTGCTGTTGTTAGGTCAATGTTTGGTTTCTTTTTGTCATTATGATAGGCTCCCTTTAAATCTCATGACACATTTGAGGATGTAATTGTTACACAGTTTGGCAAAACTGAATACAACACAGAGGAAACTCTTTCTTTAGATTATGTATTGATTTGTTTTGAACAACAAACTAAAGCATCTGAAAGTTCAATTTTCAAGATGTCGCTAGTTCCAGTATCTAGAGTCAGTTTTTCCCAGTTGATGTTACACAAAATGTTTTAGGTCTTTGTCACTTTGTTTATATTCACTCATAAAATAAATGAATAGATTTGGACCACTCATTCTAAAAGTGAGTAGCTTATTTTGAGACCCTGAACAGTATATCATTCAAACAGTTCTACTTGTTTCTGACATGGACCGACTAGAAATATTGCACTTTTAGTTTTTGTGAGTAATTTTGAACATGTGCTTGCAATCAAAGTAAAATAAAAAACAGAATGAAAGGAGTATTCTGATTGAGGAGAATCACTTGATTTATTGCTTTGTCCCACAAAAGCTGTTCTTGATGCATTGGTGATCATAATGATTCTCTGTCATAAATTTTTCTTTCACTGTCCCAAAGGAAATAACGTATAACCAATTACTACTGGGTTCTACAGATGGTTTTCAAAAATAGCTGCTGTCACTAAGTGCTTTAGATGATTTATGATTCACAAAGAATATGACAATACGAAGAGTCTTTCTCTTTGTGTGTGTAGTTTTCTTTCCTGAATAAAGAATTTCCCTCAGTGTCAAAGATCATTTGTTAGGCTGAGAAATATTCGTCTTTTGAAACTGAATTTTCTTGCTTTGTCAAATAGAGGTCAGGGTTATTTCCTCAAGTAAACACAAACTCTAAACAGAGACTACAGAGGTGATCTCACTTTTTTTATTGAAACAAATTAGGAATAACTGCATATTTTGACATGTAATAAAGGAATTACATGTCAAAAAAGTGTCTTTGAACTTTGCAGCTCTAAGGCAGCTTTTAAACTCAGTATCTTTATTTTACAGCAGATGTTTCTGCTCTGCTAAACAACTGCGTCTCAGCTCCAGCAGTTACTTAGTTATAAAACTAGGACAACTAGTCCATATTCTAACATGCAACAAAGAGCAAAAACAAGCTTCCAACACATCCCGATGTTGTTCAGTAGCACAAAATACAAAAGAAAAGGGGACAATAAACAAAACATAATAGATTAGTGTCCTAAAACCCCAAAAAAACCTTTAACCTGACAGAAAGTACATCTAACAAGCATGGAAGACAAAACAATGACGAGGATGGTTTGAAGAAAGCAACCTGAGCTTTGCCCCACTTTCAGTGGCTCTTTAAAGAACGAGATGTCAGTCAATTGATGATGCCATTCAAGCAGACACAAGCGGCTGCACCTGTCACCCCTTCTTCCCAGGCAGTGCTGATGAGAGAAAGCAATTAATATTGACCACAACAGACCAACCATCAATAATTAATCAAGTGTTCAGAGTAAACTGCCAACATGATCTGTACTGTTGTGTTTTTACTGAATTATTAATGAGTATATATATATCTCTTCTGGCTTCTTATAGATAAAGTTGTTTTTAAAATACCAACAGCTTCACTTAGATACTGAACTAAAAAGCTAAATGTGGATTTGGAAATGCTCTATGCTTTTTAGTTATTGGTGCCTTATGTAATGCTGTGGTCCAGTCAAGAAGTTGGGATTTCTACTTTTACAAATGCTTCAGTGATTAGGACACATGTAACAAATAGATTACATTTTTCAACCAGTAGGTTTATTGTATCAACTTCTCCTTAACAACCACAGTACCTATAATTGCCTGTCCAGAATTCTGGTCGACAAAAGGATGTCGACCAAAATTGAAATGTGCTGCATTTCCATTTGGAAATGCACACATTTCTAAAAATGTGAAACTAATGCAATGTGTTTACAATATATCTTATTCTAACTGCAAGTTTTAATTTGGAAATGTAGAAAAATATCTCAACCTTCGAAACACTGAGAACACTTGAGCCTTAAAAAGATTGTTTTCCAACAACTTTCTTCAGGGACTAATTGGCTGAGCTTAGGGATGAACTCTCCCAACAAATAATTGTCTGAGTAATTGTCAATTCCTTTCAGTAAAATTTATAATCAAAAACTGAATTATAGTTATTTAAGTCAAAAAATTTAATTAACACACATTTGTTACTCGTGCTTTTAGCTAGATTCTGGATTAACAACTAATACAAATCAAAATTTTAACCTCATTAGATAATTTTAGTCCTAATATTTCATATTTTTTTTTGCAATACAAAAATGTAGCTGGCTGCAGGATTATGTGGAGAAGAGTGTTGATCTGACAAATGTCCACCTGTCCCTGATATGCTCAGTATTTAGAGTAAGCCACAAAAGGTTGTTGCTGAAGAAGCTTGCTGTTCACAGAATGCTGCATCCAAACACAATTATGAAAAGGTTAAGTGAAAGGAAAAGGTGTGGAAGAGAAACGTACACCAGGAAAAGAGACAAACATTCTCGGGGAGATTGTAAATTAGAATCAATCCAACAATTCACTATAGATTCAAAAAGCCGAATTACCTCCTGTGCCTGCCCATTTTACTGTTTGGCTTGGTCATCAAAGCATTCATTTCATCAAAGTTTGTAAGAGCAGAGACACATGCAGAAGGTACAGAATATGTGGCACTGAAGGACTGGAGTTGCTGATCTTTGCATTAAACATTGTTCTTCCATCTCAGTTTTCTTTTTTGAGAATTTGTGGTGCTAGTGGTCTTGTTTGACAGTAACCAGACAGGAAATGGGGAGGGAGTGGAAGCAAATGACATGCAGCAAAGGTGTCAAGGTTGTGATTCAAACTGTGTTGAGGGCTATTAGCCTTCATTTATGGGGCCGCCACACCGCCTGCCAGCCTGCTATATCAGTTCTTTTCTATTTTTTACCTTTTCAGTTTCCTCTTTTTCTACTTTGTTTTTTTTCCTGAAAGATTTTCCCTTTTTTACATATTTTTGCAATAATATTTGTTTTTCAAATGTCTGCAAAGAACTTATCTTTATTCAACAATGTTTTATTTGATAAATTTATGATGTAAGGTTTGAAAAAATAGAGTTTACAAAAATCACAAGATAGAGAAAATGTAAATTGAGGGAAGAGAAAGTATGACATACTACAAAGGTTGAATGATTCAGTGAGGTATACAGTGAGGAAACTAATAAGAAAAGTATCAGCTGGTGATCATAATGGAACTGACACTTTCATCCACCATCCATTTGGGATGGTGGATGTTTCTGGTTTCAGTAGAGAGAAAAAAGGAAAAGGATAGGAATACAAGTTAATACCCACAAAATTCAAGCCACAATATGCTACTGTGGTTTGTAGAGGAAACTTATCTGCTTTATGTCTTTTTTGTTGCACTTAAATGTTTCAGATCATCAAACAATATCTGGGAAACACAATTTCAGTAATTGCCAAAAGCAGTTTTAAATGCAGTTTTAAATGGATTTTGTCATTGAGGGAACAAACATGACGCAAACTGGTCATTTTGAAAAAGTAATCACATTAGCAGTGATAACACCACTCTTTGACGCATTAAATGAATCTCTCTCTTGAGTGTAGCACACACACTGTTTTTTCAAACCTCTTCCTGTTTCAGATTTATAAGTTATAAGTTATGAATCTTTGACAGGAGCATTGTTAAAATTATTTGACAAAATTCTGTCTATTTTGAGTGTAAAGCCCAGTTCACACTACACGATTTTTTCCCCAATTTTGCCCTTAAGACAATCTTAGAACATTCTGAGTACTAAGATTGTCGCTTGCGACAATCGTAACCGATCATCCTGTAGTGTGTGGTGTGTTACGACTGATTGGGTCCATTCGGTAGAATGTTGGGACAGCTTTGATCTAAAATCGGGGATATTCAACATGTTTGATCGTCTTGGCTTGTTTATCGCAGTGTCTGTGGTGTTCCCCCGACTGGGAGCGAGAAGGCTGCCTGGTGAATGTGACAGGTAGCCAATCAGAAAACGCTGTGACGTAAGCACGGTGGGGAATACCAAGAACAGCGTATCCATATCTCCATACTTAATGGGAGATTTTATATCATCTGCTGTCTGAACGGTCATCCTGCATTTTATCATATTTGGATCATGATTCTGCATAGGAAGAAACCAGATATAATAAATGTGAACATAAACAATGGCTGAAAATTATTATTATTAAATTAAGTGACAAATCTGCGCCACTGAAGCGTTCCACCTCACAATCTCTCCACTTCTGGTTCCGACTACACATCCAAACAGACTTCTCTACAGAAGGTTTTTGCTGTTAGTTGTGCTTTATTTTTATTAGTTTATAATATTTGTGACAATATTGTCGGTTCCTATTACTGAATAACTTTAAAACTGACCCATAAACGGCTCCTGTCATTATTACTTCTGCAAATAATGCGTTGCTGTTTGATGTCACCGCTCTTCTGCGCTGGTGTCGTAAACCAGAAGTTTTATTGTGATTGCATCATTTAGCAGCATGAATGACCACACCCACACACACAAAAAAACACATATTTCATTGTATTAAAGGTGTACTGAGATACTTGCACTTTCAACTAGCCTAAAAATATTTGGTAACATTTTGTATGTTTGCAGTGAAGAGAAGCAGAAGAAAGTAAATATAATAATTTCGAGAGCAAAATGAAGCAGAACCTCTTTATGACAACATTTGATTCATTGCTAAAGCAAACACTGATCCTGAGTACAAAGATATTTAATGCTTACTGCGGTTTTGTGAAAACTTACATTTTCAATTTAGTACATGTTCTTCTTGTGACAGAGGAAATGACGTTCAGTAACAAACTGTCTTTTACTCATCAAATCAAGTTATTCCATAACTTGCCATTATGGTAAGTTGTTTTGTGACTAGTTTTATAGCAGTTTTAAATAGCAAATATTGCACTATGATAAATTACCCAATAAATTATTGTGATAAATGATAATATTGCTTTTTTGAGAGCATGTTTAAGAAAGATATTCATATTGCTAATGCAAGTTTGCCCTCTCAATTTCACACAGAATCTCTACAGTAGAACTGGAAGATATTTTAAATATTCAAAATAAAACACAACCAAAAACAATCAATGACTGAAAGTAAAATGGATTGTGATATCTCTGTAAACAATATTGCCCTTCAAAAAATATTAATCATCAGAATGGAAAATTGCCTAAAATGGTAAAAGTTGACTCAGAATGACTCAGAAAACCAGCAGCTAGTCTATTATTTTTAATATATTTGTAAATATTATCTTGTTATTCTTGCAGAATAACAAGATAATAGACTTGTGGTCAGAAGTGGTCAGTTTTTAAACTGTTTCATGACATTCAGTGGGAACCCTGACCCGAAGCCCTCATTTAAAGTTTAAAATGTATAGATAAAACACTCAAGTTGACCTTTTCTCTCATAATAACAATGAATCCATCAGTTTCTCGCAGCGGCAGACCGAATGCGGCTCGCTAAACAGAGATGCACCACCCACACATGAGAAAAAGCAAAATTTTGGGGAAATAAATGAATGTTTTTTGGTGTCTGGACAATTTCAAAAACCTCCTGACGGTTGGTTCACATTCCACATTCCACTGCACCGTTACCTAGCCAACCCCAGCTGAACCTAGTTTGTTATCAAGCAACTCAGGCAGAGCTCCAGCACATTTGGTCAGCTGGTTTTACTACTGTATGCGCTGCAGAGTGGCTGCTGGAAAAGACAGAAAGTGTTAGATTACGTTATTTCTGTTTCAGGAGTGGCTGAACATAAGTAACATATATTAGATTTGTCTTTGTGTGGGGTCTTCACCTTATGTACCTGTCCAAAACTCACAATCTTATCCTTGTTTCTACTGCATTTTTTTTTTCACTCAATTTTACAATAATTTTCTGTTCACCCTTATCCCTAATTGAGTCGGGACGTGGTGGTGCCTATCTAAAGCTACGTTCCGGGAGAGAGGCAGGGTACCCCCTGGACAGGTCGCCAGCCTGTCGCAGGGCAACACAGAAACAGGACAAACAACCATGTATACACACACTTGGAGAGAATTTAGAGAGCCAATTTACCTAACGGTCATGTTTTTGGACTGTGGGAGGAAGCCGGAGTACCCGGAGAGAACCCACGCACAGGCAGAACATGCAAAATCCATGCAGAAAGACCCTGGGCCGGGAATCGAACCCAGGACCTTCTTGCTGCAAGGCAACAGTGCTACCACTGTGTAGCCCCTTAGTTACTTTTGTAATGTTTTTTTGTTTTATTTGTGGCTGATAATTGGTGAGTCAGCAGTTTTTACCTTGCTTATGTTGACCATAATTTAGGGCTGACAATATATATTGTGATAGACACTTGATTAATATCAATAGATAATATATCTGAGAAAATATTCAATATCTTAAAGCAGTAGTCCCCAACCTTGGTCCTCAGGATGGGTTTAGAGAAATCAATTGACCTAACAGTCATGCTTTTGGACTTTGGGAGGAAACCGGAGTACCCGGAGAGAACCCACACAAGCATGGGGAGAAAATGCAAACTTCGTGCAGAAAGACTCGGCACGAAGCCTCGAGATCAGCCTCCCTAAGAAGCCCCGGAGGTCAGATCGGAGACCAACGGTACTCCCTACGAAGCCCCGGAGGTCAGCCCGGAGACCAACGGCCTTAAGCCCCGGAGTCAGCAGGACTCCCTACGAAGCCCTGCAGGTCAGCCCGGAGACCAACTATAATTCAACCCAATACCTCAGAGTACCTGTTTGGTACATTTTCAGAAAAGTATTGGAGATACCTCCGACCACACGTGTGATTACTGACGGCTGGTTCTGCCGTTCCACTCTGTCCCTCATCCTTTCCTCTTCCAAGACACTTCCGATAGTTTTCAGCTTCAGGGCAGTGTCTGTAGACTCTAAGGCAATGTTTTCACTCAACTGGGCCACGCATATCAGCTGAAGGTCCTGGTTTATTTTCATCAAGGCATTGAGTTCCATGCTTAGGATGAGGTTTTTCTTCTTCAGGGAGCTTTTTTTCTCCTTCAAAGCGGTGTTTTTCTGCTCCAAGGCATTGTTTTTCGTCTCCAAAGCAGTACTTTTCTCCTCCCAGGTGGTCTTTTCCTCCCCCAAGGCGGTGTTTTTCTTCTCCAGGGCGTTGTTTTCCTGCTTGAGGGTGGTGTTTATATGCGCCAAGGTGGTGTTCGTCTGCTCCAAGACGGCACATTTCTGCTCCAGAGCTGTACTTTTCACCTTCAGAGTGCTGTTTTCCTCCTCCAAGACAATGTTTTTGTGGTCAAAGATGGTGATTTTTTTCTCAAGGGCAGTCTTTCCCCCCAAGGGGTTTTGTGATTTTTAGTCTCCGAGGCAGTCTTTTCATGCTCCAAGTTTATGTTTCTCTCTTCCAAGGCTGTCTTTTCAATCTCCAAGTCTGTGTTTTTCTGCCCCAGTGCGATACTTTTTTTTTCTGTTTCCAGGGCTGTGTTTTTGTCCTCCAAGTCAGTCTTTTCCTTCTCCAAGGCAGCCTTTTTAATCTCTAAGGCTGCATTTTTCTGAACCAGTGCAATATTTTTTTTCTCCATCGCGGTCTTCTTCTTCTCCAAGTCACTGCATTGTGTTTCCAACACAGTGTTTTTCTTCTTTAAGGCGGTCTTTTCGTTTTCCAAGGTCGTGTTTTTCTGTCCCAGTGCAATACTTTCTTTTTCCTGGGGGCCTTTTTTTCAATCTCTAAGGCGGTCTTTTCCCTCTCCAAGGCGGTCTTTTCAATCTCTAAGGCTTTGTTTCTCTCCTCCACAGCGGCCTTCTCCTTCTCCAAACTAGTACTTTTCTCCTCTAAAGCTGTATTTTTCCCACACAGTGTGATAGTTTTTTTCTCCAGAGTGGTCTTTTTTCTCTAGAGCGGTCTTCTTCTTCTCCAGGGCAGTGTTTTGTGTTTCCAAGGCAGTGTATTTCTCCTCTATAGCGGTTTTTTCTTTCTCCAACGCAGAGTTTTTCTCCTCCAAGGCGGACTTTTTCTTCTCTAGAGCGGTGATGTTTTTCTTAAAAGTTTTGTTTGCCTCCAACTGTTTTTTCAATTCCCTGTCTTTCTCCTGAAGCAGAGTGTCTACTTCAAGCGCAACTTTTTTCACATTTAGAACTTGCATGTTCAGCTCCTCATTTGCTTTGAGCAGAGAGTTTCGCTCGATGGTCATCATGCTGACTTTTTTCACAATGTCATGGAGCTGCTGCGTCTGTCTCGCTATGGCCTGTTGTATTTCCATGTCTTCGAAATCAGACGGCTTACTTATCTTACTGCTTTTACTCATTTTTAATTCTTTCTCTCCGGACAAATCCGAAAATCGATCTGAAAATTGATTATTTGCTTGTTAGTACAATTACTACAATCCTTATGCTTTCTCTCCAGCTGCTGCAATGGCTATGACCGTAGATTCAGAAGTGATGCTTTCTTGTGCCACAAAGGGCGCATCACTCTTTGTGACATCAAATTGCATGATGTCATAAATTGATGTCACTACCTCAGAAGGACAACTAGAAAACTGCTGAAGTTTGAATAAAAACAAACTTTACGGCTGAAGCTGATGGCCACTGGAGACAGTTCAGCTGGTAATATATTACCAAGGCTGAAATCCGCACTTGGGAGACAGCGGCTCTTGAGGACAATGGACTGGAACGGCAGGGTGGCAGGACCAACGGTCAAATGGTCCCCGAAAACAGAAAAAGGGGAAACCCAGCAGATGCCTTGGAAGCCACTATTTCCGACTGTCTTTCTGGCCAGTGTCGCCTCACTGGATAAGAAAGTGGATTTGTTGCATCTGAGGCTGAGGGTTTCTGCAGAGATGAAGGTCTGTGCCGTTGTTTGCCTAACGAAAACCTGGCTTAACAGCAACAAGCTGGTATTCCGTTATTGTTACCTAGCAACTCACTCATTCTTTGGTTACCTAGCAACAGCCCATTGCGTCACTTGCGCAGCAGCAGTTTCTGGTTTCGATTCAACATTCAACGGTGAGCTGCATATCACAGTGTTTGCAGTGATTTTTCTGTTCACCGTTGGAGAAAATTCATCAGAGATCGTCTGACTAAATTTTTCAACATCATCCATAAGGAGAAAAAAGAAAAAAGATGGACCATCCAGCTCAGGAACCCGGGATCACAGAGCCGTTAGCGGTTGGGACAAAAAACAGTTTTGTCTCGGGCAAAACGCTTAGAGATGTATAACATCAACAGGACTCTGAGAGCCTTCATTGCAAACTCGATGAGGCTGTGGAAAACCACCCTTGAAGCCAACTGCAAACCACTTCCACAAGTGTCCATCAAATGTGGCATATACCAAGGAGATGCTCTGTCCCCGCTACTGTTCTGCATAGGCCTGAACCCCCTCAGCCAAATTATCAACAAGACTGGCTACGGATACCGACTCAAAAATGGGGCCAACATCAGTCACCTTCTCTACATGGATGACATCAAGCTGTACGCCAAGAGTGAGCGAGACATCGACTCACTGATCCACACCACCAGGATCTACAGCACGGACATCGGGATGTCATTCGGACTAGAGAAGTGTGGCCGGCTGGTCACAAAGAGGGGGAAGGTCATCCGCACAGAAGGGGTCTCACTCCCAGAAGGAACAATAACAGACATAGAGGACAGTTGCAAGTACCTTGGTATACCACAAGCAAATCCTTGCAACCTCGATGAGGTCACAAGGAAGGGAGCCACAGCTAAATACCTCCAACGAATAAGGCAAGTCCTGAGAAGCCAGCTCAATGGCAGGAACAAGATCTGTGCGGTAAACAGCTATGCCTTGCTAGTAATCAGATACTAGCTGATTACTAGTACCTTGCTAGTAATCAGATACTAGCTGATTACTAGCAAGGCACCCTGATACCCTGTACCCTGTAGGGTATCTGATTACCAATCCAAAATGCCCAAAACACAAGTAGTTCTGAAGGCCAGATCATTCCACCTCAGTAGTAACTGACAGTTCCGCCATGTTGTAGTTCTGACAATCAACTCTGACCTCTTCTGTAGGCACTGAGTGTTCTGCCATATTGTAGACCTAACCTTCAGTAATTGTAGTTCTAAAGAGGAGGTCAACTGTCATGTGTGTGTGAGGCAGAGAGGTGGAAAAATTCTACCTTTGTGAGACACCCAGTTAGTTTTAATGAAAAAAGCAGCCCGAACAACTCCTTCCCAATGTCCGTGCTGTAGATCCTGGTGGTGTGGATCAGTGAGTCGATGTCTCGCTCACTCTTGGCGTACAGCTTGATGTCATCCATGTAGCGGGAACCGTGATGCGTATTGGAAAACCGTTTGAAGCATATGAGAGGGCTATTTGTCGTCTCCGATAGTACCACGATTCATATCTGTAGCTCATTCACAGTAATTACAGCGAAGAGAGAAAAATGGTGTCTGTTGAACACTAAAATTTTACAGAAAAGTATGAAAATTAATAGTGGAGAGTGTCACTAAAATTTTACAGAAAAGTATGAAAATTAATAGTGGAGAGCTCGTTCGCTCTGAAGCGAAATCATGTGCTAGGAAAATTTTGAACACATTTTACCGGAGCAGGCATGCGTATCAATGTCATGACCGAGTTTGATACCGATATGCTGATATTTGTGGGCGTGACGGTGATTTCAAAATTTATTTGGGGTCAAAATTGCACAGCTTCCCACACTCTAATGAAACGTCAGTTATGCTCTGCGGTTCGGCAGTTGGAAATTTTGCTCGTTTTTTGCTTTTTATGTCGCCATCGTAACTCCAATACCCCATAAAAGTAATAGCTCTAATTCCAGGATTGAGCCACACCTTTTCATACCACTTTTTGTGGGTGGGCTCGCAGCGGTACGAGCCGCATTCCGGTTGACGGAAAAAAAAAAAATTAAAAAAATAAGGTGAAGAACAATAGGTGCCTGCCAGTCAGTCACTGATTCAGATTATATCGATGGGTTGGTCCAGATGGACCAACCCATCTCCTTATGCATTGCTATGGGCAGGCCCCAATAATAAAGAGATATTCTATTGGGTGTAGAACAATAGGTGCCTGCCATGCAATGCATGGAGGCAGTGACTGACTCTCTGCTCTCCTTATGCATTGCTATGGGCAGGCCCCAATCATTCCAGGTTTGGCAAAACAACCAACAATGTTCTATGAGTGAACTGAGAAGTCATCTAGGTCAGGGGTGTCAACATCCAGTCCTCGAGGGCCGGTGTCCTGCAACTTTTAGATATGCCTCTGCTGCACCACACCTAAATGGTGTTAGGCCATTAAGGCTCTGAAGAACTGATCTACACAAGGAGGAGGTAATTAAGCCATTTCATTCCTGTGTTTTGTACCTGTGGCACATCGGAAAACTGCAGGACAGTGGCCCTCGAGGACTGGAGTTTGACACCCCTGATCTAGGTGGTAAGAAAATAACTTAGATCAACATTAAAAGTATTACAGTCTTCACATGCCTTAGTCAAGTTCAGTTTTCATCATTCTGATTTGGCAAAAGTGAATCAAAAGCGAAAAAAAACAAAACAAAAAAAACCAAGTGATTTTCTTTGGAAGACTGCATCCCATTATATCTTCAATATAACTTTGACAACATTTCTGATTTCTATAAAAGATCATTCCTTTCAAACATGGTGGAGGTAGTGTGATGGTCTGGGGGAAGCATATTGCCATAGAGTCTATGTCACAAGCCAAATCTGTTTCCATCCATAAACTCTTAAAATTTGAATGCAATTTCTTCCAAATGCATATTACATATGACTTCCCCATTAAACAAGGATTCCTCTGAATATGAATATTAAGAATGTTGTTTGCAAGTACGAAATCCAGAGCACGATCCAGCCAAGTGGGCACTTCCAGTTACTTTTTTTCAGTGCATCGCATATTGTTGTTATTCCTGCTTTTCCTGTGCCTGCCACAAAAAGCAGCAGACAGTAAAGGTGTTTACTTAGAAAGGCAATGATGAACTGTGCCCCTGACATAGGAAATGTGCAATGCTTCTGTGCACAGCATTACTAAAATAAACCTACCTCATGCAACATTACTCTTTACAATAACAATGATTTTGGACTTTAACATTTCACATTAACAAGTTAACTCCAAGTCTGGAGATAGTGATGAGGCATCTACCATCTGGTCTAGGTAGTGTATGAAATGCCAGTGATGCTGAAATTTGTCATTGCTTTTTGGGATTTGGGCCTATTGTACATGGCTTCAAGAAGGAGAATGTACAACAGTGTGTTTCCTTAAGGCACAAAGGAAGTTGTTTGTCCTTCCAAAGAATTGTAAATCTGTAAAAATAAATAGCCTTCTCAACAATTCGCATCAAGCTTTTGTTCCAGAAAAATTCTGTTCACTGCCCTATTATTTATTGGTTCATCATAATTTCTCCATGCAATGCTTTTAGAAATGATTCAGAAGAAAATGATTCATTTTGGGTACTATGAATGTTGTGGGGGATGTGTGTATGGAGGTTTCTTATTTTAATTTCCATCATTTTATTGTGGTATTTCTATTAAGTTATTTTCAAGATACAAACTACCTGTTTGAACAAATCACATAAGTGTTCACTCTATTATCACAGGTTTCACAATATTGTTTTGAAGAAACACTTAGGTATAACTTAAAAGCAAAAACAGAAGTTGCAAAATACCATAAATACTAATGTATCTGCATGTTGTACTTTAAGCAAATATTATGTCAGTCACTCTATTTCAACAGACAAAGTATATATATATATATATATATATATATATATATATATATATATATATATATATATATAATAAATGAAGCCTCACACACTGAAGTGTTCAAGATGAGAACCAAATTTGTATTTTTGGCTTGGATACAGTGAAGTTCCACTTCTGTGCAGGGAATAACCTTGCTATGGGCCAAATTCAAGTTAAACGATTTACTTATACCTATAACACTCTGAAAACAGAATCTCTCAACGTTAATAAATCAGGTTATTATGGTTCTCCCTGTGGTGTTCACCTGCTTGCAAGACCGCATTTCACCACCCCAAAAAGAATAAATATTTCCTCTGAAAAGGGAATCACATCTTGGGCAATTGATTGGGGTTTTTACATTTATTTTTTAGAGTCCTATTTTAGAAATATTGAGCTGTTCTTCTTCAGACTTTCAGAATATTACTCTGCATTTTTTATTGAGGTCTTGACAATTGAAGATAGCAGAGTTGCGTTTTTTTGATGTTAAAAATAGTTGAGAAATGAGAAAGATATAGGAGACCCTCAAATGGATTCACGACGCTTTCACAATAAAAAGTTAATAAGCTGCCAGTGCAGATGAGCCGGTGTTTCTCATGAAGGCCACGAAACTGACATGTGTTTGCCTCCAAATAAGAAGGAAGGAAAGCATTCGAGACTCTATGAGGTTTGAAAGTAAGGGTTAAACTTTAGCGATATCACTGCAGAGCCAGTCAGCTTTCTCTCCTGCCTTCTGGGGTCTCTGTGGTTTCTGTCAGACATAAACCTGAAGAAGATAATTCAACTCTGACAGTGAAGCATCCTCCCCAGAGCCACGGAAAAGCATCCACTCTCCTACATGCACATACAGACATGACTCCAATGCTCTTTGTGGGGTTTTAGAGGGTATCATTATTTCCTTTTGTGAGTTCAAAGCAATGTAACAGTTGGATATGGACTCTAATCAGGCCCAGAGAGAAAGGCATACCATTGGCCTGGAATAAAAAAACAAAAGTGTGGCATTGAGATTCTTCCCAAAGCATAGCAAGATGTCCATTACTTAAAACTGTAATGATAGTTGGTAAATCTTGATTGTCAGACTTACTCTGTTGCATGCTGGGCACCTCTAGAGAGAGAGAGGACTGATTTAGTATGCAAGGATGCGGAGGTAGCTGTTACTCCAGTGTCATAGGCATATGTTGGTAATTAAGCTACATGTTGCTACCTCAGATAAATGTATCGCCTAGAGGCAATTTAGTGCAAAATTTCATTTTCACTAAGTCAGTGTCAAATCCATTAAAACCTCACAGGGGAAACCACAAAGGATTAGACTTGCTAGAAATTATGCACTTTTTATGATCAACAGAGGAAATAAGTGGGAGCAAACAGTTTTTTGTTCTTTCTTTTTTTCATTGCTTCTCCAAGGAATTGCAAAATGTTTCTGTTCACACTAAACCGCACAAACTTACAGCAGCCAAAGCCTACAAGAATACCAGGAAGCACTCAATAAATCTAATGTTTAACGGGCACATCTGAGTGCTTTATTTAGAGGATTTAGTGAAAAGAAGGGACATCGTTTAAACTGTACTTATGTTTAAACCAAGATGGTAAGCAAATGAAACTTGGTGTCTCTCAAATTTAAGCAGAAATACAAGCAGTGAGTTCAGATTTTTTCTAATCAGAGTTCTGTAATAGCTTAAAGGATGCTTCAGAGATTCAGATAAGTGCAGGCCCATCATGACATTCAGGCTATTATGTCTTCTCTTTAGAGCCATTTTTGTTGTTGGCTCTCTCTGGTAAAGCCAAAGTGGCTTCTCAATAGGCTCATCAATGTTCATATATTTAGCCCTATTTTCTTCTACACCCAGAAATGGCTGATGATGTTAGACAAAAGGGAATCTTCAAATATTCAATTAAGAAGTTAGATTTCTGGATTCTAACATGGTTTATGTTGATAAATGAGAACACTTTATTGTAATTTGATTTTAAAGCCTGCAAATCTTTGAATTCCATGAAGCTCGTGTTCCATCATTCTTAAGGGTAGAACAAAAAAAGCATTTATTTCCCTCAGGCTGTGACATTTGTAATTTTTCATTCAATAAGTTTGTCATAACGCTACACAAACCTTGATATTTTACATGAAACCTCTTTTTCCAAAGAGTCATACAGCATGCATTTCAATGAGGCCATTTTAAATGCTATTTCTGTGAGGAATTTATTCAACAACACGTATGCACAGAAGCAAGCATGAATGCATGAATAGATTTATTACTATTCAGTGGAACTATACAGCTTCTGCACAACAGTAATCCACACATATGAATGATGGACAGACTAAATTAAAAAACACCTAAAGGAGATATTTCCTCTTTTTTTACTTGTTAAAGGTTTGCCAATGTGTAAGACTCTTTTGTGAATTATTTAATCTACATGGAGACCGTCTTGAGGAAACGCCCTGCATTACAATAGTAATGACTATCAGTTATTCATAAAACTATTCTACACATCATTTGTTTTAGTGGAAAAAGTAAAATGAGCTGGAAATTATCCACATGTTGCTGTCTCTAGGGATTATCAAATTAGCTCTGATGGATTACATGCTTTACTCTTTCTGGCAGAAGAATTAAGCTGCTCAAAATTAAGCACTTTTTAGAAGAAGAAAAAAATCATATGGTAATGAAGTGATCTATTATAGAAACTGAACTTTCTTTTGTATAACGATCAAAAGTCACTTGTTTAAAGTTTTAATTGATTTGAACCTTGTGTTTTAGCAGGAAGAAGGACTCTAGTGACTAACAAAAAAAGTCAGATTCTGAATTCTGCTGTTTGGAATTGCTTTGGAACTCAGATTAAACTGTTATCCGATTTCAGTTGCACTACATTTTCCTTCTTAGAGGCCAAACTGTCTTCTTTTGTCCAAAGCAGAAGATTTGCATAACTTCTTTTGCAGCATGTATAAGTAGATCGCTTTCTTTCAGAATGGTCTTTTTCACTTGAATATTTATGCCGACTTTTTTTGTTTCCTAAAACACTCATTATTACTGGTAATCTGCCCAAGGCCACATACTTCCTTTAGTTGCAAACAAAGAAAAGACAGACAAAAAAATCTGACAGACATTCCATTCTATGTATGTAATAACTGTGTGATTCTCAAAGATCCTTCAGCAACACCTGCCAGATCTCAGTGTAGTGTGAAGCGTTTCATGTTGACAAGTGTCCTGAGGCCTAAAATGTATCCATGACAGAAGAACAGTACAGTATGTGAAAGTTCTGAGAGAAACAGAAAAAAATAAAATAAATTAAAAAAAACAACAACAGTAACCAGACAGATTAATTGTGAGATGCATTATTTAGCCATTAAACTTGTGTTTGTTGTAGCAAACACACTAAACCTTGTGGCTAAGTTTTAGCCACTAGCTCTTTGGGAATGCCTTTGCTGTTGTTGAACTCCAGTTTTTTGCCAGTAGACCTGCGTTTTCTTGATATAGTTTGACATTTTTTTGAAATGTAATAAATAGGAAAAAAAAGGGATCTAAAAATACAATTAAAAACTTGTGAATGACACATGTATATATGACGTACAAGTGATAACATCTAAAATCAACAAAGTGAAAATATTTGGATTTATGTTTTTTGATATATATAAAAATTCTATGTAATAGATGAGTTAAATATAAGAAGAAGAATACAAAAACCAGCAGAAAAATTATTCAAAATATTTAAAAACAAAACTCAAAGATGAAAAAAGCTTTACAAAAACTTAACATTATGACAAGACCCATTTCTGGTATTTAAATTTACTGCCCTAACCTTAGATAATTTAGTAATATTTACATACAATTACCCTGAAACACATCGTTTCAATAATAATTTATCATAGGCCTTATGAGAATCAAGCTTTTGTGTTCAAGTGTGAAACAGTATTGACATTGCACAACTTTTTTAAACTATAAATTGAAACCAAGACATAAAACCCACTGGTAGGATTTTCTTTCACAGACTTTATATAATTGTTTCAATTTCACCTGTGCATTTAAATTGATAATAAAAATTGATTCTCAAATTGCCTCTCAACATAGATAAGCTTCTTAAAAATATTTTTGTATTCACAGTTTTGAGACCTGGACAATATTGTGTCTGAACAGAGCAAATGCTTCAGAAGATATAGGACAACCATTTGAAGGGCTGCTTTTTCTCTACCTGTCAATACATGATCCTCAAATAATGATAGTTGTTTTTAACAGTTCAGACACAGAAGACTATCAGAAACTATGTAATCTACTGTGTTAATTTGTTAATTAACTGTTTGTAAAAGTGTTTTTCTTGTCATGACTTTAATTTCTCTGTTGTTTTAATTTCTTTCTGCCAAAGACAAAGACAGTTGTCATAGTTGTTACACTGGAACGTGGCGACTCATAAATACGCAATGTCTTTGTTATGAAGTTTGTCATAAAATACCCTCTAGGGTTTTAATGGCTTTCAAATCCTAATGGCTTGAGGCATGAAGCTTTTTTACACTCAGTTAAAAATTTAGATGTTTTTCTATTATTCATGCCTCCTATGAGACTACATGATCCCATTAGCTTCAAATTCTGGCAGACCACATAAAGTGCCAACAAGCTGTTTGTAAAGAAACTTTGTAAATTCAAGTGCCTGTTTTGAAACTCCTTTATGACACTTTATCAACAGCAGGCCTCTCAACAATGGTGAACTCAGGGGGTTAAATAACTCATTTGGTTATATTTAGAACACTGAAGCACATGCTTGCCAGTATGCGAATGTATTTCCTGGTTATAAAAATAAGCAGGATACACTGGGACACTGTAACATTTTTGTTGCTCCCTCAGGATTTTCATCTTTACCTTGTACTCACTTTATTCAAATTTTTTGGGAACAGATGAAGGATTTAGGCTCATCTGAACCAATCAAGTGACTGCTTTACTTCTTTTGAAACCACAAATCCTTTGTGGTTTTTTAAGGTCTAAAACATCAGTAAAAATCTCGCAAAACTGGAAAACAACTAAAGACGCTTACTTCAAATCACAAGGAGGGCAATATTTATTACTAGATGAGGAATTTGTTTTACAGACCATATCAAATGGTGTCAGGGAACGTCAAGGTACTTTTACTGGTTTTAAAAACAATAGTTTAACTCTGACCAAATATATAGTTTGATTTTATATTACAACCCCTCAATACCTCGCAGATTGTCCAATAGTGGTCCTGTGTTGGTAAAGCTAAATGCATAGAGGCATCATTCTTTTATTACAACCCTGGATATAACACTATATTTATAAAAGGAGTACTTAGAAAAACATGCAGTTGCAATAACACAGTTGTAGTAGATAGTATTTTAATTTTTGTAATTAAAATGCGCTCACTGTTTTCTTTGGGGTTTAGGATCTCAGCATGTGCTTTAATGGCAATTAGAGACCAAATATGTAATTGACATGCAAAGAGGCAATGCATGCCTCTCAAAATATAAGGTCCAAATAAATATTGCAAACACGCAGTGTTTTGAATTGATATTGACATTGCAATGATGAATGCGATTTATCCTATTATGGAGCTCTATTTGTAATTAAATGACGGAAGCATAGTAAACATTATTATGATACATGATATTATGTAAAACAGATTAAGTTGTTACTGGAATAAATGAATTTTGGCACTGCACCTCACTGTAAAGCTCACCTTTTCTCACTGGAACAGTAGAAAGAAAAAAAAAGGAACATACTTGACATACTCCACTGGGAAAGTTTGACACAAGCTGCAGATGCTAATATGAGCTTATAACCGAAAATAATGGTTCTATTGAGTGGGTTCAGGATTTTCAGGGTATTGAAATTGTTTTCTAACTTTTAAATGGAAACCTGAACTTCTGGGTTACATTAACAAGAGAGCACAACCACTCCTTGTTCTCAGCTCGGAGCACACCGAGCTTCGAGTGCCACTTCATCCGCCTCACTCTTCTGCTCAAATGAATTCAGCGGCAGCATGACTCAGTTGATTGAAGAACGAGACAAAAACAATTCCAGCTCATTTGACGCACGGTACCTGCGAGTTCACAAAGTCACACGTCACATGGCAAAGACTCATATATAATAAAGACAAAAGGCCTGGATGAAACCTGAGCTTGCCAGGCTCTTCTTTGTTACCATGACGACCAGCTGTCATCTACAGTCCCCAGGTGAACAGAAAGGAGGCTCAGAGGACAAGTGGAAGACGACTCCGCCCACCGTGGGAATTCACAGATCCAGTGTGGCAACTAAAGACTTCTATTAACTTGTACATGACAACATGAAATAAATGAGCAAAGACAAACTAATCAAATCCTGAAAGCTTCTTTTTTTAATTTTTCAAATATATATATTTTTCCAATCCCTATCCCATTTGGCATTTCCAAAGAACCAGGTGAATGCAGTACTGCGTGTGTTGGCAGGTGTAAGAACAGGTTGAACAGGTTGTGAATGCCAGTCTTTCACGCCCTCCTCCTTCTTTTACCCTCTTCTCTCTCCAGGACAACTGCTGATTCATTCTTACATATTGGCAGGTCAGCGGAGACATTTCGGTGCACCTGTTCTCATCTGACACAGCTTGAAAAATAAGGTAAGGATTTATAGAGGATACATTTTTATTTTAGCAACATATATGACACATGGGCTTAGATAATCCTAACAGGGAAGGTTCAGAAAGTTAAAATCCTGAAACCATACCACAAAATTTTACAGAAAGAAATCATAATAGTTTAGATTATGTATCTAATTGTAAAACCTAGCTACTTTAGAGTATGATATAAAAACAAACCACAAAGGTATAGATCATTTTGAGAAAGTTGTTTTAAATGTTATTAAACTAATAAATCTTTAATGAGTTTAATCAGTTGTTTATCTGATCATGTTTTTTTTGTATAAAAAGGAATAGCTATACTCTTCCTACCGTATCAAAAAGATAATAGGACTGTATAAACTGAAATGTTACTAATACTAGTATAAGTTAAAAGATGACAATAACAGGAAAATCCTGAGCAGCTTAAATGTCACATAATTAGTTGTATTGGTCTTTGTGTGGTGGCTAAATGGTTTGCAGAGTATAGTGTTACCTTTAGCCACTATGTGTTCTTTTGTTTACGTGGATCTCTGGAAAGTTGAGGCTGAGAGGGCTGCTGAGGCGATAGCTGCTACAGACTCTGACAATTCAGCAGAGTGGGAACTCTTTTCAACACAGGGCTCCTCTGAGCGTGACGGGTCAGAGGTAAACACGTCTCCTCTTGTCTCCCCTGACCTCTCAAAGGCTTGTTGGTGTGACGCTCATGGTCAAATATACTCTCAGAGCAGTGCCGAGGGAGGATGTGAGAATAACATGACGGAGAGGAAGTGACAGTGGTTCGGATTAAAACAACCCACATATGTGGGTGGCACAAACTCAAAATATTGGTAAAGTTTGACTCTGACAGGTCTGAATCATAGCAGGTGACCTGTGGCATTTCTGAAACCAATTTTAAAGCTTAAAATAAGATTCTTGTATAATCAGAATTGTTTTCTGACTGACATCAAATACATTTACGTAGCCAAATCCGAACAAGTCAATATCTTCGCTGCGTCACCTGTTTGACTTGTTTTACAGTAACTGGTAAGGCCCTGCAGTGTAACCAGACAACTCGAAAGCAGAGAGAAGGAATTTATTATCTAAGCATTAAAATAATACAAATACATTTGATAAAAATTTATTTAGCCACTTTTTTTGGAATACCTTACCTTCTCATAGTTAAAAAAACATGGTTTTCTGTCACCAAACTTTGTGGTTTTGGCAAACATATATTATATTATATCCAGTTAATTTTTTTCCTATGTTACAGATTTTGAACTACAGGAGATTAAGTTTCATTTAAAAAAAAAAAAGAAATTGTGAAGTGATTGCTGTTAACTTTCGCACAAACTGGAAACTTTGAAGTCAACCTTAATGCTGCTAGTTGTAGAAAGTTAGCCATCTGATGGGCATGGAAATGATGCTCTCACAAAAATAAAGAGAGTGGATTATGTAAAATCAACTTTTTTGAGCTATATGTCACAATATAATGTTATTTCCTCATCAGAAACATGCCTGGAGTTTTGCTTTATTTTATGCATATTTGAGGAATCCCTGAATTCAGAGGTGCCTAAGCGAATGCTCATACAAAGTGCCATCTACTTCCACAAACCTCCTGCTCAGGGCTGCAGTCTCCAGCCGAGTATCCGCCTTGGAGAACTCTCCTTAGCTACGCCTTCTCCACTCACTTACTCCAGACTAACAGCAACAGCAATAAAAAAAACAAACAAACTGATGCAATTGTGTGTCTGTTGAACTTCATGTAAGCAGTGTAAAGAAGAAGAAGGAACTTCTTAAAGAGAGCAATTTAAAAGCATCATATTGCAAAGTCAAATTTCTTGTAACTTATGCTTGATGTATATATTTTTATAACAACTGAAGGTAACAGTTACTTGTTTGTGCTATAAAATTGCACTACATGCCTGGAAAATACATAATGCCACCCTCTGAAGAGTGATGAAGGCCTCCTGAGTGTTTTTTTTAGCTGAGTCTCAGTAGAATAGGGTAGGTCAAGAAATGCTCTCTTTCATTGTTCAAAATGAGAGTCTTAAACATAGATTCAGAGTGTTGAGCTTCAAGGACTTACCTGCGGCGGTCAAAATAATACCTTAAGTTTATTTCACCTGACAAAGTCCCTCAGTTACAGCAAATAGATACAGCGTCCTGACACGGACTTCACTGGGGAGAAATACTGCACCATTTTAATAATGCTATGCAGCACCCCTAGAAAGGATTACTTGCAGAGTAACAGCAACTTTTTTTCTATTTTGGAGGTACAGATGTGCAAAACCTTGCTTCTCTGCAAGGTTCAAAGTGTCCACGAGTTAAAAACAGAAATATGGACAGTGGCGGAACAAGTTACTTGGCTCCCTTCTGAGAGCATTGTTTTTAGTTTTCACTCAAAAGCTGCATTTTACATCAATCATAATTTCCGTGCAAAATATTTGCTATATTTTATACTTTTACCTTTTGCACTTACTCTTCAATTTACCACATTGTGTGACAGAAAAGAATGATACAAAGCACACACTGTTCCAAAACACAAACTTGTTTGCCTTTTTTCTTCCTCTTTAAAATAAAATATCAACACTTTATCCTGGTAACTTAATTTCACTGCATTCTCTCCACCCTGGTGGATTTTCTAAATGACAGGAAAATGTGAACAGTTTGATTGATCCAGTATTCACACAGAGAGCAGGCTCCGTCATACCACCCACAGCGTTTCCATTTATTTTTCAAAGAGCAGACAAAACCTGGCTCATGCTGTGAGGATGACAAACAAGCTGTTGAGAAACTGACCATAGATTACTGTTTCAGGCTCATTGTTGTTTGTCAATCTATGGCATGACAACACAGAAACACGATCATTAATTAAAAGAAAATTGTTTTATATAAATTTCAGTTGGTTGTGTCCAGACTGCATTGCTACAAACACATGGCATTGTTACAAGAGGGTGAATGAGAAATAAGATCACCTCATTTGCATGTTCTTATTTCCAGGAGGCACCAATTTTACACTCGGTAGATGGATCCTTTCACTGTGGTACTGAGAAGGAACAAAGCAGTAGATCAACAGAGAAACTCAGAGCAACCATGCCCTGTAGGGAGTTGCTGTCATTTGTATGTAGGAGTCATGCCGAAGGGAGAACACAAAGCTCACAGAGCATTTGTGCCAATTCATCCCTTCAGTAAGTCACATTTTTTCTAAAGATTGTGTTGCGACTCTGTTGAACTGTATAAACTGCATAGAAATTCGCAGATGAGCTCCCATGTTGTGGCTCAGGGTGTTACGATCCTGGAGCTGTTAACTATCATCTGAGAAGGTCTCAGGAAGTCGGACAGGGTCGACTGCTCAAGGATTCCTATTATGACTTGTGTCAGTGGCCCTGACCTGCACTATCAAAGCAACAATTTTGTTTTTGAACTTTTGGGAAATTGGTAAAAGCAGAGATGTTTTGCTGCACTCAGTGTGGTTAAGGCTGAGTTTAAATGTGGAAGAAAAACAGCCGTTTACTCTTGGCAGGTGTGCAAAGAGGAGCTTTAGTCACAGAAAACCAAGATGCAATATCCTCATAAACACTTCTAAGATGTTTTAGCTTTTAAAATCTGCATTGTTAAATGTATTTGTATTTATGAAGCATGAAAAAAAAAAAAAAACCTGGTGTTCAGCAAAATACTGTGCTCTATAGTCATTAAAACAATGTTTGAGTTTGCAGTTTCCCATAGCAGAAAATGACTCACCAGATTGCAACTGGGTGGCATGTAATTATTAAAATAAAACTACCCCATTGGATGTGGGTTTTATTAAATGTCACATAAACCGTTATTCTCTTTATTAGGAAGGGAAATATTTAAACATGAAAAAACAAGAGCACTCTGCCACTCCCTCTCATTGCCAAACTGTTTTTAAACTCAAATGTAATCATGAATAATAGTGACTTCTGTGACAACAGACTGACAAAAAAATCTGAAATGTACATCTATTACTACTACTTTTTGTTAATGCCACATAGCAATTATGGTCATGAAGGAATTTTTCAGAGATCCTTAGAAAGACCCATTTAACTTTTATGGATCAGAAATCAAAGCTGGATAATTTATCTTATCAGAAATGTTGGCAAAGGATGATTATATTCTAATGCCTACACTGCATACTTGCTGTGTGTTTCAATGGCAAAAGAAGATATGCTGCCTTAGGGAAAGAACACTGTAACATCATCTTCCTACCCATTAAATACTATAGAAAACAGAATTTGACACCCAACCAAGGCAGCCTGCCATTGATTGTTCGCACGTCAAAACATTCTGTCTTGAGTGTGGCAACTCTGCAATGCTATTTATACTGCATTCAAATGCAGAATTTACACAATTGCTATTCTAATGTTGAAGCAACAAGCAAAATAATAACATGAGTTAATGCCATGTGACAGCATGTAGGCACTTCACCCACTATTGAAAATTCACAGATCTCAGTTTAATACTTGACACAGCTCTTACTCTTTGGTTATGCCAGCTATTAGTTATTTGAGCACTTCAGGTCAATAAGCAGCCATCCCTACACTGGCACTTCATCCTAAAATGCAAAAGAAAAAGAGACATCATGTTGTCCTGTGAAATCTACACCTTTCCTTCCAGTATACACACACTATACAAAATGGAGACACAACACACATGCTTTGAAGACAAGCCAGCTTCTCATTTGTTCATTAGAAAGACAATTTTTGAAGCCACTAAATATCAAAATGTAATAGCAAAGTCTGTAAGGTTATTCACCTCAAAACTGAAAAGATTTCAGGGAATTTTTTACATCTTCATGGCCATCCATTTTGTTTTCAATCATTGTAAGGCTGAATAGATACCAATATTTGTTGATATGGCCTGATGCTGTTTCAAATGTTCCTTTTGATGCTTTAGAGAAGTATTTTGAAACTTCTTGACACCTATTTGAAAAATCAAGTAGGTGTCAAGAACTAAAAATTCAGTTCTAGTGACAGTGTCAAGGTCTATACTGTCCCATGAGAAATATGTAAAGATGTTCCCCTCAACAGATCTGCATTGTTTTGAAGAGACCCTTGAGTTGAAACTAGTTACTGGACTAAAAATCCAGTCTATCTCCCTCTAAACTCATACACAGATGCATGCAAAAGAAGATACAACTGTTAATATATTAGATTATTAATATATTGGCCCTGACCAATATATTAGTATTGGTCAGGGATTATTATTACATTATATTATTATTTTTTATCTTTGTATTTGTTGCTTTAAAGTTTTAACTTTTTAAAAGCTTACATAGACACCAAGCCTACATGTCAGCCCCTAGTCTGCCAACTTGATAAATGGCAGACTAAGGTGCCCTAGACAGAGTAACAGGAGGTCCAGACAATGGCCACGTGGAGTATGCAGAGGATGTATTGTATGTGTTTGGATATGGTTATGAGAGATGTACTTCCGATCTCACTTTTTTGCTTTTATGTTTTTTCTTTTTTCTTTTTTGTGTATTTATTCATGGTTACTGTCCTTTTGGATGGGCTTTTTATTGTTGACTGCAGTTTCGTCCTTGCTTCCAAGATTAAGTTCTCCTGTAGGATACTAATAAATTATCTTATCTTTGGGCAAAAGGGTGGGAGTTATTCTGTTGGTTTGGATTCTGGATGTTGTGACTAGAGATACTCCTCTATTATTAGATTTCATATTACATGGGTAAATTAAATTATAAAGACTTAATGCTCAATATTTTTTCTGGATACTTTAGCATTCACAATTTCTAGGTTTTAAACAAATCAGTGACAAATAGATTTACTTTCTGAGATCTCCCTGATAATGAAATACTCTATTATGTGTTTCAGTCTTACATTCAACATGTAAATAAAGCTATCAAAGGAAGTCTAACAAAGTAATATGATGTGCATTCCTAGTTTTTACTTTGTTTTCTTTTTATGTCTAGAAAAACAACAGGAAAATGAAGCCTTTAAAAATCACAGCAAGCCTCCTCCTGCTTCTTCAAGCGTTTCACCTGGTATGCCTGCAAAATTCAACTGACTCTCCGGGACGCACAATTGATAAGGCCTGGCTCCGCAAGCCGGACTTCAGAAGTGAAGTCCAAAGTGAAAATGGTGCATCTAGCGGAGACGGCGGATTTGATCAGGGAGCTGATCAGGCAGCAGCATTCAACAATGGCTTGAGCAGCGGAACAGCATCTGGCTTCATGACTGAAGAAGAGGAGAATACGACAAGCCAGGATAAGAGTGCAAATTCAAGTGATTTCAGCACAATCATGTCCCATGCATTTGAAAATGAAACAACTGAAGAACCAAAATTGCCAGGCGAAGCCATCTCTCCGAGAAATGTGACCACAGAGTCTGCAAACTCAAGCCAAACCAACATGACGGACCCTGAAGAGGAGTTTAACTCAACTACAACAGCAGACAACACAACTAGCGCTGGAGGCCTCTCCAATGATATTAACTTACAGTCCACAACGACCACGGAAAAACCTGCAAACAACAACAACAACTGTAATACCTGAGGAAGATGAAGGATCGAGAAACCTGACAGAAAATACCAACACAACTATGACAACCACGGCAGCACCACAGATGAACAGGTCTACCAGTATAACCACAGCAGCACCGGAGCTAAATAGGCCAACCACTATAACCACAGCAGCGCCAGAGATACAGGGGTCAACCACCAAATCTTCAACTACAACTGAGCCACCATCTGAAACCACACAAACAAGATCTGAAACCACCACCACTGCAGTTTTAGACACACCGGATTTGGCTAACAAGAAAATTGCAATCGGCTCGGATCGGGGTTCTGTGACAGACACAGGTATGGCAGACTCCGAAACATATTTCAGACTTGAAAAATTAACTCTTGTATATGTGCCTTTCTAGTAATTAGTTTAATACTTATTCAGGAATGGATAGTTTGGAAGAAAGCAAAAATAATTCTGGAAAATCACATTAAAGATAAAGTTTTAGGTTTTCAGTGTACTTTTGACATACTTAGTCTTAAACTTGTGGTACGTAGATTTAGGTTGGATTCCTTAATTAAAACAATAAAAAGAAACTTAGACCACAAAAAAAAAAAATAAAAGATTCATAAACTAAAGCATTACAAATATTTAATGTGTTGTGAAAAAAGTATTTGGCCCTTTCAAGTTTCTTCTGTTCTTCCTCTGCAGTTGCAATATTTTCTTGATGATATCAGACTGGTTCTCTGTAAGTGTTGACATAAATCCACCTAATTGACAGTGACTGTTAATTTTTCATTGGGGTGGGTTTGGAAAGTTTTTCCATATGAAAACATAGAATGGAATTTGGTTTTTGTTTTTACTTAGGTTATTCCTATCTGACATTGGAAATGTATTATCTGAAATCTGAGAGAAACAAAAGCAAAAGAAATCTGTGAGGATTCAAATACTCCACAACATTACAATGGTCCAGCCCAACTGCATTTTGGACCCGGTAATGTTTGTGAAGCAGTTCAGAAGATTGGGTTGAGTTACATGGATTGTGAAACATTCTTGGTGTGCTCAACCCTATGATGCTTTACTGTTTTTTAATAAATTGCAGTTGTTTTTAATTACATGTTGGGGGATAGTTGACTAGTTTGCCTGACAGAAATCCTGATTACAAGAGTGACATCTTTTAAACCTTTTATAAGGCAAACACTAATTTGTGAGGGGAACTAGCATGAAATCTCACTTACAATTCTGTGATATTTGCTCCTTATAAGCACATTTATCACAGTTGCATGTTAACACACTGGGTATTTCCGCCCTTTCCCTGACCCACATTTGGCTCCATCTCTTTTCCCACTGGCAAAGGACAAATGCTCGTTCTTTCAAAGGCAAAGGTTGGATTGAGTTTCAGGTTTTATCGATGGAGCTTCTAAGGGAGAAAGGGTCTGTTACAGCTCCCCTCTCAGCAGGACAATGAGACCCTGTTTTAGCTGCAAAAACAGCCTGAAAAAAGGCAGCAGAGGGCTGAATTTAAAGATGCCTTTCACTTAATGCAGGAGCGTGAGACTAGCTTTGTGGTGTCGACCTCCAGATTTTGAAGATTTGGGAGTGGGAAAGGCTGCATGTCATACACATTTGTGCAATTCAATCTGAGATTTTGTGTTTTTTTCTGTTAAACCATCCGGAAAGGTACATGCGGGCAAGCTCAGTGAGAACAAAATGGCCAATAAAGAGTAGGCACAGGGTTGGATTTTAAATAAAACTTGCATCCCATGGACAGATGTGACAGCAAGACATAACACTAACAAATGATGGCAATAAACGGTAGGAAAACAGTTGTGAAACTGTGGGCGAGCCAGAAGCAGAAGAAAAAGAAAAAAAGAAAACATTCTCCACAGTTACCATGACAGGCACAGCATGCTCAGACAGCATACAATGACTCCCACCATGTTCTAGAGATAAACAAAACATCTATAAATATGCAGGTAGTATAATACTTTGACCTCAATAAATGGAAACACCCACTTAATCCTTGGTGCTAGATTTCACTTAGCCACAGTGAATATTACACTGTACAGCTGGCTTCAGGATAAATGCTAATGTCAGTTATGACTTACACTTACTTGATTTATACACCTTTAGTGGTCTCACTTTGCTCATTCACTCAATTTAATCCCGTGTGCTTCACATTATTTTTCAAACAAGTGACTGTAAGTTCAGATTGTTTTATTTTATTTCTAGGCTAGGAAATTGACATTTGGCAAATTGTTTAATGTAACAACCATTGCAAACAAAACCTTGGCATATTTCTCTATATAATTGCTTTAATTATTAGATCATAATAGTTTACAGAACTAGTTTATGCTGCTAGTATGTAATCCAAACTTAATTAGGTTACTTTTTATTAATAAGTTTGAATGCCTAAAATGTTTTGAAGCTTTTACTGAAGAGGATAAAACAAATACACACATATCAGTATTTGATCAGCAGATGAAAGGAAAAATGTCTGCGTTTGATTTTCGGCTATTTAACTGCTGCATTCCTACTTCAGTATTGTTGAAAGATAAAATTATTGTTTTGTTTTTATTTGTCACCATTTTACAGCACTCCAGTGCCAAATAAACAAAATTGTACATATGATCGCGCACATGACATTTTCTGATAGAATTGCACGCTTTAAGGAAAAAAAAAAAATTACTAATTTTAATTTTTGTTGAATCATGTGGTCATATTGAAATATAGTGGCCTACATGTATCTGTTTTCATTGATACACCAATAAGAATGAGGAAGGCTAGAACTCATCATGCCAGTATGATGTTTCTGCTTGATGTTCTGTGCGAGCCACAGCTTCCTTTAGTTAAATGGATTCTAATATCTGTGACCAATAGAGTCATGAACTGAGAAATGTCATCCAAGTGCTACTCAGGCTCATAAACCTTATTCAGATGATGAACGCAGCATGGCACCTTAACATATTCAAATGAATTCAGAAAATGATCGTGATTTTTGGCATGTTAATTGCATTAATTATCACAGTGTAAATTCTGCAATTCTGCCTAATTAGGATGTGTATCAATGCAGTGGGCCAACACATTTTTCAAAAACACATTTTCAGCCCTAATTATGTGACAATTATCCCTCAAAGATGGGAGTTGATATAAATCATTTAATTGTTGACAAATTATTTATAACTCTTTCCCACCCACACCCATACCCCCTCTTTTCTCTAATGAAGATTCAGTAGTGGATCCTTACAGGAGTAAGAGGAATGTGGCTTGGTTGGCTGTGCTGGGAACAGCAGCTGTGACAGCCGTCGTGGGATTGGTGGCCTACATCATTCTGAAAAAGAAACATCAGAAAGCTTTCACTCACAGAAAGCTGGTGGAGGAGTACCCTTCAGATCCAGGTAGGTTAACCCTAAGACACCTGCTGAGGAGACGTTTTACATGTGGGAGATACAGCTTTTATTCACCAGAGCCTGCAGGAGAGGTGGGACCCCAAGGAAGATTAAGCAACTATTACAAATACAACTCCTTTCCAAAGTATTTGTACTAGTTTTAAAAAGTTTTCATATTTTGTCCCTCATGGCCACAACTATTTAGAGACATCACAATAACTAAAGTTGAATACATATGTTTGCATAATTATTTAGATTTCTTTTTAATGGATAAATTGGAAATAATGTGTTGTTTTGCATCAATTTCAGATCTAAGCTCTACATTGTTTATTCCCTTCATACATCCGTAATGTGACAGGATGGGAAAAAATTCCATGAGTATAAATATTTTTGCCTGACACTGTGGATAAATAGATGGATGTCCATCTGGCTTATGGAAGATTGACTTTCAACTTTAGAATACATGTTGAAATAAAATTTTTGCTAGGCCAGATGTCCAAGTTATTGCTTCTTAATAGTGCACATTTACTTTCCCTGCAAGTTTTTATGTTCATTCATAAACTAGTTTCCATAAGTTTAACATTGTTGGGAGACATGATACATAGCCAATTAACACCTGTTAATGAGAGAACTTTGGATGTGCTAGCTGGCAGATTTTACTGCCTCCATACTGTACTGTAAAGGGCTGATGTTTGGAGCTGCATAACTCATCCTGCTTTAATAAGATAACTCCTCCATAATGAGGAAACCTCACCAAGCAAAATAGAGTCACGTAATAGGATAGTGAACAATCTGTCTCATTCTTGTCATAAGCTTTGAGATACTAGGTACTTTGTCAGTCACAGTTTCCCCTAAGCACCGTCATATTTAACCTCACCGTAAAGCTCAGAGCAAAATTAAATGGCACAAGAATGCAGAAAGCATTTTTTTTTCTTCAACACGCCCGCAAGCGTATATTCATACTGTATATAGACATTTTGGGTTGTGGTGACAGGTCATTTTGTCTGTAGTGCACACAGATTACAAAAGTCAACTGGACTTTGAGCCATTGTAAGTGCAGAACTGTACTGTTCTTTTCACAAGAAATCTTGTGAAGAAAATATAAAGCAAAAGCTTAATTGAAGAGTCATATTAAGAAATAATATGATACGTTAATCTGGTACGATATATTAATAATAGCAATCTGTAGACAAATGTACTGCATAAATGTCAATAATGAGTTACATTTTTCTTATACATAAAAAAATATTGTTGCTCATATTTCTTGTGGGTTTGAGTTATTTGTGTTTTACATATGTTCATTCACACACTCACATTATCTAAATATAATGATTTCCTTCTTTCTACAAAGCAAATGAAACCAATCTACACAGAATTACTGTGCCATAACTAAGTAATGGCCCCAAACATATTTCTATTTTTGCTCCTGTTTTACAACGAAATATTTCAGATCATGAAGCAACTTTTGATGAAGATAACAAATCAACACAACTTGAATTTCTTAGCAAATAAATATTTAGATTTGGTTTGGATTTTCAGTTGAAAATGATGTTCTGATTCTAAAATAACTAACCTGTGATTTTCTAATTATCAGTCCTCAGATTAGACAACTGTGAACCTTTGGACCTGAACTATCGCAGTTCAGCTTACTACAACCCAGGACTCCAAGGGGACAGCATTCAAATGACCAATATTCCAGGACGACGCTGAAATCTAAAAGGACTCCCTAGACCAACAGAAAGAAATTCAGAAAATTGTGTTTTTTGGGGGAAAGAAGAATGTGAAGTGTTTGAAAAAAACAACTGTTGTAGAGTGACGCTTGCTAATGGGAAAAAGGTATACATTTACAATAAACTGTTTCAGATAAAAATCATGCATTGTATTTGCTAGCCAAAATGAACTTTCTGCCATTTAAGTATGTTGCCAAAGGGAATCAAATGAAGGTTTTCCAATTTTCAACATTTTAAATTTGCTTTGATGAAGGATATAAAAGGTTGCGTAACTTTTTTGTGAGTATTTTTGAAGGCAAAATTTTTTAAGCTGAAGAAAAAAGATTGAGAATTTGGCTCCTGCCAGTTAAAAAAAAGGAAGAAAAAGAAACCCTGTTGTTTTCCTACTTCTTAAATACCAGCTAACACTGCTGAGACATTTGATACAAAACTCAGAAACCATGATGAACAATGAATTTTTGTTTATCATTAATCACCTGCTGTTACAGCACAACACAGGACATTACAAGCCCTATTTAAACTTCAATTTGAACTATTCGGTAACTGGCAGTCACAGGCTGAGTTTGTGAATTAACCTGACTAAATAAAATGATTGAGTTTGTTTTCTGCACTACTGAAGGAGGCGGAGGAAAGCTGGAAGTCGTTTTGTTATTCATGGAATGATTTTATTTCATAAGGGAAGTTGTGTACTTATTTTTAGCACTTTTTTAGTTCCAACATATTGCACTTTTCAAGTCTTCCAACCACTAGGTGTCTGAGCAGAAATCTGATATAGCATCAGCATGGACTTTGGAGAATTAAGTAGCATTTACCTGCTTCATAAAGCAACTATTATTAATCCTTCTTGTTCTCTTTATGCTTCAAAATGGACCAGGGGGCCTTTTAAAAGAAAAGCATCTCTTTTAATAATATATAGATGCTGTTTTTGCCCTTTCACAAATCACATTTTTTTTACTTTCATACATATCGTACATATATATATAAACAAGATTTTTGAAAATGTTCTGATTAGCTCCTTTCTCTTTCCTTTGCTGTTTTTTGAAACTTTGGTGTTTTACATCAAAATACATGTTCCATCATAACTGTCAAGAAAAATTACTCTCAAAATAAATGTTTTGGCTCCCTCTATCCTTTCACTCGTCATTACCTGATTGAAATCCGCACTCGATCAATATGTACTGTGAAAATGATTGATATGTGCCTTGGCTCAAGTTGGGAAAGTGTACTGCGATGTTAGTAGATGCAGGAGGCACGGCTGATTTGCTTCCTTCCTCGCCATAATTTCTGACATCAATCAGAGCTGTGGCTTGCTGCTGCCCCTAAAGAATCACCACAATTACTACAGAAATAATAGTGCAGATCGACAGTGGGGAATTTTGCCACCTATACTTATTAAGATGCTAATAAGTATCTTAACAAGATACTTATTAAGTAGCTTGAAAATGCATGTGCAAACAACTAGATGCATAAAAATGTTTTTATTTTGATTAATCAGATTAATTTAAACACTTAAAAAACAGGATTTTTTCAATTTCTTAAACAGAACACAAAAATGTAAAGCAATGTTAACTATGGGAGATTCAGTGAGCCATTTTGGAGAGGCTTTCAAAAATATTCATACTGCTAGAACTTTTTCAAGGTTTGCCACAAAAGTTATTTGTTTTTGCGAACTTTTGTGAAGTAAGTTGATGCATAAACCACTAACAGGGCTCTGGCTTTATGTTTTCAGTCTTTTTTACAGAAGGAACATGAATTAGAAATTTTTTTGAAACCTCAAATCATTTCCCTCCAGAATTTTACAGTATGTAGCCCAAATGTGACCAAGACCTGCCATCAAAAGTTCCTATCCTGCAACTTTTAGATGAATTCCTTCTGCAGCAGACCTGGATCAGTTGAATATTGAGTAAACTTTAACACCTACTCAAATCAATTAACGGATTTCAATCTTGTTGGAAAGCATATAAACATTTATTTGGGAGGTATAGACAGGTTAATTTACACTTCCAGCTAAGCAAAATTAATTGAAACAAAATTAAATGATTTCTATCTAGATTGAAGCCATGTCTTCAGTTTATTGGCTTCATTTGAATTCATTATTCTGGAGATAACTTGCTGAAAATTAGTTTAACCTATAAGCCAAACCTTTTGTAACACTCAAATCAGTGTCTATCTAATGAGCCTCTGAAAAACAGTTAAGTGGTCAACAGAGCATCACGCTGGAAGTCTTATTTTTAATTAAGGTCTTGTCATTGACTTCAAAGGTGGAAAGATGAAATCAAAAACTAGTTTCTCAAAATTGGTTTTTAAGACACCCATTGCTGCATATTTCATAGTTCTGCTCTCAAATTTCTATGCTCTTCATAAAGTCACCTAAAAACTGCAGTACTTACTTCCATTTTAATGTTCAGAGACTTTAGTAAGTTAGGAAGTCCTTCATTTTGTGATGTGACTTTCTGTGACAAAAGACGTGTTGGTTTAATTTATTTTCCAAGACGAGCAGCATGCTCACCAGGAAGGTCTCATATCTAAACCTCAACAAGGTTCAGTCGATGAAGCCAATTAGTACAAAGAAGCCTATGCACCATCTACCTCCATCGCTGAGAGGCCATTGGGGACGTGTGGGTACGTAAGGGATCGTGACTTACATTCAATTGGGAGAATATATCTGTTGTGCACAGCACTGTTCTCCTGACACTGCCATCCAAATGAGTCAAACATAAAAAACTTCAGACCTCCTACTCAGCATGTCGGCAACGCCTTTGAAGCCGTAGGCTTAAAGCAAGAAGCTTTTGCTGATTTGAGTTTCTCGTGGATTCTGATGTCACTCGGTATGACAGCTTTCACAGAAAGCAGCATTAATCTTCTACACTGAAGCAGATATGATTCATCTATTGTTTCATAAAAAACATGTCAAAGCTGATGCAAAATATGATCAGACAGATTCTTCTGTCGGCCATTTTATCTCCTGTTCCTTTCACCCCTTTAATTAGACTCAGCCAACAGAGTTTTAATGTCGTAAGGGGAAGAGTACATTTCAGTCTGCAGGGGGAAATTTATGTTACTGGTGACAAAAGCAGCAGCTGCTGCTTTCCTATCCCTTATTTAATATAATAAAAATAAAAATATTTGATGAGTTTAGACAGGAGGGGAAAAAAGACTTTCTTAGTGCCGTGAGATGTAAATGTTTTCATTAGAATCCACAAAAAAAAAAACAAAACATGGATTTTGTTTGATTTGCTGCTTGTTTTGTGAGAAATATGCCAAAATGTTGTGTGGCTGAGTTTTGTGGCTATATTGAAGAGCGTAAATATGCACAAATCAATCAATGTATGTAATTTCTCCTCACGCCAAAGCAGCATCCCTCTGGTTTAAGTGTCAATTTCAGTTGCAGCTCTTTGAACTGCCACAAATCCATGTTATTCAGATACGAGACGGTGTAAACAATTCACCAAGTTATTCTCAGACAAAACACTTAGGAGGAAGAGAAAAAGGTTAGACTTTAACAGCAAAAACAGCACTGGCTAATAGCTATGTTGTCCTGTAAATTAAGCTTAAGATCACTTCGTTCAGTGTTATTGTTACAAGTTCCGAGTGTCAGGACTGCAATAACTGTGATGTTGCACAATCTGAAGGATAATAAAATGAAAGTAAGCAATGACGACTGAAGCGTTGGAGTTAGCATCCAGATTGCCTTTCTCTTTATTTGTTAAACAAACCTTTTATGGTGTACAATAATATATTGTTTTACATTACCATGGTCTAATAAACCTTTTCTCACAGGTAGTGATTAACTTCACACATTACTCTTTTCACATTTCTATCCTTCACTTAGATGAAGACAATCACAATATGTGTATCAAACAGGATAAATCAACTCTTTTCAAGCTTTTCTGCATTTAGTTCTTTGTTAACTGGCATAAGCATTAAAATTTTAACTGAATACTGATCAAAAATAGAAGAACAAGACTTACAAAACAAATATACAGAAATTAACTTAGCATTGTTTCAAATTTAACCTCAATTCTCAGACTTCATGAACAAAGAATAGTTTCTTTACCTTTAACTTTTGCTGGACTCACTTTACTGTTATGCTCTGAGCTACTTTAAGAGTCAACAAGTAACTTGAGCAGAATATTATTCAAACAAAAGCAAAATAAAAAGTCCTACAACCCGGAGTTAGTAAGATACCACAGCCTTTTAATCACCTTCCTTTGCGGGACTTCCCCAGCATACTGCCAACTTTACCCTCGCCTGATAAAACTGGCAACTCCTGGCAAAATGGTGCAAAGAAACAGTAACACAGTGCTATACATTGGTCAACTGATAAGTAAACATCTTATAGAACAATATTGGTATGTTTTCACCGTGTACTGACCTGAAAGACAATAAAATAGAAATCAGCATTGACAACCAAAGCGTTGCATCCAGATTGCGTTTGAGGCAAACTGGAACTCCGCCCCAAAAATCAATCCGGAAGCAACGACCCCCAAACAAAGGTTCCGCTTCGCCACTACTACTCCTATTCCAACCTCAGGAAAGCACTATAGATGCAGGCTGATTAATATATAATGCAATCAATATATAATTTGTTCATTTTTGGATAAAGTAGAATAAATTTTACATAAAAATATTTCAAAATTATAAAATAACCTAAATAAAGTGGTGGCATTTTTAGGTGCACCACATTATGATAAATGAAGAAGGACAACAATCATTCACAGCTCAATTCCTTTTTGATTTGTAGTCACAATAGACAGAGGTTGTGGGCATGTTGTAAATACCATTGCTCCAGAAGACCTCATGCTGTTTAGTAAGCTCAATCTTCTCCAATATTGTGGCTTCTTCATGCACTGCAACTCCCCCTCATGTGTCCAGACTCCAGACAACTGTATAAACATTCTTTGAAGCACTTTGCAATATTCTGGCTATTCTTCTCCGTCTTGCTATCTTTTATGGCAGAAACCCATTATAATGCCGTGTTTGCTGCTGGACTGAAGTCCTCCCACTATGCTGTTCTCAATCCATAGTTGGAAATTGTCTTTTTCCTTGTTATATTTTCATTCAGTATCTTTCAAAACCAGTGCATCAACTGTTTAACTAAATCCAGCAAATTTATTCTTAAGTCACTGAACATTTATACTCTAATCAAGTTCCATAAACTGTTGATCATAAAGAAAAGACTCTTTGTCATTGGCTGACCGGCTGTGAAGGTAGCACAGAGAAAAAAAAAATACGGAGAATCAGATGTAGTACGCAGAAGTGTGCCTGCTTTAGATATTCTAGGAAGAATGAAGAGTCCCTTTACACGTCTGAATGTTTTTGAGGAACAAATTACCTCTGGGGATACCATTACAACTTCCCAAGACATGAGTCTGAAGACAACAAAGTTGTCCTGCTGTGTAGTTCTTTGTCCTTCATAATACTCGGCGGAATCCTTCACGACTGCAAAGAAAAATTGTATCCTTAAGGGACTTTGTGTCTCATTTTCACACCTGTGAGTCAGAGGAGGTTGATTATAAATGGGTTGGAAGATGAAATACAGTGTGTGCAGCAGGTATGATTTATGGCACAGCAGCCATAACTACATTTGGGGCTGCAAAACATGGTGGAAGGATGCCATAAACACAAAAACCAAATGTAGATTGGTTTCCATTGCAAAGTCCTCACTTTCTACTTGGATACTGTACTTCATCTAAACGTTTTCATTTCACGAACAGAAACTTCACACTTGTGGAAGTATTAAAGGAAATTTATATTTCCTGAAACAGTTTTTTCACAAGGTTATTACATCTTGTTTATTTCAGCTTTTCTGTAATTACACATTTAGGTTTACAATTAGTTTTTCCACCAATAAGCTTGTTCCTGATTAGACATTACAAAATCATCCCTCAACAGATAATAACACAACAGAAAAGGACCATCAGTTTAAAAAAAAAATCATATTTGTATGTACATTTTATTAAAAATGACCATTCTCACCAATAAAAAAAGAATATTTAATGGCATTGCAGCAATGACTCCTTTTTATAATTGCTGACCAGCTTTTTGCATAATTTCAACACTGAGACACAGAACAAAAAATGATTCACACCAACAACTCATTTTTATTCATGGGTAATTTACCTGAGTGGATTTGGAATGTGTGAGGAAGCCTGGAAGCTTAGAAGAAATCAAAACATGTCCAAGGAGAACATGTGAGCAGCTGAGCTGCCTTGCAGTTCCAGAAATATATTTTGTTCTTTCTTTCCATCACAACACACTTGGCAGGTTCAATATGGACAAACTATTAGAACTTCATACTTCTGAGTTTTTCTCCCCATTTTTGTCTTTTTATTTAACACTTTCAACAAACAAATTTGTTTGGACATCTGTCAAAGATTTAAAAAAAAATCAAATAAGTAAACGTTTTTTTTTTTTTTTTATATATAGTAGCACAACCTCACACCAACAGTTGCATTCCATAAGCAGGAAGAAACATATTAAGAAATGTCTTTTCTTTTACAAAATCATTATTGGTGCCTCTGAAGATTCCCTAAAAATAGATGTAACTTAAGCTTTACCAAAACTTCACCTTATGCCATGAAAATTCTATTTGTAATCTAGAACTTTTTGCTTACCTGAGGCATAACTATCACATGACAGAGAAACCAGTTTTTTAGCCACTGGGCCGGATGAGCGCCTATGGTTATCTTGCCATCTGACACAGGGGGGAGGAAGGGAAGGGAGGTAAAGCATTTTCAAGGCTCACTGTTTCAGAACTGCAGCAAAGATCAACATGCTGGGCTCACAAAGTCTCCATGACAACAAGATTTAGACACTACCTGCCAGTCAGTTGTTTAGTAGTTGTGCCTGAAAAAAAAAAAGCCTTTTCTGTCCTATCATCATGATTGTAAACTGAAGTTTGTAAAACTGCACTGGGACTAGAATAGTGTAATTGGTCAAGACTGATCCTAAATTCATCACAATTGGTCGACAAGACACAAAATCAGCCAGTTCTGATATCAAAATCCTAAAACTTCTGGGTTGGGCCAAAAATTAAAGGGAGGACCCAGAACTATAAGTTTCTCGAATCTTAAACTTTTCAGTCACCTGACATCAATCGAGGTTGTAACAACACAGAATTAAAACACAATATTTTATTATAATTACCAAAATCTATGCAAAATTAAGAAAGTGAAATAACGTGTCACTGTAACAATTTATTATATTTCATAATTGAAGAGCTGAAAAGCAATTTCAACCTTAGTGAACAGTAAAGATTAATCTTCTCTAACCTTATCTATTCATTCTGTGGGACATTAACAATGTACATTTGTGCCATTATGTTACTTATAGAAAGAAATCTGTCCTCGTTATTCAGACACAGCATGCTATGTGGTACAAAGCACAGGCTATCTGATTTCTGATTTTCCAGCTGCATTTGGTAAGTTGGATGACTAAGAACAACCGACATATGGAGGCTGGTGGTTCAGCCTGCATTGCCAAGATTGGAGCATGAATCCAAAGAGACAAATACTTCTGAAATAAAGAACAAATTGCGTTTCAGTTTGACAAAAACATTCAAACAACTGAAAACTCACTGCTGTCTGCGCATTCGCTGACGTCTTAAAATGATTCTCAAGATGGACAAAAATCACAATGGGGATTAAAAATCAGACAAAATCTTATGTTTTTTCAGTTTTGTGTTGGTCTGAGAAGAATGACTAATGAGTTCAAAGTAATTTCTGAGTTTTGGTTTGCTGCCACACTTTTATAGAATTATTTATAATGTCACATTTTTGTCAGATTTCCAAGAAACTCTTTTTTAGCCTTACAGCTTGTATGACACATTGTAAAATTGCAGATATTCTGGTTTAAATTGATGGAATAGAATGTAAAGCAATGTTAAGTTTGAATATACTTATTTTATTATGAGGCTTATCTGTGTGGACTTTACCTACCTATTTACCTCCATATTTTTGCAGGGTTATACATGGTTGGTGGTTGGCAAGAGCAAGACACTTTCACCATTTTGTCTGCTAGTTGTATAGAAAGCATTACACCTGCCATTAGTGTGTGAATGTATATAGGAATGGGGTATTGACGAATCGATTTGTAATGTGCTTTGGAGTCCTCAAACTTTGTAAGACGTTGGACTTCATAAAGCGCTATACAGATGGAGGCAAGTTACCGTTTACCATGTAGATAGAACCAAAACGGATTAAACTTGGCTTAGAATAAAAAGAACACTTAGGCAGCCATTTGTTTACACTGCTGTCAATGTAACAATGAATATTAAAACAAGTGCTGAATGTGGAAATGTCAGCTCTGTCTAGAAAATCCTAGATGCTTAAGTCGTAGGTAATTGACTTCTTCGCCTCTTGAAGATGGTATCCAAAAGGCTTCTTCACTTCTAAGCATGGCTGAAAGTAAATGTCTCATAACATCAGAATAGATGTTAATAGAGCCATTGAAGTCAATCATGGAGTAATTATGACACTCATGAACTCAAGACTAATTTATATCTCAAGAATAAGGGTCACAAGTTTGAAGTTGATCAGACAAAGAAAATATTGAGCAGCCACTGTACATAAAATGACTTGAAGCAACATGAAAATGCATGAACAAGCTTTTGAATGCTAACATATTCTATTTGAGACCGAAAGCTTAGCTTCTTGTCATGTTCCTTAAAAATTCTCCAAAACTGAGAGCACTCTGGGCACTGTGAATATCAGATGATTGCTTCCCATAGTGACCTCAAAAATCCGGCTTAATAAAAGAAAAAAATTGTACAGCCTACATCTTTAACATTCTTCCCCTGTCAGTGTCTTGCTACACAGGTCGGGTGTTCTCAGCTGCTTATACATTACCCATGTGTCTGACAGGGTATTGTCTGTCAGTGATCTTTCCATGCTCGTCACTGTTGCTGTTGGGTCACTGGGGTGGATCTGAAAGGTCAGCCTCCTCCTTTTTCAGAGTCTGCTTTGGGATAGATAAACAAGTATGAAAGGTTTCCAAATAGACATCCGGCGGGAAGCAAGATTTGCATGGACAAGTAATGAATACTGAGGAACGGCATATAAAATAGGCCGGGTTTTTGTTTTAGATATGCAAAGTAAAACACCTGTAAACCTGTGGAGCATTGCAGTAATATTCAAAGCATGATACACTCTAGAATAATATACAGTATGCCCTCAAGGCACAGCTGCCAGGTGCAGAAGAAAGTGTTTGACTTTCAGTTACCCTTTACCAAGCCTCACAAAGCAATAGACTTGGATCGTGCAAATACAGGAACAGCTAGTGTTTAAAGTATACTTCTGATAAATTCTGTTCAACACAATACTGAAAGAGATGAGCTTCAAATACATAGTGAAAGCATTTTCACATCACAAACTAGGGATAAGCAGTGTAAATTAAGTTTAATTTATTTTGAAAAATCAATTGAGTTATAATTGATTAATTCATACAATTGTTTTGAGGAGAAGGATAAAAAAAAAATTCAAAGACAAACAATTGTTCTACTTGCAGAATTAAATTTCAGAAAGCCTCCCATAAATAGAACCAAAGGATGCATTTATCTGTTTAGATGACATGATACCTTCAGGGCTGGTAGTTTTCAAACAGGCTTATAGTCAGCCATGTATCATCAATGTCTGTGAACTTTGAGTGAACTCAAAAGAGAAGGATGATTCAGGAAAATGAGGCATGCCCTCATGGTCAGCAGTCACTGCCAGGTGCAGAAGGCAGACTGGGTAATTTAGTGCTCACAAGCCATCTACTTTACCATCTCTCTGTGGTTGTGAAGAATGTACCTGCGTAATGAAGTGTACTGTTTTGAGGGGTGACTGGTTTGCAAGCCAAGGTTTTCCTTCAAGGGTTTTCATTGAGTGCCAACCAATGAGATAGAACAAGCCTTGATTCATTTTAGGAAGGTGTGGGAATTTTTTTTTTTATTATATGAATTAAATACACAAAGCCAGTATTTCAGATAACCTGGGAGCGCTTAGATTTGTTTCTGCCAGAACAACTCAGCTCTACGTTATCCATTAGCAGAGAAAGTGGAATGGTGCCAGGGCCACAGCTCCCTCTTGTGGCAGTCAGTGAATTTAGCAACTTAACACAGTAAAAATATGAAAGCAGGTATTAGTGCTGCAGCACAGCTAGCAGTTACAAGAATTTAGAAAGGGACACATTTGAACTTTTGTTGGCACTGAATGACTGTGTGGCATTGTCATCTTGATACCCAAGGCACAAGCATTAAAGGGATAATGTATTTGTTATTGACGGTATTCCAGTCATATCGTTATAAATGGAAGGACAGAAGTTCCTCTGGCAATGACTCATGTTTTCAGTATCTGGCATGGTTGAGATTTTACAGGGGTGCATTAACTCCACCATCTATTCATTGCCTTGCTGCTGAAAATGTGCTACATAAAAAAAATTACATTACATTACCTATTAAGTCTTAATGTAATTTTTGCAAAGCTATATCTATATCTAATATATAATGAATTTTTAAGCTCATGAGAGAAAAACATTCAAACATATTTCCTTAAACTGAAACAAAGCAATTTGTCTTCATCCTTATGGAAGGAGTAGAATGAGGAAAAAAGAATGGTCCAGAATGTTGTAAATAAATGCTTCAAATAGACAAAGTAAAGTATGATTGTTATATCACAAAGAATGACACAAAAACTTAGGGTAGTTCTTAAATTCTTTAAGTGACATGTGTCAACCCAGGACTTCTGCTGCTCTTGTTTTTTGAGAGATTGTATGATTTTCACAATCAGACCATCAAATGCAAATGTAGCATCAGATCTTTGGGTTATAAATTCCCAATTTTGATATTTATAACAGTTAACACATTGTCTCAAGGCAGTTGAAAAAAGTTAATTCAATCTAATCACACACAAATTCCAAGTCAGTTACACATAATCCTATTTGATTCTAGCTATCAAACAGTGCAGTTAAGTTCAGTTTATTACTCAAATTGATAAAAATGTGTTCCATCTAAGGAAACCCACCAGATTGAATTAAGTCACTGACTTAATTTACTCTTCCAGGATGAGCATATAACAACAGTAAATGGTTAATGGCCTGTACTTGATAAAGCGCTTTACACCACATTCAGTCATTTACCCATCCACGCACACGTTGTTGGTGGCAATCTACTGGATAGTAGCCATAGCTCCACAAGGGAGGCACCCATGTAGAGGAGGACAGAGCAGGAACTGATCTGGCAACCCACCAAAACTCTTACCATAGTCGCCACCATCATCCCAGTGGACTGTTGCTTGAATTATGTTGTTGACTATGCAGCGATCCCTCCTACTGAGATGCACTGGTGATTTGAAATGCACACAAAAGATACAGAAGCACGGCTTAAGGGGTACTTTCTACATTGAGGAAGAGTAAAAGTTATTTTAGAAGCTTCATCTATCGGAGAAAAAACGATAAGTAAATAAACTCTGAGCCATTGTTCAAGTCTATACTATGGTGAAAAGTTAATGGCAGTAGTAGTTCCTTTGAGCTTCATCAAGGGGACAATAACAAAAGTTAAAGAAGCCTTGTAATCTGCCTCCCAGATATGGAAAAACAACTGCTATGAAAGTGAAAACTTTGACTCCAACCAACTCTAGGTTAAAATGTTAAGTGGTACGTTTGTTTTCACAGTAAGACATTAAAATAGGGTTGCTTATAAGTACTCAATCTTCTGAGGAGATATTGAGACAAGATATTTTTCCCTTTTTGTGTGAGAAAACTAATTCACTAATCATTGAATTAGTTTTTTTCTGCTTTCATCAATGATTGAATCACATTTGTGGACACTAATACATTTACTACTGGCTGCTTTGAGGTTACACATACGACATCTGTGTAAAGGGGATGGGCTTATTTGACTGAATCACAACCGGAAGAAGATTTAACCAGTGAAATCTTTGTAAGGCAGCTGGGAGCCTTTCAGGTTTGTCTTCATTAATGACTTAACATTAATACAGTCTAAGATTAGGACTGTGAATAGCATCAAAAAAAAGTAATTGGATGCTTGGTGACTATTTTACAGTGGCAGACCAATAAAAATAACTAGTAACTAGATACTTATAAAACCAGGATGAGGGAAACATTCTCAAGGATATTTAGTTAATTTTAATTTTCACCGTTGATTTCAGATAATTCAAGTGATTGACTAAGAAACGTACATGTGTTGCATTTATTTATTTTCCTTAAAAACTGAACATCAAATAATTTTCATATATACCTTTAAAAAGTTATATTTTTAACCACGTAATTTCACTTGTAGCTTATTTTTAGCTCTTTCTTTTGAGACTTTTGTCCAGATCTTTACTTATATTTTCCCAGAAGTAGACTCAGATCAATTATTTACACACTAATTTTCCACCCAGCAATATGGAATAGAAAAAAAAACATGTGCTGCACATACTGCAGTATTTTGTAGACAGATTTTTGCACTATCACCAAAGGTCAAATATTTAGACCACTATTGCTTGGATTTTTCATTATAAAACCCTTAGTTTTACTACCAACCAGTAAATTGTGAGAAGCCATAAGACAGTTTACAGAAGATTATGGAAGGCAGAACTGTAAGAGCAAATTTCTGCAGTGCTTTCTGCGCTGACACCTAAAATTAAACAAAGGATTTATGCTCTGTGGCCACATTACATGTTATGGCTCTAATAATTGGGTAATGACCTTTGAGCCTGTGGTGTGATCAAAACAGACCAAAAATGTTAAAAATGTGGAATGCAGCATGTTTCAAGGAAAATTCAGTAATTAAAGTGGATCCAGGTAAATGAAAGTAACCTGAATTTAACTGATGTTGTGACCGGGAGGACGATGGTTCAAAGTCTAAATAAAATGCATCTAAACTTTGACAACAGCAATAAATATGTCATAGTATAAGGATTAAAATGTTCAGAAAAAGCAAATCTTCACAACAATACAACAATATTTAAATCTATAAGTTAGTGGCGGGTACTTCAGCAACTCCCCCTTTTTTAGGATGCTACACTTCAAATAATTTGACACATACTTGGATTGCCTCCAAGGACGTGCCACCGAGGGCAAACAGCCATATTACCAAAATAAAAACAAATCAGAAAATGCCAATTTATAATTTAAATAAAGACAAAACAAATGTTTTTGTGCTGATGTACAGTTATGTTTCTTGGAATCTTAATATTTTAATAACCAACACATTTGGTAATAGCTGCAAAAATTCCCTGTATCTTTGCCTGTGCCTCTCTGGTCTAAGAGCGACTGCTCCTGTGTTCCGCTGCTGATCTGCTGCCGAGTCGGGTGCATGGCTGCTCTGTGGGGGTGCCTGGTGTCTGTCTGCCTGGTGCTTCTGGGGCCTCGAGGAGCCTGCCCCTTCCTGCTGAAAGTCAACGAGCAATTAGGACACCCATCTCCAGATATCCAATTTTGCAGAGCAAAGCTGCCCTGGCACATGCAGGCAACCAGCTTCTCCATATGGCACACCTGAAATGCAAGGTGATACTTGGAGAGAAAAAAAAAACATCTCTGCAGAGCTGCATTGTCAAAGCCTTCCACCAAAACCAGGTGGGTGAGGTGGAAAAAATATTTTTCCTTTCCAATAAAAAAGGCCACTGACAGTGAGCAAGATTAGCAGACAGGCAGGAGGTAGTGACTTTGTAGAAAGAAAACTTACTATGCTTTGCTTTAAATGTACATTCTATTACCTAGTGACTAAAAAAGTTTAGGGATTTTGATCTTTTACTGTTTAAGAAAACTAATTTAAAGGTTCATCATGGCAGGCTTACTGTAACTAGTACTCATGCTTCTTACACAGTGTGATTCATAGATACAAAACCTACATTTGCCCCCTGTCTGCTGGAAAGGAAATAAATAAAACTGTTAGGAGAAAAAAAACAAACAACTACTGCTGAACCCCATTAGAAGTTTGGACAGCTATAGTTTCATTGGTGTTAAAATATTTCTCATTAACTGAAGAAGAAAAGAGGCTATCAGATCTTTATTAAATTATTAAATGAAATGGGAGACTGGGCCAGGAGATGGAATCTAAGGAATGGTTTATTGGTAATCTCTGGCTGCGCCCAGAGGAGACTGAAGAAATAAATATAAAATAAAATGATAATTAGATGAAATTCATCTTCCTGTGAAAAACATGAAATTTGATGAACAACCCCAGCAGAAAAAGTCAAATTCTTTAGTGAGACTGTTTTGTTTGGTCTTGATCCTTTTTAGATGGTAAAAAAAGAAAAAGAAAACCTTTCCTCCACAAATGTTGTATCTTGTAGAAAAAGGCATCAAAATAATCCTTAAGATATCCCCAACCAAATATTTTACTCTTCCAAATGAATCAATGCGAGTTCAATTGTGAAGTTGCAGCTGTCAACTGTGTTGACGTACTGCTGGCTCAGAGCTTGCTCACTTTTCTTCTTCTATGTCTAATCCCTCTGACATCATTTGCAATTTTGGCAGACAAACAACTAGTGGCATCCAGAATTAAACAACAGATGGTTTGTGCCACTCAAAGTACCTCTTCAACAGTAAAATGTTATTTCTCAGCTCTCATGCTCTCTTCTTCTCCCTTTGGAGCACGGATGCAGATGCACATAAATACAAACGTACAATCAAGTGCACACACAGAAAAACAGGCTGACAAGAAGAGATCTGAGAAATGAGAACTGCAAGGCAGGCAAAAAATTTGCCTCCGGTCTTCTTCATCTTCTGTCCTCTCTGGAGAAGCACGGCTGTATTTGGAATTTCTCATCTGAGCTAATGAAAAATTTATACTTTTAAATATTTTAAAAAAGTTCTTCCTTCTTCAAACTTATCATCAAAATTGTTCATATTAGCAATATTTTTGATCTTGTAAAATTATGTTTTATTCATTGAAATACCATATAACAACACCCTAATTCCTTCTGCGACGAGTAAGATTTCATGAATATAATTACATTTAGAGGAAGAAAAATTACCTGCATTTACAGTCAAGCACTAAAGCCACTCAACAGCTTATAAGCGAAAAAAGATTTGCCTCTGCAAATTTGTCCTGATCAAACGTGATGCATAGAAGGTGTATACCTCAGCATCTTGTTCAACTGCTCAATGAAAAATGTGCTGGGGTGTCGTACAGAGTGTGCTCACTTGGGGAAATATAAAGCAAAAGTAATCAATTATCACACCTCCCACCACATTCCCGTTGCAGAGGGCCCTTGATTATTTAAGGGAATTAGGTATCGATCAGCTAAGTGAGTCAGTGGGACAGCCACGAGCGGGCCAAGCAGCAACAATGCAATTGACTGCATTCCTCCACAGCTCTTCAGTCTGCTGAAACACTTGGCACCTGAGTTAAAATGACTGACGGGAAGTGGTGAAATTAACCGACACTAATTATGTATGGAAGGCAGGGTTGCTTAAATCAAGGTCAACAAATGTCGAGGAGGCATAGTAATCTCTAACCATATGCCAGACTGCAGCAGTGAAGTGCACCCTGAGCATGAGTGTCTGCAAGCTCGCAGTTCATTATCACCATTATCATCTGAGATGTCTGCATTCTCGCCAGGGCATTCAGACACAGGGTGTAGTCATTAAAAATACAATGGGCTTTCTACATCTTCTAAATACAGATTTCCTGAACAAATCAACATCAGTGCAACCTTTAATGCACAACACCTGTTGTTCTTTAAAGAGCTCATAATGTGGCTCTCCAAGAGAGCGGCAGTGCAAAATTTATGGATGGTCACTTACTGTGCACTTTTGAAAGGCAGAAAAGAATGTGAATTGAAATCACTTTGAGGAGACTTTAGTGATCAGACATACACAATGTAGTGAAATAAGGCTGCATAACACTATATTAATGTTTATGAATACTTTTTATCCAGAGAGGCATATCAGTTACATAAAGAAGAGGGAGAAGATTTCTATACATTCCCCAGGATTTCAAATTCATTTATAGTTTACTTAAAGATTAACACACCAATTTAACTTCTATATGGGTTAGATTAAAGACAATTGTGAATGTCTAAAATCAAGAATTTATTCATATTCAACCATTATCTACTCACTACTTCTTTAAAGGGAACAAATTATATGCAGTATTAAGGAAGGCCTAGTGACCAAAAGACAAATACCCCAAATTAACTCATTAAAAATAAAGAATTGCCAGGAGCAATAAAAATATTTTATTGAGCATTTTAATGCTCAACTATAATCCTAAAGGGGAATGTGGAAGTAAGATGTGATCCTGCTCTCAGAAACACCAGATGTACACAAGAAGGAATCCACAAATTGCCTTTAGGTCCAAATTGCATTGCTTCAAATCACAAGGAAACGGATTTCATCTCTGGGGATCTGCAGGTCCAGCAACCTGTCTCCTACTGTGACTGTCACAACAGCTATCTGATTGCAAAGATTATTAGATCTATGAATGATCCCATCTTTGGATCACGACGGACTGGTAAAGTAAACCACTTAAAGCAACTGGCATGGTCAAGCTTCGATGGAAACTTTCAGTCTCTGTAGAAAAAATAAATCTTACACAATCTTCGTACTAACCTTTCACAAAAACATTGTACCATGCTAATAATTAAGACATTTAACAAAGCTGAATTGGGAGAGCCTTAATCTTATTGCTTGATTTTTTCAATTTACAGCATCTTGTAATCGCAAACATGCAATCAGTTTATTTACCAAATAATTCCCATTTAAAGTTTGACATAATCAATGTTTAAAAATACAGTTAATTATGTATTCTCTCAAAGTTTGAAAAATTTAAAAATTAAATGCCATCCATCCTTTTGAAACACTTTATCTGTTCCATTTAAGATACTTTAAAATACACTTTTAAGCATTTAGAAAAACTGAAGAATAAAAACTAAGCAAGGTCATTCACTCCAGATGTCCTGAAATCCCATGCAACTGCTTGAATAAATAAAAATGTATATTGACTAAATCTGGTTCTACAAGGTCACTTGGAGTTATCTGCAAAAAGCACCAAACAACCTTCCCAGTTATTTAGATTAAAGTTCACATTTGAGGTGTGTGCTTTACACAGATAATATCAAGCATGTCTGTGTATACAAAATAAACCACATCAACATGTTCTTCACTAACTGACAATTTGGTAAAAAAGAAAAAAAAAAGATTCTTATTTCTGCATTAATTCACATTTGTTCATACAACATTCATTTGTTAAATTTAAAAAAAAATATCAAACCAAATAAAACAATTTACCCATAAGATTATTTCATTTGATATATAGATTTCAATCAGAATGGAGACAGGAAATTAATTTGTGCATTCTTCTATAAAGACAGACATGCTGGAGGCTGAAGGTAATGTAGTGACTAATTATCTTGTCATTGATATAACAAAATGTTCCGTGACAGTCTTAGGAAGAAATTTACAAAGCAGTGCAATCCTTGTAAATTTTTGCAAGCACTATACACTGATTTGCTTCTGTAAATGTAATTTTTGCATTAAATGGCAAGTGTGTTTAACTCAGGCAAAAAAAAGGAGGTGGAAAAGTGAGCAGAATGAACTAAGTGATGCTGCAGACTATAAAATAAACATAGAATATTGCAATATAAAACAAGTTAGAAGGTAAAGTTACAAAAAGAAAATATTCTTTGCTAAAATGAAATCACATCAACATAATGTGATTGCTTATTAATTGTGTGGTACATTTGTCTTCTTCTTTTTGTGTAAACTTCTGCTTTCAATTGTAAATATACACAACAATGGGTGGTCTTTCCCCTAAATACATATGTATTACATACTTTGTATGTGTATAAATTGTGTTACTCAATTTGGTAGGTGGCATTTCTTGATTTGCCACAGTATCTAGTTTCAGGGTTAGAAAGATAGCTTTTAAAAATAGCCTTTTAAATTTGTTCATAAGCTTTGAAAAGAAACAAGAAATAAAATCCTCACCAGTCTTATGCTCGGGGCTTTGACCTTCTCTGTTTCTCAAAGGTCTGCATTAATATGATAATTTGCAGGCTCTTGGACAACACGAATGCATTAAGTCATTCATTTTAAATTTCTGTACAAGTACACATGCAGATTCATGAAAATTTTGTGAACAAACCCATTGAAGTGGAAAATGTCTTAAAATTAAGAGAAGTTCAACTAAAATTTCACTTGGCAGGTTGGTGATTTAACTTTCAGAGGCACGTTTTGAAGAGAAGGACAATCTATTGTAAGAGATAGACATGAAAAAATAGGCCAAAAGTATATAATTTATCTGAGATATTCTGTGATCCCTTCGCTGCTACTGTCTTGCAAAAGTGTTTGAGACTGGCTGCAGATGACCATCATTTATCATTTTAAAGCTGCAAGCTGGTGTTTTGTAGAGGAAATCCCTGTTGTATGGACGGCACTCTGAGCTGACTGCAAAGCAGCCACTGCAGCAGAACCTGACTCAATGAGACAAGCTTGATGACTCCTTGTGCAGCCAAGTTTCACAAGACCAGGGACAGATATATTAGATTCTTGATTGTTTTATTTTGAAAGTCTCACTGCCGTGTCAACTCCATAGAGCTTTAATTTGTAACAATGCCAATCGAGGATGCAATTTGATGTCTGCTGCAGGTGGCCATCAACCACTAAAACGGTTTTCTTTGTAATCATTTGCCCTGCTAGACTGGAAGTAAACACTCACTTTGAGATGCTCTTGTGGTTTCAGGTAACACGTAGTTAACAATGTTCACACTGTGCCTGTTATTGATAATTTACGTCCCTCATTATTGGCCACTTTCAGTGCCATTAAGAGATGCTTCTGAGTCATTGGGTTGCACTTCTCCTGTGGTGCGTATAATACTGTAGCTGAGGTGAAGAGCTGATTAAAATCTGACACAGACCACTGCACTGATGACACTTATTTGGGGCCTGCAATAAAGATGCTGATATTACTTTTTGAGTTTCTCTTGACTGACCTTGTTTGCTGCTCTGCTACTTTCCTTCTAAGTCCAACTAAATATATTCATATGCCTGTTAAAAAAAAATAAAAAATGTCTTTGATGGACTTCAAAGTGGGAAATAAAGAGGCTGAATGCTTCTTTGGAGCAAAATAGTCTTAGGACAGGTATATCTGGAGAAACAGGCTCCCACCAGAGGGATATTTCTTGAGACAGTGTGTGATTACAATGCAAGTCATTACTGCTTATGGCAAATTAATTGCATGCCTCTCTGCAGAGCTAAATTAAAATGTGGCAACTCGTGATACTCTGAGACTGATGAACAAGGTAATGTTTGATAGTTCGATGTGCAAAAACCTGGAGACTTGCAAAAAAGCTACAGGATTTTTTGGGTTGTTGCAGAAAAGTTTTACTACAGCTATATTTATGGCTGCCCATCAACCACAACAACCCTCAAGTTTTTTTCACTGATACAGCAATTTTTTCACAATTTATTTCTGTTTTATATCCATTTCAAAACCTTTAGAGCAATAAATTGGCAGCGATGCAATCAATTATTCATTATTGCTGTACACTTTCATTAGTATTGGGATGGCTGTGGCTCAGAAGATATAGTTTTTATCTATAAGTCATGAGATTACTTTTTCAATAGACTGTTCCAAAAGTCCACATGAATTAACAGAAACTGATCATAAAATTGAGATGTATTTCTAAATAAATAATATAGCAGGGAAAAAAAGTATGTTTTTAGGAAAAACATAAACACACATGGGTCTTCTGTAGAAAATAGGTGACATCTAAAGGCAATTAGTTGGGCATAATTCAAGGATGCTGAATACAAATGCATGACTCACTTTTAACACATTTCTAAAAAAATACATGTTTTTTAAACTTCAAAATTACATTTTTTTTTGTGTTTTTATATCATTTAAATCCCAAAAATTACAATATATTGATGTTTGGGGTTTGTAACATGACAGGAAAGTTCAACAAGTGTGAAAATTAAAATATTTTGAGAACCTTTATGCAATATCTTTTCAAGGTCTTTTCCTTTTGTTCTGGAATTGATTAATCACTTTTTCACCTAAACATATTCATCTTCAAGATGCAGATGCACCAATTGGAAAGTTGCAGTAAAAATTTGTTTTCCAACAAGTTTTTTGGTAAACTTGTTGGAAAACAAGTTTAATAATGTTTAATAGTAAATAGTTATGCCATTCTGTTATGGGAATTATATGGAATTATTCCATGACAAAAAAAGTAAAAACTGCTAAAAGCTGCATTTGTTGTTATATCTATAGTGGAAACCATTAGTTCTTTACAATTTTTAACCATTGAGTCACTGTGCAATTTCCAAAGACATTCTGTAGCCACTGGAAGCAAAACTGAAATACAAATGTTCTAGAACTACTATGTAATTATTTGTATAGGAAACAAACAAAAACACTAGCAAATATCCTGACAAACTTGCCCCCTCAAGAACATTTCAAAATGATTCCCTAAAATTTGCATAGGAAATTACTAGAAAACTTGTTTATGAGAGTTCAGCATGTGCTGAAAATAAATTATATACCAAACCAACTTTGGAGCTTGTTAGGATTCCAAAACTGTCTAGTTTTGCTCTTTGCTTCCAGTGTTTCCATGTTTCAGTAAATTGCTACACGTATTTTCTGTCTTCATGGTTCCACACAGAAAATGAGGGTGACTCAAGAATTTGCACAGTAATGAAAATCAGTTTTCAGGTCACTGTGTGCAGCCACTGGTACTCTGTCAAAGCACAACCGACTCTTACTAAATTGTGCGTACTGCATCACAAACCCATGATTTTTTTTCCCCCTCTAGTTTTAAACAGGTCATCAGAATATCAGCAGAGCGGATGTGCTGTAAGTCAGCTGCACTCTCAGTTAAGAAAGATCAAGGCAATAAAGGATTGTGTTCTAATTCTATAGGGCTTGTAAAAAAAAACCCTGTCTGCTTCAATTGTAAAGAAAACCCCTCAACTACAAAGTAATGCTTTGTAATTTGTTGCATATGTTTTGCATGTGCTATCTGCTTTATTTATGCACAAAGCAAATACAGATGGATAGAAGTACCAACAGTCCAACCACATTCAGGAGATGAGAACAATTTGCACCCGCTTTTGCATCAGTGTACATCTATCCTCCCCTCAACCACAAACTCAGTGGATACAGTTTACAAAAAAACACAGCCAAAGCACAGACAAAAAACTGTGTATATTTATTATACATAGTTTATAATGAATATGTATTCTCACACACTCAAACCCATGAAATAATAGTTACAGAATCATAAAAGAGAATAATAAATGTAAAAGGAGACTTCATGGCCTTAAACGTGAGTTTTAGTGTGTTGTAAAGCTGCAGAAAGCAGCAGATTGTTTTTCCTTTTTTATCTTCTGTGCTACAGCTACAATTAGCTTTTAACAGATAATATTTTTTTAGCAATCTGTGTGACACACACATTTCTGATCTATGAAAATGTTAAACTGGTTGCTTTGGCTGTATTTTTTATTTTTGTAAATATAAGAAAAGATAAACATCTCTCAACCTGAAATTGACTTAATTTGAATGTGTTAACTATGTAAATGCAGAGAAACTGTTTGCGTGACAGAAATACTTTTAGAAGTACATTTGCTGTTTGCACCAAGCTGTGGAATAATAAGGACACACAAACTCAGGTATGCATTTGGATTCTTTAATCAGGAAAAAAAAAATTATTCAAAACAACACTACTATTGCAAATAATTGAAAAAAAAAAAAAGCCTAATTTCAAAGCAGAGGGGTGGCACATTAGCAACCAAATCCATTAGTCCAATGTTTATGCATTTAAAGCAACTTAGAGTGTTTACAATTTTTTTTTAAAAATCTAAATTAATTTTTTATGTCCTGAAGCCTGAACTAACTTATTATTCATATTTTTATATGACATGAGGTCAGGCAAATTGTACCGTTCTAAATAGGGCATTGTTCACAGCTATTTTCTTCTTTACTGTTTCGGTGCTTTTAAGATAGTCCCACCAGTGTATATCCAAAGTCTGTTTGTCCAGAGAGAAACAATGGCACTTTGAGGAAGCCTGGGTTTTTAATGCTTTTCATTTTATTTGTAAACCTTTAATGAATCAAGGACAGTCAACTCCCTAAAAACAACATGAAGCCAGCTTAGTAAGGGAAAAAGTAAAAGGGCAGCAGGCAAACACAACAAGTGGGGAATCAGGGCAGGAACAGAGAGCCAGCAGGATTGGGGAGAACAGATGGCCATGGCTGTCATATTATCATGGAAATATATCCCAATGTGTATTTTATGAATCAAAAGCCACGCTCTCTTTTCTGCTGAAGTTCAAAAACTCTACATGGCTCTTTTGAG